>JASFXZ010000039.1:722743-1406783 GCA_032209605.1 Mactromeris polynyma | reverse complement strand
CAGCATGCGAAAAAAATGTTACCACACACCAACAACACGTGACTATCAACTCGAACAAGAAACGCATGTCTCCTCTGTACAACGCATATTTAACGCAAGACGATGATCGTTGGATGTCATTGTGATCTGTAAGCAGATGATAACGGAAGTGAGTACATGCGGGTTAGAAACCATCTGATGTGTCTCCAAAAGGTCAATACTATTGACAGTTCCTCGCACTTTGTAGCTGAAATGCACTTTTTGAATACGTCTTTCTTAAATGATCAAGTCGTGAATCCTATTTCAGACACATTTTTGTCTTTTCTCCAACTAAAATCGTCTATGGAATGTAATGGTTTTTATTGTAACCGGTACTTTTCTTATTTCTTCTGATAATCTTTTAGGGTCCGCTCGTCTTTTTAGTTCTTCTTCATCTAATAAATATAAAAGAAGTGATTTTAATGCGTTGTATTTTTGCGGGTTAATGTTGTGCGTTGTGCAATACGCTTTTTGCGAATTACATACATGTTTGTAATAGTTTAATTAATCGTGTTCTTTCCACTAATCTTCAGGATGGGAAGTGTCTATCAGTTCCATAAAGCCCGTACACGACATAACATTTTCATTAATTGTGGGTGAAAACCTTATCCGTCTCCGCTGTTCTGGTACTAAGTATCCAATGGTGCCAATTGTGTTGTCATAAATAAATGAAAGTAAGTAGCAAAATGGCAACAAGCATGGCGAGCCGACATTCCATGCACTTTATTACTAAATAATTTATAAGGAGTATAACACTGGCAATCATAAAATCATTTCCATTCATTGCATCCGTTGGAAATCTATCTCAACTCGGGGGTTAAAATTCTAACATACAGAACGGTCGTGTGGCAAAGCTATAAACGCCCATTCAATTCTTGGTGTCCGTGAAACATAAATGAATATTTAAAACAAACTGTCGGCGGAGGCGGCAGGGAATTGTCCCTTTTTTATATATCATTGATTATCTAACATGTTCATAAAATAACTATTTTAGTTCACCTGGGGATAAAAACATCCGATAACGGAAGTCAGTATAATGTGAGAGCAATTATGGGTTTCTTTAAGCTGCGGTGGCCACAGGCTGAGCGCGGATTATGGAACTTTGAAATTCTTGTCATATAAACATCAAACATTGTAGTTTGTCCAAATATTGGTTGTATTCATGCATGTTTAAGGTTATATCAACAAACATTAGGTGGTCAGAAGAGGTATTGTCCGTCGATATTTACAACACAAAAAGCGTTAACTGTCCACATCAGGTAACATAACAATTTTGAAAGATCGATTGTGTCTTTATAATATCATTGCGTTTTTGTTGAAACTTTTGGTAAAAACGAGGAAATCGAGAATATGATAATATTCAATTTAAACTAATTTCGCGTTCTTGTCGTAATCTTGAGAACTTACGATTTCATACATCTAAGCCTTAGATGTATGAATTGCGGGTAAGAGGTTGTGACATACAAAGACATCTTTCGGCTTGCGTATGTGGTAACAAAGAAAGGAAATGCCAAATCATATTGTTATATTATACAAGTCCACCTTATTTAATGGTTGTATTGTAAAATACACAGAAAAATAAAAAATGAGAAAAAACAAATTGGGTCTAAGATGGTCCAAGTAAAAAAAAAAATATTAAGGTATATTTCGGAAAATCTTCAGGGAGCACAAACTTGCCTTTAAAAATATTTTCGGGAAAAGTACTTGTAATGTTCCGTCACGTGATTTGTTATGTCGGTTTTTTCATTGCTCAGTGCGTAAAAAACATAATTTTCAATATATTAATCAAATGAAGATTGACATTATGTTTGATTTATAACGAGTTTGATTAAACGTATCTCAAATCAGAAAACCTTAATAATGATATTTTAAAGAGACAGATAATGTATATTCGTAATAATATTACAATAACATTACCCACGAGATATCTCACGTTTTATCTGTGTGCAAACATATATATGTCCCTATTTAATATAAACATACAGTGTATATAATCGTTTATATGAAGATTCATCTTAATCATTTATAGCTCGCTCGGTTAAGAGAGTCGATAAAGCACTCGACCGACACACCATATGTCGTAGGTTCGAACTCCGGGTGTAGCGTTTGTTCTCCATTACATTTTGACTGAGGAAAATACATCGAAAGTCATTCGTCCTTGAACATTTGTTCATTTGGGGATGTTTGCCAAAATACAGATTGGTACTGGCTGGTGTTCAAGACACACTTATTACACCAAACGACTGGCGTACATACTTTAAAATCCGTCACATACAGCGTGAAACTCAAATAAAAAAATCTCTTATTTATACAGCTGAATAATGACAAAAATAAGACCAAACATCATCAAAATCGCATAAATGCATCTCTTTTGTTTGACACAATGGAGTATGAGAGACAATGGACTTAAACGAGTTAATTAAATATTGATACAATATGGCCTGAGCAATATCTAGAAAGACACGGTCAATATTCGTGACGGGGTGAACAAAATGAAGAAAAAGGCGAATATCTCTTGAATGTGTCATAGATGGTAACATATCTGGTAACAAAACGAAACAGGTGTCAGACTTTACCGTTTGATTAAATACCCCAACACCACTAAATGGTCCGTTAACAGTACTAGTTTCATAGATAACACAATCCTCGTCCTTTTATTGTCATTTACTTCATTTAATTCTATTCGATAAATACTGCTTCAGACGTAATTCGAGTCCTGTATGACATTAAATGGTAGGATGAATTATCTGGCTTAATACTCGTCTATCTCTTTTGTGTGAACTTTATGAAGTTCTCGGCTTTTTATGGTGACAACACTGACAGGCATACTCTTCTCAGAATGTAATCTGTGTCGCACCTGCTTGCAAAGTTCTGTTAAAATATATCACATTCAGTGTCTTCTACAGAAATTTCAAAGTTCTAGACCTTCATGCTTTTGCGTATATCGTCGTCTTAATTTTACAAATCCGTAATTCTGATTTCGGCGATACATAGATCTTGGTCCAAGGTATAATCACTTGCTTATATAACTACGCTAGGTATGTTAATCCCAATGTCACAAACTTCTAACTTGTGCTATTTCATTACTGTTCAAAACCTCAAATTATCTCGAAATGATGAATAATCACATTTACCGTCATTTACAATTGTACAATTAAGGGTATGTTATATAATTTACGTTTTAACAAATTGATTACTTCTAGTACTACATACACGCGCACTGAAAACTCGGTAAGTTAGCTAAATGTCGATGATTTAGACACTGTAACAGACCAAGACCTGATTTGTAGATAATTTAACTTTCATAATAGTCTGATACTGAGACACTTTGACGACTGCAATTATGCATAGTGTGCAATCATAATAATAGAGTATATATTTAATGTTCTTAATGAACTATCTAGTAAGGTTTTTTTGCACTACTGTGATACCCATGGCTGATTTGTATCCCATAGTTTTTCTACTTTGTAATAAAGTCAAAACGAATGTCAAGGCATAGGTCTGTCGTCCTGAAACAAGTATTCTACTCAAAGTATGTGTACATCCAGGAAAATGCAATTTGTCTCGGTTAAATTTTTTGAATTAAACTGCACGTTGGGACTGTTCAAAGATTCCGAAGGACTCCATCGGCAATATGAATTGTCTCATTCTAATTTATACACCGATAATACATCTGCTTGTGCAGTTAAATCTTTATATTCACATTTATTTTCTGAATCATACACAAATGCCGAAAAACACCCAAGTTTGTTTTGTTTGCGTTCGAACTCGTTAAAACGAATGTTTAACCCAATATTGAAAAGTAGTTTCTCTTTACAGATTCTTTAATTCTGCCAAATAGTACATTTATAGCGCAACAAAACATAGAAATTAAATTCATCTATGCCGTAAAAATAACTTATATTTTAAAACAGTGACGTCATCAACGAAACCTTACAATCACTTAGCGGGGTCTTTAGGGCGCTGTGTACGTACGCACTAGAGCAGGATGGAACAAGATGACGAGCTATGGTGGAAACCCTGGGGACGAAGAGGAATATAGATAGATATATAGTACGTACACAAGTAATCTTCCGCCCACTAAAATGTAAGCACAGTGGGCGCCACAGTCAATGCAAATTATCGGGATATACATTACAATGGCTTGTCACATGTTTGTCGTTGCGAAATGCAATTGAACTGTAAATGTTGCACAATAAATAGCTGCTTAAGTGTATTTATCATTGTACAAGCCTATTAGCTTATATTAAGGACGCATAAATTATAAAAAAATGAGCAATTTTGTCGGTTTTATATGTGTGAACAACTTCTTATAATGGAAATCAGTTTAACTCACTTAAACAGCGAAGAAAATGGGTTCTGTATTTGTTCCATTATATTTGATGATTTAGGTTTAAAGTTGCTAATGCAAAATAAATTGTTTCAATTTAACATATTATAACATACACGTCTCAATAAAATACGACCAAATACCTTCATCATTACAGTAGAAAATGCGACTGTATTGTTAAGCTTAAATATATAACACAGTCAAATAATGAATTATATAGTTGCTAGGTAACCACACCTCACAGAATTGTTGATGTAAATTACTGTTAAAATTCATTGAACTTAGTTTATGATTAGTTGCAGTATTATAACATTGTACACACACATATATTGTACACAAATGAAGCAGTTTTATTTCACCCATATTACATGAAATAATATGAAATTGTAACGTCAAAACGACATCAAAGCGACGTCAAGTCGACGTTTGACAGGGTTTACATGACGTCACTCTCTTTGGTGTGGTGAAACAAGTTGTTGGTGGATTTTCATATTATTGATATAATTAAGAAGTAAAATAATTTTGCTTTCATTATATTCCAAAAACTGTCATTAAGACCCCTTTTCGCACGATAACTTTCAATTATACAGATCTATCTTGATAATTTCTGTTATTAAGTCTTCATATCATGTACTTATAATTAGTATGCAATGGAGAGAATTTCAATAAGCTTGTGCTTCCAATTCTATCCACTTGTCTATAAAATGCATTTTCACGGTTATTTTGTCATTTACTGTATATTACATGACAATTTAGACAATACATACTTTCATTCGAAACAGCGCATAAAATGTATATAAATTACATTACATACATGCATAGATTCATAGTTTAATTTCATTTTCTTGATTGACACATTTATTATTTCGTGCTTGAAATCAATAAATCGAGCATTTAAGAATGAATTTTAATTCTCACGACCTGTAATTTTTGGTGTGTTTTTTGGGAGGTGGGAGGGGGGCAAATATTCCTCCTCGCGAGAAAATACTTTTGTAATCAAAGCGAAACAAGAGTAGGGATCTTGCCTTATAAAACCCTCACTTAGTTTTATAGCCGTCTTAACATCAAGCGTAAATTTCAATCCCTCCCCGTAAATAACTTACCACATAAAAGCTAAACACTAAGGTCGTCAACTTTTGACAGAGTCTTGACAGCGAAAAGACCAGCTTCTTGTATCAAAACCTAAAAACCCTGCATGCCATACAGAAATTTCCCATCGCTTAAACATGTGGAAATACCCGTCTCCAATTACCGATCCTTTCAATTATTGAGACTCTATCCCTGATAATTGAAGTATTTACTGCGGCCTTCCTATTTATTAAAGGGACAAAACACAGCCGTTAAGAGTCTAATAAATGATTCATTGTCAACGAATTTCGCTTTATTTCATCAATAATTTACAAGCAATTACTGTTATCGACTGTAAATATGGAAATAAAGCGATACCTTTTGTTATCTTTTCGTCTGCTTTATCGTCATTTGTGCTTCTGTAATTTGAACTGTCACATCTTAATCTCTTGCTTTCGGCTGACGTCCTTATTTCATCCTCTGACAATCGCCTCTTTCGTTCAGTTCTCTCGTTTTTATCTAGAGACGAGGCAGCGATTTCGTGCCCCTGCAAAACTCGATCTAAGCCGTTTAATTGCTCGCATGGAAGTTCACCGGGTTCTAACGTAGGTTGTAGAGGCTGGACAAGTCGAGGGTACGAAAGTCCAGGGATACTTAAAGGGTACATAACAGCTGGGCTATGTCTCTGATATAATGCTTGAAGATTTGGTGTTGGTATTGGGGGATAAAATACCGAGGACATTTCATTAGAAAGTACCCCATCGCTGTTAAATGCGCCAGCATTACGTAATATTCTATTTATAGAACTGATGCTTGGAATCGATTGGTCATCACAAATCCTCTGGGAAAGAAGGTAGTCTCGTATCTCCCAGGCAAATATCGACGGGTTCTCTTTTTTCAGCTGCAGAATCTTTCGCACAACAAGGGGCGTGGCAACTTGCTGCAATAAAAATAATGGAGAAACATTACGACTTGAAATCATTACCCACGATTTCACGAAGAGGTTACAGAACGGTAAGATGAAGCTGTATTTTATTGTAATAAAATGTCAGTCCAAATATTTATGCACAATCATAACGGTCATTACCTTAGGTTTATTGCCGCCAATGGATCCCGGCTTTATAGAGCCTGTCTCATAGTACCGTGTTAATATCTTGCTCACACAACCATGGGAAACCAGCAGTTGGCGGGAAATGTCACATGGTCTTACCCCCATGTGTGCTAATTCAACAATTCGGCGTCTAACATGATCTGGTAGTGGTCGCCCATTTACGAACACCCCGCCCAACTGGTTCACTCCTGTTTGTCCTGCAAAGATTCAACATCGGGTATTAGATAATTTACTGTTCATATTTACATCTTGATTTAAACCGGCTGGATAAGGGTTTTTGGTATTCTGGTTTGAACTACTCATCAAAATACAACGGTAGCAAAGGAACACATTTCGCTAATTAAATAAACCTTTATTATCATTGATTTAATTACAATTAGTTTAGTTTAAACGTATTTATTTTACATCGATTGTGACACAAGCTATCTTAATTTATATTAATCACTCTCGATGGCTGCTTTCTGGGTTACTAACAAGTTATCGCGCCTATTTCAGGAATTACAAAGTTCACGGGTCAATAAATGCCAAAGGCGGGCTTCGAACCCATGACATTCGAACCAGGAATAAGACGCTCTACCACTCGACACGTATTTCCGGGAAAATTATTAATGAAAATAAAAAAGGTGTTTCAATTAGAAGCAGTAAAGATGACATATCTCACTCACAATGTGTTTAAGTAATCCACAAGCATGATATTATACTTCATTTTATTGACTTTTGTCAGTCTAAACCACGGCCGAAATGCGGGTATAAAGATCATTAGCATTAATTATATTTTATCAGATAGATATAATCACACTGTTTCCATTTCTCGAATGTATGACAACATTGAAGATCGGCATATCGGTTTCGTTTTAATATCTCTATAACTTCCTGTCAACAGTCTTTTAAACGTGTTAATTTTAAAACTAAAATCGATAGACATCTATCTGTTTTAGCATAATCGCTTAATGGCCATGCGGACTCGATTTATTGGTCAAACGCAAGTTAAATTGTAATTCCATTAAAATTATCCCATGTGGCGCGTGCGCATGTCACGTGTCATTGAGGCAACAACAAGTATAGCCGAATGTATTCGATTATGTGATTACGTCATAAATCAGGTTCATGCACTCAGGCCACCCAAAAGATGAAAGCATGAAAGTGGTTATGGGTTAACTTTGCCTAGACATTCACCATTCAACCACTCGCATTTACTGCTCTGTTTTATTAGTATACAATTGAAAGCGGTGTGACACCATTTAAAAATCTAATTGATTGCACGACCAAATCGATTAATGGATTTTTTAAACTTGTTCCCCCAACAATTGATGGTAAACCTGTTTTTTGTGGGAGAGAGTTGTATAAATTTTGTACTTAATAGATAGTTCCTACATTTACAATATTTACATCCCTTGTTCTGAATTGTCGGTTATATTGATAGGCAAATTGCCTTAAAGTGTATAGGGAATATAATGTAAACGATGATAAACTAATCAAAAAATAACTTATTCATTAAATGTAAAAATATTATATCAGTTTATTATTCTTTGTATTTAGTACCTAAAAATTAGCGAAAGCAATTTCTTTATTTTTTTTTATTCCGTGAATGCTTTTAAAACTCTCTCAATCGTCGTACGTTCACCGGCACAACATTGTCCTGGTAATTACACGATTTGTGTTTGATGATGAAGTAAGATAATATTGAGTACAGTGAGTGATATCAAAGTCATTCATAATTAAAAATCATAATCTAGTCTCCATAAAATAGTCTCTTATAGCTATCTCTGGGCTAAATATTTAGCCAACCGTGCGAAACATATTCGCTCGCATCTAAAGAACAGCATATCGTGTTATCCGTGAAATCTTCATCGAAATTGGACAATGACAATCGAATATCGTTGATAAAATATTTCATATCGATTTTGAATAAAACTAAACCCAAATGATGATTATAATGATTTGTGCGAACAGATAAAATTTAGATATTTCCATGGCCTGGTTACTAAAATATTAATTTCGATTTTAACGACGTCGCCATCTTGTACGGGTCGGTACTATCTCCCGTAATCCCGTACTATCACCCGTGATCGTTGACAACAAGCGAAAACGAAGAACCTTCTTCGGGCCATTTAGAGACTCGCTATGGTGTTGTCATGGATAGGGTATTCTAAATTATAAAGCCCAATCCGTGTTCGGTTTAATGTGGTTTAGTGTTTTAGTTTAATATCAAAATAAGTGGCGACAGATCTTTTATACGCACTTAAAATAATGGACAATTTCGTAAATTTAAGACAATTTTTGACATGCAGACTTTTAATTGATACCAAACAATATCTTTATTGGCGTAGATATATTAATTGATAAATTCGAATTGAGGTAGATTTAAGACTGTCGTCACCAGTCACATTATTTTTTTTGATATCTTTGTGAACTAATATCGTTTAATTATTTCAACTCACATTTCTTGTAGATGAAATCTGGCGTTTAATAACATTTTTTAAAATGAAGTAGTCTATGATTAACAAAATCGTTCCAGAAAAAAATGGACGATTAATTACAAATCTAAATGTTACTTTTTTTATTATCACTATATTCACAACCCAACATTATATGATTGATAACTCGTTTTTGACACAAACAGACACGTGATTCCCATTAACAATTTTGGAAGCACTATTAAACATCTAATGTGACGAAGCCTTGCGCTATCATTAGCTTATTCAATAGGTATGTGTGAAAAAACATTCAGAATATCCATGGAGCAGAATTTGATTTGCATACATACTTGAAAATTATAATAAAACAAAATTATTGGACTCGAGTTTTTGCCGCAAAATCAATATAATTAATGATATATTATAGAAGGAATGAGGCAAAAATCCTCGCATATAAATGATGAACAGTCAGAAAAAAATTATTTTCCCCAGCAAAAAACATTTTCTGATTCCATATTTAGTGATGCACATAGAACCAGTTTTCTAATTTTCACTCCATTTTATTCTAGTTCATGATTTTCGTTTTTTCCACGAAGCCAATAATTACTATTTGGAGATTTTTGTAACCCCCTGTTTTCTTTTTCTCTTCCGTTCGTTTCATGTTCTCATGTGAAGTACTGCATATTTGTATTTTGTATGTGACTGTATAACGGTGTACCATGTACAAGTGAAAACATATCAAATGTTCGGTTCTGTTCTGTTAAAAATCAAGACGAGTGCATAACGAAACCATAACAAACATTCATAAAACTTGTTGTTACAAAATGTTCGATTAAAATAGCGCAAATCGTGTTTAACATAACTCAACGTGATAACAATGTTAAGCAATCCATGGCATTTAGTTTCATACTGTTGATGTATAATCTTAAATATATATTTTATACGATTTATTTTATTAGAGTCATTAAATCATAAACAAAATGACATTTATAGTTTTATCTCACTAAGAAATGGATGTTATTAATACTGTGACTACTCGTTCCTGGGTCGAAGTTTTAATCATAAAGCGTAAATAAAAAATTATTTCGATTTTAATACAGATCTCATTTTATGTACATCGGTTATTTTCGTGTTTTCAAACCGTGACAAAACTGTAATATATACCATATAATCCCGTACCAGCCGGGGTACGTGTGTGACGTTAATTGGCAACAGATTGGTATATTTTGGGGTATTTTTGAATTTTAATTTAAAAACAAAAAATGATATGTTTAAAATATGCGTATCAGAAGAAGGGCAAGCTTTAGTTCCGGATCGTAGTTCATGCTTAAATGCATGTTTATTTCGTAAGTGCAAACCTTTATAAACACCACATATAAGTGGCCAATATCACTGCAACCAACAACCCTTTGGCACCCCATTCGCTTTTTCATAAAATACAATACAGTCATATAAATATATACTTAATACATTATTGAACCAGAAGCAAACAAAATAATGACAACTCAGTAGAACATATTTAGAATACATTCTATTAATCTTTAACAAATATTGTGACAAGCTTAGAAATGGACAATATTACATATTACTCATCAAAAGTCCGACCGATCGCTAGATGGGCGAGGGGGGGAGGAGCAAACTCCTGACGAGCAAAAAAAGCAAACATTTTCGTAATATAATTGTATATATAATATGCAGCATATCACGATGCATATAATCATCTTTGCAGTTAAGTTAAGAAGTGTTTTATTTCAAAGTGATTGTTTTACAGTCAGAAAAATGTTAATCACTATCCGTGTGGCTGGGTGGAACTTACACAGAATCTGATGACGTCATTGTTTGATGATACGCTCACCTTGAAACGGGAGGCTATGACTTAATCATTGCACCTAGTTGTCGACACGCATTTAGCCTTGAAAGCTCATATATATATCAACGCCCGCTTTGTCACCATGACGATGTAAATAATTAGTTTAAAAAGCAAAAATGATGTTTTTGTAATACAGTAATTTAAGCAATTTAACATACCTGTGTGCGGCATCGTTTGATCTTTTCCACAGTCTCTTAATCTGCTTCAAATTGTCTCTTATCGCTTAAAATCTGAAAAACCAATAAAAACCATTGATCAGTTAAATGCTTTAAATATTTAAAGCAAATCTTTAATGGTTACGGGCCTTGTAAAACCGTAAGCACGAATGCGTAAAATTATTAACGCCGGCGGTTCTTTGAACTTTAAGCTTCAACATATTTACATGCGGTTAGAGAAAATAATCATATGATTTATGTAATGTTTTAGAAACCTATATGTGTATGCAATTACTTATGTGTCATATAATTTCAATCGTATGATTAACATTTTGAGCGATAAAATATCTTATGACTTTTGTTTAAAGTTTTAGAACCCTAATGGTCATAATTTCTGCAGCAAATTAAACACTAATTCAATCTTTTCTTCCCTGAAAAACGTTAGCCTTTAAAATAAACCGATACATTTATTTATTCCATCATTTCATTGACTGAAACCACTCGTGTACTAAACAGACTTGCACATTTAGGAAAAATAAGGAGTATTTGAAAAGTATCAAAACAATTTGGGGGAATTGTGTCATAAATACTTAGAAAAGGGTAAATGAAAATTGAACATACAAATATTGACTATGTCAGAAAATCCAAATAGTAGTAGGGCATTAAATTGTCTACAATGAAAATTATTTGCATCATTTAACATGATCTACGATCGTATATCCAAATTTAAGAGACATTTACCGTGAAGTTTTTACATAATTTTATTTTGAACAGAATTCTGTCTAAATTTTGCCCACGCATGATGACACTGCAATTTGCTAATATAACATTGATTGTAATTTTGAAAATATCACAGAGTCGAAGAATTATGTTTTGTCTATTCCGCCACTTATCTTACAACTTGACATCTTCACTTTGCCAGAAAGAAAACAAAATTCAAACTGAAGACAAATAGCTTATATTCCGCTTAATTCGTGACATTTTGTTTTCAATTGGTGTAAACATTAACCATAATAGTAATGAATGAAATGTGGGATTTTGTGTTTTAATAAATTACAAATGTAGTTTATTTCAGTGTTTACTCTCAATATAATGAAGTAAAACAATTAAAGCGTAGTCATATTTAATGAAACAGTTTATTCTAATATACAAACTTCTCTTCTAGAAGATAAAATACATTATTTTAATGCCACGATCCAGACTGATTGAGTGACTTAAATCCCCAGTACAATGCTGAATAAATATCATTAATTTGGTGATAATTTTGCCACGGTAACTGTTCTTGTAAACAAGCGATTTCTGGAATTATATTTTTCTTTGTTTGTGAGGTGAATTTTGCCAAGAATCTGTATGATGGACGTACAAGAAAAAGAAGACTTTTTCGACAATGTTTTCGTCAATTGAAGCTCATATTGTCATGAAAAATGTACCTCGAGCTATGTTCAGCCTATTCAGATTGTAGGCGCATTTCTGCTATCCATTTCGTAGAACCCTGTTTTCATGCTTCTGTAACAAGGACAGTATTGACTTTTCATCATAGCATGTAAACAATTTATGTATGATTCCTGTTCATATTTCTTACAATACTTACTATACGGATCTTTCTGTATCGTTCTAGTGGATAATCTGGGCGCATGTATCTCAGTCGCCAAGTATTAAACCATATGACAGTTTTCATATTAAACATGTTTTTAAGCTAAATCAGGCATTTAAAAAAAGATGTTGTGTGTTTTAGCTCCATATTTGATACTTTGTAATACTTCAACTATGCTGAAATACATTTAACATTGCCTTTTAGATATTCTGTCATATTGTGTTAATTAGTGTCTCGTAAGCCAAATGTAGCTGGGCATGAACTATGTTTTTATGTTTTCACTATGTTAATTGTACAGTAATAGTTTATGTGTGACGCTATAAAAAAACAATAAATAAAAATAGTTCAGTCATCAAGGATTCTTAGATGCACGTCAATGCGTTTACAGACACATTAACTCGAACATCTCCGTAAGGTAATCAAGGATTAATATATAATACACAGATATTCATTTCATGTTCATAACGATATGAGTAAAGCTAACAACCAGCGTTTATCAGATCAATATCGAACTTATCATCTATCAATTATTTAATTGTTGAGTTAAACCATTACCTCTTGTCATGCCACGATGTCAACAGTAGACACAATCTAATTAATTCGCCAAAATAACACGTTCGAACCAATTAGAATGGTAACATTTCTATATTTATGAGATGCATTACTAGAGTTATAACATTCTACACAATTTATTAACCGATTGATTCGAATAAATCTTGAACTATCATTTAGAATTAAATCATAAAGCCACGGAGGTTTTGGTGATAAGCCCATAAATAATGTTTTAATTACGTGCCACCTGTATCAAGTTGGGTGCTCTAGGGCCGTGTATGTTTCCGCTGGTTTGATAAGTTGGTTTTATACCTTAAAGTCAATTAATACTCAATTATAAATCCAATATATCACCGTGTTGTATCATAATAAGGTATCGTTTTTATGATCAAATAGAATTCTCTGCATCAACGGCAATATAATATGATGATAAGCTAGATAACAAACTATAACCTTGTACTATAACATACTTGTTTAGACTACATGTACATGTACAGCCCGACCTCGTTTATTCGACAACCTTCTAACCGAATACTTGATATTATCCGAAATAAATATCAGGTCCCTATGTATCTTCTTATGCATGTCGAATTGAAATGGTCTTTTCGAAACCAAGTATTATTCGAAATAAATTTTCGAATCCATTGAATTCGAATGAACGAGGTCTGACTGTATATTACAACAAAAATCTCTATTGTAAAATGTACGTTAAAACGCCACACACGCTTTATGTAAAACAACCACTTCAATAATGTTTTTAAACAATTATGTTTGGCACTCTTTTTAGCGTATTTCTATTGAACTGATTAGTATCTTAACATGGTCATAATAAGCAAAAACAATATTTACATATTCTATCCCGATGGTCAAACGTCCACCTCGGCAACACTATGCATAAACAAAGTGCTGCTGACTTCATATAGAAACGTTTTGCTTTAGTAATAATGCATTTTGTAGTCTTTCAGAATGTAAGTGTTGTTATATTTGAATGATTAATGCATAAATGGATAGATAGAGATGACCGATCTTTGATATATGGCATTAATCATACAAGCGTTTTACCCATCGTATTTATTTTCAAATACACGTACCAGGAAGGTATTGGCCTACATCTGTTTATGTTATATAATAAATATCAAAATAAATACAAGAGCAGAGATATTTGACAAGTACTATAAAATCTACATGACAAGCAGAGAAGGTAGACTCGAAGCCAATATCAAATTAATTAATGATTTTAGAGGTGTGTGGCCGCAAGTGTAGACGTCACACTACATATTTCATACGTCACAAATGTTCACATGTTTCAGGTATTATTGTTTCAATTTTATTGTGTTTTTGTCTGGTCAAATAACAATTCCAATGAAAGGAAAATGATAAAATGCACGTTGTGGCTTTAAATGAAAAGCGTGACCATGTTCTGCGCATCGCATTCAATTATTCACTAGAAATTCATTCAACTTCCGCAAATGGCGACATGACTCGTTTCCCGAGTCGTATCTCCGACAATCAATCTGCTGCGAACAAAGTGTATTTAAATGCTTGTAGCTACATTAAGTCCAGACTCAGCTTCATGCAAATCATTTCGTGCGAACTATTTATTCGGTTACTTCTTCGGCACTAGCGTGTATATTTTTTTCGCTTAAATATTTTATCGATGCAAGAAACAGGCATGACTATAGTCTCGTTAATTTTTATTAATTTCTTGAGTTTATTGCCCTGTGCAAATCTTTTTCTTTCAAGGGCTTTTATAGATTTCACTTAGTACCACTGGCAACACAAAATGCAAAATTAAATAGCATAATCATAATGCGTATAATTGTACAAAACTGCAATCTGGGTTTTAATATTTCTAAACGTTTGAACAGCAATATTTCGGACGCCTCGTCTCTTTGAACGTTTACTTTACAATTGGTATCAAAGTAAACAGTTCACAACAAATTACCAACAATATACCAATTACACTAATTTGCCACATTTTGAACATACTCATTACTTTTCATGTTATCGTTTGAAGACGACTTCTTCGTCACAAAACTCATACGGATCGAAGAAAGAGTTATGGCCCACAAACAATGAAATAATTAATTGGCTTAAATGATATTTAGAGTTTACATATTTTTCATTCTTTAGCTATTTGTCTTCTTAGAAACTTACTCTTTCCATGGTTCGTCAGATATGGTAAATCTATGGGAGTGAAAAAAGCAATATTTCATCTCAACCTTTTAAGTGTTTTATAATGAATGTCACTTTTAAAGCGGATTAGGTATTATTGCGCTTGTAACAATTTTGTTTCTGCACAATTAAACAAGAATTCACCGATCTGTTTTATACACGATGCAGAACCAAGCATATCGTCCGTATATTTTCTCACGCTTTCCTTTTCAGTAATTCGATAAATTAAAAGATTATGCGCTGTTAAATATTACAAATGATTTTCATACGCAACAGTCATAGTACTATATTAGATGTGACTCACCGATATTATGTCTTAAATGACACATCAAAATTCACGCTATTGAATTCGTTTACAGTGTAAGCATCTTATGGCGACTAGTGATGCACATAGTTTGGGTCTGCTCCTTTTTAGGACAGTTGAAACTTGCAGATACTCTTGTTCGCAAAACGCGTAAAGTCAACGTTTTTTTGTTTTTTAAATATTAGGCTCTAGCAAGTTACAGAAAGATACAATTGTCGAACGCTCATTCCCTCCATCACAGTATAAACATGAATTTTAATTACAAATATTACATTGTATTCAAATGATATTATCATGTTTTTAAACAGCGAGATCAGTACAGATTGTCCTTGCAATGCAAGTGCTTGTGAATGTTGAGCTCTCTACGCAAGCATATTGAGCTCTCTGTGTGTGACAGTTAAGCTCTCTACACTAGGATATTGCGCTCTGTGTGTGACAGTAAAGCTCTCTATGCTAGAATATTTAGTTCTATGTGTGTGTGACAGATAAGCTCTCTACAATTGAATATTGAGCTCTGTGTGTGTGACAGTTAAGCTCTATAAATCGAATATTGAGCTCTGTGTGTCTGAAAGTTAAGCTCTATACAGTTGACTATTGAGCTCTTGGTGTGTGACAGTAAAGGTCTCTACAATTGAATATTGAGCTCTCTGTGTGTGAAAGTAAAGCTCTCTACAATTGCATATTGAGCTCTCGGTGTGTGACAGTTAAGCTCTCTACAATTGCATATTGAGCTCTCGGTGTGTGACAGTTAAGGTCTCCACAATTGAATATTGAGCTCTCTGTGTGAAAGTAAAGCTCTCTACAATCATATATTGAGCTCTCTGTGTGTGAAAGTAAAGCTCTCTACAATCAAGTATTGAGCTCTCTGTGTGTGAAAGTAAAGCTCTCTACAGTTGAATATTGAGCTATCTGTGTGTGACTGTAAAGCTCTCTACAGTTGAATATTGAGCTCTATGTTTTCTACTTTTTAATCTTATTTAACTTTGAGAATTTGTATTGCAACACGTTTGCGTTTGTGCTGTTTGCATGTTGACCTCTTTGCTTTGAAGGTTTCAGCTTTCTGTGTGTGAATGTCAACCTCTTTACGTTTATATATTGACCCTACGCTCGAATGTTGACTTCGCTACTTTTAAATGATGACTTTTCTCCGTGTGATTTTGTCGACCTCTCTGCGATGGAATATCGACCTCTCAGCGATTGAATATCGACCTCTCAGCGATTGAATATCGACTTCTCAGCGATTGAATGTGAACCTCATAGCGATTGAATGTGGACTTCTCAGCAATTGAATGTTGACCTCTCAGCGATTGAATGTGAACCTCTCAGCGATTGAATGTGGAACTCTAAGCGATTGAATGTGGACCTCTCAGCGATTGAATGTGGACCTCTTAGCGATTGAATGTGGACTTCTCAGCGCTTGAATGTTGACCTCTCAGCGATTGAATGTGAACCTCTCAGCGATTGAATGTGGACCTCTCAGCGATTGAATGTGGACCTCTAAGCGAATGAATGTGGACCTCTAAGCGATTGAATGTGGACCTCTCAGCGATTGAATGTTGTTCTCTCAGCGATTGAATGTTGACCTCTCAGCGATTGAATGTGGACCTCTCAGCGATTGAATGTTGACATCTCAGCGATTGAATGTGGACCTCTCAGCGATTGAATGTTCTTCTCTCAGCATTTGAATTGTGACATCTCAGCGATTGAATGTTGACATCTCAGCGATTGAATGTTGACCTCTCAGCGAATGAATGTTGACATCTCAGCGATTGAATGTTGACATCTCAGCGATTGAATGTTGACATCTCAGCGATTGAATGTTGACATCTCAGCGATTGAATGTTGACATCTCAGCGATTGAATGTTGACATCTCAGCGATTGAATGTTGACATCTCAGCGATTGAATGTTGACAGCTCAGCATTTGAATGTTGACATCTCAGCGATTGAATGTTGACATCTCAGCGATTGAATGTTGTCATCTCAGCGATTGAATGTTGACATCTCAGCGATTGAATGTTGATATCTCAGCGATTGAATGTTGACCTCTCAGCGATTGAATGTTGACATTTCAGCGATTGAATGTTGACATCTCAGCGATTGAATGTGGACATCTCAGCGATTGAATGTTAACATCTTAGCGATTGAATGTTGACCTCTCAGCGTTTGAATGTTGTTCTCTCAGCATTTGAATGTTGACATCTCAGGGATTGAATGTGGACATCTCAGCGATTGAATGTTGACATCTCAGCGATTGAATGTGGACATCTCAGCGATTGAATGTTGACATCTTAGCGATTGAATGTTGACCTCTCAGCATTTGAATGTTGTTCTCTCAGCATTTGAATGTTGACATCTCAGCGATTGAATGTGAAGATTATCCAAAGTTCTCCACATCTGATTTATTTTTGGGAAGTTTAGAACACGCTGGCTGGTACTAGTTGGTAACCCAGGAACATTAATTGTGTAAATAGCGGAAATACTGTTGAAAAAAGTCATAAATAAACTACTACGAGCACGATTTAAACTTATAATGAGAATTTCAACAATGACATAGGATGAGATTTAACTTAGAAATGACATATGTTCACTATGAAATGTAACTTGGAAAAATATTTAATACGTTACTCGAGTTTGTTTTTTACTATTTGTGGTTGTTCAGTAATAAATTAATTCAATGAGCTGTATTTATATATCCGCCGTGGTAAATGTATTATTTAACTTTGCAATGTGTTGGTATAAATAGTTTTGATAAGCATTATAAATAGTTAGATGAATATTTTATTACTAACAAATACATGAAAATTTAACCAATTTTAATATGCGTGCAGTAATTACTGTGGCATATTATGTATCGATAAAACGATTGTTGGATTATTTATTTTTATTTCAAGTTTGTTGTCATCTATATTTGGAAAAAAGCGTAACCAGTGACATGTAACACTAACTGGTAATGGAAATATTTTCCCACGAACTATAAAAATTCTCTGGAAATCTGTCACAATTCAGACGTGCCATTATTTTTATTTATTTTTTCTCTAGAAGATTACTTTTTGTCTAGTAGTTTTACAATCCGCTGTTAGTTCGGTTGTACAAAACATTGCTGATGCTTTAGGACATTATCTGCTTGAAGACTATGACGATTATAGATATATATGAGCGTTCAAAAACACTGTACACATTATTAAAGCTGACCGTTTTGCATTGAATAAATATCAATTATGTCGATATCGATCCTTTTTAAGACACGAATTCTAGATAAAACTAACCGAAAATGGCAAGTTATTCAGTGACAAATCTCTTCTTTTAAAAACCATAACATGTCCGCTTAGAACCTTTCTTTAGTAATGTTGAATATGCCATTCGTTAAAATACTTTTAAAAGGCAAGGATGACTATTGATGAAGTGTTTTGTAGATTTGCCGCAATAGCATTTTTCATCGGTCCTGATACATTATATACTTAAAATGCTGCTATAATTAATTGTAAATGAATAAATGTTGTCTGTTATTGAATTCCATTATGGATAAGAATTCTATCTCCGCACATCAATTATCTTTCAGTATGTGTATTAAAATTGTTCCTGTTAAAACTGTAATAAACACTAGAAGACAAAATAAGATTTACACAAAATTAATATTAACAGTATTATCAACACAATATATTTTATCAAAACGTTCCGTTAGTAATAAGTACGGACATATGAAGAGTCCATTTAAAATACAATAACAACAGCAACAACAACAACAATATTAACAACAACAAAAACAGCAACAGCTATAAAAATAAGCTCATAAATGCATTCGGATTTTAAGTTATATTGTAATTTGTCGTACAAATGTTGTATGTTCTTGGAGTTATAATCAAGAAGACTGCTGACAAAATGATCAACCAATTAGCTCTTAGTGATGTGTTCCTTGTAGAATGTATCACCCATGTTACCGAGTGGTACACTAAAATAATGATGTCTAAATATTAAAGCTGTATAATGTAATTATGATGATATTCAAAGCGGTTTGAAAGTCATAAAATTCAAATGGTTTTCGAAAGTGAATCAATTTTTAATGTATACTCGTAATATTTTGGTGCTTAAAATGTTTTATAAAATGGTACCATCTGTAGATATTTTATTATCAAGAACTGTTGATAAAATTGACTTATCAAATAAGATGAAACAGTAAAATGGATATAATCTAATTGATCTTTTCATATATTTTTTGGATGTTTAATAATTTTGATAATAAATTTTACAAGCAGATGTTTTTTAAACAATCCTGCAAGATTTTTCTTTCCTTTATAAAATATTGGGATACGGTCACAAAAAAGCTCTAAAAATATGTTACGATGCGTTCATTTGATAAAAAATATGACAATGTAAAAATGACCAATAAGAAAGGTGTATAATGCATTTTAACATGATTAGCCCTATACATAGCAATGTGCCTAGATCTACCTGCGTATTGTTAGATTTTCTACACATTGTCTTAAATAAAACATTTAAAAATAATAATTTAATGACCACATGTAAAGCATGAAACATGCTGACTTTTATTTTCACCATTTTCATATACAGAAATGTTTTTTTTATCATCTATACAAATTTACCAAGCATTCAATGCGGTTCATAAAGTAAGTTTAATATTAAAATAAACAATATTTTATGGCATATTTATATCCATTTATAAGTAAATACACTTCCAAATTGGTTAAAAATTACTATAACTGAAAAGGTGTTATTTTCAATACTGAGAATATGTGTATAATAAATGTTGTGCCAATTCTGCTTTAATATTTACTTTTTAGTATACGTGTTCTTGTTGGTTCATCTAAATACTTCACATACTTTATAAATATCATAAAAATTATTAAATATAACTCATTGAAACGTGAAAATCTCATTTTAAGATAAAATCATTTTATAAATTTTATAATATTTTTTTGCATTTTTAACATCAACAATAAACCTAATATTTATAAAATGATTACAGTAAAATTATACTGATGTAGTTGAATTAACAATTTTAATGAAAAATGAAAAATATCATAAGCCCTTTCATGGACATTTGAGGTCTCATTTATCATATCAGTGCATTTCAACATTACAATAGGACAGGCTTTTAATTTTGACATCTTAATATTTTTTCTCTCCAATTTAGGGGGAGGAAAAGAAAATATGAGAAGTGAATTTATCATTCATATTTATCAGTAAAATATTCAGCCAATGTAGACATTTAAGTAATGCATAAAATTACAATGTCGTTAAACATGAATACCATTAAATACACCAAACATTACATATATATTCATTGTTATGATGCGCAAATAGTATAATAAAATGACTACTCACGGAGTCTGGTATTTCTGGTCCAGTCTGGAGCAAATAAACAATTCTGAGAGAAAAGGTTATCAGTAAATATTCCGGGTATTAAATGGCTTTACAAACTGTTGTCATGGTGGTGTATTATTTCTACCGAAACTGGAAAAGAGCGCGTGGCCACGTTACGCATCACGTGTCTTCGTGCTCGCCCCAACATCGCCGTGAGCCAATCAGAAAACAGCTTTCATTTAGAATCGGAAATTAACTTTGCAGCCGTTACGAATACAAATCATTTACACTGGTTTATTTGAGCTCATGAATTTTTAAAGCATAGCGAAAGCTACGATTGGTAAATGGACAAATTACGTTTATTCGTGCACGAAGAGTATAAAGAAGATGATTATTCTACCTCCTCGAGATTAAGACAGATGTTTTAAATAAGACTTCCAGTTACATTGATTTGAGAGGTAATTAATCTCATCGCTAAATCGTACACTTTAGGAAGAAAATCGTCTTCAAGCCATTTCCATATACGAGGATATTGACAGCATAAAAGTATCTGGAAATTCTGTTAAGGATCTGGGCAAGAAAATGAAGATTTGCAATTAAGTTCTCAGATCCTAGCTCTCTGAAGAGAGAAATCTCCTTATATTTCTTTAATGACAATGAACACTATAATGAATTTAAACCCTTGAGAACATTGCATGAAGCGCCCTGCTCGTTGAATCATTTATTATTTATGTTATATGTGACTTCTCGATTTAAATCATTGGCCTCAACGCTATCTTAACACTCCAACATTTTTACAAAAAAGCAAGATTTGCAAAAAACATATGCTCGACATAAGTTGCTATAAAAGCTTAAATTGCGGATTCCATTCTTATGCGACAAATGCCACAATAAATTTGAAATGTAATTCCGCCATTGAGTTCTTGTTTTAAAAGATTTTCGAAGTTTTTGTGCGCGTGATATCTTGTTTGATTAATGGAAAATATGAACAAAAAGTGTATACATGTATACAAGTCGGATTCAGTCGTGCCCACTTGTATATTACAATTGTTTCATGCTTGGGTTTACTTGAGATTTAAATATACAAAATCGTGCCCATTTCTATAGTTAAAATTGTATTGATGCTGTCAATGTAGACAACTGGACAAGGTCAAATGGGCTGAAAAGGCTCTAATGTGTTGAATTCAAAATTTCTATTTAAATCAAAAAGAGTTTTACCGATTTAAAAAGTGTTTAAAATAAGTGTCGATTTGATTTACAAATATTGCCAGCTTACAATACAAACATAGATACGTGTTTTTTTCTTTAAAACAGGTTTTAACAAATATAAAAAAAATGTTGCATAATGTCTTTTTTCGTATTACATACTATATTACGACAACCGAAAAGAAAAAGCAACTTCAACAAAATTCAACATCATAATAAACAACTTCAAAAACAACAAAATGCAAATCAAATATTCTTCTGTGCGGATACTAGAATGTATCATTCTGTATCAAACCTGATAAGACTATCAGCAACATAATTATCTCTTCACATTAATGTGTTATGTGCCTCATATAGCATAATAAAACATGCATGAAACGATAATACAAAAATCAGTGTGCATGACCATGAAATTAACAATAGAATAACGCAGTCATTACAGCGATCAACCTGTTGGATTACATGATGATACATGCTTAGTGGTTTAGACACGTAAAGTACAGCTACATTCACATTCGATTCTTTTCTGTGAGCTCCGTTATCGTATCTAGTTTTGCAGTTATTTTGTAATAGTTTGACACTGTCCTGTTCTTATTTGTTCTGTTTGTCCTGTTCTGACATTGTCTGCTGTGAACTACCCAGTTCGGATCTTCTCTTGCACTGTTTTGTCATGTACTGGTATTCTGTGATCTGTACTGCCATGTTCTGTTCTTCTCTTGTCTGTGCGGCCCTGCTCTGATATTTGCTTTCATCGGTACTATTATTTTCTGTTCTGTTCGTTTCTGCTCTACCCAGTTCTGTTCTGGTATTGTCTTCTCTGTTTTTCCCTGTATTGTCATGTTTTGTTCGTCTCTGCTCTGTTCGATTCCGTACATCTCTGTCAAGCTCTGTAATGTTGTGTTCTGGTATTTTCAGTTCAATTCTGATCTGTCATGCTCTGACCTGTTTACATCTTTTCTGATGCTTGGTTATGCACTTCTCTGCTGTGCTCTGCTCGACTCTGTGGAGTTATGTGCGTCTTCATGACAAAGTATCGTGTTACTCTATTTGTTTTAACGTTTAAAAAAACACAGTATATTCGTTATCAAGCAAGTGCATGAATTAATAAAAAGAATGCCATGCTATTGTGTGCTTCCTTTTTTGCATCGGCTAGCCTTCTGATTTCGGATTTTTTTGTAATAATGAGAAACTCATTTGGGGCTAATAATGGTATTTTAAATATGGACAAATTGCGTATTTCAGTGTCTGTCAGAAAATACCTATGTACTGTGTATAAAAACTAAGATATTTGAAAGTATCTTACTTAACTTGGTCATAGTCTAATTTATTTTTCATAAAGCAGTGTACTATTGTGTTTTTTTTAATAAATTGAAGCATTCCACCCCTTACCTCATTGTGTGTAGCTCTA
The DNA here is from genome assembly GCA_032209605.1 of Mactromeris polynyma. Lineage (NCBI taxonomy): Eukaryota > Metazoa > Mollusca > Bivalvia > Venerida > Mactridae > Mactromeris > Mactromeris polynyma. The sequence goes on along the minus strand of JASFXZ010000039.1, from coordinate 1,383,251 downwards.
ACACTACGTTATAAATAAGTTCATATCTTGTTTTAAAAAGAACATTAGAACTGACACAGGTGATATTAAAAGCGGTTCATAATAGCGCTAAAATGTGCAGTTGAATTTTACTCCAAACAGGAAATCATATTTCTTCTGTCTGATGACTTCAGCCCACTGTCAGACTTCCAAACCGGGTCCCCCACCATCGTTATATAACCATTCCCAGGCGTTATGAAGCAGTACACACTTCACATTGACATTCAACTCCATTAACTCCCGCAATATTGTCATCTTAATTAGTAATTAATGATTAAAACATTTCTAAATCAACACTGATACTGCTATACACCGTGGATATGGGAGCAGAGGCGAATAAAGACAAATCAAGGAAATCAGAAGCTATAAAAGGAGCAATCAGTGGCGATGATAGAAGTGGGGAGAAGTTCAGATAATCTGAAATAATGCTTTTTGTAAGGATAATATCAACATTAACATGATTTTCTACTTTATGAAATTTTATCTTAGAGCTAAATATGATTCGTGTAGTACATGTTCTTTGTTTTAGTATTCTTTAACTGTAAGGTATAAAAGTGAAACAAAGATCAAAGACGCTATACAGGAATTACTACAAAAGACGATTCGTCTTTTGTTGAGAACGTTGTTGTTGTAGAAGCGTAAAACTAACTTGAGTACTTAATTTTCTTGATGAACTTCACAAGATTTTTTTAATTTTGAACAAAAGTTATTATATTCCTATGTTTTGGTCATACAGCATATTCTTTTTTACTTAAAATTTACGTTCAAATTTATTTGTAGTTTTTGGATAATGCCTGATTTTATGGTTTGTGAATCCAAACATTATCTTGTATTTTGAATAAATCATAATAATATGGAGGTGTAACTTGCTTTATCATACTTTTTTACATATCTGCGAATCACGCCATTTGCGGTGGTTGTTTATGAATTTATTTGAAAGTAAGGGCGTGTGTGAGTGAATTACTAAAAGCAACCCTACATTGTTATATCATAATGAGAAGGGGAACATTTTCGTCTGGTGTTATCCTATCCAATTTCAAACATACCCAAGAAAAACAGGATAAAATATAATTTAGATACAACTATATTAAAAAGTATAAATCATGTTTTAATCATTTAATGCTTTGAATATGAACTCAACTGAGGACGAATCTTAAAAGGTTTCAAAATTGATTCCCATGTGTAAGCGGCAAGATGAATTGGTTTGATAGCTTCACGTGGCTAAACAAAATGGATTTGACTAATAAAGCAAGAACCACTTAATCCAGTACGCATTTTTATATTTATTTCGTTTAAATTTCTTTAATCTGTCAACGTTGACTTTACGCCCATTTAATAGTGACTATTAGACTACTTATAAAGAGAAGAATTAGTAGTATCACTTAATTTATATTGTATATCTTAAACTATATATTTTATATTCCAGTTGTAATAAAATATTTATAGAAGCTATTATGTGAAGCTGAAATATTGCTTCGTAATTGTCTGTGTTTCAAAGCTCAGAAACTGCACATAAGTCTTTAATTCTGTTTCAGTTCTTTCAATGCTTAGGATAATCATGAAGTTTTATTGTCAGAGTAGGAATTTTATTGCTATGTTTAGAAGATGTTTATGTTCTAGCAAAGCGTATTGCGTCTATATTGTATACGCATTAGCCATACTTTACTGAAAATTTCCACTTTCTGCCTCTGAGTTAACCACGACATTTCGCTTCCGATTTATGAACTTATAAAACTGTGTCTACATTAACGTATGGAGAAATTAGAAAGAGTTGAGGAAGGTTGGAACATGAAAACTGAACAAGAAAATAAGACATAAGTAACAACACGGTTTTTGCATGACATGTTTTGCTATATCCCCACAGAACTGATCCAGCACTTTTCTGCTCTACATTCACGCATAATACTATCGTGGTGCGGGGCACTGTGACTGTGACTTATCCATTACTTGACAAGGTATTACATGAACTAGAAGCTGAAAAACAAATTGGAAACGTTAGTTTTTTAAATGCTCATTAAATATATGAAGACATTTTATATATTTTATTTTTATGGCGTTTTTATGTAACATATCATTAACATTTAGAGACTGGTCTGCATAAAAAGACAAACACAAATACGTCATGGGTTGGATCATCAGATTAAAGTGGAAACTATCTAAACTACACTTGGTGTGTGATACTTTTAATTATAACTTAAGCTAACGAATAATACATGACAGCTAACTTACAACTAAATAATGGCTTTATGTAAAAATCCTATTTGCGAGACCATCATCTACTGATAAACCAAGCCGCGGCCGTGGTCCAGTGGTTAGTGCGCTGGACTTATAACCCGGCGATCCGAGTTCGATTCCCGGTCGCGGCAGGTCATACCCTTCCATGAAAATTTGACAAAAATGTCGATTTTCCTCCACATGTGGAGAAGTTGCCGGCTCCTTGTGGAAGGGTAAGTTAGTACTGGTTTGAACTTCAGTCCAGGAAAAACTGGTTAGGTGAACCGGCCGCCGTATATAACTGAAATATCGTTGAGAAACGGCGTTAAACCCGATGAAACAAACAAACAAACTGATAAACCACATGGTAAGTAGACTCAGTATGAAGTTTGGAAGATATTTTGCTTGTATCATGATGTATATATTCACGCATATTATATTACCTTGTCATTGTTGTGTCTTTGATGCCTTCAGTGTTATGTGACGGATATGAAGACCCCCCCCCCCCATACATAATGCGTTTGTCTTCAATTTGACCATAATAGTTGTGGCCCTTGTACGCAGTATATTATTATATATAGAATGTATTATCTCGTCCATGACAATTTGACGGAAGATAATATTTCCAAAGACATTGGACTCTGATTTATGCAGAGAAGTTGCTTGCTGAGGAGCAGGTTAGTACTGGTTGGTTCCCCGGGAGCCCTTATATGACCGCCTTATATGACTGAAATACTGATGAAAAATCACATAAAGCCCAAAACAATAAATCAGTTAACTGAATGTATTTGCAGATGTTGTGGGTATCAAATTAAAGGGTGCGGAAGATGGTAGATGTCCTAAAACTGGTAAGAAAGCCAATAGCCACCTCTAAAGCGTCTGTAAGTGTGAACACTCACACAGATTGTATGTTTTATTGTATTATATTGACGGTTTAAGACATTTATTACGTTTGTCACAAACCACCTGCTGCTCACATCAATTAAAGCACGAAGGTCATGGTGCAATTAAGTTCATTATATACCAATAAAATAATGAAGATCATTTTTGGCGCGAGTGTCTCCAAGCGTTCAAACAAATAGATTTTTTCTTGCCATCGACCACAACGTATACCGGCGTATTGTAATAACTTAAAGTCCAATTATAAAATGATAATATTCCAATCAAAGATGACAACTTACTCTTTTATTAGAGACGTTTATCGGATGACAAATTTTATTTTCTTGCTCTCGTGCCTTCTTTGAAATGAAAAATGTACCGTCATTTTCTTAAGGTAATTTTGTGACCCGATGGCGGTCTTGTTTACACCGTCTCTATAACGATTTCCTCCGCTGCACCTGTATAAATTTTATCGTAAAACTAACGCAAATTACTGAAGAAAACGGCTACAAAGGCAGAAATAGGGAAATTAATAGTATAATTACGTTAGATATCTGTCTTAAAACAGCCCGTCTTATGGTAGAGTGTCACTTAAAAAGTTGTGTTTTATAGCTCATTGTTAGACACCTTTCAAGATGAGAGACACGAAAAAAGAACATATGGTGGAAGCTTCAACATCTAGCTAACGATATGATGTCGTTGTTAGAACACCAGGTAGTATTTCATGCACGTACATTGATTCGATGTAAAGACGGGAATGGCCGCTGATTGGCGAACAAATGTGTTTACATTGAAAAATAAAAATAGTGAAATTCAAAATTCAGCCGCTTAAATTTGATTTATATTTGTTTTGCTAATTATCGGCATATTGAAAACAGATTGAAAATGAATTGAGAAAGGATTTTTCGGCCATTATAGCCAATCTGTTTTCTAATTAATTAATTAATATTAGAAAATCATTAATATTACTGAATATTTAATTTGGTAACCCCCTTTTTGACTTTTCGCTTTCAAAACGTTCAATGTGATTCCATTTGTTTGATAATTACACTAAATCTTGTTTTAAACGCATGCAGCAAATATTATAAATGGCTTCAACATACTGGCATTGTTGGACAAACATTTGATATGATTGGTCAATGTGTTTGATACCAGATTCGAGTTAATGATTATAAAAGGAAGCACAGAACTTTTGTTTTCACCAGATCTTCCAAAATCTCTTCTGAAGTAGAAATTACTTTTTGTAACTTTTCCCTAATAAAACATTGTACATGTACTCTTTGTATACCATGAATACAAAACAACAACAACAACATCATCAACAACAACAACAACAAACAAACTTTTTTGCATATCGGCAAACATATTTGCCTTTGGCAACGAAAAGGATAAACATATATACAACACAAAATATCACAAAAATATCAACCGTAATAGTACAATAGTGAAAATGACACTATACATGTATGAAAAGTAGATATATTAACATGTATTCATAAAGACAATAACATAAAGCAGAAAGGACGACAAACTCGCATATCAGCGACTGACGGGGGGGGGGGCATAAAAACATAACTTTATTCATAGCTTAAAATTCTTCCTATGTCACACAATACTATATATTAAGGACCACAATGGAAATAAGAGTTTTTACTTGTACTCTTTTTTTGTGTTATCCTTAACATATAATGTTGATTGATATGGCTTTATTGATTCATACATATTGTTGTTACTAATATATGTCTTAATTTTATATTGCCATGTAAATTGTACATTTTATGTTGAAATAAATCTCTATCTATCTACAAAATTTAAAAACAACCAAAATTACGCAGTTTACCTTCCTTATGTTACATTTAAACTAATTGCTATCGATTCTTGTTTCCTGAGTTACTGACCAGTATAGTGCTGTTAGATTGACCACGAACAGGTGTATGGACTTTCAGGACCGATCCATGTCAATGTATGTAAGGAAATGATCTTGTGCATAAAACTACAACTGATGTTTGGTTTCCTTTTCTATCAAAAGTTCGAAACACAACAGTGGCTTTTTCTCCGTCAATCATACGGAAATAGATACGCACATTTAAATTCACCTATTTTTAAATTTACTGGTCCATGTAATATAGTTCATGCGGTTGATAAAACAGCTCTATACTCGTACCGTTCAGGAATTGAGAAGTTCATTTGCAACCTCTCCAACGACGGGACTCGAACCCACGGTGTGAGGATCAGCAGTCAGGCGCCCATCAAGCATCATTAAAATGATCTATAGAGCAAGTCGATCAAATACAAGTTTAAGATATAGACACGTGTGTTATCACAAAGGTAGTGATTCAGCGTCAGTATGGGGATAAATTGTTACACTCGAAACAAATGACATTTTACCAATACGAACCGGAGACAGAGGATCAATGACACGTTGGCTTTACATAGCAAACCTACCACCACAGACAGTACAAATACTTGTAGAATTGCTTGCTTGTAATACCGACACCGCAAACAGGAAATGAGATTTCGTGGTAGCTTTGTCTTTACTATGGACCAAGTATTATCTTTACATGTAATACAGGTACAGTAAAACTTCACTTTAAAACCATCTCAATAATAAGATCACCACAAAATTAAGAACACAATGTTCACGTCCATTTCCCTATTTCGCTCTTTATTCCACCTAAATATAAAGACCACCTCAATAAAAATACCAGTTTTCGTGGATCGCAAAGGTGGTCATATAATTGAGGTTTTACTGTATTTCATTTATATCAACTTTCCGTTTACCTTCGATCCATTTTGGATCTTGTTACATTTAATGTTTTCCATTCAATACCTAACTACACTACACTAGGTTTATGTGTGTGTATTTTGTATATTTATTAATGCAGCATATCCTTTACATTTACAACGAAACTAATCGACAACATATTAAACATAGTCATGGTGCATCATTTTGTATAATTTATTTTATATCGATCGCAAAACAAGTAATCATAACTTATTTATTTTTAGGTTTAAACTTATTTATTTTATATCGATTGTGACACAAGTTCTTACAACTTATATTAATCACTCTCGATGACTGCTTCCTGGCTACCAACCAGTACTCGCACCTAATTTAGGGATTGTGAAGTTCGTGATCAAACTCCGCTCATTCCGGCGCTCTTCCCCTAGACCCGTCTGCGCATCCCTTATTTATTCATTCTGGATACTTGAGTCCCGTGTTACATGTACTAGCCAGTTCTCATGTCATATTATGGAGCTATAAAACCGCTGAAAGATCTTGCGGGATTCAAACCCAGGATCTATGGATCCGAGGTCCAAACTCTACACCACCTTGTTTCTGAAACATCATTTGCTATTTTAGTTTATTTTATTTTTTACAACTCCGACAGTTGAGTATGTATAGTTGACTGAACAACTGGGTGTTTTATATTTAAATATTAGTGCGGATTCTGTCGGAGATATAATAAAACGTCACCATTAATGCATGAATTTTTAAGTGTTTTTAATACATCCACCCATATAAATAGAGCAATAAATAAAACAAATGAAGACATCAAATCCTGGTACGGAAAAACACAGTTCGATAGTTATCGAGTACGCTTGAAAACAGTGCTTTTTCATTTTTAAACTGTTCAGCAGATATTTACGATGTATGCGTTTTAAATTCAACTAAAATTAGACACATTTCAACGTAGCGTGAAAAGATCCTACAGCTTAATTGACCCTAGATCATATTTTCATCTAAATTAATAACAAAGGGGACTTCAATCAGAAAAGGAACATTCATTTGATCCGCATTACTTCTCATAAGTAGCAAGTACTGTCCGTAAAATTTATGATCTTCTTTGAATACATTTAAAATGAATCAAATAAAGTGTAGATGTTGAAAGATTTCAGATTTTTCTTCAAGATAAAATCAGTGTTAAGTTTAATTCTTCATTTTAATACAAAGTGGTAATTTGGGAAAACATGTATCTGTATTTCATACATCACATGCATTCAAACAACGCCGTGTCTCGTGGTAACTATAGAATATTATGAACCTTTTTAGTTTATTACTGCACTGTCTGATGATGACGACTTCCAGCGATTTTCACTGTATTTAAAATGAATGTAACAAATTTATGGTGCGTCTAATTGTATTGACTGTTTTACTTTTCAATACTACTGATATTGTAAACGTGTTTCATTTATTTATTTTGTATTGTTGATACATGGGTATATGGGCTTCATGGTTTTACGATAGAAGTTGATAAAAGTAAAAATGGTTGTGTATATGTAATTCTAGTACCAATAACAAATCTTAATGTTCAAATATTTAAGTTATATTATGCCCATCTGTTTGTGTATCTGTTTACCTAAATAAACATGAAAAATATACTTTATACAGTTAAAACATCAATAAATAAGCATTATCAAAGAATACATTAAATATGTATCTCTGCATTAGACGAAAAAAACAACCTTGTAGTATCGTAAATTTTAAAAAAAAATACTTCCATTTTTTTACAAGCAGGTTTTGTTTGCAAGTAATACGTCTCAAAAATATTGTTTTAATCAGTTAAACAATTCAATGTTACTTATAAAGGATGTTTAAGCCTATGTAACAACAAGACTGGATGAGGCCCGGTCAAAAATATAGGTTCATTTTAGCCAGATACATCTTTAAGAAAGTTCAAATATTAAATAAAAAGGAAAGTTTTGTCCTTTTTTTACATATTAAGAACAAATCTTGTAATAACTAAACAAAGAAATGTTATTAATTAGAATATGACATAAGTTTGACCAGACGTCAACTCATTGTGGAATCACATGATACATATTTGGTGAGTATTAACCATTTGTTATATCTCGTCGAATAGTGTCTTTTTATTTTCTTATTTTTGTTATGAACGAAGCTTCCCAACTGAATCCAAAATATGTTTTTTTATAAATATTTCAAGAAATGTTTTTATTATTACGTTTCATTAAAGATATATCTGGCCGCTCTGTTACGCATGCACAAAACGGGTGAAAAACCCGTTTGCTAAAAAAAAGGAATATGTTTTAAATTGATAGATATTACAAACTTCGGTTTTCGACAAATACAGAGGAATAAATTGTAAGTGTATATTTAATGTTGAATTTTTTTTTTATCTACGTTTAGATAAATTATTAACAAAAGATGAGCATAATATTACTTTAACCGCATTCTCAAGACTCTAATAAAACTAGGATATGCATGGAAGTTGGTCCACCTTACAAAACATTACCTTACAAAGTAAATACAGTCGGACCTCGTTCATTCGAATTAATCGGGTCCGAAATTTTATTTCGAATAAAACATGGTTTCGAATAGCCCATTTTAATTTGACGTGCATCATAAGAAGATACATCGTGACCTGATTTTTATTCCGGATGTCGAATAAACGAGGTCCAACTATAACACAAAAAGGAAACTAAATAGTGTGTACGATGTCATAACAGTCATGGTTCTTATGAGAACTAGTAACTAGTACCCTGTATTCACCGTAGGACCGTAATGTATGGCCATAACTCAAACATTTTCAAGAGCCTGTACACAGTGAACGTAATATTGAAGCGGGAGTGAAATTCACTTCGTTTATGTAACCGGATTTCGGGGTACACTAAGATCCATCTACCCAGACAGTAGCCATATGTTAAGTGAATTTTAATTGAGTTTCAGGACCCTATTTGCACCTGTTCTGGTATCAACAATCTGATACGGTAATGTTTAAATTACAAACGTATACCAACTCAATTTTTGTGTCACGCATTAATTTACAAAGGGTGGTGTTTAACTAAACATTAAAGCATTAAGTCTACCTCGACAAAAGATAAAACGCGACCTTAAAAGGATGCTCTTTACACTAATTACATAAATATTACAACATTTAAGTGGAGTTATATCTTTGATGGTACTTCTCTAACGTGATTTGGTTTGTGGCTAACTGATATTAATCATGAAAAAAGAAGAAAAGAGAATGTTAAACGCCTACTATGTGTGATATGGTATGCTGTAAATCGCTATTGATCTTTATTCTAACTGTTGTTTTCATCTTGCAGTTGTTTTAATATTGCATCTTCAAAAGTTAGATTTTTCAAAAGAGAACACGCGTGACACGCAGACATAATAACTTAATCAAGTTAAGACGCTCGCTGCATGTCTATACTCTTAAACAAAACAGAGAAGCAGATATATTGTATAATTTTCACAGTCAATGATTTAATGAGTGTGTGTATAGAGAGCCCAGGGGCACACGACCGCAGTTCTGGGAGTAAGTCCGAAACTCGAGAAAAGCGTTAATGCTCTCTGGGGATATAACTGGAGACAATACGTGTGAAGTCATTTGTCTTCTACATCTAGTTTTTTGTGGAGAAGTTAGCGGTTGATTCCAGTAAAAACAAGCTAATACAGATAAGTAATCAGTAAGAAGGGAGGCGCAGTGGTCGAGGGGTAGAGCGTCTGACTCCTGATCAGAAGGTCGTGAGTTCGAGTCCCGCGATAGGCGGGATTTAATCACGAACTACACAATCTCTTTATTCAGCGCGAGTACTGGTTGGTAGCCAGAGAGCTGTCAGAGAGTGTGATTAGTATAATGTGTAAGAACTTGTTTCACAATCGATGTAAAATAAATAAGTTTAAACTAACCAGTAAACACTAATTCACAAATTTAATTCCTAGATATCACACATGATTGTAATGGTATTCTACACTGTATTCTTTGGAGAAAATTTACCTCATACCGTTTCAAAGTCTTTTTACATCGTAGAAAACAAAATGTCACGGTGACATATATATTGTTGGGTGGGTGGGAGAGGAATGTAATCAATGTAATATGTTATTTAGCCTCAGTGCATCTAATCACAAAATATAACCAAAACCACGACTGAAATCCAATCATTACAAATGGCGTTTTTCTCTTGAGAAACAAACATGCATGATTATAGTATCGTAGATTTGGTTAATGTTCAGTCATCGGCACTTATATAATTCATATTTTTATTCAGACTGTCATTCACTCTCAATTTAGCATGATAAATATTATAAGTGTTTCCATAATAATTCAATAATGTTTAGTGTATTTTCTATCGCCGATCGCAGCGATTACTATTTATGTCGTGTGAAAAACTCAAGAATGGTGAAGACCTATTTGCACTATGAATCCCTATTTGAAGTTCATTGTATACTGTCTAGCCCTATTTGTACTGGTTAGTCACATTAAGTACTGTGTAGTCTTATTGGTATTGTGTAGTCCTATTTGTACCGTGTAGCCCTATTTGTACTGGTTAGTCCCATTTAGTACTGTGTAATCTTATTGGTACTGTGTAGCCCTATTTGTACTGGTTAGTCCCATTTAGTACAGTGTAATCTTATTGGTACCGTGTAGCCCTATTTGTACTGGTTAGTCACATTAAGTACTGTGTAGTCTTATTGGTATTGTGGAATCTTTTTGGTACCGTGTAGCCCTATTTGTACTGGTTAGTCCCATTTAGTACAGTGTAATCTTATTGGTACTGTGTAGCCCTATTTGTACTGGTTAGTCCCATTTAGTACTGTGTAATCTTCTTGGTACTGTGTAGCCCTATTTGTACTGGTTAGTCCCATTTAGTACAGTATAGTCTTATTGGTACGGCGTAGTCCTATTTGTACTGTGTAGCCCTATTTGTACTGTGTAGCCCTATTTGTAATAGTAAGTCTCATTTAGTACTGTGTAGTCTTATTGGTACTGTGTATTCATATTTGTACTGTGTAGCCCTATTTGTACTGGTTAGTCCCATTTAGTAGTGTGTTGTCTAATTGGTACGGCGTAGTCCTATTTGCACTGTGTAGCCCTATTTATACTATGTAGCCCTATTTGTAATGGTTAGTCCCATTTAGTACTGTGTAGTCTTATTGGTACTGTGTATTCATATTTGTACTGTGTAGCCCTATTTATACTATGTAGCCCTATTTGTAATGGTTAGTCCCATTTAGTACTGTGTAGTCTTATTGGTACTGTGTATTCATATTTGCACTGTGTAGACCTATTTATACTATGTAGCCCTATTTGTAATAGTAAGTCTCATTTAGTACTGTGTAGTCTTATTGGTACTGTGTATTCATATTTGTACTGTGTAGCCCTATTTGTACTGGTTAGTCCCATTTAGTAGTGTGTTGTCTAATTGGTACGACGTAGTCCTATTTGCACTGTGTAGCCCTATTTATACTATGTAGCCCTATTTGTACTGTGTAGTCTTTTTGGTACTGTGCAGTCTTATTGGTACTGTGTAGCCCTATTTATATTGGGTAGTCCTATTTGTACTCTGTAGGCCTATTTGTACTGGTTAGTCCCATTTATTACTGTGTAGTCTTATTGGTACGGCGTAGTCCTATTTTTACTGTGTAGCCATATTTGTACTGGTTAGTCCCATTTAGTACTGTGTAGTCTTATTGATACTGTGTATTCTAATTTGTACTGTGTAGTCCTTTTTGTACTGTATAGCCCTATTTGTACTGTGTAGTCCTATTTGTACTCTTTAGTCCTATTTGTACTGTGTAGCCTTATTTGTACTGTGTACTCCTATTTGTACTATGTAGTCCTATTTGTACTGGTTAGTCCCATTTAGTACTGTGTAGTCTTATTGGTACGGTGTACTCCTATTTGTACTATGTAGTCCTATTTGTACTGGTTAGTCCCATTTAGTACTATGTAGCCTTATTTGTACTGTGTACTCATATTTGTACTATGTAGTCCTGTTTGTACTGGTTAGTCCCATTTAGTACTGTGTAGTCTTATTGGTACGGTGTAGTCCTATTTGTACTGTGTAGCCCTATTTGTACTGGTTAGTCCCATTTAGCACTGTGAAGTCTTATTGGTACTGTGCAGTCTTATTGATACAGTGTAGTCCTATTTGTACTGTGTAGCCCTATTTGTACTGAGTAGTGTTATTGGTACTGTACATTCCTATTTGTACTGAGTAGTATTATTGGTACTGTGCAGGTTTATTGGTACTGTGCAGGTTTATTGGTACAGTGTTGCCCTATTTGTACTGAGTAGTCTTATTGGTACAGTGTAGTCCTATTTGTACTGTGTATCCTATTTGTTCTGTGTAGCCCTATTTATACTGAGTAGTCTTATTGGTACTGTGTAGTTTTATTTGTACTGTGTAGTTCTATTTGCACTATGACGTCCTTTTTGTACTGTGTAGTCTTTTTTGTACTGAGAAGTCCTATCCGCACTGTGACGTCTTATTTGTACTGCCAAGTCCTATTCGCACGTTGATGTCCTATTGGAACGGTCTAGTCATATTTGCACTGTGACGTCATATTGGTACGGTAAAAACTATTCGCACTGTGACGTCCTGTTTGTACTGTCAAGACCTTTTTGTACTGAGTGTCCCATCGGTACGGTGTTGTTCTATTCGCACCGTGTAGTCCTATTTTTACTGTATGTCCTATCGGTACGGTGTAGTCCCAGTTGTACAGTGTGTCCTATCGGTACGGTATAGTCGTATTTGTACTGTGTGTAGTATCTGTACGATATAGTCGTATTTATACTATGTGTCTTATCGGTACGGAATAGTTGTATTTGTATTGTGTGTCCTATCGGTACGGTGTAGTCCTATTTGTACTGTGTGTCCTATCGGTACAGTATAGTCGTATTTGTATTGTGTGTCCTATCGGTATGATATAGTCCTATTTGTACTGTGTGTCATATCGGTACGGTGTAGTCCCAGTTGTACTGTGTGTCATATTGGTACGGTGTAGTCCCAGTTGTACTGTGTGTCCTATCGGTACAGTAGTGTCGTATTTGTACTGTGTTGCCTATCGGTACGGTGTATTCCTATTTGTACTGTGTGTCCTATCGGTACGGTATATTCCTATTTGTACTGTGTTTCCTATCGGTACGGTGTAGTCCTAGTTGTACTGTGTGTCCTATCGGTACGGTGTAGTCCCAGTTGTACTGTGTGTCCTATCGGTACGGTGTAGTCCCAGTTCTACTGTGTGTTCTATCGGTACGATATAGTCGTATTTGTACGGTGTGTCCTATCAGTACGGTATAGTCCTAGTTGTACTGTGTGTTCTATCGGTACGATATAGTCGTATGTGTACGGTGTGTCCTATCAGTACGGTATAGTCCTAGTTGTACTGTGTGTTCTATCGGTACGATATAGTCGTATGTGTACGGTGTGTCCTATCAGTACGGTATAGTCCTAGTTGTACTGTGTGTTCTATCGGTACGATATAGTCGTATGTGTACGGTGTGTCCTATCAGTACGTTATAGTCCTAGTTGTACTGTGTGTTCTATCGGTACGATATAGTCGTATGTGTACGGTGTGTCCTATCAGTACGGTATAGTCCTAGTTGTACTGTGTGTTCTATCGGTACGATATAGTCGTATGTGTACGGTGTGTCCTATCAGTACGGTATAGTCCTAGTTGTACTGTGTGTTCTATCGGTACGATATAGTCGTATGTGTACGGTGTGTCCTATCAGTACGGTATAGTCCTAGTTGTACTGTGTGTTCTATCGGTACGATATAGTCGTATGTGTACGGTGTGTCCTATCAGTACGGTATAGTCTTATTTGTACTGTGTGTCCATCGGTACGATATAGTCGTATGTGTACGGTGTGTCCTATCGGTACGGAAAAGTTGTATTTGTACTGTGTGTCCTATCGGTACGATATAGTCGTATGTGTACGGTGTGTCCTATCAGTACGATATAGTCCTAGTTGTACTGTGTGTTCTATCGGTACGATATAGTCGTATGTGTACGGTGTGTCCTATCAGTACGGTATAGCCTTATTTGTACTGTGTGTCCTATCGGTACGGAATAGTCTTATTTGTACTGTGTGTCCTATCGGTACGGAATAGTCTTATTTGTACTGTGTGTCCTATCGGTACGGAATAGTCTTATTTGTACTGTGTGTTCTATCGGTACGGAATAGTTGTATTTGTACTGTGTGTCCTATTGGTACGGTGTAGTCCCAGTTGAGAAATTCGTACAAATCTCAAATGTTGTTCTATTATTGCTAGGGGTACAACGGTTCAGGTGTGTCTCGGTTCGGTTCCGATTACCACGTTTCGTTTTGGTTGTTTAGCTATATGACATACGTAACTTCTCGATAACTTTAAGTTAAATGACTCGTAATTACCAGACATGAACAGTTGACTAGGTAAGTAGAATTAGAACCATGTGTTATAGTTTAAAATAACAATGGCTAGAAAAAGAAAAACGACATCTGACGTACCGAACCGAATATTCCTAGGTTAGTACCGAAACAAACCCCGAAAATAATCGAACTTTGGTTTTTCGTTGCAGCCCAAAATTTAAAAAAACAAGAGTGTCCGCCTTAACGTTTGTACTTAATGTTCCTGCAATTAACTGAGTACACATGTCGACGAATAATCCACAAAATATGAATAAAGTATCTTATGCGATATATGATATAAATAAAACACACTAAAAGAAGATCATAACAACTTATTGTGATAGACTGTGACAAAAACTATACGAGTTTGATTTTTTTGTTAATCACGATATTGGCCGATGTTTGCATGTTAATTGTATTTAATAAAATAATTGACCTATATATGATTGTATTAGTGGGGTATAAACAATGGCCCTGTGGTTAACTCACGTGTCCAGATAGCGAATAATAGGTTGTGTAATAATCTATACACTTTTATCTACTTTTATCAATATAGATATGAAGTCACAAGTATTTCATCAAAATGAGTTTCAGTACTAGGCGGAGTAAATATATCAACGTTTAAATATTAATGTAGCCAATTCTTAGTGTAATATAACTGAATTTGCGTAACATAGTTGTGTCGCCGGATCGATTTTGATGTATGACTTTTTGGAACATAGTTAAAGTTGAAACCTTCATGCGCATGCGTGTCATGTGACCAAGTTGGATGTAAACAAATATTCTTTGAAGTTTCAGTCACAAGTTTTCCATGGATTTAATATTAAAATTAACGATAACAGCATTGCTGTTTATGGTAAGTTATTTTATTTCCGTTCTCATTCCCAACCAGCTCCCAAATTTATTGTTAATTCGGTCATATCCAATACACAGCCCTTCAAACAGTTTCCGTCGAAAAATCTTAACAATCCTAGGTATCGAACCCAAGACCTTCGGACCACCCCACAGTTCAGTAAAGGTGTTTGCAGCTAACGTTTGAAATCGGTTCCCCGTGTGGAGTAAATTCGATACGGTGGACCAGGGATACAAAACAAAACAGTTTCGTAACGTGAGCAGCTGTTAGCCGAGACTGAACGCATGGTAGGAGTGTGGGGATTTGATTAAGCAAACACTACCATGTCTCTGATATCATACTATTGTGCAACAACTCTAGCTCTATTGGTCAGTAAGTGATGACGGGTCCTAAATTTATCTGTGACTACTTTGTTTATTGATGCTCGTTACATTTGTAAATGTCAGGTATGTGAGGGCAAGGTGATGCTGGAACTAACTATTCAGTCGTATTCCAATCCAAATGGAACGTGTAGTGGTGCTTCAAATTCTGACCGGAAGTGTTGTGACGGTCCACAGAGACAGGACTGCTCTACAAACGACACATGTGATACATACTTAGATATCTGTGTCGGAAGGTTGGTCATTTTTTTAGTCTATGGAATGATTGATTGTTTTGTTTTAATGCGTCGACTTTTAAGACGAACAAATACAACCCAGCAAGATACAACTCGTACAAGGAAGAATACAGTACTCGTATTTATTTAAGTGAGAAGATAACGTTTTTGTTTACTAAGTTATTGATGCGTACTATACTCAATATACGTAGTCGGTGAATGTAAAACTGAAAACATACCAGAGAACATGTATTTTAATGGTAAATAAAGAATCTATTATGTATTCATTATAACTAGTACCCGAATATTGAAGATATCTTAAATAATTATTTTGTATTTAGTGTTAATAGGTGAATTACACTGTCGGTTAAAATCTGCCATATCTCTTGCTGGCATATTGCTTCTGGTGGTTTTAGTGATATATTTTTTTATGTGGTTGACTTTCTATTTATTTATTTTCGTTGCAGAATGCCGTCTGGTTGGAAATGTGAAGGGGCATCATTTCATACAATAACATTTGATAACACAAATTTGATCTCAAACGTCACATTGGCGCAGACAGAATCCAACATCTGGGTACCGGTGAGTGTTCCTGTATAGTTACACGCTTCGTGAAATAAATGGAAACTATTTTTTACGGGTGTCGGTTTGATACATCGTTTAGATATGACAATGTTTGAATATGTGATATTACCATTTCAAATGGCAGATATCACCACTTCTAATTCATACATATAGAACTCTGAATCGAAGTGGTAATACATTATGCATTGTATCTGTATTTCGATTTGTGAAATCAAAAATTCGAATGCTTTTTATCAATGATCCATATTGTTGATATCTGCAATTCTTTTCGAACATAATATATCTGCAATCCCAATTTGTGATATGTGCATATTAGTGAGATATCTATTTTTAGAAAAAGATTCATAGAATCAAAACCTGTATTGTAATTCTTCAAAGAAGTCAATTTTATAATAACTTTTATACATCGTAGATAGTGATTGGTTTTTTTACTTGACTATATATTGATAAATACGTTTTATATCACCTGGATTTACCCTGCTAAAGTGTTTCTTTCAGTGTTCTTTTTATTGTGCTTTAGAACAACAGTAATATTACTAGATTAGCTGGGCTATTTTAATTTTACATTATATATACTGTAATTATGATAAGCATTTTTGTGATATGATTCTTATGTCATCTCTTATAACTCCACTAAGCAGTGGCATTATATTTTTAAATTGCTACTGGATTCTATGAATATTGTAATTAATGTATGTACAATAATGAGATGTAAATACAGATTACTACTTCTACTAACTTTATATAAGACTAAGTAAGTTTAAATAAATTCAATTACTTTCTTCAAAAGATGTGGTTATTCTTAATAATTTAGCGTGTTTAATAAACTGTGCAATGAATATTATGAAACAATTTCTTCAATAGGGCAATCATTATATACTTATCTATAGTTTATGTGTGATGTTTTATTTATATGTGATGTTCCACTGATTATGTCACTCTCACACGCATTATATAAATGTGAATCATTCTCATGTTTTCATATATTTTTTTGTTTTTATTTTATCATTTCTTTACTTTACTTTATTTGTTTGTACTATGACAAAATTTTGTACATAGATTGTATGGAGGAAGAGCCGGGCTCAAATCCATAATAAAATTTCCGTTCTATTATGTACTGTTCTGTTCTAAAAAAGAGAAATTATCTACCTGTTGTATCGCAGCTCTCATCAGGTGCCTCAACCAGTATCAGACGGTATTGTATTGTTTCGTATCGTATCGTATCGTAACGTATCGTATCGTATCGTATCGTATCGTATCGTACCGTACCGTAATGTATCGTTTTGTATTACAAGAAGTATTTAAGGTGCATTTTATTGGTCTAAGCACGCTATTTGGACTGATTTCTGTGCGTCATATATTACTTGAATTATGTTTCTGTATGTTAAGATGATTATTTCACTTATTACAGGATACTATCCTACGTGTATTTATACGTGACGATGATAGCCTAGGCAACAACCAACAACAAGTACATGAACATATTGACACACTCATTGATTTGATGAACTTTGACCCGGCACCAGTTAAAGAAACAGCCACGCCCCATGCGTTTGGATGGGTCGGTGAAACAAGGTTGGTTTAACATTAATAAGAGACGTTATAAATGCGGGAATAGTCCCTTAACAGGGTCACTTAATTATTGACGCAAAGTTATCTGTCCATAGTCACGATGGATAGCAATACTTATCTTATATATATTGCATATTTTACAATGACCTTACTTCACTGTAATATCTGTAGGAACATATTGTGTGTGAGCTGGTGGCCTCATATTTCACAATAAATTGAATTGAATTTTATATTGCCTCTGGTTCCGCAAAGTTCGGAAGCTGACACCTAGTACGATATGTACTTTGAAAGCACAAAACTGGATCCAGCTTCTTAAAAAGAATCGAGAGATTGATTTGACTGCTGTCAAAGTTTTCAGGTATCATGATTACATACCTATACATGTAGAAGTAAAGCAACAGAGAGGATTCCCTGTGTCAGACTCTGGCCTGACCTGCTCGCCTGAGGTATACGTCAAGATACAATTATACAAAAATATAATATTTGAAAGACCAATAAATACGAGTAGTCGACATTATGAGCAGTTGACGAGTACATTTTATTGATACTTTTTATATTTTTCAGCTTGAATGTAACAATTACTGCTTGGTGTGCCGATAATTATTACGGGAAATCTTGTGACACTTACTGTTCGGGGTTAGAACCCATGGCGGTATGTGATTCCAGTGGGAACCTGATCTGTCAGCCGTCAGGTAACATCTATATTATTTATATTATACCATTATTGGTGTCCGTATAGCGTAGAACTCGTGTAAAAACATGAAAAGTCGGAAATTGATACCGGGTTCTCCACTGATATGTTTTATCATGAAGAAAACTATTTTTATGAGATTTACAGTTATAATGTAACGGTTTAAAATCACATAAACGCTCAGGGTCATGTAGCGTCTATTCAGGCTATTGGGGATGAATGAATATCCCGGGGCGAACACCTGACTGGAACCACTGACCTTCCGTTAGCCAGCTGGATGGCTTCCTCGCACACAAATCTTATATTCATGATGGGATGCGAACCCGCTGCGGTGAGGGGCCAGTGATTTGAAGTCATCAAACATAACCACTCTACCACGGAGGCCATTTATTTACAGCTGTAATCATAGTCTTTGATGCTTTTTAATTAAAAATTAACTATATCACGTAGGCCTACCAAACCTTTTCGTTATTCCGATTCATGTGCAGCTTTTCTGGATACATATCAACAATGATCTCCATTGATTAGAGCGTCTTAATTGTTAAAGCCATTTCCTCTAAATTGGTGTGTTTCCCTTCCACGCCAAAATGATACCGGTCAAAAATGGTCAATACTCTTGGAAAGCTGAACTGTCATCTATTTGTCACATTTATATATTTATTAAAATGGTCTTCATTCAGTTGTTTTAGGGGTAAGAATCTTTATCACAGTCAGTTTGCAAGCTATACAGTGTGTGTATGATTATTGTTAACTTCTGACTCAAATCGAATTTCGTTTCTTTATCTTCGCTTGAGTAAAATATCATTCTAAAAGCTAGGTACAGCAGTACCCGTATGATGATTTTAATACAGTCTGTCGCTTCACATCATAAGCTATTTGATTTTGGTTTTGGTTTCTCATTAACAGGATTCGCAAATTTCTATAACAAAGAGTAAAACAATGATATATATATTCTAATACACTAAAATGTGTTTTTTTCTTCTGGTATGTGCGAGAATATACATATACAAAAATAGGCTTTTCACTGACAGTGAAATAATTCAGAAAAGCGAAGGTTTTGTTTCAATTTCAAGCTAGCGTAAAAAAAATCAAAGAAATGCAGTTAAAAACTGTTATCTTACGGAATATTATTTGATTAAATTTTAGCGGTTTATTTGCAATTGATGTTTAATTTAATCTCGTATGGCGAATTATTTTACCAAATAATTTGACTGAATTATCGGCCTCTGATGCACGTAATTTTCCTTACGGCTTCTCCTGGCTGTTATCAGATCCTGAGATTTCAGCAACTTTAGTTATTAAATAATTGTTATTAAAGGTATTACATCAAAAAAATCATTCCATATGTCGGAACGTTATCTGCAGTCATGTGTCGTGAACTTCAATTCAGTGGGTTACAATCAACCAGAAAAAAAACAAAGTAAATTGTTTTATTAGTTGAATAAAATGCAATTATTCAATATCAAAGCTAATAGTCAGACAAAACCGATAGAATGCAGCAGAAAATATAGAAAATTTAATTAAAACTGCTGCAATTGCTTCTGCCTTTTTACTTGGCAAGATAAAAAGAAACGATATAATGTTCGGAATCCTTGGCTATAACAATTAATTCGAATTTTCTTTATTTTACGTTTTGTTTGAATGGTTTTAAACTGTTTGAGGGATGCAAGCGAAACTAGTCGGCATGCGTTTGAATAAAAAAAACAGGTGGACTTGTTACTTGTTCACCCTCGAGTGCATGAAACAGTTTTAAGCAGTTCTAGTTAATAACGTTGTATACTTATACCCGTAGCGACTGATATAAAGTCGTCTGCACATTAGCTATAGGCATATTTAGTATAAAAGTAACCTCGGTAAGGGTATGTAACTCTGCAACAAATTTTGGACCGAAAAAAACAAACACTGTAACTTAGCATGTACCTAGTACTCTGTGAAAGCATGTTAAACATATATAATGCTCATTTTGTGTTCAATATTTTACCGAAACAAACATGAAAAATATAGTTCCTATAGTTAAAACATCAATAAACATGCATTAACAAAGTATGAACTCATACTGTATTGGTCCGTATTTGGTGAAAAACGATGTTTGTACATCATATAATTCAAAAATCTTCAAGTTTTTTAACAATCAGACGATTTCACAAGTTTTGTCTGTTAGTAATATGGTAAAAAAAGATATTTTCAATCGGCTATACATTACGATGGTTCTTATCAGAGATGTTTTAGCCAATGTAACAACAATACTGGATGAAGCCAATTCAAACATTTTATGTTCAGATGAGCCAGATATATCTTTAATGAGAGAAAAATGACGGGTACATTGTACCTCAAGTGTATACATTGTTTGATGAATCGATAGCGGGTAAAACACTTACTGTACGAACACAAGTAATTCTACCCACTAAGCTCATACAGTAAAACCTCACTTAAAGACCACCTTAATAATAAGAGCAGCTTAAAATAAAGAACACAATGTTCAAGTCCATTTTAACTGTTCTGTTATTTATTCAACCTCAATATTAAGACAACCTCGATATTAATACCTTTTTAAAGGTCCTAATGATGGTCGTAGTATTGAGGTTTTATTGTAATTCAAGGTTCATCGAGACTTCAGAGACAATCTTCGTTAATGCTAAAAAGCGGCTGTAAAATCAATTGACTGAGAACTATTTAGAATGGACTGGTTCTACACTTTGATGTAACTTTAGTATACCAATTTGTTTGTAATGATTTGGACCTATACTTATGCCGTGTTCTTTGATCAGTTGCCTAATTTATATACCATTTGTGTATATGAAACTATGATATAAATAGTGAAGCAAAGTGATAGACCGGAATACTGAACAAATGCAGATCATTCTTACCAAGTTGTATCTGAAGTTGTGTTGATTATTTTCAGATACAATGTTGGTGGAATTCCTAGACCCAATAAACAAAACACTGTTACCAGATCTTGTATTTGGAGTCAACAGATTCTTTGAGGAGCAAGTTTGTGGTCCCAATTTTACTGTTAACTATCCGGCGTTACATTTGGACAGGTAAATAACGTTATTCATATACATGTACTATGACTTTGCTCTTCGATAGCTTTTTTGTAATGTGGCATACACGAACAGCCATACGTATATTGAATTTTCCAAATCTTAGATTGGAGCAAGAACCCATATGCCACTTCTAGCAATACGTTTTGTTTAGGCGGGTACCTGGGTAGAACCGCAAGCCAGCCGGTTAGCTTCCTCATATACAAAGTCTACACCCCCCTGGGATTTCGCACCCGTAGCTGTGAGGGGCAAGTGATTTAAGTGATTATAACGTGTCGACAAGGGATCCTCTATCTGATTGCTCGATGTGGTATCTGAGATATTATCTTTGCAAGTTTCGTCCCAGAACACTAACCAGAACATTTCAATCAGACAAGCTATGACTCGTACATAAAAGCTCTACGTAAAGCACTCGACTCGTCATATTCTCATATATATTTTCTATCATATGAATGGATAAAAACTTCTTGCAATACTATTTGAAACAGAAACAACGTGTTACCTTATATCAGGCGTTGGCTACCTTCATATTGTTCATGAGTGGTTCAACATATATCAAGACTGCCACGCATATACTTTACAGTTTAAAACCCAGATATTCTGCATTCTGTTAATAGTGTTATGTATAATACGTTTTAAAGAGCATATACTTATTTCATAACTCGTAACCAGTCTAAATCGCCTTATGGTCATTATGTTTTTCTAGTAACACGTTGTCGTTTGATGGCACATGTGAAGGCCGTACTGTTACGCCTATAGAGTTCGAATCATTACTCAGGATAGACAACTCGAAGCTTACAAAGTATTTCGCACCAAGAGTTATCACAGGACCTTCACTTATAACACAAGGATATGGTGAGGTATGGTGTTTATCTCCTGTGTGGTTCTTTGCTTTAGTTTTACATCGTTTTATCAGTTACGTAAAAAAGTTTAATTACTTAGGGTGACAATGTGGCCGAGGGGGTGAGTGCCCGACTCCTGATTCGAAGGACTGGGGCAAGGGTGAACTGTGAACTTCATAATCATTGATAAAGAACCGAGTGCTGGTTAGTAACCAAGGAAGCAGTCAATGAGAGTGATTGATATAAGTTGTAAACGGGTTTCACGGTCGATGCAAAATAAGTTTAAAGTGAACTTGTTGCTTGTATTCTCTGGACATTGTTTATTGGCTTCCATCTTGTCTCAAACTCACTTTGTATTATCCACGTGTTTTATGTAGAAATATAGAAAATAGAGATAGACTAGAAATATCTGAAATAATACCAAGTATTCGGATTAAATGTTGTCGAATAAACGGGTTCCGACTGCATATTACCAGTTAACTAGTGCAATTTTATCGATGTAAAGAGTATATCATCACAGAGCTGAGAAAATACGAGTGTTCCAGAATTTCGAAATTAAGATGAAGCTAAACGTTTGTTTGTTTATTTTCATTGTTCGCTTTTACCTATGAGATAACTATTTTTGTTTAATCAATACACTTTTTTTATTAGATCATTGAAGAAGTGAGTAAATGGTAATTTATATCAAATTTAATAGTAAAACATCATTGCCTGGAAATGTGTGTTGTACGTTTTTCATCATAAGCTGATAACAAAACTACATTTAGTATGTCATCGCTGGTCTTCAATAAGTTACAGAACAGAACAGAACATACTGATTTATTAATTTCTGGATTTGAGTATAATACTTATCATCCAATATATACAGTTTACTATAATCATATTACAGTTACACACTATTTTCAGCATATTGTCTCCAATGTGTATGTCGGCGTCGAGTTGAAGGAAATACAAAATCCGACCGGAACTTCATACAATGGTAACACTACCACTGGTAGCAGACGATGTTGTGATGTACCAAGAACAGATAAGTGTGACATAGCAGCCGACAAGTGTGATTTACAAGCGTCTATATGTATTGGAGAGTAAGTACAGTAAAACCTCACTTGAAGACCACCTCAATAATATGACCACTTCAAAATTAAGAACACAATGTTCTAGTCAATGTTCATTGTTTTGCTCTGTTAACCTATATATTAAGACCATCTTAATAAAAAGACCTGTTTTCGAGGGACCCTGTAGTGGTATTATTATTGAGTTTTACAGTAATAGTCAATTTGTACGCGAAATAAACTGTAAGGTGATAAAATGGATAAAATAGTAATATTTTGTTGAGGAGTTAATACGTACAAAGAGTAAGCGTATTTTGAAGGCCTTGTTTTTTGGATGCGGTTTTCATTGAAGGTGGTCTTTTCTATGATGATTTTTCTTGGATGGATTCGGCAACATATGTTTGACTGTATTAATAGAAGTGCGGATTCTGTTTAATTTCTTATCCTTTTTTTTATCATTTAGCTTGAGAGGCACGTTATTTGTATGTACATGAAAATTACCTTGATAGATCTGCAGACTTATGACAATACCTGAAAGAACATAAGTTCAGTAAATATAATACATGTATGCTGTGTTAGTATACTTAATAGAGCGATCTTCTATTTCATCTTGCTTCAGAGAGGGCGCAAATGTTTTATTCGTTATAATCTCAGTTGTCGTGTAACAAGGGATACAACTCTTTTAGACTTCATGCATCGAATATATATTGATTACTTCCCTTGCATGAACATCGTGCTGCAGCAATACGCACCGTTATAAAATCGAGTGAATAGTATAAATACAATGAATTCTGATAAGTGAAATATTTCTCTCTTATAGAATACTCAATGGTGCGTGTATTGGAGCAGTGACAATGTCACCAACATATAGCAATAGTACTAGTTTGTCAACGTGCGGACCCGCTCTGTTAGATCTGACAAACAATGTGACCACACCTTTACATCCTATGATAGGTGGATTCCGATTGACAAAGGTATTAGAAACATTATACTTTACTTCTGAGCTGATTACCAAATAATATATGAAAGTTTAACAGGACGAGGTGTATGTACGTCCAACGTAGAGCAGCCGACACGTGTGTACAGTATAACAGTAAAAAATGGAACAATTTAAGGCCAGACTTGGACTCAAACGTGAGATCCCTTCTTTCTCCATATTCCCTTTCTGTCTCCCTCCTTACCCTCATCTCCTCCTCTCCATCGATCACCCTCTATCTCTTCCATTCCATGCTATATCCATCTCTGTCGTTCCGTCACTTTTAGGAGACTGTATATCCCAGCTCTCCGGATCAGTTGCATTCTGTAGTCTTTGTTCTGAACGGATGGATGCGTCATTCTATAATATAGAAGCATCAGTGATACATCAGCGTCATTTTAACGTTGTGCTATAAAATAATATGAAACAAACGACATGTCAGGGAACTCGTCTAGAAGCCTGTCCTTGCAGTATTACGTTGTTTTGTGACATATATTTGTATATTTATTCCATTTGCAGTATGATGGATTTCGTGCTAGTAAGGTTAATACTAAAACTTTATACAGTGAATGTTTAAGTCTCTGTAGATATCATGTTCATCACAGAACATACATTCGCCTGAATAAAAGCGGTCTACAAACTTATTTGATTGTGTCAATCAGCAGCAATTCCACCGCATAATCGTTGTTCCTTGACCTAGAACATTTGTCGAGACCAAACTATATCACAATGTCACCTTGACCTAGAACATTTGTCGAGACCAAACTATATCACAATGTCAGACAACCGTGATAAACGTCAATGATTTAAAGTGTTGATTAATCATACAATTCCGTGTCTTTTAAGAACACGTCATTGTTCGTGATCGCAATGATTGTCAACACAATACAATAAACGAGCCAGTATTCAAGAAATTGTGAACGACATTTTGCATATATGAATATATCATTATTCAGGACACTAGGCAACTGACAATTTGCTTTTTAACAAAAGATTCACAGCAAACAAATATCAACATGACTGCTTAAAATTACAATGACTTTAGTACAATTGCACTTGTCTTACATACAGTATATCTGCTTACTTGTAATGTTTGGTAATCAAAGAGTGCTGAGAAATTCTGCAAAAGACAATTCAAACAAAATGTGAACAGGAGAGTTTACATAGTAGATTTCACAAACGATATCGCGATATCTGCGCAAGCTTTAATGTGATTTGACAGACAGCACTTTACATTATTTCATTTGGCTAGTTAACATTATTTAGGACTTAACTTTATTTTCATTTGGCCAATTGACATGGTTTAGCACTTAACTTTATTTTCATTTGGCCGGTTAACATGGCTTAGCACTTAACTTTATTCTCATTTGGCCAGTTAACATGGTTAAGCACTTAACTTTATTCTCATTTGGCCAGTTAACATGGTTAGCACTTAACTTTATTCTCATTTGGCCCGTTAACGTAGTTAAGCACTTAACTTTATTATCATTTGGCTAGTTAACATTATTTAGGACTTAACTTTATTTTCATTTGGCCAATTGACATGGTTTAGCACTTAACTTTATTTTCATTTGGCCGGTTAACATGGCTTAGCACTTAACTTTATTCTCATTTGGCCAGTTAACATGGTTAAGCACTTAACTTTATTCTCATTTGGCCAGTTAACATGGTTAGCACTTAACTTTATTCTCATTTGGCCCGTTAACGTAGTTAAGCACTTAACTTTATTATCATTTGGCCAGTTAACATGGTTTAGCACTTAACGTTATTCTCATTTGGCCCGTTAACGTAGTTAAGCACTTAACTTTATTCTCATTTGGCCAGTTAACATGGTTAGCACTTAACTTTATTCTCATTTGGCCCGTTAACATGGTTTAGCACTTAACTTTATTCTCATTTGGCCAGTTAACATGGTTTAGCACTTAACTTTATTCTCATTTGGCCCGTTAACGTAGTTAAGCACTTAACTTTATTCTCATTTGGCCAGTTAACATGGTTAGCACTTAACTTTATTCTCATTTGGCCAGTTAACATGGTTTAGCACTTAACTTTATTTTCATTTGGCCGGTTAACATGGCTTAGCACTTAACTTTATTCTCATTTGGCCAGTTAACATGGTTAAGCACTTAACTTTATTCTCATTTGGCCAGTTAACATGGTTAGCACTTAACTTTATTCTCATTTGGCCCGTTAACGTAGTTAAGCACTTAACGTTATTATCATTTGGCCAGTTAACATGGTTTAGCACTTAACGTTATTCTCATTTGGCCAGTTAACATAGCTTAGCATTTAACTTTGTTCTCATTTGGCCAGTTAACATGGTTTAGCACTTAACGTTATTCTCATTTGGCCAGTTAACATGGCTTAGCACTTAACTTTGTTCTCATTTGGCCAGTTAACATGGGTTAGCACTTAACGTTATTTTCATTTGGCCAGTTAACATGGCTTAGCACTTAACTTTGTTCTCATTTGGCCAGTTAACATGGTTTAGCACTTAACTTTATTTTCATTTGGCCAATTAACATGGTTAAACACTTAACTTTATTCTCATTGGCCAGTTAACACAGTTAAGCATTCGGGCAGTTAACTTGGTTTACATGGACTGTTTGTAAAACGACAAAGTTCAGTATTTCCCTAGGCTCACTGAAAAGAAATAACTATTTGGTTTTGATTGAAACATAATTATTCTAAATAAAGCTTGTTCTGTTTGTATTGACCGATGAACAATTGTTTTTAATTCTAGTAAATAACACGAGCTTATGAAAAGCATGCATATTTATATGCTTTCAATACACATTTTGTTTCAACATGTCAATATATTTGAAATAATTTCATCACGTTTGGTCGATTGATTTCGTTGGATTCCAGTTGCTATGTCAACAAATACCAATCCATAAGTTCGTTCAGATTATTCGATAAGAGTATAACAACGAATGTCGTAGTAAACTTAAGGTCAATGTCCAGACAATAGTTCCGATTATGCAATGCATAATGCATGTGCAACGAGAAAAACAATCTAGCATTGATAGATGTACAAGCTAACGGGCTTAATTACAGACGGTAAGTGGCGACCGTAGCACGACACATGCCAACATACAAATGTATCGATCAAACGACTTTACTGTTACGTTATGTACACGATCTACTTGACAGAGTTGCGCCATTTGTTTGGTTCATGGTTGTCTAAATTTACTCAGAATATTTAAAAACGCACATTTTTTTACCAACCATACTTCATTAAAATGCATTTTATTACTTTTGAAACTAATTTTTATTAAAATACTTGTCGATTGTCATGCAATTTAGCATGCATGTTACGTATACATGCAATAATATCGTTCCAAGTTCTTTTCTTGTATCCTAATAGTCAGTCAATGAAAATTAAGAAATCCAATATCGTGCGTCAGTATTTTTCTGTTTAATTGTCCTACCCGGTTAGCTCATTTGGAAGAGAGCTGGGCGAACACTTCGGAGGTCCGGATTCGATTACCTGGTGCGATAGGTCAAGTCCTGCTGTGATATTTGGCTTCGGTCATTTTGGCTTCCATACTCTGATTCATATATGCTAGTTGTCAACCGCTTGTAGAAGGGCAAGTTAGTACTGGTTGGTAATTCATTCCAAGAGAACTGGGCCCGTATTCACAAACGTGTTAAGACTGAATCTCAGACTTTAAAATGGTAAATTCTCATTTTGTTCCTACGTTATTGTTACACAATATATTTTGATAAAACATGGCAAAAGTGTAGAGTGAGTAACAAGAAATATTCAGGCAAAAAATTATCCGTTTAAATATAATGAAAACGAAATGCTTGTAAATATATTTTTTGCAATTTTAAAGTCTAAGTCTGAGATCCAATCTTAAAACGTTTGTGAATACGGGCCCTGGTTAGGTCAACTGACCGCATTTTATTTGTCCGAGAAATATGGTTAAAAATGTCGATAACTCTAATAAAAACATAAAACAACTACATTTGTAATTTTAAACGTTCAAATACAAATATTCAGCAAATAAATATCAAAAATTGACATGGAAAATGGCAGAAATACCCCGTTTCGTTTTTTCTCTCTAAAATTATTAGTCAGTAATGCGAAACATACTTTTCAACGGGAAATGTTTCTAGTATGCGGTGTTGTACATATAATAGCTACTTATGGTTATGTAGATACGGTAATTTCCACCTTGTGTGTGAGATTATTCATGATATAGGAATAAAAAGTCGCATAAGAGACGAGTAAAGCTTGTCACCAGTTTTACTAAATCACTGTCATTTGACAGACAGCGATTTGCAATTTTAATCAGTTTTACCATCAGAAACTAATGTTACAAAATTGAATTAAAACGTTCTGGAACAAGTTAATACCAGCTGATGTTTAACAAAATTGAAAATTTATCGCTCACAAAGTTGCACTATGATTGCTATCTGCTTACGAGCAACCATCCTTAAAATGGATTAAATTGCTGACGCCATTTCGGAAATTGCATGACGGTTGCAATTTTTTGCAATATATTTTATAATATCGTGATCGCTCGTTTTTTTTATTTGATCGGTAAA
The DNA here is from genome assembly GCA_032209605.1 of Mactromeris polynyma. Lineage (NCBI taxonomy): Eukaryota > Metazoa > Mollusca > Bivalvia > Venerida > Mactridae > Mactromeris > Mactromeris polynyma. Next base: position 1,354,235 of record JASFXZ010000039.1, on the reverse strand, counting down.
ATAAAAATAAGATTTAGGAGTCACAATTAATTTTGAATTTAATTGTGTCTGCCATAGTTGTGAAGAATGTCGTACAGTTGCAACTAATAAAGATTAAATCAAAGTTTTATGTTCATATATTCATTTTATGTTTTTGTTATCGCTTTAATAAAATAATCCTTCTTAATAACACATCACGTGATTCTTCGCGGTGTTTGCTATAGATTGTAGAGCTACCACAACTTGAACTGTGTGGATAATTAAGCGCACAATTTGTGTCCGAACACCCAGACAATCTCCCGTGACTTTACCAAATTAGACAACATGTGCATTCTCATTTGTTGGGGGTACCCGAAACACTGAAGTGCGTTGATTTTTCTTTGTGACTGAATTAAACAGTCGTTCGGGGCAAAGTGGCGACTGCACATGCCTGGATATCAACTGTTAGTCTCGGTCATTGGAAGCAAAGTTGCAGATTCAAGTTGCAAGTAAAACGGTGCTATGACGGTTAGGGGACGTGAAAGAAATGTCTTACAGTTCAGTGGCCCCTTAACATCAGGCACAACATTCTGAATCTGTAAGGAACATACTGGGGAATTATTTTTTTGTTTCAAACGTTTTTAAGACTGTTATGTTGAATGTTTCTTTAAAATATATATCATTTTGGGCTGCTTAACCATATTTTGAAACTCAAATAGTAACTTGCGAAATGAGGAAAATAATTTAGTTACTTAAAGAATTTTGCTTGTCATCCAACATTGCAATCTCCAAATTGTGGGATAATCATCAATTTACAGTAATTTCTTGCTTGTCAAGAACACTTCTCTTTTAAGATTAACACTCTTACAAAATCAATTTCAATTAAATTCCTTCTAAGAGAAGCTAGGTTAAACGGTATTTGTGAGAATACGGTCCTTTTCACCGTATTATATTCTGCAGAAATCTACGTCTTATTGACAAGTCAGTTTCTGTGTTCGTTCCATGAATTATCTTTTCTTTCGCAATATGATTAATACGGTCTGACCTCGTTTATGCGACAACCTTCTCATCCGAATACTTGGTATCATCCGAATTAAATATCAATACTCGGGCTATCCTCTTATGCACGTCGAATTGCAATGGGCTTGTCGAAACCATGTAATATTCGAAATAAAATTTTCGGGCCCGATGAATTCGAATGAACCAGGTGCAACTGTATAAGAAACAGAAAGTCGTCTGCAGCGTATTCTTCTCTGAAACCAAAACGTCTTCTTTTATCTGTCTGAACGCTTATTTGATGTGGTGTAATTGCATTTTATTGCCATTTTCTAAGATTGTGTCGGCTGTACTGCTGATACTGTGGATAAAAACAAACTTTCCGCGTTTCTGAGTGCAGACACTTTCCTTTGACAATGCAATAATTGAAACAATCGTTTGATAAAGATTATTCACTAAGATATCTTCACGATGTTGAGCATATTATTTTCGAATTTTTGAACTGCAATGTATTCAGCGTTACCCATTGCTATGGAAACCATACTTAATGTCGGCCACATGTCTTATAGCCAATAAATTGTATATGTTTTCCTCAATACGATTCATGTCATTGCTTTGAGCGCCTATAACATGATGTTCATACATTATAAACGGCGATATGAGCATACAGTTATCCTGCAAAACTGTTCGAATCTTCTTTTTTTGGAGGGAAACTGTCCTCACAACAATTTGGTTTGAATTATTGATAAACTTTCATCTGCGTAAACTTGTATTATCTACTTCTGTGACGTTCAATCTGGGGTCAATATATACATTCAATAATAATAATAATAATAATAATACAATGTAATAATACACTTTATTTATTGAAGGTAACTCATTAAGATATGCACATACAAACATGCATACACTTATCTCACAAGAGGCCTTCAGATATTGGTCCCAGTATCAGTCGTAAACCTTTAAAATATGTGCATAATGTTTTTGAAGTATAATAACTTTATTTTTTATCAATACAGAACACAACTACTATACAGATTGTGGTGAAAGACAGTGATTCAAATGGTACAGCCTCCGATGTGATTGATATACTGATACAGAACATTACAGTAACACCCGGTCCTAATGTAACAGACGCTACCACCGTGCAAGTCGTCATGAGCAACATTGCATCGTAAGTTATAAAATAGAGAGAGGGATTTAAATATACGGGCCCCGATCTCCCAAAACATCTCAAATAGAAATCTCTACTCAATATTGAATCAGAGCCTGAGTTTGAGAAAGATCTCATTTTGCATTTCTTAAAAATTATATGAGAAAAACAAATCTAATTTTCGTGTTGTAATACCAATTTTGAGTCCAGTCTAAGATTAGAAAATTCTCAATGACTTAAGACAATATTTGTGCTGAGGTTTAGCTCAGATTGAGATGCTTCGGGAGAACGGGGTCTGGTCTAAATTGCTAACCCATCAGTACATTTTCTCGTAGCTTCTAAGAAGCCACTGAATAAATCGTGAATTGAAATGATTCGAACTCCTGTCGAAAAATACAACTGAGCGCTGCTAAGGGATTTACAACCTCTTCTGTAAGTCACATCATTTCAAGAAACGCAACATGTGATGTCATTAATTGCAAGCAGGAAACAATATTTACTCCATTATGGTCACTTTTCCATATTACCATATGGGGCAAATATTGCTGACTGTCAGTTCATGGAGACGTCACATGTGACGTTTTCTGGAACTGACGTCACTTTAAGCGTACAGCGGCGATCATTGTTTCATATCACCTTGTCTTAATAATGTGAAGTTTCTCAAAATACAAAACGTCGGGTTAGCTGTTTTGACCAGTATAAATGCTGCAATACCATCATGTTTTCTTCTCCATTGTTCACGATATTTTATTATATGTCTTCGCTGATGTGTAAGTGTAAGATAAGACAAGAAATGATTTACTATAGTGACCTGTGTAAATGCAAATAATAATTACAATAAGGTAAATCAAAATTGTATACACCCGGTCCATTGGGCGTGTAAGTCACCTAATGGTAAAACAATGTACATACATATATACAGTTATTTTGGTCCTAAGGAAAATGTTTAATCAATAGTGCTTTTTAAATTACTTGGGAGCTGTTGTAAACAGATTTTGGAAAATTCTCAACTAATAACTAATGAAATATAAGTAAGTATTAATGACATTTTTGTTTGAGAAATTCCTTTTAAATATTGATGGCTAAGTAAATCAGCATTTTATATTTATGTAATAAAATCAGTTTTCCGACTGTCATTTGACAGGCTGTCAACGACACTTAACTGACCTTTCATTAAATATTTGTTGCAAACGCATACGTGTCAAACTGTTAGTTACTGATTCTCCATGTTGCCCCCTTATGCCGTGGTTCACACCTTTCAGGGACTTAGTATCAAGATTTGTGATTACGGATATCTTGCGAGATTTTTTCCAAAATGTAAAGTACATGTTTTCATAAAAAATAAATCAAACTTCTATGTATTGCATGTAGAAGAAGCAATATGACGGCTTAATCTATAGATCTACTCTCATATGACAGCCAACCACTAATTGAAGTAGCAGACTCAATTTAACAACTCCCCAAAGTCTGAAACATTCAATTTCCAACAAAACATTAGTGCGTTCAATAAATTCTGGTTTACGCGGATAATTTGTGTGGCAATATAAGAAGCTATCATCTTCTTTATGCGTAAATGGAGTTGTTTCACAGTTAACTGGCAAGATATTGATCTTGTAATCTCTCTACTTCTAGTGACTGTATTTGACAAGCTATCTGAACATAACATTGCATGTCGTCTTCTGTTCGGAATGGACATTATCCTTTAATGTGAAGAACGGAGTGATAAATAATCCCTGAGCCCGAATACTATAGTTTAATTCTAAGAATCAGATCATTGAAACGATGGTTGTCCACTTAAATCGTAGACAATGGCTGTAAAACAACAAAATCTTAACAAAAGTTCTCAAAATGTTCAGTGTTGTAATATCAGCATCTTCTCAATACGTATACAAAGTTATATTGAACTGTCTCACAAGTTGTAGAAATAATATTAAAATGAAAACCAGGACATACGGACCTGCGGCGTGCATATCAAAGTCATAAGGTCGTTTTGTGATTTTGATGTCTGTGACATTGGCTCTTTTTCGAAATATTCCCCGCCAAATTGTACGCATGTTTTATAGCACTGCACCCAACTTACAAACACATATTTAAACCAGTATGTCTTATGAAATAACTTCTTTTCCAAAACAACATCACCAAACATAATATTCGTTTATAAAACCAGCGTCTCCTCAGCCTCCCTGTTCTGTTGTGCGTTTGCAAATCAATCAAGGAAAAATGCCATTATATCATCTAATATTCTGCATCGAGACGCCAAGCCCGGCGTTTTCTCTCAGTGTTTAATATGTTTTGGTGCTCATCTAACACAAACTAATATTGAGTGTACTTGTTTCAACGGAACCACATTCTCTCGTACTATATAGGTCAATAACTGGTCTTGGTGCAATTCAATGTACAAACATTAAAACACAAATTGGAACAAGGAGCGTGTGTAACGCCTTGTAGATAATGCCGCGTGGTCGTTACATTGATTATATATCGGAACCACATTCTCTCGTACTATATAGGTCAATAACTCGCCTTGGTGCAATTCAACGTACAAACATAAAACACGAATTGGAACCAAAACAACTTGTGTAACGCCTTGTAGATAATGTCGGGTATTTGTTACATTGATTTAATTTGGTAGGATTTAACGAAAGTGCTTGAACTTGAATAAACAGTACCTTGCAGTTCGTTTATACATGCACAATAGTATCACTGTCCCAGAAGTCGTATTGCCTCTTTCTAAGAAATCCAAGACTTCGTATCGATGTATTATGTTATAGTGTCCATATGTTTCTCTATATGTCTGCAAATATGCGCTGCTAGCGCCGTTTCCTTCAATTATTGAAACAACTACAGTAAAACCTCAATAATAAGACCACTCTTGAAACCCTTGAAAACTGGTATTCTTATTGAGGTGGTCTTAATATCTAGGTTGAATGAAGAGCAAAATAGTGAAAATGGACTTGAACATTGTGTTCTTAATTTTGAGGTGTTTTTTAAGTGAGGTTTTACTGTAATGTAACGTTTGTTTATTGTTTCAGTGTTACCTTACGGCTTATTTTCTGGTGTGCCCCTGGTCACTACGGACCAAATTGTCTCGCTAACCAAGGCATTGACGAATGTGAATCGGGTAAAATATTGTTATACTCTACCCCTATTTCAGTTTCTGTGCAACAGTCATATAATTTTATACCTATGAAGAGACCTTATTACCGTCATTGACATAAAATAATGTCTGTCTTTGATAGTTTTAATACTTAACTCCAATGCGTTATCTATTTTCATCCTATTTTGAGAATGCAAAATGGTGTCAGAGAACGGCTTCCAACAATACATATGCCTCAAGTGTTGTTATATTATTCTACGTTGTAATTAAATACATGTAAATATTACATAGTTTTATGTTGGAACAATATTATTCTCAACTGTAGGAGAAATAATATCTGCGTCTTGGGTGATTACACTATCTCAACCAAACCTGAGTGATATGTATTTATCAATGTTCACGTTTTAAACATTATCGGTACATATTCCAATGAGAAAATAACGTACATTTTGAGCAATCTAATCACCACGTCATATACAGGAAGGGATATTAAACAGGATGTCATGTTCTACCTTTTACAATACGTAGACAAATCGGAATGACATTACCAGCCAATATATGTTCATGGAAGTAAACTTGAATATTAGAATCCGACCGTTTATAAAACTACTGAGTACTGTAAAATCTCAATAATAAGACCACTCTTGGGACTCTTGAAAAATGGTCTCCTTATTGATGTGGTCTTAATATTGAGGTTGAATAAAGAGCGAAACAGTGAAAATGGACTTAAAAATTGTGTTCTTAATTTTGTGGTGGTCTTATTATTGAGGTGGTCCTTGTGGTCTGCCGGGCCATTCCTTGTGCCTCTGTTCCTTCATATGTGTACTATTTGATCCCCTTATCAAGTGCCTTATGTTTTGTGGAGTGTTGTTTTTCCGGAGGTCTGCGTGGGGAGGCACTGTCTTGTGTATGTGGCGTTCCCTGTAGTTACGTATTCTCTCTGTTTTAAGTGATATTTTACTGTACTTGTAATCAACAGTACAATGTTGTTAAGAATAGTATCGTTGAATTAATAGGGCGACTTGTGAACATTGTGGCGATGTTGTGATGTGAAATTGCTCGGGTTACATGAACATTTTTAAATTTGATTTGTTGTATTTTCTGTTTAGGTTGGTATGGGGATGCATGTGAGTTCCAGCTGAACGCATGTAGTCCCAATCCCTGTAAACATAACGGTGTGTGTACAGTATTGTCGCAGCACAATTTTAACTGCACGTGTGATCCGGGCTACACTGGTTCATCGTGTGAACTTGATGTGAATGAATGTGCATTGGGAGTTTGTCAAAACAATGGCACATGTATGAACACAGTAGGTGCATTCCATTGCACATGTCCGTCTCTATGGACTGGGATTATTTGTACGGATTACAAAGACCCGGCATGTGACCCTAATCCTTGTGCCCATGGACAATGTACTGTTGATGTCACGACCCCGGAACATTATATGTGTACATGTGATCATGGCTGGGACAGTGCAAATTGTAACAGCAAAGTAGAATGCTCCTCGGTGTTATGTGTAAACGGAGAATGCAGCTTAGAAAATGGAGAGAACAACTGCATATGTCATCAAGGGTATCAAGGTGCCTCGTGTGAACAGGATATTAACGAATGTCTATCAAAACCATGTCAGAATGGTGCAACCTGTCATAACAGTGTTGGGAATTTTACATGTGACTGTACAGATGGTTATGGTGGCAACTTGTGCCAAAACGCCGTAAGTGCTTGCCAAGGTATTGTGTGCCAGCACAGTGGTACATGTATAGATATTGGTGGCGGAATTTCAATGTGTAAGTGTGTGCCAGAGTTTTCTGGAGATAAGTGTGAATTACCAGTACACGTTGTATGTAATTCTCAAACATGTAAACACAACGGCACGTGTCCAGCAATGATGGGTGGCACATTCTGTGATTGTTCATCGTCTTGGTCAGGTTTATTCTGTGATACTGATGTCAATGAATGCGCTAAACAGGATACTTGTAAACACGGAGGGTTATGTTCCAACCTACCAGGATCATTTAATTGTGATTGTCCACTTGGATGGAGTGGCAACGATTGTTCCATTGATAACGACGAATGCAATGGACCTAATGTTACATGCCCGCATGGACAGTGTATTAATTTACCTGGAACATACAAATGTAACTGCGATGCCGATTATACCGGCCCTAATTGCTCAATAAAACTGAACTATTGCATAAACCAGACGTGTAGTGGACATGGACAATGTCAAGAACTTCCTACTAATTATAACTGTGCTTGTGACTCTGGATATACCGGGAGTGATTGTGGAATGGAAATCAATGAATGTGCTGCTAACGTTTGTGGGGCTAATGCTTTGAATTGTACAAATTTACCTGGAACCTATAACTGCACGTGTCAGCAAGGATGGCAAGGGGCCAATTGTACCGATGACGTCAACGAATGCGTTTCTACGGCGGTTATTCCATGCTCAGGAAACGGATTATGTACAAATTTGGTTGGAAGTTATAAATGTAATTGTTTCCCAGGATTTTCAGGTCCAGATTGTTCAAATTTTATAAACACGTGTAAAACTTTTACATGCAATAACAATGGAAGTTGCATTGTCAGAAACTCTGAAACAAAATGTGCTTGTACTAGCGGGTGGACTGGAATCTCGTGTGAAATAGACGTTAATGAATGCGAAAATGATTTTCCTTGTAAAAATGCAGGAATTTGTCAGAATACTGAAGGTTCGTTTTACTGCAGATGCTTTGGGGGATGGACTGGAAATGTTTGCCAAACAGACGTCAACGAGTGTTTTACGCCGATATGTCAAAACAAGGCAATATGTCGGAATAATCCCGGAAGTTATCAATGCGCATGTCAAACCGGATGGTTCGGTATGAACTGTGAAATTAAAAAAATAAAATCGATGCAAGGTATGAATTTATCGCATTTTGTTTGATTGTAATATACGATTCACTGCAATAGATTTCCCAATTAATTCTCTGAATATCTGAATAAAGCAAAACTAATTTATCAAGTAACTGGTGCAATACGGTTAAGTGATTAGGACACGCGATCAGTTTGTTTGAAGTGCTTAATTGTAAATTACTATATGATCTATAAAACAAAATACTTATTCAATGCTTCTTTACACGTTGCTAGGAACGAACGCTGACATTGTATGGTGGATTTATTTTTAACATGTGCTTGGAACAAAGATTTCCATCGATTCGAGAAGTCACTATATAGAGTGCCTGTCGGTTTCTGTTAATATAAAAGCAGTCTGAAGTACTTTTATATGATATCCTGTTATCTGAAATTTTGCATTGTACTAAATCATCATTTTGAACAATTCAAACAGAAACCATGGAAGAAAGTAGTCATGTAGAAATCCTTCTGTTTGCTATCACGTCGAACAATTGAGACAACAAGGTCCGGATTTATTTCAAAATAAAATCATTACGAGATAACCACTTCTCCTGAACGTGAAATATTGTCGAGCATTTTGTCTGTTGTCTGCTTGAAATCTTAAAGGGAATTTAATTTCATTTTATGTTTCTACAGTTGTTCAGAAAAGGAAAGTTTGAATTAAAAGAACGTATCCTTAGGTAATTAATATTTAGAAGTGTGGAAAAATTGATTTCCGGTGAAGAACACAATTCACAAATATTAGATTATAAGTGAAGAATAAATGTTTTAAAGTCACTTGATTTTCGGTCATGACCAAAATTGGTAAAACACAGTGTAACTAAAATATTCAACTCAAAATCGAAATCATCATTGAAATGATTGCTTAACTGCTCACGTTTTACACGTAGTATTTGTAATTATCTCATCGCTGTAGCTAATTTCGTTGTTGCAAATGTTCGCTTTGTTTTTAGCAAAACAAGTATTGATTAAATGATTACAATTACTGTTCTGTTACCATGTTACAATGTGTACTACTTCCCTGCGTCAGCTGTTTATGACGTCAGTCCATTTTCTCTCAACATCCGGTTGCCGTTGCTTGAAATGCTGCCTTTCAAAATATTTAAAACATATGACTGAATAGAATGCACTGAACTATGTTATTATTATTTTACGAAAGAGTGACTTTTTTTTACGCAGTGAACAATCATAACATTGTTGGTTATTTTTATTTAAGATTGTTCAATAAATCAATCCGCTGTTAAATGGTACATAATGATTGTTTTATGACGGAAGTAAACGGGGTAACTATTTTCATTTTGAAGATAAGCATGTTGTTGTTAGATATCCACTTGCTCTACTTTTCGGCTAGTAGTGTGCTGTGACATTTGGCTACGTCCACTTGTCCCCCACATCTGATTCACGTACGTTAGTTGTCGGCTGCTTTAGTAAGGGCAAGTTAGTACTGGTTGATAATTAATTCCAGGTAAACTGGTTAGGTCAACTGACCGCCATGTATAACTGAAAAATGTTGAAAATGGCATAAAACCCAATAAAACACATCTCTCTACAGTCGGACCTCGTTTATTGGACTACATTCTGACCGAATACTTGATATCATCCGGAATTAATATCAGGTCCCGATGTATCTTCTATACGTCAAATTGAAATGGACAATTCGAAACGATGTATTTTTCGGACCCGATGAATTCAATTGAACGAGGTGCGACTGTATATTTGTCTAAAAAGCAACTACTGATTAGAAACCCTTGAATACTGGTTATGTCAACTTTAACCTACATATATATATAAACATAGGGATGAAATGTGACAACCCGTTGAAAAGGTGACATAATATTAACTAATGTTTACATTTTCAGGTTCGATCCTAACTTTCGTTTTTCAACACAACATCTCCCAAGCTATGATACAACCCACGCTGTCTTACACAAACATGTTTTTATCTACATACATCTGCGGAAATAACACGGTTACATTTTTAGAAGTTTCAATACGGTAAGATCAATTTGAAATGCTAGGTCTGACTTAGTCCCTTGTGAAGGTACACCAATATAATGTGTTGATGCATTATTCACGATGTAGAAGAAATATAAAAATACCAGTCATCCCTTTTGAAAAACAACGTCACTGCGTTCTAAATGTTTGTTGAAGGAATCTTTATCTACTTGGATACTATAAGCGTTGTTATTGATTCACGTGGCATCATTAACAAGTTCTGGTATTTGATTTATCTATCGTCATGTGTGGCCCGTCTATGGCAGTTGTGTTCATAGTAGTCTCTATCCAGAGTTCTCACGAGCATGGAACGACAACTCTAGTTGAATATTACGTCGAGAAGTTTCGAGTAATTGTCATGATTTTGACAAGAAAGTATGTTTAAATTCTATGATGCATGGCCTTCCGTCAACATCAATTGTAAGAACTTATCCTGAGAGAGAAAAAAACATGTATTTGTAAAAATAAATGAACCATTTATTGTTACTGGACTGCTTTATGTCTGTGATACCCTATTAAGATCAAACATGATTTCGTTATTTTTAGAGATAACACTTTACAGTTAAAATCCCAGTGCAATGGAGTACAGATTACCAAAGATAGTATAACAACAGCTTTACATAATATACCAAACGATACGGCGTTACATTTGTTTCCCTCACCGTTAATACAAGTATACGGACCAACTTTGACCTCAACATCAAACAAGGTACGAAATGAATAGTTATACTGGATATCTGAATGCATTCATTTCTTTCAGGGCGTTAGTTGTATTTCGAGTAGAGATGTAAACGATTTATCGGTTAACCGCTTAACCGCTTAACCGTTCGAACATGCAGTTATCGGTTAGTAAAATCTCTAAAATCTACTTTTCATTTTGAAAAAATCGAGAAAATCTCGCATAGTATCCGTGTAGTATATAGTATACTTTGTACCTGAATGGTGTGAAACCGCGGCGTATGGGGGCAAAAGCGAAGATCCGTAACTAACAGTTTGACACGTATGTGCTTGCTACAAATATTTAATAAAAAGGTCAGTTAATTGTCGTTTATTTCAGTACGAAACACGTAACGAATGTCATGTTCGGTTAACCGGTTAGGCAAATAACCGAATATTGACATCCCTAATTTCGAGACAACGTAACACCGATATAAACATCTTAGGAGTCATGTTATAATTGACATCGACTTAAGCATATTTCGAGAGAACGGAGTTCCAGTTGTCGATTCAATCTGAATTTTCTGAGCAAAGTCATACATGTACATGTATAGTTTTTGTCGCTTTTTAATGCGTAACAAGTGAAGGTCATGTTGCTCTATGCATGTGTTATTAAATCACTGAAGGTCATTAAGAATGTTATCATTATGTCATGAGGACTTTTGAGCATTATGACAAATTGAAATCGGTATAGGTTTTACGCTAAGCCAAATAAGTATCTTAAGATAGAGCAACATAAAGTAAGAAAGTTATCAACAATGTGTTTGTTCACATAGATTTTTTCATTATAATTTTATTATCCAGATCGGTGTCAAAACATGCATACACAAATATTATATAATTACTTGTGAACGAATGAAGTTTAAAAATGCTTAAATACGTTATAGACAGTTCATAATTGCTTAAATTGTGCATATTGCCTGAGTAAGTTACTTATCATCTGCCGAAAACTCACTGAGATACACATTTTACGTTCGTAATACATGTGCAATATCCTGGCATAAATATGCGATTTTCTGTACGTTGTATGCAAATGGGAGAGATCTGCATAATCAAGCTTAATTTGTTCGCAGCAATGGATTGTGGGACATTGGCCAGTAGTTGCAGGACCTTCCGGTGCCTTTGTTGTTGTTGTAGCTGTTGCAGTGTTTGTTATAATCATGTACAGGTATTTAACTCTTTATAACACTATACTTATACTGCGCCAATAAGAATGAATATCGATGTCAAGGAGGAAATGCCACTCACAATACCGTTTCTAGATTTCACGTTGTCTGTTTAGACTTTATTCAAAGAGAACCAATCACTGCTGAAACAAAGCTTTCAGTCGTCTCCATGAAACGAACACAATATAGCATATAGACATGTGTATACTTAAAACACGTAACACAACAGGAGTTGCTTTCCAAGTACTGGAACTATAACTAGCAAAAATGTTTGATTGTATAGTTTACACGCAACTGAACAAAATTTCATTTTCAATTTTAGCATTTTATTAGTGATAAAGGCAAACGCCACAAACAGACCATCAATTTTACAAACTGTCTTAAAGGTGTAAGAATTGTGTGATAGAATGAGACTGAAGTCGAATCGTTGTGAATTTTTGCATTAATTTTGCTCAATTGTTTATTTTCATGTCTTGTCCAAGTGTTCTTATACTTGCTGGATACTCTCTTAATTACATATGTTTAATTATTACACAGGAACGTTAAAGAGTAATTACTGTCGGATCTTTGTTTATTGTTTATTGTTTGTAGCTATCCGAATACTGATATTATCCGAAATAAATATCAGGTCGCTCAGGTCCCGATGAAGCTTTTTAGGCACGTCGAATCGAAGTGGGTTATTTTATACGGACATAAATTTTGGACTCGATGTATTCGAAGGAACGGGGTCCGACTGTAGTTTGATTTAAATATAAATATAATTTATGAAAAGTACGCGTAATTGATTTTTGCATGACGATTATACAAAGTACATTCAAAGCTCAATAATACGACCACCCTTGGGTACCTTAAAACTGGTATTCTTAGTGAGGTGGTCTTACTATTGAGGTTGAATAATTAGCCAAACAGTGAAGATGGACTTGTAAAATGTGTTCATAATTTTGAGGTGGTCTTATTATTGAGGTGGTCTTATTATTGAGGTGGTCTTTAAGTGAGGTTTTACTGTATGTCCTTTGTATTGCGAACACTGAGAATATACACGTATCTAACCACAGTCCCAGTTCTTTCCTCTACGTCCCTCATCAATGTAATGGCCATTATATTAATTAGTTTTCCGGTTCTCCTATTGTCATCATATTTATGTGTCCATTGTTATATTATGGCTCCCAGTTAGTCGATTATTGTGACTGTCGAGTTTTTAGTCTTTCTGTATAGTTGATTAATCTTCATAAAATGTCTTCTTATCATCCACATGCAGTACGTAAGTGACTTTTTGTGTGTTGTGATTTCCAATGACGTCCGTGTGTACGGCTTTAAGTGAAAAGATCAAGAACAAAACATATTTCTATGTTTTTGAGATGTAAGGCTGTGTTCTTTCTTGTTTCCCGGTTAGCTCAGTTGATAGAACACTCGACAGCTAATTTCGAGTTTATAGGTTCGAACTAGGGGCTTGGCTTAGGCTCTGGTGGACAGTTTGACTGAATATGCATCGGTCATCTGTCCTCCACCTCTGACTCATGTAGAGAACTATTTAACAATAGGTTGATGGTTTGGCAGTGTTTGGTTACCCAGGAGCATTTGTTTTGTAGACCAACAACCGTACACAACTGGTATACAGTCGTACCTCGTTTCATTCGAATTCACCGGCTGCGAAATTTTATTTCGAATAGAATATATTTTCGAATAACCCATTTCTATTCTACATGCCTAAAACGATACATCGGGACATGATATACATTTTGGATTATACCAGGTATTCGAATAGAAGGTTGATGAATAAACGAGGTGCATCTGTATTTTTAAAACAGCGCAAAACTCCAACCAATCGCCATGTTTCTTGTTGTTCAATTTCAGACGTAGGAAAGTACAGGCCAGCGGTGAAAATTTTCCTAATCCATCGTACGACGTGCATTATTCTGAAATGGAGAAATACTGATAGTCGAAGTATACAAGAAGAATGAACGAGTGCAGTGAAGTCACACTCGGAACTGAATGAAACGATATTGCAGCAAGACATTAAATAATAATAACAACGGCAGTATATTGTGATATCATTACATGCTACAATTTGCATGATTTAGTCAGAACTTCTAAATGACTCATTTGTGTTTGCCAGTTCAACGTAAATGATGTTTTAGGACCAAAAAATGTACGTAAAATATCGCCCTCGACTTTAGATAGCTACATTATTCATTCATCCTTTATTATGTTTATTATGCAAAATACGCAATATAATGATTTTATGGAACTTTTATGTGATGTAGATGGATTTACGCACACAGCATCTGATTTGAACGTTATTGATTGGAAGGGGAGTGGATAATGAACTGGGAATCTATTACTTATTTTATATTTGTTGATTATTTTATGTATGAAATAAAAACAGTGAGAAGTACTATTGTTGTTGATATTCTGATAATGATAGATAATGATGTCATTGATGTTGTTGAGTTTGATTGTGGTGAAGGTAGTGTTGTTATTGCTGATGATGATTTAGATGTTTGGTATTCGTTCTCCTGTTGCTGTTGCTGCTCCTGCTGCTGCTGATGATGTATGACGTTTGACGTGAGACATATGACGTTTGACGTATGACGTATGATGTTTGATGTATGATGTATGATGTATGATATTTGATGTATGATGTTTGATGTATGATGTAGACTTTTGGTATTGGTTCTCCTGGTGCTGGTTCTGCTCCTGCTCTCCTGCTCCTACTGCTGCTGCTGATGATGATGATGTATGATGTAGACGATAAATATGTTTAAACCTTAAACATCAAAAGTCATGATGCAGCCCTACTGGCAAAACAAATATCGGCGACTGATACCAAGATTACTAAATCTTCATCACAAAAAATACCATTACCAATTGTTAGGAAAATAATATTGTTAAGACCGACTAGACGAATTCCCCGAAGTAATAACTTGTCAGTTTTATCATGTGGAGGTAACATCCCCGTACTTGATGTCTATGTTCCGTACAAGCGTAATCAATCTCACGATGTATCTCAGAGAATGTTTTGTTCAAAACTCGGAGAAATTTTCCCAAGGTTTCTGCCCTCCTCGAATTTCAGAAAAACATTCTGTCTTGGCTTCTGAAGACAACGCGCGGTGTAAATAACTGCATTTTGAGAAAGTATCCTTAGCTAATACACGAATGATTAGTTGAAAATCTTTCTGACAATCAATTTCACAGTCTGATGGTAAATATTATGGTGGGATATATACGGTATATTAGTTTGGCAGATTCAGGTCAAATCTTTAGCAACTTTATTAAATGTAATTTAATTTTAAACTTATTGCAACATCACAACTAAAATGCACAAAATAAACATATCAGGTGATATCAAATGTAGATGAAATATATAACTGTTATACAACAGGTTTTCCTACTTTTACAATATTCTGTCTCTTTATTTGTCCGTTTGTTCAGACTTGTAAAACATCTCAGTCACTCAATAACTATCCTCTTTCATTGTTAAGAACAGACATGTTTTAGTTGTTCGGTAGAACAACTAGTTCTATGGCAATTATAGACAGGGAGAGAATACGTAGCTACAGGGAACGCCACATACATAAGACAGTGCCTCCCCACGCAGACCTCCGGGAAAACAACAATCCACAAAACATTAGGCACTGAAGGAGGTTAAAGGGTACATATGTTAAGGAACAGAGGCACAAGGGCAGTGAAGGAGGGGTGGGGGGTTAATGGATGGAAAAAATCACAGGACAAGTCAAGACAGCTGGCAACACTAGGCCGAAACTGGGCAGGAAATAACCTGAACACTATATAAAGCGACATACTTGTACAGGGGAAATGGAAACACAAAACACATTCAAAACACGAACAGAAATAATAACCATACAGCGAATTGCAGCATTGGAACTGTCAGTAAAAATACTGGGGGTTTAAATCGATTTAACAGCTAGCTAACCTTACACTTAATCGCTATATGGTCATTGATTTCCAACATATATACATACATTGACTAAGTAGGCAGTAACTAATAATTGAAAGTAACCAACCATCACGCACACAACAACAGACATGCGGTATACATCGCCTTACTACGAAAACTACTTTTTCCGGAATTGAAGCAAGAATAACAGGTAGTGCATGAATAGGTTTAAAATAGTTCAACATCTGAGCGTAACCAGCATTACATACTCAATGCTGGTAGTAATCTTTACTGTACAAATGGTCCAACAATGGACAATAATGGTTCATACATTCTTGTGAACCTGGAAGTGTTGAATACAAAACCAGTGTTCAGTGAGTTCAGCGCTTTGATTTCACTTGTGCGAGTTGATTTTCTTGTCTGTGGCAAAATCCATGTATTTTTATATATATATATTTAAAATAAGAAAACGCTTAGACATTAAAAAGCAGTAATAAAACCGACATGGGTAAACTGGAGAAATAGAAAAGAAGATGGTTAAGGAAATGAATTCCGTTCTGAGTTACAGATTATTCTCAGCCGAAAAGTAGATTGCCGATTATTTATACGACAGTTATTGATGCAAATGCTGCAATGGTGAGTGTATGTGCAGTTATTTCATGCATATTTAAGTAAGATTTCGATTTCGTATACAGAACGACGGTATATAATTATATGCGAATGTATGTCTTAAAACCAAGTCGGAATCAGCTGGTCCAACATATATTCTTGCACTGTATGTTGGGTAATAATTACATGCTTACTATTAATTTGACATTGGATGTATATTGTGTCATATCTAAAATATTCTGTATATAATTTAATTTAATATATCGCAAAATATCTGCACATACAATATGGAACTGTTAGTATCTATGCTATGTACTGTTGAATCTTACAATTCATTAGGAATTGGGTAAAGACTCACCCTGGCTTCTAGGATGCTTGTTGCACTTTTCTGTGTACAGATTAAACACGATTCTTCATGGCTGTCTTCTGCTATGCACCCATCCTTGCAGCCTCCTTTTTCCGAACCCACGAACAACACCAGGACGCACAGAATACAACTTCCGTCAGGCTAACAACCGGTCATTCCGTAACGGACTGAGTTCCGGTCCGCCGTCACAACAGTACATTATATTGATAAATGTCAAAACAAAATGACAGCTCACTGGATATGGCTGGATGAAAGAGGAATTATCAGGTAAGAATGCTTAGGTTTTTCAGAGACGACCCTATGCACGAGTTGTATGGTATGGATGAGTCCACGTATTTTCACCCTAGAAATTCCACTGACAGTTGTAGATACTACACAGAGCCTTCTTAAAAAGACAACACTGTCTATACAGACGTCCATAAAAATGTCATGTTTTCCAAGACGTCCTCAAGGAATGAAATACAGAACAGCACTCAGCAGGTCTATGTAAAATTATAGGAGAATCCCATAGACGTGCAAAAATCGATCCAGGAGAGTTACGCCTTAAACAGTTCAGAGCATTGAATTATACGCTGTTTGTTCTGGTGGTAGTCAGTCAGTTAGCGAGGAAATATTTGCTTAGTGTATACAGGAACTGTTTACGTTTATAAATCAGCTGTTTGAGTACGTGAAGTTTGTGTTTCTGGTGCATACATTGACTGCAATGGTAGAAGAAGCGTGAGTCATTCGTCTGAAGAGGTAAGGTGTTAGCAATATACATATATATCTAATTGCTATGTGGTTCAGTTTATGAGCGAGGTTGCATGTTGTATGTTATTCTTTGAAATATTACATCTTTTATTTGTTCGGTGCGTGTTAATTAATCACGATAGTGGTGTCGTTAAATGCTGTAGAATTGTTTCGATATGCGAACTCGCTACATGTCGTTTTATTAACGATTATGCAAAATAATTTGATATGTTTTACCGCTGTCGTTAATAGCACTTCAGTTATTGTGTACAGCCAGTTTATTTAGTAATAGTGTTGTTTTGTTGCCCTCCAGCACAAACATATCTCTAAGCGAACAGCAGCAATATTCATGTATCTCAAATGTAAACATATAGACATAAGCCATGCCGAGGTATTGGACTTCAGATCTTGCGGCCATATGACCTACAAAAACAGAGTTGTCTGTGGTTGTACATTACCTGCTTGTGATATTTTTGGTAAATAGACATGTAATGCTTATGATGGGGCACCTCTATGATTTTATGTAGCATTTCTTTATGATCTAACATTGAGGTTATTTTGTGCATTATTGTCCGAAACAGAGGCATAGAAAGACGTATCTATATGTCTACAGTAGTTTGTCTGGCTGTTATGTTTCCAATTTAACACCATCTGTAATACTGAGACACAGGTGCCTTAGCATAAATGAAGAGAACACTTTTCTAATGTTGAATGTCTTTTTATCTTATGTGCATTTTTATTAAAGGCTGTTTATGATAAAAAAATTCCAAAGAAAGAGATGATCTTGCCCTTTGCGATTATTTACATCAATAATATATAGGTGCATTTCTTCTAGTTATTCCTTATGGTCTGCCAGGCCATTCCTTGCGCCTCTGTTCCCTTACATATGTACCCTTTAAACTCCTAAAGTGCCTTCTGTTTAATGGATTGTTGTTTTCCCGGAGGTCTGTGTGGGGAGGCACTGTCATATGTTTGTGGCGTTCCCTGTAGCAACTTATTCTCTCTCGTTTACACAGTAATAGTGCATGTTCAATATTTGCGAAATTTTGTTTGTGTTATTACGTCACCTTTGTTTTACGTTTCTTCATATTCCCTTCAAATATTTCACAGTAATTAAATTGCTAAAAGTTTTTTTCAGGCGACTTCAATGCCTTGCATCATTTTTATCTTGTATTTTAGTGTTTACATATTGGATACGTATTTAAGTACTCGAAACATTATAATTCAGAACGTATTGGCATGAACTATTTATTCTTACAATAGCGCAGTAATCCTTTTTACTACCAATGTTCAGCAATTAATGAAAACTAATGATTGTACTGTATCGGTTCCTGCGTAGATTGTTTAAAACGGATCTAAACAGGGTATCTCAGGTGTCAATATAATGTTGTAGCATGAATTGAGCGATAAAAATCGGTTGTTCCTCGATTGTAATATATACTACGCTGTATCGTCTAACCTTACCGTACGTCGTTGCCAGTGCAAGTTCACTACGACACGTAAAACTCCCATAGTCATGCGAATGAAAAACCAATTAGTATTGATGATAAGAGGAAATCTCTTAAGCTGGCATTATAGAGACGTTTTTACTATCATTATCAATGACAGTGAAGAGGTCGATAGACGCTCTTGGGGGCAGATGATTACGTTCTAGTAGTGTAGTAAAGTATGCTGCTGTTATTGTGATGTTTTCCTCCAGTAAGGCATCTTAACTGGATTAAACTGCGGTCTAAAGTAGATATCATTTATGTTCAGTGTTAAACATCATCTCCTCACAGTTGTGGAACATTTTAAGGAGTATATTCGTGCGATTTCTATTATGTTTGAGTATTTGTGAGGTCAGTCTTGTTATTGTTGAGTTACGTGCTCCTGATTTAGCAACAATTGTCATATAAGTAAAGTGTTATTTGTTGTAATGTCACTTCTGTTTCGAGGGTCAGCCATTTCTGACTTATGACACACCTACTTTCTGAGCACATTTATTTCCTGATTCTTATCCTTTAAAACAAGGCACCAAATTAGTCACACGGTAACAATACTTTAAATCAAAGTTTGACTTTGACTACATGAAGCTTTTACTGAATTCCATAAACAGAGTGTGTGTCATATGTATTCGCGATGGCCGTAATTGTGTCTGTAATTCAACCAGTGGTAATCAAGCTATAGTAGATGCATTAATTAAAATGCGCATGAACGGTGAAATTGGACGTGTCAATAAAGTAGATCTTTCGATGCTGCGACAGTCTAAAAACCATTACTGGCGTGGTCGCATTTATTAAGATAAGAGTTGGCTTCATTCGTATAATGGAAGTCTGATTCTTAACCATTTTGCTATGCAAGTTATATTACACCTTGTGCTCCGCCATTGCTCACGTGGTGATGGTGAGTAAGACAACGCCGTGCGGTATGTCATAAAAGGAAGAAATTACGATAGTAAATTATTTTGTCAGTCTTGACTATAAATTAAATCAATAAGCCTACTAAATGACACGAAAACACTCCAGTGATATGTTAACTTTTATGTTACTACAGTGTACGAACTACTAAAAGTAACACAAAACATCGGTGCAAAGCATGATACCCTAATTGGATATAATGTCTTTGTAGGTAGATAGCGAAACGTAGTAGGATAGACAGGATAGACCAAACTCTTAAACACAACTTTTATACTTGGTAGAAAATAAAGCACACACTGTAAGTCTTCAAGCTTTCGAATTCTTTGTTAATGTTTTGGTTATAAAAGCGTTGTATATATGCGATACAAAATTGACCCAGATGAAGGGTGAACTTTTTCAAAACAAAAATAAAGTATAATTACCAAAGTTCAGCTCTATTTTATTCATACTTGGTGGCATTTGTAAACTGTATCGATAAGAGGAGGTAGCTATACAGAAGACTGTTGTCTAAACTTGATCACTTCCGGTCGTTGTTTCACTTCCGGAAACAATGTGCATCAATAAGATTCAGTTTCATCCTGGAAATCCACAATAATTGTAACATATTCATGCACAAGAAATAATTGTATACTTGTTGGTTTGTGGTAATCAGTAATTTAAGACTGAAACTCATTTGCAAAAGTTATTTTTACCAGTATTTCGTTTACATTTAAAACTAAACAAACATTTGTGTCAGAACATATGTTTTACCCACCTCTACACTACTACAATTTTTATTTAAATCTATATTGTCATAACGACGTAGAAGCAATAAGAACATTTAACATTTTAAAGTCTTAGTTTCAGTCTTAAAATGTTTGTGAATAAGGCCCCAGATATCGTAAAGTCTGAAAATGCAGCAGTTACTGTATACGTTGTAGGGTATTCTAAATATGGGAACATCCAACGTAATGATGATGATTTGAAACAACACTATGTACGACACTCATGGTCGTAGCAAGAGCTGGTAGAATGTGTACGCGAGCAATCTAGACGGGTTTGGCATGCTTCTCCTCAGATTCCCCGGAATAATCCGTTTGAATCTGGTGGACTTTTCACAAGCAATAGCGTCAATGTTGAAGAGTCATATGTTCCGGGGAACAAAAACGAGTTGAGAATACCGTTAGTTTTTACAGTATGTTTTTTTTCTTGTCAATATTTGCCAAAATATGTTTTTTTTATTGGTTGACCACCAGTAATTTATTTACAACCATTCTCGAGTTTATAAAAACTGACTGTATTTAGACGTTCACCAGGAAGACCTAGAAACAGTTATCAGCTAGACTTATTTTGTTCGATATTAAAGTCACATTGTTATATTTCAGTGATACACATACGGAGACATGAGTGTGGTGGATAATTTGACTTTAGAAAAGGCTGTCCAGGTAAGAGCTTACGACGTTTAATTGTTCAAAGTGAATGTTTGTTAAATATGTACAAATAATGTATATACTGATTCACGAGGTACTGAAAACACGCTTGCACATAACTGAGTGTGTCAATAAAATAGTTGTTCTGTTCGTTACAAAATGGGGTCTGTTTCCGCTAACCCGATCTGTCCTGCTTATATCCCCCCATCCGGCACTCTATCGTTCAGTAGCAACTTTTCCATCGTGTAACTATGTTTTCATTCTTTTTGGTGTTAAAATGTAAAATATATAATTAAAATAGAATTTAAGACACAATAATGTCTGTTTGTTTGGCAATTAGATCAACACTATCTTACAACGACAATGACTTCAACTCATATCATCATCATCACTATCATCATCGTAATACATAGTCGATCTTGAATAAATTAAAATTGGATGAAAGTTATACATACATGTATGTACCATTTTTCGGAGACGTATGCGGTTACTGACTAAGTTTGTTACATTACGTACAACATCAACATAGTATCAGTATTTACGATATTTTAGAAGTGTAATGATATTATACATGTATATTGAGGTCATCTACTTGATTATTTCGATCGTGAGTTTATTTTTAAATCTCTAGATTTGTCAGCTTTTGGTTATCGTTCGCCTTGAATAATATCTGTACTGAGGCACACAATTTGAGCTTATGTATTAATGTTATTCACTGGATGTATTTGTAGATCGGTTTAATATAACGTTTTGCCCTATAACGCTTTAAGATACAGAATGGTATCCATGCGGTTTTACGATATTGTCTAGACATAACAATGTAAGCACGCATACTACGGTTTAATGGCGAGAGAAAGATTAAGCGTACATTAAAACAAAATACTTATTCCTCATTTCCTTTTCAATTTATTACGAAACCTGAGAGCTTTTGAATATACAGTGGTGAAAAAAATACCTGAAGAAAGTTGAATGGAATGTATCGTTAGTAAATCAAAGGTCTTAATGTAATAAATAAGCTGTATATTTTTCGGAGTGAAAAGCAGATATACATTTTATCGATATCTGATTAGATGTTAAAGAATGTATTACGAATCCAGAGATACATACTTAAGTGTTAAAATATAACTTAAATGATGAGATTTTAAAAAAATATTAGCCAGACACTTCAGTTACACAATAACTTCTTAAATGAAACACAATTTAATCCATATAATGTGTATGTCACCTACTGCTTCGAACTTGTACATTATCTGCACGTTTGAACTACATGTATCCTATCTGACGCATTTCACAGCTGATGCGGAAATCAATGCCACCATTAATTCTAGCTTGAATAGTACAACAATGTGTTCACGTTGTTAGTGTCTCTGGCAATTAGATAGGCTGTTTGAAAGCTTCCACATTCCACGGCTATATTCTCATAGCAATGCGAGATAAAGTTTACTATAAATGAATTATCATCAATTCACTTACTAGGTTATTCACACTCAGTTTTATATTCTTTTATCCTCAGGCTTTGGACAAAGTGAAAACCGAGTATGAAATGGACAATGGACGTCTTGCGATTATAACACCAGACCTCTATGATGAGACATACGATATTATGGGCAATCATTTCACCCCGGATGAACCTTTATGTAGGTCATTTGGGGTCGTCTGGAACAAAGAGTTTGAGTTCGTAACTCGAGAAAATCTCAGCTCCAACGTATCTATCTGCATGATCTCAAAGGACACAAATGAAATCATGGGTATACGCGTGATTGGTACAATGAAAACTTCCGACCCCACACCGGACTTGTCAGAATTCAACGACGAACCATTGAGAAGCCTGTTTACATTCTTAACCCACAAAGATAAAGAATTAAACTTTTTGCAACGTTATGGTGTTGATGAAGCCGTTCATTTCTTTACGTTAGGGGTCAATAAAAAGTATCGCCGAATGGGTCTTGGCGGAAGGCTGCTTGCTGCAGCGGTGGCGATGAGTAGGGAGCTGGGGTTCAAGGTCATTAAAGGTGAAGGAACATCGAATTTTTCTCAGAGAATCTATGAGAAACAAGGATTTGAGACAATACTAACAATGCCATATGCTAGTTACATGTATAAAGATCGACCTGTACAAGAAGGCACAGGGGAACATACAATGACCAAGATGTATGGCCTTAGATTGTGAATAACCATAAAACTATAAATAACCAGATGTGTACAATATAACCATATATCCTTATCTAAGTATACTCACACGGTCATACATTTATGTTCAGAACTTAGCCACTTAGAGCGTAGGCGTTTAAGGTGGCGGAACGGAGCTGGCGTGCGCCCCCGGTAAAATCTAGCAAGATTGTTTAGCATTATGTTCGTAGGAGTAAGAACATTTTCTTGCCCTATCGACATATGTATAGATGTATTAAGCATGTCGATACATTGAACAAAATTTGATAGAGATTCAGCGAGAAAGCGCCGTTGGCTTTTGGTGAGCTCCGCCCTCAGACCAATGAGCATGTAACCTCCCCTTCGCAACTGAAAGTCATATACCCGCCCTGTGGAATGTTCAATTAGAAAAAAGTGCTATGTGTATATAACATATGACATGTATTTTCTTTCTACTTTTTTTAAATACAGTCATTTTATTTTTCTATTTTATTACAATATTGAATGCATGACGTTTTCATCGGTACACCAAACATGTTTAAGGTACATCAGCTTTCTTAACGTTATAGATAGAGTTTCGCAACATAGGAACTGTCTACAATGTTAACTGGCAGAAAGCGATTAATTGTCCATAAAGAAAACAAACAAAGATTGGCCGAGTTGAACTAGTGAATGAGAGTGGTCATATAAAGTTGGTATAAACTCTGAATAAGATTTACTGATGTGTTTCTGTTTCACATGTCTTGTATAATTAATGTAAGTATCTTTTGCAAATATAATATTTATGCAAAATATGAGCTATTTAATGCAAAAGGATACATTTCAAAAGATAGACGCATACAGATTCCAAGACCGAATTCCAACACAACAATTTATTAATTAAATGGTACTGGATGTAACAACACAATCAGTGTAACCATATTGTAATACATGTATAACTAGAACTGATACTCCGTGTTTATGAATATATTTTATGATTCTCAAGTGTCATGTGTTGTGTTTGTTAACTGACAGTTTTTCTCACAGAAGAAGAATTTCATTTCTAATCAAGTAAAAAAAACACCTTCAGAGCAAGCAAGAAAAGTTGATAATTTAATATATGCAACAAAAATGCTTCTTATAAATCGTCAAAACACGGTACAAGCATCAGTTGTGCAAAGATTATCTGTGCTGGAAAAACATTATGAGACGTGCAGTGTGATCAAATAATAGGTCATTGCCTACATGAAAAAATAAAACAATTCGGACCACACCATTGGCTATGCATATTACAAACCACATTGTTTATGGATAATGTGTAATATGTGTGTAATTGGAGACCTGGGTAGCATAGGATGTATGGAACGGTATTGTATCGTACCTATCTATTAAGTAATACTGATATTAGAAGGGGGAATACTCGTGATGACGTCTTCTTGAAATGAACTCAAAAGATGTATCTGACTCATCTGAACATAAAATGTTTGAATTGGCTTCATGCAGTATTATTGTAAAATTGGCTAAAATATCTCTAATAAAAACCATTGCAATGTATAACTGATTGAAAATATATTTTTTTACCATATTACTAACAAACAAAACTTGTAAAATATCCTGATTGTTAAAAAACTGGAAGTTTTTTAAATATTTTGTTCTTCTGAAAATCGAAATACCGTTTAAATAATTGGCAAGTTACGACGTAATTTCTGATACATTTTACGCTGTCAGATATTCAATAGAAAGAACATTTATAATGGCTTGACACCGTACTTCGGATTCAATGCATTCAGTACATTGAACAACGCACAGTTCACGGCCTGTGATAGCTTTTGTTGCGTTCGAGTTAGTATTTTTTCGGCACAGCCGTACTAATATGGTTTTGCTTTTTGCATATCAGTGTTGTGTAAACCAATTAAATCTTACGTTAACCACCAATGCAATTTCTCTTCCACGGAACAACGTTTGTAACCTTGACGTGGATTGGTTAACCTATCGATAAAGAGTACGTAACCTTACCGAAATCCATTTTGGATCTGGAGTGACCAGCAATCGTAACATATCGGCATTTTTTATGTTCTTCTTCTCAAATTGCGCCGACCATCTTTTGTCACATTGCTACATGCGACAGCGATACATTATGTTTTCCTGGAGGTATGTGTAGGGAGGCACTGTCTTATGTATGTGGCGTTCCCTGTAGCAAATTATTCTCTCTCTTTTGACATTTATGATATGTCATTATCAATATATAACTTCAAAGTATAGGGTGGAACAAAACTATTGATTAATCTAAAATTGTAATTAATAACTCTATTTGTTCACACAGTATAATACATATACGTGTCCCCGTACACACATTGTTATCTGTTTGATTCAAAATGTTATTCAAACAAATGAATATACACTTAATATATTATAATATTAAATATTGATTGCGTGTAAATGTATTTTCAGTACATGTCGTTTGTTAACACTAAAACTTTCTATCAGGTTTTATTACTTTAATAATTTTAATGTGGCATAATTTACGCACTGTCAGATAATTGCATGCGTGTGAATATTGCATATTAAATCTAGACGGGTTTGGCATGCTTCTCCTCAAGTTCCCCGGAAGAATCCGTTTGAATCTGGTGGACTTTTCACAAGTAATAGAGTCAATGTTGAAAAGTCATATGATCACAAATTTTATCACAACGTGCATACCAATGCTTTACCGTTGATTTTTGCATTAATGTATTGTTTTCTATTTTTTGATAACCATGTTTGTACGCAACTGCGTACTTTGAGTACAGACAGCTACGCGCCTGACCCTTATTGACATTAATAGTATTACGTTACAAAATTCGCTACATATTTCCGTATGTGAAATGTGTTCTGCATTATCTTCCTCGTGTGTAGCTCTATAAATAATGACTTCCATTCACTATCGTTTACATAACGCATATTTATACTATGTTTTATCAACGTGAGAAATACATTAAATAATATGCCTAAGGTTTACGACACAACTTCGCGGTTTCTTTGTTTATGATATACACATTATCATAGGTTAAGTGAGTTGGATAATTTCAAAATTCTTTAATAGGATGTTACACATTGGATAAGCGTGCTTGTATACATGGCTTTAATCTAATAAAGAAATTAAAGTTACTTTAACCTAACCAGTGATCTTTATTTCAACCGTCCATATCGTGTATGCAACGGTCATTGAAGTTCACGTGGCCTAAGACAGGTAGACAGACTCGTTGCATTGTTTATCCTATACAAATACAGTATATATAACGTCGACAATGTCACGAGTTTGTCTACCTAACTTAGACCACCTGAACTTTTTGGAAAGTTGCATACACAATATAGGCGGTTGAAATAGACCGCTCGTCAGCCCTGCGTTCAGTAAAGGTATTTGCGGCACACGTTTCGTAACGTTACGTAACGTTTTGCAATTTGGTTCCCGTGTGCAGTCAATGTGATACGGTGGACAAGGGATACAATACAAAACGACTGTTGGCCGTAACTGAACGCAAGCCTTGTTGGACGGATTGCAAGGAGTATGTGTGGTATACAGTAACCAGCTCCTGTTATATTATGAGTCAGTCTATATTACACCGGGAACCAGACAATGTATTTTTCACGATATATACGGTTGAATGGAGGTCATTAATTGAAATGGCGAAAAATTGGATAGGCGTGTGTGTGTTTTTAATTTCTTATGTCAATCATTATTGATACTATATAGATGGTTATGTATTGTACAATATTTCATTAAAATTCATGAACTGTTCAGTGACAGAACAATGCTAGAAAACGTTTGAGGATTCTTTACTTTACATAAAGCTAAAGTCTCATCCCGAATGTAAATATTCACGCTTCTATACACATGCTTTATCGGCGATGAAACATATATAGATTAGTTATCAGAGTATGTCATATACATGTACGGTTGATTCAAAAACGAGTTGAGAATACTGTTATTTTTAAAAAGTATGTTTTTTTGTCAATATTTGCCAAAATATGTTTTTTTATTGGTTGACCACCACTAATTTATTTACAGCCATTCTCGAGTTTATAAAAAACTGACTATATTTAGACGTTCACCAGGAAGACCTAGACACAGTTATCAGCTAGACTTATTTTGTTCGATATTAAATCACATTGTTATATTTCAGTGATACACATACGGAGACATGAGTGTGGTGGATAATTTGACTTTAGAAAAGGCTGTCCAGGTAAGAGCTTAAAATGTTTAATTGTTCAAAGTGAATGTTTGTTAAATATGTACAAATATTATGTACCGATTCACGAGGTACTGAAAACACGCTTGCACATAACTGAGTGTGTCAATAAAATAGTTGTTCTGTTCGGTATAAAATGGGGTCTGATTTCGCTAACCCGGTCTGTCCTGCTTATATCCCCCATCCGGCACTCTATCGTTCAGTAGGAACTTTTCCATCGTGTAACTATGTTTTCATTCTTTTTGGTGTTAAACTGTAAAATATGTAATTAAAATAGAATTTAAGACACAATAATGTCTGGGTTTTTTTGCAATTAGATCAACACTATCTTAAAACGACAATGACTTCAACTCGTATCATCATCATCACTATTATCATCGTAATACATAGTCGATCTTGAATAAATTAAAATTGGATGAAAGTTATACATACATGTATATACCATTTTTCGGAGACGTATGCGGTTACTGACTAAGTTCGTAACATTACGTACAACATCAACATAGTATCATTATTTACGATATTTTAGAAGTGTAATGATATTATACATGTATATTGAGGTCATCTACTTGTGTATTTCGATCGTGAGTTTATTTTTAAACCTCTAGATTTGTCAGCTTTTGGTTATCGTTCGCCTTGAATAATATTTGTACTGAAGCACACAATTTGAGCTTATGTATTAATGTTATTCACTGGATGTATTTGTAGATCGGTTTAATATAACGTTTTGTCCTATAACGCTTTTATATACAGAATGGTAACCATGCGGATTTACGATATTGTCTAGACATAACAAGTTAAGCACGCATACTACGGTTTAATGGCGAGAGAAAGATTAAGCGTACATTAAAGCGAAATACTTATTCCTCATTTCCTTTTCAATTTGTTACGAAACCTGAGCGCTTTTGGATATACAGTGGTGAAAAAAATACCTGAAGAAAGTTGAATGGAATGTATCGTTAGTAAATCAAAGGTCTTAATGCAATAAATAAGCCGTATTTTTTTCGGAGTGAAAAGCAAATATACATTTTATCAATATCTGATTAGATGTTAAAGAATTTATTACGAATCCAGAGCCACATACTTAAGTGTTAAAATAGAACTTAAATGATGAGTTTTTAAAAAAATATTAGCCAGACACTTCAGTTACACAATAACTTCTAAAATGAAACACCATTTAATCCATATAATGTGTATGTCACCTACTGCTTCGAACTTGTACATTATCTGCACGTTTTAACTGCATGTATCCCATCTGACGCATTTCACAGCTGATGCGGAAAGCAATGCCACCATTAATTCTAGCTTGAAAATTACAATAATGTGTTCACGTTGTTAGTGTCTCAGGCAATTAGATAGGCTGTTTGAAAGCTTCAAACATTCCACGGCTATATTCTCATAGCAATGCGAGATAAAGTTTACTATAAAGGAATTATCATCAATTCACTTACTAGGTTATTCACACTCAGTTTTATATTCTTTTATCCTCAGGCTTTGGACAAAGTGAAAACCGAGTATGAAATGGACAATGGACGTCTTGCGATTATAACACCAGACCTCTATGATGAGACATACGATATTATGGGCAATCATTTCACCCCGGATGAACCTTTATGTAGGTCATTTGGGGTCGTCTGGAACAAAGAATTTGAGTTCGTAACTCGAGAAAATCTTAGCTCCAATGTATCTATCTGCATGATCTCAAAGGACACAAATGAAATCATGGGTATACGCGTGATTGGTACAATGAAAACTTCCGACCCCACATCGGACTTGTCAGAAATCAACGACGAACCATTGAGAAGCGTGTATACATTCTTAACCCACAAAGATAAAGAATTAAACTTTTTGCAACGTTATGGTGTTGATGAAGCCGTTCATTTCTTTACATTAGGGGTCAATAAAAAGTATCGCCGAATGGGTCTTGGCGGAAGGCTGCTTGCTGCAGCGGTGGCGATGAGTAGGGAGCTGGGGTTCAAGGTCATTAAAGGTGAAGGAACATCGAATTTTTCTCAGAGAATCTATGAGAAACAAGGATTTGAGACAATACTAACAATGCCATATGCTAGTTACATGTATAAAGATCGACCTGTACAAGAGGGCACAGGGGAACATACCATGACCAAGATGTATGGCCTTAGATTGTGAATAACCATAAAACTATAAATAACCAGATGTGTACAATATATGTTAACCATATATCCTTATCTAAGTATACTCACACGGTCATACATTTATGTTCAGAACATAGACACGTTGTCATTATGTACCGAGCGACAAGAAACGGCGGACATTCCACAGGAGCATGGCGATACATTACTGACATGTCCTGCTCTCAAATGTTCTTCTGTCTAGTCATTTTTTATTTGGGTCTACCTTTCAAAATGAATCAATGAATAGCAAATTAACTAAATTCTAACCACTTCTTTCTGACCCATTACTCATTTGAAACCCAAAATTCACTCAGTTTAAAATATCAGCTGATAAAGATATCGATCAAACTTAATCAACAGCACACTTGTGAAGCGTAGGCGGTTAAGGTGGCGGAGCGGAGCTGGCGTGCGCCCCCGGTAAAATCTGGCAAGATTGCTTAGCATCATGTTCGTAGGAGTAAGAACATTTTCTTGCCCTATCGACATATATATAGATGTATTAAGCACGGCGATACATTGACCTACATTTGATAGATTTTTTCTAGAGATTCAGCGAGAAAGCGTCGTTGGCTTTTTGGCAGTACCGCCCCCAGACCAATGAGCAAGTAACGCCCCAACCCTCCCCCCCCCGCAACTGAAAGTCATATACCCGCCCTGTGGAATGTTCAACTAGAAAAAAGTGATGTGTGTATATAACATATGACATGTATTTTCTTTCTACTTTTTTTAAATACAGTCATTTTATTTTTCTAGTTTATTACAATAGTGAATGCATGACGTTTTCATCGGTACACCAAACATGTTAAGGTACATCAGCTTTCTTAACGTTATAGATAGAGTTTCGCCACGTAGGAGCTGTCTACAATGTTAACTGGCAGAAAGCGATTAATTGTCCATAAAGAAAACAAACAAAAATGCAGATTGGCCGAGTTGAATGAGTGAATGAGAGTGGTTCATGTAAAGTTGGTATAAACTCTGATAAGATTTACTGATGTGTTTCTGTTTCACATGTCTTGTATAATTGATGTAAGTATCTTTTGCAAATATAATATTTATGAAAAATATGAGCTATTTAATGCAAAAGGATACATTTCAAAAGATAGACGCATACAGATTCCAAGGCCGAATTCCAACACAACAATTTATTAATTAAATGGTACTGGATGTAACAACACAATCAGTGTAACCATATTGTAATACATGTATAACTAGAACTGATACTCCGTGTTTATGAATATATTTTATGATTCTCAAGTGTCATGTGTGGTGTTTGTTAACTGACAGTTTTTCTCACAGAAGAAGAATTTCATTTCTAATCAAGTAAAAAAAACACCTTCAGAGCAAGCAATAAAAGTTGACAATTTAATATATGCAACAAAAATGCTTCTTATAAATCGTCAAAATACGGTACAAGCATCAGTTGTGCAAAGATTATCTGTGCTGGAATAACACACTGAGACGTACAGTGTCATCAACATATCAGGTCAGTGCCTACTTGAAAAAATAAAACAATTCGCACCACACCATTGGCTATGCATATTACAAACCACATTGTTGATGGATAATGTGTAATATGTGTGTAATTGGAGACCTGGGTAGCAGAGGATGTATGGAACGGTATTGTATCGTACCTATCTATTAAGTAATACTAATATTAGAAGGGGGAATACTCGTGATGACGTCTTCTTGAAATGAACTCAAAAGATGTATCTGACTCATCTGAACATAAAATGTTTGAATTGGCTTCATGCAGTATTATTGTAAAATTGGCTAAAATATATCTAATAAAAACCATTGTAATGTATAACCGATTGAAAATATATTTTGTTACCATATTACTAACAAACAAAACTTGTAAAATAGCCTGATTGTTAAAAAACTGGAAGTTTTTTTAATATTTTGTTCTTCTAAAAATCGAAATACCGTTTAAATAATTGGCAAGTTACGACGTAATTCCTGATACATTTTACGCTGTCGGATTTAATGCATTCAGTACATTGAACAACGCACAGTTCACGGCCTGTGATAGCTTTTGTTGTGTTCGAGTTAGTAATTTTTCGGCACAGCCGTACTAACATGGTTTTGCTTTTTGCATATCAGTGTTGTGTAAACCAATTAAATCTTACGTTAACCACCAATGCAATTTCTCTTCCACGGAACAACGTTTGTAACCTTGACGTGTATTGGTTAACCTATCGATAAATGGTACGTAACGTTACCGAAATCCATTTTGGATCTGGAGTGACCAGCAGTCGTAACATATCGGCATTTTTTATGTTCTTCTTCTCAAATTGCGCCGACCATCTTTTGTCACATTGCTACATGCGACAGCGATACATTATGTTTTCCTGGATGTATGTGTGGGGAGGCACTGTCTTATGTATGTGGCGTTTCCTGTAGCAAATTATTCTCTCTCTTTTGACATTTATGATATGTCATTATCAATATATAACTTCAAAGTATAGGGTGGAACAAAACTATTGATTAATCTAAAATTGTAATTAATAACTCTATTTGTTCACACAGTATAATAAATATACGTGTCCCCGTACACACATTGTTATCTGTTTGATTCAAAATGTTATTCAAAAAAATGAATATACACTTAATATATTATAATAATAAATAATTATTGCGTGTAAATGTATTTTCAGTACATGTCGTTTGTTAACACTAAAACTTTCTATCAGGTTTTATTACTTTAATAATTTTAATGTGGCATAATTTACGCACTGTCAGATAATTGCATGCGTGTGAATATTGCATATTAAATCTAGACGGGTTTGGCATGCTTCTCCTCAAGTTCCCCGGTAGAATCCGTTTGAATCTGGTGGACTTTTCAGAAGTAATAGAGTCAATGTTGAAAAGTCATATGATCACAAATTTTATCACAACGTGCATACAAATGCTTTACCGTTGATTTTTGCATTAATGTATTGTTTTCTATTTTTTGATAACCATGTTTGTACGCAACTTCGTACTTTGAGTACAGACAGCTACGCGCCTGACCCTTATTGACATTAATAGTATTACGTTACAAAATTCGCTACATATTTCCGTATGTGAAATGTGTTCTGCATTATCTTCCTCGTGTGTAGCTCTATAAATAATGACTTCCATTCACTATCGTTTACATAACGCATATTTATACTATGTTTTATCAACGTGAGAAATACATTAAATAATATGCCAAAGGTTTACGACACAACTTCGCGGTTTCTTTGTTTATGATATACACATTACCATAGGTTAAGTGAGTTGGATAATTTCAAAATTCTTTAATCGGATGTTACACATTGGATAAGCGTGCTTGTATACATGGCTTTAATCTAATAAAGAAATTAAAGTTACTTTAACCTAACCAGTGATCTTTATTTCAACCGTCCATATCGTGTATGCAACGGTCATTGAAGTTCACGTGACCTAAGACAGGTAGACAGGCTCGTTGCATTGTTTATCCTATACAAATACAGTATATATAACGTCGACAATGTCACGAGTTTGTCTACCTTACTTAGACCACCTGAACTTTTTGGAAAGTTGCATACACAATATAGGCGGTTAATATAGACCGCTGGTCAGCCCTGCGTTCAGTAAAGGTATTTGCGGCACACGTTTCGTAGCGTTACGTAACGTTTTGCAATTTGGTTCCCGTGTGCAGTCAATGTGATACGGTGGACAAGGGATACAATACAAAAGACTGTTGGCCGTAACTGAACGCAAGACGGATTGCAATGAGTCTGTGTGGTATACAGTAACCAGCTCCTGTTATATTATGAGTCAGTCTATATTACACCGGGAACCAGACGACAATGTATTTTTCACGATATATACGGTTGAATGGAGGTCGTTAAATGAAATGGCGAAAAATTGGATTGGCGTGTGTGTTTTTAATTTCTTATGTCAATCATTATGGATACTATATAGATGATTATGTATTGTACAATATTTCATTAAAATTCATGAACTGTTCAGTGCAAGAACAATGCTAGAAAGCGTTTGAGGATTGTTTACTTTACATAAAGCTAAAGTCTTATCCCGAATGTAAATATTCACACTTCTATACACATGCTTTATCGGCGATGAAACATATATAGTTATCAGTGTATGTCATATACATGTACGGTTGATTCAAAAACGAGTTGAGAATACTGTTATTTTTAAAAGTATGTTTTTTTGTCAATATTTGCCAAAACATGTTTTTTATTGGTTGACCACCAGTAATTTATTTACAACCATTCTCGAGTTTATAAAAACTGACTATATTTAGACGTTCACCAGGAAGACCTAGACACAGTTATCAGCTAGACTTATTTTGTTCGATATTAAAGTCACATTTATATATTTCAGTGATACACATACGGAGACATGAGTGTGGTGGATAATTTGACTTTAGAAAAGGCTGTCCAGGTAAGAGATTACAATGTTTAATTGTTCAAAGTGAATGTTTGTTAAATATGTACAAATAATTTATATAATGATTCACGAGGTACTGAAAACACGCTTGCACATAACTGAGTGTGTCAATAAAATAGTTGTTCTGTTCGGTACAAAATGGGGTCTGTTTCCGCTAACCCGATCTGTCCTGCTTATACCCCCCCCCCCATCCGGCACTCTATCGTTCAGTAGGAACTTTTCCATCGTGTAACTATGTTTTCATTCTTTTTGGTGTTAAACTGTAAACTATGTAATTAAAATATAATTTAAGACACAATAATGTCAGATTATTTGGCAATTAGATCAACACTGGCTTACAACGACAATGACTTCAACTCGTATCATCATCATCACCATCACTATCATCATCGTAATACATAGTCGATCTTGAATAAATTAAAATTGGATGAAAGTTATACATACATGTATGTACCATTTTTCGGAGACGTATGCGGTTACTGACTAAGTTCGTTACATTACGTACAACATCAACATAGTATCAGTATTTACGATATTTTAGAAGTGTAATGATATTATACATGTATATTGAGGTCATCTACTTGATTATTTCGATCGTGAGTTTTTTTTTAATCTCTAGATTTGTCAGCTTTTGGTTATCGTTCGCCTTGAATAATATCTGTACTGAGGCACACAATTTGAGCTTATGTATTAATGTTATTCACTGGATGTATTTGTAGATCGGTTTAATATAACGTTTTGTCCTATAACGCTTTTAGATACAGAATGGTATCCATGCGGTTTTATGATATTGTCTAGACATAACAATGTAAGCACGCATATTACGGTTTAATGGCGAGAGAAAGATTAAGCGTACATTAAAGCGAAATACTTATTCCTCATTTCCTTTTTAATTTGTTACGAAACCTGAGCGCTTTTGGATATACAGTGGTGAAAAAAATACCTGAAGAAAGTTGAATGGAATGTATCGTTAGTAAATCAAAGGTCTTAATGTAATAAATAAGCTGTATTTTTTTCGGAGTGAAAAGTAAATATACTTTTTATCAATATCTGATTAGATGTTAAAGAATTTATTACGAATCCAGAGCCACATACTTAAGTATTAAAATAGAACTTAAATGATGAGTTTTTAAAAACATATTAGCCAGACACTTCAGTTACACAATAACTTCTTAAATGAAACACCATTTAATCCATATAATGTGTATGTCACCTACTGCTTCGAACTTGTACATTATCTGCACGTTTTAACTGCATGTATCCCATCTGACGCATTTCACAGCTGATGCGGAAAGCAATGCCACCATTAATTCTAGCTTGAAAATTACAATAATGTGTTCACGTTGTTAGTGTCTCTGGCAATTAGATAGGCAGTTTGAAAGCTTCCACATTCCACGGCTATATTCTCATAGCAATGCGAGATAAAGGTTTCTATAAATGAATTATCATCAATTCACTTACTAGGTTATTCACACTCAGTTTTATATTCTTTTATCATCAGGCTTTGGACAAAGTGAAAACCGAGTATGAAATGGACAATGGACGTCTTGCGATTATAACACCAGACCTCTATGATGAGACATACGATATTATGGGTAATCATTTCACCCCGGATGAACCTTTATGTAGGTCATTTGGCGTCGTCTGGAACAAAGAGTTTGAGTTCGTAACTCGAGAAAATCTTAGCTCCAATGTATCTATCTGCATGATCTCAAAGGACACAAATGAAATCATGGGTATACGCGTGATTGGTACAATGAAAACTTCCGACCCCACATCGGACTTGTCAGAAATCAACGACGAACCATTGAGAAGCGTGTATACATTCTTAACCCACAAAGATAAAGAATTAAACTTTTTGCAACGTTATGGTGTTGATGAAGCCGTTCATTTCTTTACATTAGGGGTCAATAAAAAGTATCGCCGAATGGGTCTTGGCGGAAGGCTGCTTGCTGCAGCGGTGGCGATGAGTAGGGAGCTGGGGTTCAAGGTCATTAAAGGTGAAGGAACATCGAATTTTTCTCAGAGAATCTATGAGAAACAAGGATTTGAGACAATACTAACAATGCCATATGATAGTTACATGTATAAAGATCGACCTGTACAAGAGGGCACAGGGGAACATACCATGACCAAGATGTATGGCCTTAGATTGTGAATAACCATAAAACTATAAATAACCAGATGTGTACAATATATGTTAACCATATATCCTTATCTAAGTATACTCACACGGTCATACATTTATGTTCAGAACATACACACGGTGTCATTATGTACCGAGCGACAAGAAACGGCGGATATTCCACAGGAGCATGCAACATTACTGACATGTCCTGCTCTCAAATGTTCTTCTGTCTAGTCATTTTTTATTTGGCTCTACCTTTCAAAATGAATCAATGAATAGCAAATTAACTAAATTCTAACCACTTCTTTCTGACCCATTACTTATTTGAAACCCAAAATTCACTCAGTTTAAAATATCAGCTGATAAAGATTTCGATCAAACTTAATCAACAGCACACTTGTGAAGCGTAGGCGGTTAAGGTGGCGGAGCGGAGCTGGCGTGCGCCCCCGGTAAAATCTGGCAAGATTGCTTAGCATCATGTTCGTAGGAGTAAGAACATTTACTTGCCCTATCGACATATATATAGATGTATTAAGCATGGCGATACATTGACCTACATTTGATAGATTTTTTCTAGAGATTCAGCGAGAAAGCGTCGTTGGCTTTTGGGGAGCACCGCCCCCAGACCAATGAGCAAGTAACGCCCCAACCCCCCCCCCCCCGTAACTGAATGTCATATACCCGCCCTGTGGAATGTTCAACTAGAAAAAAAGTGATGTGTGTATATAACATATGACATGTATTTTCTTTCTACTTTTTTTAAATACAGTCATTTTATTTTTCTATTTTATTACAATAGTGAATGCATGACGTTTTCATCGGTACACCAAACATGTTTAAGGTACATCAGCTTTCTTAACGTTATAGATAGAGTTTCGCCACATAGGAACTGTCTACAATGTTAACTGGCAGAAAGCGATTAATTGTCCATAAAGAAAACAAACAAAAATGCAGATTGGCCGATTTGAAATAGTGAATGAGAGTGGTCATATAAAGTTGGTATAAACTCTGAATAAGATTTACTGATGTGTTTCTGTTTCACATGTCTTTTATAATTGATGTAAGTATCTTTTGCAAATATAATATTTATGCAAAATATGAGCTATTTAATGCAAAAGGATACATTTCAAAAGAGAGACGCATACAGATTCCAAGGCCGAATTCCAACACAACAAATTATTAATTAAATGGTACTGGATGTAACAACACAGTCAGTGTGAACGTATTGTAATACATATATAACTAGAACTGATAATCCGTGTTTATGAATATATTTTATGATTCTCAAGTGTTATGAGTTGTGTTTGTTAACTGTTATATAATGTCATGTTTTTCTCACAGAAGAAGAATCACATTTCTAATCAAGTAAAAAAACACCTTCAGAGCAAACAAGAAAAGTTAATGCTTCAATATTAGCAACAAAAATACTTCTTATAAATCGTCAAAACACGGTACAGGCATCAGTTGTGCAAAGATTATCTGTGCTGGAAAAACACACTGAGACGTACAGTGTCATCAACATATCAGGTCAGTGCCTACTTGAAAAAATAAAACAATTCGGACCACACCATTGGCTATGCATATTACAAACCACATTGTTTATGGATAATGTGTAATATGTGTAACCTGGGTAGCCGAGGATGAATGGAACGGTATTGTATCGTACCTATCTATTAAGTTATACTGATATTAGAAGGGGGAATACTCGTGATGACGTCTTCTTGAAATGAACTCAAAAGATATATCTGACTCATCTGAACATAAAATGTTTGAATTGGCTTCATGCAGTATTATTGTAAAAGTGGCTAAAATATCTCTAATAAAAACCATTGTAATGTACAATGTATATAACCGACTGAAAATAAATATTTTTACCATATTACTAACAGACAATACCTGTAAAAAGTTTTTTAAATATTTTATGATGTACAAACATCTTTCTTCAACAAATACGGATCAATACGTTTTGAGTTCATTCTTTGTTAGTGCATGTTTATTGATGTTTTAACTATAGGAAATATATTTTTTATGTTTGTTTAGATTAACAAATTATCAAAAAAATGAGCATAATATTTCTTTAAGGAGAGAGTTTAAAAATCAAAAAATCAAGCAGAATGTCACTGAATATTTAAGAAAGCAGCTCTGGCTGCAAGTATATTAGAACTCCTGATCCGAAGGTCGTGAGTTCGAGTCCCGGCATGAGCGGGTTTTGATTACGAACTTCACAATCCCTAAAATTGTTGCAAGCACTGGTTGGTGGCCAGGAAGCAGTCATCGAGAGTCATTAATATAAGTTGTAAGAACTTGTTTCACATTTCGAAGTAAAATCAATAAGTTAAAACTTTTAGAGAACTAGTCTTGAAAATCGAAATACCGTTTAAATAATTAGCAAGTTACGACGTAATTCCTGATACATTTTACGCATAACTTGCAGTCCAGGAGTGGCATAAAGCAGTGACATAAAATATCATATGTAACTAGTTACATAAATAGCCAGTGTGACGTCACTTATGACGTCATAAATGGCCAGTGTGACGTCACTTTAAATGACAGCATATTGTTTATATGAAATGTTATAAGTGCCTTGTTGCTAATTTTGTATAAAATCAAAAGGTTATTGATAGGGACTACTTTTTACAGTGGAAGTATGCATTAGAACTTCGTGGTGAACTTCGGTCACTGTGTATATGAGGACGAAGAAAGATCTGTATATTTAAAGATTGAAAACAATCTATTAATGGTGTTATGTGATAAATAGAATCTTACATTCGTGCTTATCTGATATTGTTTTTATGAAACTCGTCGACTGAAACGAATATGACGCTCGACAGAGCCTCGCGTCATATTATTTCAGTCGACTCGTTTCATAAAAACAATAACAAATAAGCACTCATGTAAGATCCTCTATTTATGATGGCTTGACACTGTACTTCGGATTCAATGCATTCAGTACATTGGACAACGCACAGTTCACGGCCTGTGATAGCCTTTGTTGCATGCGAGTTAGTCATTTTTAGCCACAGCCGTACTAACATGGTTTTGCTATTTGCATATCAGTGTTGTGTAAACCAATCAAATCTTACGTTAACCACCAGGGCAATTTCTCTTCCACGGAACAACGTTTGTAACCTTGACACGGATTGGTTAAATCCAGCAGTGACCAGCAATCATAACATTTCGGCATGTTTTATGTTGCACAACAAATCTTAACTTTCAAATTGCGCCGACCTTCTTTAGTCACATTGCTCCATGCGACAGCGATACATTATGTTTTCCTGGAGGTATGTGTGGGGAGGCATTGTCTTATGTATGTGGCGTTTCCTGTAGCAAATTATTCTCTCTCTTTTGACATTGTCATTATCAATATATAACTTCAAAGTGTGGGGTGTAACAAAACTATTGATTAATCTAAAATTGTAACTAATAACTCTATATGTTCACACAGTATAATAAATATATGTGTCCCCGTACACACATTGTTATCTGTTTGATTCAAAATGTTATTCAAAAAAATGAATACTTAATATATTATAATAATAAATATTGATTGCGTGTAAATGTATTTTCAGTACATTTCGTTTGTTAATGCTACGTTTACACTATGTTCCCGGCGGCCATGGCAATCACGGTTCATGCCACCGTGGAGAAAACGGGATGAACGTGAGATAACGCGGGGAGACGGGATAGGCAAACGTTACAGACCGTAATTGCCGTGGATGCCGGGCCAGAATTTTAAACTGTCAAAAAAATAGCCACGGCAGCCACGGTGCGGATGAGAAACGTAATAGGCCGTAGTAAAACGGGATAAACGCTATAAAACGTGACAGTACGTAATAGGCCGTTACAAAACTTGGAAGTGGTCCGTAGCGGGACGGGAATCATATGTATTCCCCGTCATCTGAAAGTTCCTTTCCAGTTTTGTCACGATGTGCTCCGTTTTGTCACGGTTCTCACGGCAAGCTAGGGTGTACTATAGCCGTTTCGTAACGTTTCAATTACGGTGCGTCCCGGTGTGTGACGCTTTGCAGGCCGATGCGTTACGGTACGTTGAGTTTTACTACGGTCTGACACGGTGCTCTCGCGGACTTTAAAGGTGGTAAAAAGGCCGCGCCAGGCTGACGCAAAGACTGGATAACTGCAGCAAACAAACAAGAAAACACAAAATCTTCTTCGTCTTGGGCATTCATGTTTACTCGTCGAAGTATCTTGATACAATAATTGCTGTTGCTTGAGGGGTTTTCTTTATACCATGGGCACAAACGTGCTCCAAAGCTCTACGGCGTCCACGTTTGATCCATAGGAGGCCTTGACAGAACGTGAAAAACGCATCAGACCTGGATGAAGACGTGAACAACGTGAGGGATCCCATCAGAACGCATCGGACCGGGAAGCAACATACATGCATCCCTGGTAGACCGCGGCTCGAACCTTAGTGCGCCTTGGAGGAACCGCTTCTTCGCCCCAACGGCCCGTCACGGATACCGTGATAAACCGTGAGGAAACTTAGCACAACCTAACAAAACTTGGATGTGGAGACAAAAATGGCCAAAATCCCACGGCACAATACGTTTCGGGCAAACGGGGCTACCGTGGCCGCCGGGAACATAGTGTAAACGTAGCATAACACTAAAACTTTCATATCAGGTTTTATTACTTTAATAAGTTTAAGGTGGCATAATTTACGAACTGTCAGATAATTGCATGCTTGTGAATATTGCATATTGAAGAGGGCAATATGAAGAATGTCAAACTACATTGAACACGGCGCCCTAATATTTTATGAAATCAAAAATGTAATGGTGGATAAACATGTACATACAAAGTGCTACATCACTGTAGTTTGACTTTATTTTGGATACAAACTATACGGTCCAGGCTTTGACATGTACATGTACGAGTCCACTCATATAGAGTGTAACAGTATTATTATTTTCTAAATTATAAGCATTGGATGATAAATGTAACACTTAAATCTAAATATTAATATTCTGTTCTAATATTACGCTTGTATAATGTGTGAATGCACGTCTCTTTCATACACATGCCATGTTACGACCCGTTTTCTAATAAAAAAACAGTTTTGTAATAAAGATTTCGAAGTTGTCAGAAACGTCTTATTTCATCATGAAATAACTGGAAACCAGTCTACAAATGTGAAATGAGTCTTATTTCACAAGACCAAAAGGCAAACTCGTGTGCAATAAGGACATGATTTTAAAAGCTCGATATCTAACACCACTTTTTGAGACTCAACCCGGATACAAAACGGGTTGTAACAATGCCATAGTGACCATTACAGATATACATAGTGACAATCTTGGTTATAAATTTCCATTTTACATGACAAAA
Source organism: Mactromeris polynyma (assembly GCA_032209605.1). Taxonomy (NCBI): domain Eukaryota; kingdom Metazoa; phylum Mollusca; class Bivalvia; order Venerida; family Mactridae; genus Mactromeris; species Mactromeris polynyma. Next base: position 1,312,448 of record JASFXZ010000039.1, on the reverse strand, counting down.
CATAACATGGTGTCAGAAGGGGGTAAAGTAAACGAATAAAAATTCATGAAAACAAGAAATACATGTATTACTGAACGTCTTAGTTGATGTAAATCTGGAAGACCTGATATTGAAAATGGGATCATTCAAAAATAGAATGATGCAGCTGAATACCAATCCTCGCCGTGACAGGTTTCTGGCACGCTGTTTCTTCGAATCGGTAATTACTAAGTCTTCTGCCCTCCCCCTCCCTTCACTGTCCACTTTGATTCTCCTAGTTATTCCTTGTGGTCTGCCGGGCCATTCCTTGTGCCTCTGTTCCTTAATATGTGTACCATTTGATCCCCTTAAGTGCCTTATGTTTTGTGGATTGTTGTTTTTCCGGAGGTCTGCGTGGGGAGGCACTGTCTTGTGTATGTGGCGTTCCCTGTAGTTACGTATTCTCTCTGTTTTTCTAGCCTCATGAAATTCGGAGTAAAATTTTCAACGCTGCATAAAAAGCTGTACTTTTAAACAAGCTTTGTACACATATAACAGCTTTATGTAATTAATGTTATATTCCTTATGGCCGCCATTTAATATTTGGTTAAGTTTTAAAGAACATGCCCAGTCCGTAACTTAGCGTATTATATAAGTATGCGACTGTGTAAAGTAACGGAAGCTTTTAAAGGTTATAACGAAAATATATTAAACATCACTCGTATAATCCTTAGTACCGTGTTGATAGGATGTTGGTTGTTCCCCGTCTCTCGTTGTTATTTCAGGAATGGTTTACTCAAGTCTCATACGCAGTGGTCTCCCTTTGTAGAGACCGCTGCCACGACGAATATTCGGAACAGTAATCTGCTGTTTTATTGTCTCAGTGTATACAAACTGTGTATGGATATATTGCTGTAAACTTAAACAGAGTTCATCGAATTAGTTAAAATAACAACACTAATTGACAATTTATTGTTTACTGTGTTATACGTTTGGGTAAATAACAAAGAAATAGAAAGTATCTGACTATTTACAGCAAGCAGGCGTTAAACTCATATTTACGCTCTGAATGACGCTAAAGGAAAGCAAGTAACATTTTGCATCTGTCGATACAATACAATGTAGTGTAAAACCTCAATAATAAGACCACCATTCGGACCCTTGAGAACTGGTCTTCTTATTGAGGTGGTATTAATACTGAGGTTGAATAAAGAGTAAAACAGTGAAAATGGACTTGACAATTGTGTTCTTAGTTTCGAGGTGGTCTTATTATGGAGGTGGTCTTCAGGTGAGGTTTTACTGTATATATTATGGCTACGTAAGAAACGTAAATAAATACAAAGGAGACGCGCGATCAGATGTGTATAAACCCAATTTGATAAGGCTTTCATTATCGATCTATACATTATATTGGGTATAGGGTGGGAAGGTTGCTTAAATCATATTTTCAATTATGAAAGGAGGAATAGGTTGTAACAACACCCCTATAATCGATATTTAGGTAAACACGATAATGAAAGAAATAGCGAATTTGAGTTATACATGTATATACATGTTTAACAAACAAATGTGTAGATACTGTAGTTAAAAAACTGTTAAAAGAGTTAAAACATGACTTGAGAATTGCATTGAATATAAACTAAAAGCATCATTAAATAAATCCCATTCACTATGAGATGTTTATGTACAGATTGATAGGAAAGTGATAAAATATTTATTATCTAGTCAGTCTTTTAGAGAAAAAGATGCGTTCCGCTCTTTAAATATCGACTTTTGTTTCGTAAAGTGGAAAAGAGAGTCAAATGTATTGTCAATTTGTCGGTTATTTGAATCAACTCTTTGTGATAATGATTACCAGTTGTCAGTTGTCAGTTGTGTGGAATAAATGTGCTAACAAACCTGCACTACATGAAGCATTTATTCTAGCTGTGATTTCAAATAAAACAACTAATTTACACCAATAGTTAAGTTAACACAGTATATGAGAGACAAATATGTTTTATTGCCGAACGCTAGATGATACTTAACAGCATTGGTGTATACATGTATACAATGTGCAGAGTATGAAATAAATACCTCGGAATACATTTACAAAAAGTCATTCCATTAAACGTGAGAATCACAATTATTGAGAGACATTCATGGACTAATTAATCATGATGTTTATTTTCCGGTTCCGCTGACTTGTATAAAAGCCGATGCGCACGTTTCGTAATATTCGCTCCAAACGAGACCGGCTGGGCAGCTGACAACGTAAACATCTCCCCACAGATCACACTGGATGAACTTGGTTGGATCGGGATGAGGGAAGAACAATTTCTTGGCAGCGATGGTTTCCGGTGTGCATGGGTTGACAAGGTTACCAGTTCCAGTGCCAGTGCCGGTACCGGTGCCGGTTCCGGTTCCTGTTCCAGTACCAGTGCCAGTGCCAGTGCCTGTGCCTGTGCCAATGCCTGTAAAACAACAAGATGGATGTTTTAAAAATATTTCTATTCATCATTTGATGTTCTTAATACCACATCGAACTTTGGATTTCTCACTACATTGGAGCTAATCCGGAATACAAATACATCTTATCACGTTCAGCATATATGTTAGTGAATACAGTAAAACCTCACTTAAAGACCTCCTCAATAATAAGACCACCTCAAAATTAAGAACACAATTGTCAAGTCCAATTTCACTGTTTTGCTCTTTATTCAGCCTTAATATTAAGACCAAATCAATAGTAAGACCAGTCTTCAAGGGTCCCAATGATGGTCGTATTATTTAGGTTTTACCGTAATTTAACACAAATCAGACATTTTCACATTTACAAATACTCGGACTTAAAAATACATCCACGTTGTCCAACATGGCGCATAAAATGTTCAACGCTTAGGAAATACACCTCTCTTCGTTTGAATACATAATTTATCATTATGATAATACTGGACATAAACAATGTCCGGCTCTATTAAATTACTCCAAAAGAGTCAACGACATCAAGTTTGTCGGAAATCGATGATGAATCGGAAGTCGGTAGTCTTAACTCTTAAAAATAACCGTGTAACTCTACTGATTTATGTACTTAATCGTTGCTCCTCCATAACTAAAGATCTTAACAACTCACCTCCACTTCCGGCAACAGAGAATTTGTATACGCATGAAAGTTTGGACTCATTCCACACCAAACCGTCAGGGCAAGCAAGAACATTGGGGTGGCCAAGCATATCACATTCAATGAATTTGTTCTCATCGCCTGCAATAAGAATTCATGGTACAATTTGAATTGCCATTGAAATTAAAGTATCTTGGTTGGGTTCGAGCGTTGTTTTGTGAAGGGAGAACACTCATACACTAGTTGTGTTGTATTCTAATCGGGATTACCGTTCTTCGCTGCGTATTGTTTGTTCGAATTGTCAGAAACAAAAACATCTACTGAAAAACTCGTGGACTTAAGTACGCCTCAATATTTTCTAGGACAGGTTATCAAGTAAACAGATGTTTCTTCTTATCAACACAATACGTTGTTTAGACATAAAGGTTTAAGTATACGATGCAACAGTTTTGGCATTGATTTATACACCGTCGCTGTTGTTCGCATTGTTATGTCAATATTTAAAATGCTATAAATGAAACTTTATGGGCCTGCACGCAAAAATAAAATAAACAGTCGTAATAAATATTGAAAAATACTAGAATGGCGAAAGCAGACACACGTGTATATAGATTCTAAAGCTAATTAATGTTTTCTTTAAAATTTGCGTTTCATTCGTCAGCATACGAGAATGCATTGAATTTGACGCTACAATAAAGAAACAAACGTGCGGCATATTACAAATATCATACCAGCAACAGCGAAGTAGATCATTCCAGCAGAAAGAGCATCGGCTGTGCATGGATTATCACCAGATGGTTGTGGGGTGTTAATCACCACGCCGCCTGATGGCGCAGCCTTGGGTGTTGTAACAACTGCGGTAGATGCAGAACGACATGTGCTGGTTGTGGCGCTGTATTCCAGATTCTCTGGACACTGGATGATGTACATACGGCCATATCTGTCACACTGGATGAATTTGGTGTTATCACTTGGGTGTGGAAAGTATACTTGACTGTTTGGGTTGTTGACACAGGGGTTTGGTACATTCTTGAATGCTTCTGAAAGTGTTTATGTGGAATACGTAAACAACTGATAGAGTTATCGTTATCTTAAAATTCATTTGCTGTCCTTTTCATAATATATTGTTTCAATGGCTCGGAATTTTGTAAATGCAGTTCAATATTTTTTATTTTTAAATACAAATTGTCACAATTTTGTTGTAAAGATTTTTATTTCAAAACTAGGTTTACATCGAGATATTTTCTACAAATCTATGATAATATTATAGAAATTACTTAAAAAATAATCTTTAGATTAATTTAATGGCATTTTATCGTTTGCATCTGCATTCAGGCAGCTTTATTTAACTTAGAATCAGCCTTACCTAGACATTTGTCAGTTGCACCTGGAAGAGAAAAATAAAAACATTGATAGTATGTTATAAAGAGACAAAATGTAACATTTATCAAGAGAAGTAGCGTTGTTGAAATGTCAGCGTGACAGAATGTTGAACATGTGGCGTGTGTTATATATGGATCATATATGGATTGTATTCGCCTTGATAATTAAGAGCGGTTTTCTTTTCGCCAATGGACATTCAACTGATTCAGCATTGCATTTGCATTTGCGTCATTAAGCAAATGAAATTAATAATTAACAGTATCAAGATACGGGAGCTAATTAATAGGTTCAATGAAGGAAAAAAGACCCGAGAAGGAATCTATTCATCATATACTATAGAAATAGCCATGCAACATATTTTTGTATAATGAGAAAAGTCCAATACATGAACATTACAGTACAAGAGCGCGTGTACTTCGTCAAAACGTTTGTGTTCCAAACAAAAATGTTTATCTTGAACATCTGTTCAATGTACATTTGAACGTTTATATCATTACCAATTACTCGTATGCAACTTGATTTTAAAGATAATATTATAAGCGTCCAAATCACTGCACGAAGTATTTAAAAAAACAAATCTGATCGTTGTATTGAATATATTATTAAAGTCGCATGATCGATCTATATAAGAAACAAATATAATCCCCTGTGAAATAAAAAATGCACACAAAAATAGTAAAATATTTTTGTCTTTCTTTTTTTGAAACATGTTTTCAGCTTAAAATGTCTACGCATATACAGTAATCACGGAGGACAGGAGATTTTCTTATGTACTTAAAGATTTGTTCTTGATTGTCTACATGATATTGAAGCAGCTTTTTCGTAAATTTCGAATTGTACTTATTTCTTAAATGCTGAACCGATTTAAAAGCTGACACCATATGCAATATTAGAAAATAGAATATAAATATTTTTTTGAATTATTCTTATGAATATTTTACACGAACAAAAATGTATAAAAAATAATTAAAACTACACTTACGTTTTTGTCTATCGGCTGGTGATGCCAAAGCCAAGGCACATACAACACTTAATACAAGCAGACGATACATGGTGAACGTTATACAAATCACAAAACCGGACAAGAGAAGTCAGTTAAAGTTTCAGCGATGTTACTAAGTTTGCAATCGCTTTATATACTCAGTAAATGCGTAAACTGTTATCTTTTATCTCAGAATATAGGAGGTGTTGGTGGACAAATGTTGACAAAGGGTTGACCGAAAACTACCAGCGTCGTCATGACTGTCAAAGAAACCCTCAGCCAGATGTGTGAATATCACAGACAAGCTAAAGTACAGTCGAATCCGTTCCTCTCGAAGCACCGGACTTATGCAGCTGTTAGACCAAACCATGGTGACCAGACGTAAAGAAAGTATTTGGACACATTAAACTCACTTTATGCCCACGGTGACTCATTCAAAATGTTAGACATGATGTAGGTTATAGTAAAACTAAGGTTTATGGGTCATTTGAAATTAGAAATTATTTGATTAGTACAGAAGTTTGACACAATTCTCGATGTACATAGTTGTTCATGTAGGGTCCCAGACAGACAGCATTATCATTTTGGCCGTGTGGACTAAACTATATTTAAAGAATAAAAATGTTAAACTTTTGCGAGCTGGTGTTTTCTGAAATCAAAGCTACACATTTGATTTATTAATTATTAAAAATATATATTGCCTAAATGGATTTATAGCAGCTTTAAGAAAATCATGTTGTTTAATGAAGACCATTCACTATTGGAATAATGTACTAATGTGTGGTGTGTTTATATGACGTAGATCAGACAGCAATTCAACAGTATAGTGCAGTGAACGAATCAGTTCAATAACATCGTCATTTATATCTTAAAATACATTCTTACGGACATTCTCGCTTTGAACTAAAACATACAAATTACTCCTATCTGTAAAGAAATATACAGTATATATAAACCTTGTCTAGCCACGGACGTCACACCCCTCTACTGTCGCTGTACATATGTTACGAAGATGCGTGTAAAAGTCGGAGTACAGAGACACGTATGTGGGGCTAATATAAACCCTACAAACGTACGAAACTCAAAAATAAATCACGAGCAAAACACGAAAAGGCGCTGGGCTACTTTGTTTCGAAATAATGATTTCATCACATTTTGAAATTCAATGTTTAACAGATTGTGTGAATAAAAGTACAAAATGTTAGACAATGTAAAGTATATCGTTCAAATACTAAATGCTAGTTAGAAAACTGAAGACATATCAAACTTGTCACGACTTTGTTCTCGTACATTGATATAATTATTATGATCATCAAGCGAGGCGATATGGTTGGTCCATGTATTTCAGGGACAAGGGATCTTGTCTCCCCTATCAAAGCGGTATTGCTTGCGCATTAATCAATTCCAGTAATTCCTCTTGATTGGTTGTTATAGTCTAATTAATATAAATTGCTCGATTTCTCAATGTTCCACTGACAATATTTAAGTTACAATTTCAGTTTTATGTCCATGTTTTAGCATTATAGTAGTGGTATTTAATATATGAATCAAGTATTTTTATATATAATTCGAAAGTGTCAAAGACATTTCGACATAGAATGAGATGTACTGCATCACAAGTGAGATATTGTGATACCCATATGTTCTGTGTTTATATAATATCTACTTCATTTATGTGGAAAAGTGCTAGTCTAGGTCATACCATTATACCATTATAATATATGCAGGTAACATTTACCAATAAAACCCTTAGTAAAAAAATCTTTTTAAATCTAAAGATGCTTCATGCAATGGCTTTCTGTTTTGATTAGCATGTTTCCTTATTCTATGTTATATAGTAATAAATGATATATTCGAAGCGTGGGTTTGATATTTTATAAAAAGTAATCTTGTTCTCTTCCGCTGTACCTAAAACAGACAAACACACTAAAAATATTACTTAATCCAGCTCGGCTATAACAAATACGGATTCAACAAAATCATTACTATGTTGTATAACAAATAAATTATTCCAAAAAAACAATAACGCGTTCAGTAGAATGGAGGACCGTACAGTCTAAATGACGATAAACAGTGTATTTACAGTGCGTACTTTTGACGATTAAAAAGATCGAGATATATCATTTCGTTGGCTCATGGATAGGTTTGCTTAGAATGCCTTTGTTAACGTAAGATACCTATAAAACATGCCGTTAAGTGAAAGAAAAGCTAGCTAGTAATTATCTTTTACAAATATAATATTTACGGGTAATATGAGTAATTTAACGAAAATGATACTTTACAATAGATAGACGCATACAGATTCAAAGACCGAATTCCAACACAACAGTTTATTAATTAAATGGTACCTGATGTAACATGTTTCAACATAATCAGTGTAACCATATTGTAATATATCTAGAACTGATACTCTGTTTTTACGAGTATATTTTATTATTCTCAAGTGTTGTGTTGTGTTTGTTAACTGACAGTGTTATATAAAGTCGTTTTTTTCTCACAGAAGTATAAAGTGGCTTCAGAACAAGCAAGGAAAGTTGACGCTCCAATATTAGCAACAAAGCACTTCGTAAAAATCGACAAAACACGGTACAAGCTTCAATCGTATTAATATTATCTGTGCTGGACAAGCATAATGAGACGTAATGTGTGATCAAAATATAAGGTCATTGCCTACATGTAAAATAAAACAATTCGGACCACACCTTAGGATATGCATATTAATAATTATGTTACATTCATGACATCGTTTATGGATAATGTGTAACATGGGTGTAATGGAGACCTGGGCATCCGAGGAGGTATGGAACAGTATTGTATCGTTCCTATCCATTAAATAATGCTGTCAAAATAGCAGAAGGGGGATACTTGTGCTGATGTCTTCTATAACTGCCTTGAGGGGGAGTTTTAGAAAAAAAAGCAAACAGATTGTCACTGATTATTTCAGAAATGTCTCTTGCTGCAAGTATATACGAGAACTAGTCTTTTGAAAATCGAAATGCCATTAAAAAAATAATTGGCGAGTTACGACGTAATTCCTGATACATTGTACATGGTCAGATATTCAATGGCAGGAACGTTAATGATGACCTTATACCGTACTGCTGATTCAGTACATCCAGAACATTGAACAACACCTAGTTCACGGCCTGTTTTAGTTTTGTTAAGCGTCATTTTATTGCATTCGAGTAAGTAAAGTTTTTTTTTACGTGTATCCTTATGTAAATCCATGAAAATAGCGTTGTGTGTTTTTTAAAATGTCATGCCTGGTAAACAAATATGAGTCGCGTCACCAGCGTCGCTAACGTAGAATCGGACTGATATGCGTGTGAGGGTATGAATTCGAGCATGTATTAATCTGAATGTAAAGCCTAAGCTCAGCTATCTGAACCAGAGGACCGTACACCACAGTGCTAAAATATAGCATCCTCTGTCTCCAGCCTATTCGTAATCTACCATATACGTTATGAATAGCCTGGGTACATGGTATATAATGAAGAGCCTGGGTACCGAGGATGATTTAATATATGGACGTGTAAATGAAGGACATTTATCTTCAGGACGGCATATTTTAAAACAAATCACCAGAAGAATGAAGTCCAGGGTACATGCTTAAAATTCACGTGTCGTTCTGTACAGTAATAAATGTGTCGGCATTATATAACAGTAGGGAATCACACATCATGAACGAGTTATTTTCACTAAGGCCATCCTTAAATCATTGCTTGTTTTGCATTACCCTACATAACCCTCCCCACAAAGTTTAGATGGATATGTACGTAGGTAAGTAATCATTATTTATTTATTGTTTTATAGTCATACTAGTATTAACTATCAATAAACAGCTAAGACAAATTCCCAACCAGACCCCCTCAACATTATTTGTTAGAAGTGGCCATTTGCATGGGTATGTACGGCACTTTTACATTATTAACAGTAACATTAAAAACAACTACCTCTGTCAACAGGTAACATGTCGACGGTTGAAAGCGGAACAAGTATATCAGCTTCTTCATTTATATGCAGATACGATAACTTCACAGTCACCCCTCGATATTCAACATAATATAAAGTTATATGTCAATTCACAGAAAGATAGAACTTAAAGCATTACAGACACTGAATAAGTACCTGGTAACATTTTAATATCGAAATTCCAAACCAACAAGAAATAATAGGAAATACTCATTACCGCATAAAACACAACAGAAAACGTCCTTACTATCAAGAAATAAACTGGAGAACAGTAACGTGTGTATTTGTATAGCAGTAAGAACATTACATCACTACTTCTGTCGATATTGCCATTACTGCCGACTTTACTATGAAGAATTAAAAGATCTTACAAGTAAAAGGAAAAATTTGGCTGTTTAAATGATTTAACAGCATTAATACTATAACTGCTTCTCCCATGAACCAAATGAAATTGAATAAAATAATAGAGTCGCCGGCTTCGCCAGTGTACTGCAATAAAGTTCACATGCAATTATTGCACGGCGTATCAAGGCCGGGCATATATTGGTTACGTTAGAACTGTGCACTGGTGTAATGGGCTCGCGCATGCGGCGTATTAGCCGTTAGTCTGGATATCAGTTACTATTTGAATTATAGTACGCAGGGAACCAGACTATATTAACCGTTAGCTCTAGGATATTACCGTACCACTTGGTTACTCTACGTAGTTAACCGAGGTTTTCGAATGGCGTTTCTATCTCCTACGCAGTAATCTTCCCTTATATCGGTGTGTCAAAACAACCGTCGATCCTCGATAGTTTGCATAATAAATACTACTTCAGGTATGTGTTAAATATAATCATTCAATCATATTATAAAATGTATACGCATGAACATAATCAAGAAAATGTATATTATATTTGAAGTGATAAGATAATATGAAATAGTTGTACTTTCGGTTTCAATGTTACTCCAGGTGGGTGGGGTGAATAGTTTAGATTTAAAAATGATTTTTTGCTTATTTTTCTTATTCGCTGATATTATTCATGATTTTTAGTTGCTTTATATAAGAACACACATTCTTATGCGAACTGAATTACTTGCTATGGTACCATATAGTCCAGGTTGAGCCACATTTTTGTTAAAACTGTCTACCCACTAACCGTTCTAGTAACTTCTACTGTTTAGTGTTTTATTGAAACATTTTGTGGATATCAAATTTGTGACTATAGGCCTGTTTTAGCCAAATTAATTTGTGCATTAACTAATGTATTTAAAAATGTAGTTCCTATGTAGAACAAATGTAGTTTGACCATTGTTTAATTTAAGTTCAGAAATAACTCCAATTGACAACAGTGGTGCCTTTCTGGTTGCGGTCCCCTAGTTCATAGTATGCAGGATAAACAGACAAGCATGTATATGCTTACGCCAAAACCTGTAAGTATTTCAGAAGGAATTTGTCTGGGTGAACACTGCATTAATCCAATTTAGTCTCACAGCCTATAAAGATGTTACAAAGAATTAATGAATATAAATTTTATAAAATTTTACCTACGCAGTCAATTGGAATACCTTTGCTGTGAATGTTGAGTACAAGTCAACTGTTAGTTGTCTACTTCGTGTTTTTGTCAGTGTCAAAAGAAGCACATGTGACCTAAGGTCCTAGTTAAGTTGGCCAATTTCAACCAATTTTGCAATGAAAATATCCCAGTTTCCATTGAAGCTTGACCACATTTAAATAATTTTCAGATATTTTTTTATATTTCATGCAAGTGAATACATTTGTGTAACATAAATTATGTTGTTTTCCATTCTGAAAACAGAACAGAACAGTCTGCTCTGGAGTTTAACTTTTTTCATAAACAATGTTCACACAGGTCTTGAGAAGTCCTTTAGTTTGATTCCTACTCCTTGAAAACTACTTGAATTTGTAACAGCCAAAAATTCCTTGAAAAGTAAATGATTTTTGAAAAAAAATGTTTCGGTACATTCCTCTTAGACTTCTCCTGCTGTGAATAGAAAAAGGACAAAAAACCCATTCCAACAATGATGAAATAAGATGTACTAGTCATCTTTACAATATTTCTGGTAACAAATCATTTAATAATATAATTCTTATAATGTTGTCAAATAAGTGATTTGTATGCTTTTTATAATCTGTAAGAAATCTAAATGCGGAGATTTAAGTTATTTGGGAAATTTTGGAGCAATTTAAATAATGTGGAATGCATGGCATATAATGTAAGTAGTCCAAATCTGTCAATATTGTGATAATGCTTACTTTTAAGTAAATAATATTTACATACGACAGTATAAAATGTTAACCAAAGTTTCAGAATTTCAATTGTGATTATCAATTCCCAGTATAGAGGCAAGCCTTTTTATATTTAGATCACCTGCACAATGGCCATTCTTTCATAATTACATATTTTATTTTGAATATAATGAGCCATCAGTTTGTTGTGGTCCAGTTTGTCCTTGAGAAGTCAGTTGGGGTTGTGCACTGCAGCTGTTTGGAAGATAGCCATCAGGTAAGAATATACATGTAATACATGTAAACTACAACCTCAAGCTGTATTAACATTTAAAGCAGAAACTAGCAAAAGTGTTTTGTTCTGACCTTAAGCAATAGACCAGTGGGCATAGAGAATGTTGACCCCTGCATGGATTTCAATGAAATTTCACAAGATTGACAGCATCAACTCTAGTTTCACATATCGGATGATTTTTTACTGAGTTATGCCCCTTTGTTGTTCTTCTACATAAAGTTGGTATAGAGAAGTTGTCTGCTCTTCATCTCCAATACCGCTGATTAGATTTTAACAAAACTTCACAGGATTTTTCGGTATCGAGTCTAGTTGTGCTTAAAGTCACCATGTTTTGGTCAGATGTTTTTTGACTGAGTTGCAATGTTTGCAGTAGTTTTACTTTTAATCCTATAAATAGATTTTGGGGGAAATATATTGACTAAAAACAACCTTCAAGTTATCACATTTACTTCATTCCAACCTGTTTTTAAACTGTTAATAGCGCTTACATTTTTATACCATTCCTACTAGTATGTTTTTAAATTCTTGGCTATAATTTTACCTCTTTTAACTGTTCTTTGCGGCTTGATGCGCAATATTGTCCAAGTTCTCGCAAGAGGTTCAACAACAAAGAAAGATTGACAGATAGAATAGTAATCAGTAATCAATTGTATAACCACTATGATCAGTAGAACAAAGTTTCTTTTAAAAAATGCAGCTGTATTCCTGTATGATCCCCTATATTTTGAAATGACTTTGTCACCCTCAGATGTGAAAACTAGGACTTCATAATGACCCTCAATTATAACAGTTGAGTGAAAACACTGCCTTCCAAGACTTTTCATCCCCATTTTGGAGATGAATAGTCTAAAAAATGTGGTATATTTGGAGAAGTCTCACCCGTATTTAAATACATGCATTATTACTGAGACTACAGGAATAATAGGGGTGATAATATAAAATGATATGTATAAATATAACGAAAAATCTAATTTATAAGTACTTCTAGTACTTATAAATACGTATAATAATTGAAATTTGGCTGAAAATGCATACAAATAAGTGAACATATATATATATATCAAACTGATTACGTAGATTAAATTGTCTTTAATTACTTTTAAAGCTATATTTGATGTTCTTTTGATTTTAATTTATTTCAAAAGTAAAAGTTTGCATTGTTTGTTGAGGTATGAAATTATACATTGTTCTGTCAAACTATTTATTTAATTTGACATTGTATAATTCTATTTTAACAAGCAATACTTCATTGTCACTTCTTATTTGCCCCCCCCCCCCCCTTTAGAGTGGGGGCATAAACATGTTTATATACACTACTCAGTACTATAATCAGTTACTTAGCTGTGACCTTAAACTAGATGTTGTTGTTCAAACAGAAATAAGGAGATTTATTCAAATATAACATTTACACATGGTGGTTGAAACATGGTAATAATTGGGCATTATTTTTTACCATGCTGAGTAGTGCATGTGTATCAATTTATTTCTTTGTTATTTGCTTGACTAGGGATAAAAAAAATTATTTATCTAATCTGAAAATATTGACTTTTATCACCAATATGGAAAGGATGTACCTTGGAGTCCTACTGGGCCAGAGTCTATTGATAAGGAGACTAGAGATGCTTGATTTAGGGAGGCACAGTGGTTGTTTATTAAATCACATCATTCTTAACAAGTCAAAATGTGTTGATTAAATCACACTGTTATTTAACATGAAGATAAAGGAATTTTGATCTATAAATTAACAATCTAATTTTAAAATAAACATCATATTAATAATCTAATTCACAAAAATGTGATTATACTGAAAGTGGGGGGGGGGGGGGGGGGTGAAAAGTCTAGGGTCTATCAAAATTGGGGGGTGAAAGGTCTTTAGGGAAGAAATGACTTCGGTGTGGAATTTCTGGAATTCAGCGCTTATAATGGTATGAGCAAACTTCTTCTGCAATATGTTTTCTCATTTATAACCCTATTACACAGCACTCATCCCCCTTCAGTCATTTAAGGCTCAACCACCGTGGGCGGCTGTCTTACTCCACACCACAACACTCTTCCTCATTTAGTCATTTTAGGCTCAACTACTGTGGGCTGGCAAACACGTTGCCACCATTTAAGTAGTTCAAGGGGAAAAACTGAACCCAATATTGGACTTGAACCAAAGACCTCCTAAATACTAGTACGGCTTACCAGGTGGCCGCATAACCCCACACTACTACACATCTCCCTCTTCCAGCATTTGAGGCTCAATCGTCAGACACCCCTGCCACATATAAGTAATTATAGGAGAAAAAATGTACCCACTTTTTACACACTCTTTTTCTGCTATAATGTTTAATATTACTTTATCGTTTCAGGTTTTCATGATATATTCACAAGATGCTTCATAAAAGTCAACTCGGGTATAGCCCCGCATACGTGTCTCAGTACTCCGACTTTTACATGCGTCTTCGTAACAGAGCCACGCACAAGCCTATAGTAAAAACCTGGGATTTTGCCGCATGATTTTAACGGCACTATTCTGGCGTCTTTATTAATATTATCGACCGAACAGACTTTTGAGAGTACGGGAAAACTGTAGCAATCTTTCACGAGTAGAAGCACACACAATTCGAATTTCTAGCGCATCTGAGTGCCTCACAATCACTTCGACAAGACGGCAGGGGTCAAATGTTTATGACTGCAAAAATTGTCGCTAAGATATCTGTCAATCAAACGTAACTCCGCCCACGGTGCGCAAGTTTTCGTCAAAGTAGCAATACCAGATGGAGTTTAACGTTGAAACAACTTTTGATCGAATACGTGATAGATATAACTTTCAGTATTGGCTCAAGAAGGAGCAAATAACAGCCATATCGACGGTGATCTGGGTAGGGTAATAACTAAGTGCGCACCGCCTCCATAGCAACTCTCCCATCTTCTTATTTAATAGGTGCTCGATTCACTACTTTTTTTACAAAACAAGTCGTATCCATGAAAATCTTGTGTTGAAAAAACAAATAAATCAACGAAAAGCTACAATTTTCTGTCGTACAGTTTTTTATTGCATGCAAAGCATATATATATGTTCACGAAAATAAGAGTAAATGCAGTGGAAAGACCGGCGCTGTTCAACTTCTATTTACTTTTGTGAATGGTTTAGCAGGACGTTGTACAGCGACAGTAGGCCTATAGAGATGTGACGTCCGTGGCTGGACTAACTCGGGTACAAAAAGAAATGGGCTGTAAATTTACAAACAGTGGTCAACAAGTCATAAAATGCTTCTTGGAAAATACTCTTGAAGTTTTCCTTGTACATTTTAAATCCAATTACCATTTTGTTACTGAAATAATTACAATCATCTGTGATTGACTAAGTAAAAAATTGTGTACTATATAAACTAGTAGACAGTTTTCTATCAATCTTGAAATTTAGGATTTGAAATGCAGTTTTATTTAAATAAAATTGTAATCACTGTTATATAGTGTGTGTATTGTTTTTTTTAACTTGGTTTTCTAGATATGGCACTATCTATATACTAATCACAAGCGCTAAGCTGTTGTTTCATCTAGGTTTGTGTGTGCATGCTTTTGAGGAACATTTATCAGGTGGAGAAAAGTACCTTTTGTGGAGACTTCTGATTTTTTCAACAAGCTTTGTAATACTACAGTTAAACACATTAAACAAGCAGCTAACAAAGGATTGATAATAGTGGTTGCTTATATCACAGGCGGCTGCAAATGTTAGGTTGAAATCCAAACAAAATGTGTCTCTACATTCTCAGTATACAACTCATGACATGACATTATGAGAAAGAGCATATTGTATCTATACTATTGGTATCTATTCAAAGCTGGATGGACTGAGGTGTGACAGACATAGATAAAACACATAGTTATGACTCTGAATGTAGGCTTATGTTGCACAACTAAGTAAATTATAACATCAAAAATTACTGGCATTAAAATTTGATGCAATAATTTTGGCAATATAGGTCAACTTGTTAACTTTGACTACCTCTTTTTGCTCAACTTTGATCGCCGTGCTACCTCCAATTGCTGTACTTTTGTACTTGTATGAGTTATGTTTGCAGTAATTTAAACATTTGATGTAATATAGCAATTAAAATATGTTAATTTGTGTTAGGCCATTATAGCCGCCAAGTTGATGCAAGTTTAATTCCGTACACTAAGCAGTCTACAACAGCGTACACTTTAGCTGTTGACAAAGTTATTCAAAAGGGACAAGAAATCTGGGTCTGTATGAATGTAGAGCTGTTATGATTTTGTGAATGTTTGTCCTAAAGCAATGTCAACTTGTGCTGGACGGGCTGACTGGGTTTATTGTGTCATGTAGAGTCTGATGTCAAGTTTCAATTCTTATACTGATCAAAGGTGCTAACCCACCAGTACTATTTTACATAGTTTCTAAAAAGCCACTGATACATCTTTTGTTGATGTTGATTGTATTAGCTATGATTCAAATCATTTATCCATCTAAAAATTCATCGTTTCATTTTGCTTTGTCACAAATTTAGTGGTGATTCTAAAATACATAATGGTGGGATAGCTCTCTTAATCAGTACCTTTACCAACAAGCTTCATAACATGACACAATTTTAGTCATTCTGCTCGATGTTGCTAGGTTATTTGTGTAATAATATGCGAATAACGGTTATTATTAAATGGGACAAATGTATCATCAATTTGTCGGTTATTTGATTCAACTCTTTGTGATATTGATGAACAGTTGTCAGTTGTGTGGAATAAATGTGCTAACAAACCTGCACTACATGAAGCATTTAATTATAGCTGTGATTTCAAATAAAACAACTAATTCACACCAATAGTTAAGTTAACACAGTATATGAGAGACAAATATGTTTTATTGCCGAACGCTAGATGATACTTAACAGCATTGGTGTATACATGTATACAATGTGCAGAGTATGAAATAAATACCTCGGAATACATTTACAAAAAGTCATTCCATTAAACGTGAGAATCACAATTATTGAGAGACATTCATGGACTAATTAATCATGATGTTTATTTTCCGGTTCCACTGACTTGTATAAAAGCCGATGCGCACGTTTCGGAATATTCGTTCCAAACGAGACCGGCTGGGCAGCTGACAACGAAAACATCTCCCCACATATCACACTGGATGAACTTGGTTGGATCGGGATGAGGGAAGAACAATTTGTTGGCAGCGATGGTTTCCGGTGTGCATGGGTTGACAAGGTTACCAGTTCCAGTTCCAGTTCCGGTGCCGGTGCCGGTGCCGGTTCCGGTTCCTGTACCAGTACCAGTGCCAGTGCCAGTGCCAGTGCCTGTGCCAATGCCTGTAAAACAACAAGATGGATGTTTTAAAAATATTTCTATTCATCATTTGGTGTTCTTAATACCACATCGAACTTTCGATTTCTCACTCCATTGGATCTAATCCGGAATATAAATTATGCATCTTATCACGTTCTGCATATATGTAAGTGAAATACAGTAAAACCTCACTTAAACACCACCTCAATAATAAGACCACCTCAAAATTAAGAACACAATTTTCAAGTCAAACTTCAGAGTTTTGCTCTTTATTCAGTCCAAATATTAAGACCAGCTCAATAGTAAGACCAGTCTTCAAGGGTCCCAAGGGTGGTCGTATTATTGAGGTTTTACCGTAATTTAACACAAATCAGACATTTTCACATTTACCAATACTTGGACTAAAAGTTGTGAATGCTTCGGAAATACACCTCTCTTCGTTTGAATACATAACTACTGGACATAAACAATGTGCGGCTCGATTAAATTACTTCAAAAACAGTCATCGACATAATGTTTGTCGGAAATCGTTGATGAATCGGAAGTTGATAGTTTTAACTCCTAAAAATAATCGTGTAACTCTACTGATCAATGTACTTAATCGATGTTCCTTCATAAACTAAAGATCTTAACAACTCACCTCCACCTCCGGCAACGGAGAATTTGTATACACATGAAAGTTTGGACTCATTCCACACCAAACTGTCAGGGCAAGCAAGAACATTGGGGTGGCCAAGCATATCACATTCAATGAATTTGTTCTCATCGCCTGCAATAAGAATTCATGGTGCAATATGAATTGCCATTGAAATTAAAATGTCTTGATTGGATTCAAGCGTTGTTTTGTAAAGGGAGGACACTCGTACACTAGTTTTGTTGTATTCTAATCGGGATTACCGTTCTTCGCTGCGTATTGTTTGTTCGATCTGCTGAAAAACTCGAGGACTTCAGTACGCCTCAATAGTTTCTAGGACAGGTTATCAAGTAATCGTATTTTTTATCATAAAAATACACAGAGTACATTGAATGAACAAATTGTTCGTATATAATAATAATAACTACCCCCAACGATCGTAACAGGATTTAAATGTATCTTCCACGGACACCCTGGATAAGTATTTTTCTTTGTCATGTATGGATGTCATCTTTCCAATATTTATTCGGTACTTCAATATTTGAACAAATATAATTGAGTAATATAAGCCTCTCATAAAAGATGACATTTTTGACCATCAAATAGCATACACAAAATTATCATTCGTGTTCTTCCATACACAAGCGTCAATCATTTTGTTAATGAAACTTTGTACACATGTCTATCAGACATCAGCTTCAAAAAACCGACCAAAATGCTGGTGGTCAACATATGTTGCATTTTATCGACACAATAACGTTGTTTAGACATAAAGGTTTAAGTATACGATGCAACAGTTTGGGCATCGATTTATACGCCAGCGCTGTCATTCGCATTGTTATGTCAATATTTAAAATGCAACTTTATGGGCCTGCACGCAAAAACATATTACATGCGTAATAAATACTGAATAATACTATAATGGCGAAAGCAGACACACGTGTATATAGATTATAAAGCTACTTAATGTTTTCTTTAAAATTTGCGTTTCATTCGTCAGCAAATGAGAACATATTTTGTATATTAGTATTGGAAAAATGGTGTTGTATGACATGAATGCATTGAATTTGACGCTACAGTAAAGAAACAAAAGTGCGGCATATTACAAATAGCATACCAGCAACAGCGAAGTAGATCATTCCAGCAGAAAGAGCAGCGGCTGTGCATGGATTATCACCAGCTGGTTGTGGGGTGTTAATCACCACGCCGCCTGATGGCGCAGCTTTGGGTGTTGTAACAACTGCGGTAGATGCAGAACGACATGTGCTGGTTACAGCGCTGTATTCCAGATTCTCTGGACACTGGATGATGTACATACGGCCATATCTGTCACACTGGATGAATTTGGTGTTATCACTTGGGTGTGGGAAGTATACTTGACTGTTTGGGTTGTTGACACAGGGGTTTGGTACATTCTTGAAGGCTTCTGAAAGTGTTTATGTGGAATACGTAAACAACTGATAGAGTTATCGTTATTTTAAAATTCATTTGCTGTCCTTTTCATAATAAATTGTTTCAATGGCTCGGAATTTTGTAAATGCAGTTCAATATTTTTTATTCTTAAATACAATTGTCACAATTTTGTTGTAAAGATTGTTATTTCAAAACTAGGTTTACATCGAGATATTATCTACAAATCTAGGATATTATTATAGAAATTACTTAAAAATTAATCTTTAGAGTAATTTAATGGCATTTTATCGTTTGCATCTGCATTCAGGCAGCTTTATTTAACTTAGAATCAGCCTTACCTAGACATTTGTCAGTTGCACCTGGAAGAGAAAAATGAAAATATTGATAGTATTTATAAAGAGACAAATTGTAACATTTATCAAGAGAAGTAGCGTTGTTGAAATGTCAGCATGACATTATGTTGAACATGTGGCGTGTGTTATATATGGATAATATATGGATTGTATTCGCCTTGATAATTTAGAGCGGTTTTCTTTTCGCCAATGGACATTCAACTGATAATTCATCATTGCATTTGCGTTCATTTAATAAGCAAATGAAATAAATAATTAACAGTATCAAGATACGGGAACTAATTAATAGGTTCAATGAAGGAAAATAGACCCGAGAAGGAATATATTCATCATATACTATATAAATAGCCATGCAACAGACTTCTGTATAATGAGAAAAGTCCAATACATGAACATTACAGTACAAGAGCACGTGTACTTCGTCAAAACGTTTGTGTTCCAAACGAAAAGGTTTACCTTGAACATCTGTTCAATGTACATTTGAACGTTTATATCATTACCAATAACTCGTATGCAAATTGATTTTAAAGATAATATTATAAGCGTCCAAATCACTGCACAAAGTGTTTAAAAAAACTAATCTTATTGCTGTATTGAATATATTATTAAAGTCGTATGATCGATCCAACATAAGAAACAAATATAATCCCCTGTGAAATAAAAAATGCACACAAAAAATAGTAAAATATTTGTCTTTCTTTTTTTTAAACATTTGATGTTTTCAGCTTAAAATGTCTACACCTATATGGTAATCACGGAGGACAGGAGATTTTCTTATGTACTTAAAGATTTGTTCTTGATTGTCTACATGATATTGAAGCAGCTTTTTCGTAAATTTCGAATTGTACTTATTTCTAAAATGCTGAACCGATTTAAAAGCTGACACCATATGCGATATTAGAAAATAGAATATAAATATTATTTTAAATTATTCTTATGAATATTTTACACGAACAAAAATGTATAAAAAAAATAAAAATACACTTACGTTTTTGTCTATCGGCTGGTGATGCCAAAGCCAAGGCACATACAACACTTAATACAAGCAGACGATACATGGTGAACGTTATACAAATCACAAAACCGGACAAGAGAAGTCAGTTAAAGTTTCGGCGATGTTACTAAGTTTGCAATCGCTTTATATACTCAGTAAATGCGTAAAACTGTTATCTTTTATCTCAGAATATAGAAGGTGTTGGTGGATAAATGTTGACAAAGGGTTGACCGAAAACTACCAGCGTCGTCATGACTGTCAAAGAAACCACTAGCCAGGTGTGTGAAGATCACAGACAAGCTAAAGTACAGTCGAATCCGTTCCTCTCGAAGCACCGGACTTATGCAGCTAGACCAAACCATGGTGACCAGACTTGAAGAAAGTATTTGGACACATTAAACTCACTTTATGCCCACGGTGACTCATTCAAAATGTTAGACATGATGTAGGTTATAGTAAAAATAAGCTTTATGGGTCATTTGAAATTAGTAATTATTTGATTAGTACAGAAGTTTGACACAATTCTCGATGTACATAGTTGTTCATGTAGGGTCCCAGACAGACAGCATTATCATTTTTGCCGTGTGGACTAAAATATATTTAATGAATAAAAATATTAAACTTTTGCGAGCTGGCGTTTTCTGAAATCAAAGCTACACATTTGATTTATTAATAATTACAATATATATTGCCTAAATGGATTTATAGCAGCTTTAAGAAAATTATGTTGTTTAATGAAGACCATTCACTATTGGAATAATGTAATAATGTAATAATGTGTGGTGTGTTTATATGACGTCGATCAGACAGCCATTCAACATTACAGTGCAGTGAACGAATCAGTTCATTAACATCGTCATTTATTACTTAAAATACATTCTAACGGACATTCTCGCTTTGAAATATAACACAAATTACTCCTATCTGTAAAGAAATATACAGTATATATTAACCCTACAAACGTATGAAACTCAATAATAAATCACGAGCAAAAGATGGAAAGGCGCTGGGCTACTTTGTTTCGAAATGATGATTTCATCACATTTTGTAATTCAATGTCTAACATATAGTGTGAATAAAAGTACAAAAAGTTAGACAATGTGAAGTATATCGTTCAAATACTAAATTCTAGTTTGAAAACTGGTGACATATCAACGTTGTCACGACTTTGTTCTCGTACATGTATAATTAATTTATGATCATCAAGCGAGGCGATACGGTTGGTTCATGTATTTCAAACACAAGGGCTCGTGTTTCCCCATCAAAGCGGTATTGCTTTGCCATAAATCATTTCCAGTAATTCCTCTTATTTGGTTGTTAAAGTCTATTTGAGCGCTGCTATAGGATTTGCAACCCTTTTCTGTTGGTGACGTCTTTTCAAGAAAACGCAACATGTGACGTCACTCTTTGCCAGCAGGAAACAAATATTACTTAATCCAGCTCGGCTATAAAAAAGTACGTATTCAACAAAATCATTACTATGTAGTATAACAAATAAATTATTCATAAAACACAATAACACGCTCAGTAGCACCGTACAGTCTAAATGACGATAAACAGTGTACTTACAGTGCGTGTTTTTGACGATTAAAAAGATTGAAATATATCATTTCGTTGGCTCATGGATAGGTTTGCTTAGAATGCCTTTGTTAACGTAAGATACTATAAAACATGCCGTTAAGTGAAAGAAACGCTAGTTTTTGCCATCACAAAACATTACAAAACCAGGTTGATTATCTAACGATGTTCGAAAATGAAAGTCATATTGGAAGGCACTTTAGCGGTGAATAGCAGACATGTTCATTATGAATCTAAGTATGTGAACAATTTGCATAATGTTGTTTAATATTGATCATGTAAAGACGATTTTAACTATGAATGATGACGTAGTTCAATGTCAGCCATCATTATTGACAATGCACCACCCGGTAGCACGTACAATGCTCATTCAAATACACAGAAAGAAACGCAAGCTGTGTTCAATCCAAATATGTTTGTAATTACATCCCTTTCTCGTGCTCTGATATCGCGTTTCATAACAAATAATTAATTACTGACTGAATGTAAAGTACGGGATGTGGAAAATGAGTAATATACAAAGAAGTGTTTGCTTGTATGCAGGGTGTCGCTAGTTTGTCTGGTGTTAATAAAGTACATGCTCTTGACTCCAACTTCATGTTTTCATCTCTTCTGTTCCGTCTTTCTTTGTGGAACTACACATTGACATTCAATTGGCGATATATCTAGTGTCAGAGTGGATAATAATCGCAGTTAAAAGGAGATAATCATAAATGATATTGTTATGTTTTTTCATTCCCTTAAATGGCAACACTGTTATAATAGGTTTTAGGCCTTTACAATGAATTATGGCAAGGACATACGCACAAATTAATGTAACACAATTGATTATTCTACGTCACAGATTTGCATTCGCTATATAGAGTATGTTAAATAGAGACTTTATTAAATATAGAATGGTAATTTGCATTATTACAAATTTGATAATTATCGTTGTCTGTTCGAACAGGTCTACATTTCCAACCGAGCTCAGCAATTTTGCTCATTCAATGATTGTCACATAATGTTTGACCACCCCTCGTTTGTGTATCAGTAAACAGGTACTTTGATGTGTTTGCTTGAAGGCTTCCTGACTTTGTTATAGTGACTCGGGGTGTTAACCACACACGGCGGTCATTGAAGACCAAAATAATTAAAACTAAAGTGATTCAAGTATGCGAGATAGGGCTGAAGTGAGTTAGTCACGAAACAAGATTACTCTCTGATATCATGACTTGCTTGCTGGACGACGCACATATGTGCGCACGTATACAATATACGTTAATGCTGAGCTGTATTGCTATTTTGTATTATCAAAGAGCTTTTTTATCTTTAATTTTAAATCGTATAGGCCAACTAGTGTCAATGCAATGGACAATTAAACAAATAGACCCGCAGAGTCATATCGTTTACGCAACACTCTATTGAATAAATATTCATATTAAAGATAAAAAAGCTGATACGAAGTTTAGAGTACTGATAATTTTCTTAAACCATATCATAACAATACACTTGATAGGTATTATGGTGGTTACCATCATGTGATAAGGGATTTTATATCATAATACGAAAAGCAAACAACCACGTTGACCTCTAGGTCAGTGTTTCATAAGTAAACCTGAATACATTCACATCACTCTGTATATGAACAGAGTTCATTCGATCGAGACTCTTAATTCGCTAAATTCCAAATCTTACATTAAAAATCACTATGCTATATGTATATAGATCACACACAATAGTTTCGATAATCATTTTCAAAACAATGTGGTTTTCATTACATGTGTTCTGCTGTACAGTTGTGGCATTTCAGAAATCAATGTAAGCTCGTTTGTGCTGATAAAGCAAAATGTTATCAATCGAATTGTATGCCCGATGTTGAGATTTTTAGTGATTCTTCAGAACATAGTGCTAAAAATCGTGAAATGTTCCCGCTTAGACTTCATAGTTAAGAAACGTGATTTACATGTATAAAACATTGTTTCTTCGTTACGACTTTGTATAAAAACGAGTACAGCCGGCTGGTTGTGTGCCAGTTTGTCAAAAGTCTGCCTATGTAGCTTTTAGTTAATTGAAAGCCGACAAAATGTAAATAATCCATTAACTATAACTTGATGAGGCCAGCATGTCTATAACCCTACAATAAAAACACAGATCTAAAGTATATTTTTTCAACGAATGCACAGAAACAAAGCATCCGCATTTGTCAACTACGTCTGAAGTTTTTACCAAACTTGATATGAACTTGATAAACGGAGATTGATTGCACTGACGCATCAGTTACTGTATCTCGTTCACTTGTTTACTACGCATGCGCGGCATGCCACGTGGTTGATGTTCGAAACAATCAGTTAAATAAAAAAGACATATTTCGAGATTTGTATAAATCTACGAAACAAGAACAAAACGTTGGATCACATTATTAGTAATGCAATTAAAACGAAATCAATTAAATGCTGACCTTTTTATGACCCAATGAAAAAAATGGGACCATTTCTAATTTTCCGACTGCTATATCATGATGTACATAAATAGCAACGTGTTAGACCAAATCAACCGAATTCCAATTGTTTTCATTGCATTTTTTTGAATTTACACGGTTTTCGTTGGAGATTATAAATGGCTTGTACAATCACACACTTGCACAACGGTTGAGCATATTAACTACAATTCTGTTTAAAATTGCGAGGTCAGTTTCTTTATATTTAGTATTGCCATATGAGGAGGTAATCTCGAAATGTCAAATGTTTAAATACTTGTTTGACAACAACACCAAACAAAGTTTTACTTTAAAGCCTTATTAATCATTAGACAGTTTTACAAACAAAACATTACACGTTTTGCATTATCTTTTTGCGTAAATGTAAAACTTTTTGCTTACGCAAGCATAAACTACGTTAGTATAACGGTACACAAAGTACTTATAAAGATAATGCTAGTAGTAACAAGATTACTTGAATCAGGTGATAAGTCGAAAGTATGTCATTGCACTACTGTTGAAAACTATCACGAAGTGTCGTCAAAAGAGAGTTCAAATACGGGGAAGATTGGTCAAAAACACTAAACGACGCGGATGAAAATAATAAATAATTAGAAAAACTGTTAAAGATGTATCTGGCGCATCTGAACATGAAATGTTTGAATTCGCTTCTTCCAGTATTGTTGTTACATTGGCTTAAACATCTCTAATAAGATCCATTGCAATGTATAACCGATTTTTTACCATATTACTAACAACAAAACTTGTAAACTAGCCTGATTGTTAAAAAACTTGAAGTGTGTACAAACATCATTCTTCAACAAATACGGATCAATACATTATGAGTTCACTCTTTGTTACTGCATGTTTATTGATATCTAAATTAAAGAAATATAGGACATATATTGTTCATGTTTGTTTAGGTAAACAAATGAAAGAATAAAATGAACATAATATTACTTTAAGCATAAGATTCAGAAAGCCTATATACATTCAAAATATTGACCATGATCTTACTCAAATGCCCATTATTTTTACATATTCTAAATTACAACAAATATAATGCTGTATATATCAAGTAATAGTTGCCTGGAGGTTATAGAATAATTAACCAAAATACAAGATGTCAACATTAAATATTTGAACAATTAATTGTTTCAATCATCATGATGATACATCACATTTCGAGCTTAATTGTGTGCACAAAAAGTGTTATTGGTCTATGATATATGCATTGAAAAAGTTAAGATATGCTAAGTAGGACAAAAAACTGATTGGCACAAACACATATTTTGTGCAATTTTAGTTTAGTAGTATACATCCAAAACACATGGGTAACACTCAGATATTTCATGTTTAATGCACTTCATAAAACATTTCTGGTGTAAATAAAGTCGTACAGAATTCATTTAACCAGTAAACATTAGCGTCACGGTACAATAACAATGTTCTTAACGTCATTTGCAAATCACACCAACATACATCTTCATTGATAACAAAATCGAGTTTAATTGTTTTGTTTGATGTATTACGTTCTCAACTGAAATTTCCAACTTGACACTCTTAAGTGATGTATAACTTACTTGTCTTGTTTCCTTTACTGACAATGTATCAACCCATGTGGTTAGCTCATTTTGGTAAGAGAGGTCCGTGCTCGACTCCCGGGAAGGAAATGTCATTTTTTGACATTTGGTTAACGTCATTTTGGCCTCCAACAAAAAGACAATGTAATAGTATCTGCCAGCACGTTAAAAGATGTATAAACTGATTTCAAATAGGTCGCGGCAGGTCATACCCTTCCATGAAAATTTGACAAAAAATGTCGATTTTTCCTCCACATGTGGAGAAGTTGCCGGCTCCTTGTGAAAGGGTAAGTTAGTACTGGTTAGAATTCAGTCCAGGAAAAACTGGTTAGGTGAACCGGCCGCCGTATATAACTGAAATATCGTTGAGAAACGGCGTTAAACCCGATGAAACAAACAAATGATTTCAAATAACATATCTATGCAAAACAGTGTTGTTAAAATCATAAAATCATCGAGTATGAAGTCGAAAATGATAGCATGTATTCCATGATTTTTCTTGAAAGTTTGAACACCTTTCAAGATCTGTTTGCTGAAGTATTTTGATCTTATTTATTTATACATTGTATACACAAGCTGTTTGTATGGTTTTCTCCAATAGAAACGGTAAGTTTGCCTTCTGTTTTTTATTGACATCAGTAATGTTTTTTCGCACGGACAGACAGACATGGGTAACATTTCATACCTCTTCATCATTTTTCGAATGGCATAAACACGAAGGCGAAGAAGCGGCACATATTTTTTATGTTGTCTTTTCTCGGGCGAATGACCACGTTGTTAAAAAAAACAGCAAATATGCATTCCTTTTCCGAGTGTGGTACCTAGCTGACTTACCTATACGCTTTTTGTTTCGTTAAAAAATACAAAGTCAATGCATATACATGTACTTATTAGAACTATATATTTATAGACAAATACTAATAGACATTCGTATTAAGTTGGCATCACTGCGATGCGTAAGCCAATGTAATCTGATGTTAATGTCGAAGCAAATTTTGAGCAGCTTAAATGTTTTTCAAAGTAAACTGGACGCTAATTTGTTCCAATCTACATGTTGTAGACGCTGGACTGGAATGAATAAATTCGTCTGCTCAAGAAATAAGAATGGGAGTGTCATAAATTATGGGTTAAATGTAGACATATCTATGATTGTGCTACAAATCCTTACGGACAGTAACTAGACTTTAAATTACTGACGAATTATTGTCGCAGTTTTATGTACTTTATATATCTACATCAAATTAAAACAATATTATGTAAATCAAACTAAAAACAATAGTATGTTAATCAGACCAAATCAAAAGAAATTAATACGTTTTGTATAGTTGCGATAGTCCAATGGAATCAACACAAAGTACAGTAAAAAGGATTAATTAAAGAACTCATGTTTGTTCTAACAATATGTAAGGATATTCTTGACCAAATCAAGACGACTAAGGGATAAATATTGTCTAAGTTTTTATGCCTTCGTCAATTAAGAAAGTTTTAATTTCTTTGATATAGTTTAAGTAGACAGGTTCAACTGTTATATATAATTCTTCGTATGTTAAGTTTCATTTTGACACGAGATAAATGCGTAAATGTCTGATTAATGAACATGTTGTTTTAAGAAATAAATGAATAAGTAACGATGCATGCAAATCTTTGAAAGGTGCCGCAATGCCACAATGGTCCTGTAACTGTGTTTTGATATACGTTTACTTACATTTATTATTTATTTGGAACATGTAACACAAACTATTTTCTATCCCGCATGCTATTATTGTGCAACGTAAAACAAATGAACGAAGGCGGACTTTTAATATTACCTTGTCTTTATTTGAGCGTTGCTGTGGGATTTTCAACCTCTTCTGTAAGTGACGTCAATTCAAGAAAACGCAACATGTGATGTCACTTTTTTGCAAGCAACAAACAATATTTACGCCATATGGTCACTTTGTTTTAATGTGGCCATATGGAGCGAATATTTCTAACTGTCAGTACATGTTGACGTCACATGTGACGTTTTCTGGAATTGACGTCATTTAAAGAAGAGGTTGGAAATCGTACAGCGGCGAACATTTATTGATTATATTAACATGTGTTCGTGCTATAGCTCAAATGTTCAACCAATAAAACTACAACATTTTCACTTATTTCATTCGCATCGATCATCGCTTCTAAGATATGTCTTGTCCATACGTTTTTGCTATAAATGTACATATACAACTGTACAACGACCAAACCTTCTAATTGCTTACTTTGCATTTAATTTATCTTTATCATGAGATTTTATTTTAGGGTTGTTAATGTTGATTTGTCGTCAAATTTCAGCTGAGGATAAGAATCGATAATTTTGATTATTATTATTAAGACTGTTTTGTCAGTATGCCTAAATAAACATTTTTTTAATAAAAAGCGTTAACCAGAATTCTGCACTGATCCAGTTCAGTTTTGCTGTCGGCCAGAAAAGTTCTAAAAAATATGGCCAAATGTTTTAACAGGAAATACTGTTTGAAGCATATGTATATTGACCGTTGGCGTAATTGTTGACGGACGATTACCCACAAACACCGATCAATGAACCCATCCGTGGAATACCATGAGCATTGCTATCATGCTTCAAAGTAAGGCCATGTGTTACGTAGGAAATATGAAACATTCTCGAATCAATTCAGATTACATGAGGATTTATCGCATTCTGTATACATGTGTACAACCAGCGTCTGACACATGAAGACATCATATCAATAGCTAGGTGATTCTATCTGGTATTATCAACACTAGCGTATCAATGATAACGCAAATCTAAATGTATTTATCAGCATAATGACATAAATGCATCTGTTAAAACAATATGCTTATGTATAATTCTACAATATACGCAAATAAAGAATACAATGAAACATGAGTATAATACTCCTGTACACGTGTTTCGCTTCCAACATTCATTTATTCAAATGAAGCATAATTGTATAAACATACATATCCATTCTCGAATGTTACATATGTACAAAAATTAACAGTAATGCAACTGTCAATATAAACCGCAAAAGTGTGTCCTGATGAATTTCAGCAAGATCTTCAGAACACAGTAAAAGTAGCTAATAGTAGAAGAATCCGAAGTAAATAGTAAGTGTGCGGAAATAATCCGTATTAAATCACGTGCCAGTTGTACATCTGTTCTATTGATTTTGTTGCAAAGACGTTAGTGTTTGAGCGATACAATACAGAAACGCATGAGATGTTGCAATAAGACTAAAGTTGTAGAGACATCAAGAATTTACATGATTTAAAAAGCTTGAAAATGAGAGTACTTGAGGCATTCGCGTGGATTTTTGCGATGTATTTTATAACAATGATGTTCCTCCTTTACCATCTGTACGAGAAAAATAGCGAAGCTGGAGAAGAAGTGAATAAATATATAGTTACGCAGAAAAGTTCAATTTCACTTCGAAAGGGCGACAATGCACAACTAACAGATAAAACTGAAAAGTATGAAGAGCAGTTCAGAAGATACGGACCTGGCGAAAATGGTGAAAAGGTGATTTTGTCGGGAATTAACATTTCTTTACTGAACCTTGCCGATAGGAATAAAAAGCACGATTTTAATACATTTATAAGCGATATGGTTAGCTTACACAGGAAAATGCCGGATTTGCGCCCAACAGATTGTAAAAAAATTGTGTACCCCGAAAACTTACCACCAGTTACGACTGTAATTATTTTTCGCGATGAATGGTGGAGTACTTTATTAAGAACAGTTTACAGTGTCCTTGAAGTATCACCGCCACATTTGATCTACGAAGTAATTATCGTTGACGATGGCTCAACTAGCAAAGAATTGGTAACAACAATAAAACTTCATGCTGACAACTTGGACAAAGTCAGGTTTATACAGAACGACGTTCCACTTGGATTAATGATGGCGCGACAGGCTGGTATAGATGCCGTCAAGTCAGATATGTTCGTTGTAATAGAC
This sequence comes from Mactromeris polynyma, assembly GCA_032209605.1. Lineage (NCBI taxonomy): Eukaryota > Metazoa > Mollusca > Bivalvia > Venerida > Mactridae > Mactromeris > Mactromeris polynyma. The sequence goes on along the minus strand of JASFXZ010000039.1, from coordinate 1,282,253 downwards.
GGACATATGGAAGTCGGACCGGGTTGGCTTGAACCACTCATATACCGACTGATTCAGCAGCCGAAAGCCCTTCTCTGCTCACAGATTGGTGGTATCGATCAATATACTTTTGAAATTAAATTTAACACCAATGACCCCGACGATAAGCATTTTGATGAACAATTTCCATTCTTCGACCATGTTAACTTAGATCAGATGTTTGCCACATACAAACCCGAATATAGAGCAAAAAGGAACCACAGCGTGGAACCAATACCATACGGCACCATTCAAGGAATGATGATGGTTATGAGAAAAGATTTCTTTCAACAGCTTGGTGGATTTGATCCTGGTATGAAAGTCTGGGGTAGTGAACAAATGGAGTTGTCTGTAAAAGTCTGGATGTGTGGTGGAGTGGTAGAGATGGTACCGTGCTCGACTGTAGCACATATGTACAGGTATGAAGTCTGCCCGTATTGATAACTTTAAATACGTACTTGTAATTGCAAAAATGTTCAATTCCAATTCGTTTAACCATTGACCAAGATGTTTTCGTTCACGATATTTAAAAGAGTGATTAAGTTGGGCATTGTTCAATCAACTCATAACTGATATATTTGTGAAACAAACAGAAAAAGTATACGGAATATTTTCTGATAAAATCTGGTTTTTTAAATCATTAACCAGTATTTTACAATACAAATATTGACGTCGCAAAGTGTTTAAAGGTAAACATGTTTGATTTGGTCACATGGTTGATATTTCATTTAGCGCATTGACAACATTCACGGCTTTACAGTCACAAAATACGACCGTTGCATTCACTGCTTGCAAATATTTAAACCGTTTTTCATTCTTTATTGTAGGGTTACGCCTTGGGGCGGTTTCAACGACACGGACGACTATCACTCTCTAAATAAAGCTCGTATGTCAAAAATATGGATGGATCCGCCATTTAGCGACCTGCTTTCGAACTTTCTTAGTGATAAGAATGTTACCTTACTTGATATGATGTCAAGAAAAGATATTCGTATCAGGAATCATTGCAAGCCGTACAAGTATTTCATAGACCAAGTGCAGTCATTTTCGGATGTATACATACCACATGACATCAAGCATTACGGGGTGATTCAAAACCAACTTTTCGAACGATGTATCGACATAGCGAAAGAAAATCAACAAACGAAACTGATTTTATACTCGTGTCACAAAAAAATAGGTTCCAATCAATTTTTCATACTAACTGAAAGCAGCCAAGTTCGTGGTACTGGAGGAAATTTACTTGAAGTCAACAAGCAAAATGATGACGTCAGCATAATCTTGAGACAGTCTCCAGCAGTGTGGACTTCTCCGGAAACGGAATGGCGATTTAATGACCATAAACTTCTAAATGTTCTTACCGACTTGTGCCTTACTGCACTCACTCAGGAATCAATTGGTCTAAAACCGTGCATTGGATCTCAAAGTCAAATGTGGAATTGGGGCACTGCAGTCCGGTCCGGGAAAAATAATATTTAACTATAACATACATCATACTGATTTATTTAGAGCATGCATATAAACGTTCGGAGTTCTTCTTGATGTTGCCCTCTCATGATTGATTTGATTTGATAATGAATGAATGAATGAGTGCAAGTGGAACACATTGCAACAAAATTTCCGTTTCTTTTTTATTATCAAGAACTAGCAAATATCAATCATACGGGCAAGAACCTGCCGAATTTGTATACATCTCAATGTAATCCGCCTGTGTACTGAATTGAGATTTAAACTTTAGATTAGAGTTTACCATGTTATTGATACATGCACATTTTCTTTCACTATTGCAAGTTTCGCACACCCGCACTGGAACTGGGATATTCTTACATTTTGTGTAGACGTGTTTACAAAATTGTGAGAGAATAAGTTGCTACAGGGAACGCCACATACATAAGCCAGTGCCTCTTCATACAGGCCTCCGGGAAAATAACAATCTTATCATAAAACATAAGGCACTTGAGGAGACACAATGGTGCATGTATACGTAACGGAACAGGGGCGCAAGGAATGGCCTGGCCGACCACAAGGGATAACTAGAAGAATCAAAGTGGACGAACAGGGTTAATGGATGGAATACATCACATGACAACTCAGGACAACTGGCAACAATTGGCCGAAAGTGGGGAGAAAATAACATGAACACATCATAAAGTGAAATATTTGCACAGGGGACCTTTTTTTCGTTTTATTCCTGACACATTTTTATAAATCAATGGAGAACATATACATCGAGGTAGAAATGTCACATACAAAGTGCTCAACCACCCTAAAAGCACAAGGTAACGTTACATTACATTCAAACATCATTGTGTAAAGACAACAGTTTTTTAATATCGAAAATGTATCTCCAATTACAAAAAGGCTATCTAAAAATAAAGCTTGAACAGTTGTTATGCGCTCATGGTATTGTCAATTTTTTTTTAATCGTTTATTTCAATAAAATCTTATGTACATTACAGAATATTTTGTCCTATCATTAACATATAATGATTTTTAATAGTGTTTTGGAAATATGATCTTTCGAACCATGAAGCATATAAAAAAGGTGGGTGAGATGTTTCAGGTAATAACATCGAATATGTTTATCTAGTACGAAACGAAAGTAATAGAATAGGGGACCTTAAAGATTTGGCTAATCAGAATAGAGTCATTGAGTTCCCTCGACATTCTCCACATTGTGCTCTGACATAGTGTCTTTGTAATGTATTTTATGTTGTTGATATCTCACTTTGATTTTGTTCATGTAGGGTTTCGGTCTTTCATTGATTTCGATGGAATAAAATAAAGGTTACAATTTGCCCCAAAATACCTCAGAACAATTAAAGTAAATTTAAGTAGAGGTTGTAATTGACCTCTTGTCTATATTTGTCTTCGGCTTTCTACGCGTGAAACACATTGCCAAAACTATGGAGACACAATTGATATTATATATCTATAAATAAAGAAGTTTTAGAATAAGAACATAATTGACGTCAAACGAAATACAGCGCCCTGTGAATTAAACCCAACCGCAGTACGATTCATGACACCGACACTTCATTGCACGGCGTGTCAACGCCGTGCATATTGAGTTCTGTTAGCGTCGTTTTGCAATGGACTCGGTTAAGAACAAAATTTGGGGAAAAATCGAACAGAGCCTAGGGTGGGACTAAAATCCGGGACTTTAACAAAATCCGGGACTTTAAAAAAATCCGGGACTTTGGTGGGAAAATCCGGGATCGATATTTTGGACTATATCGTAGGTATCAACGGTCAATAACGGATAGAGGAATATTCGTTCACACCCTTCAGTTAACATATGTTCCACTCGAACAATTTTTAAAAATCGATCCCGGAGAATCACGGATTCCGGATAACGGGTTTCAGTCCCACCCCAGAGCCTATTGTGCGCCTGCGCAGACCGGCGGGAATATATGTCGGGAAGCGAACGTTGTAACGTCATTATTGATTTTGTATGCTACAAAAGCTAAATTAAGGTATGTGATTTTGTTGTATATTATGATTTATGTCATTAACTAATATTTTCAACTGTATAATTATTGAATTTTATCGTTTCAACATTGTGGTTGCCCCATCGCGTGGTTGACCTACATTTTATTTGTTATTGTTATGATGCAGCCAGCATTCGTCTCTGTGCTCTGTTTAATATTTTGCAGTATTTTCCCTCAATCATAAGTCATGTATCGTTCAAACATGCGTGATAATTAACATGTAAACGTTTAAACTCGCAGGTTGTATTAAATACACTGATCACATGTTCTAACCTTACAGCGATTTTCCGAAAATGTACTTTCAGTTTCAACTTTCAATTTCATTATTACATGCAGACTGAATGTGTCTAACTTCTAAGTACATAAGCGTCGACTCGATTTAGCATATTCCTGTATGACCTCCAATACTTGGAAATAACCTTGGCCTCGGATATGAAATTGCAATGACTTTCAATTTTAAAAGTCCACGGAAAACACTGCCAATGATAGATGGAGAATCTCAATTAAGATAATTGTCTGATGACATCTTTAAATTGATGTCTTCAGATACACGATCAGCAAATGAATGGCTGTTCTAAAACATTATTTGAGATGAAAGGCAAAATGCATTATTATCCATTGGAAAGTCTAATGCAGTATTTTATTGATTTACCTTTTATTGCAGGAAGTTCCGAAGAAGCTGTATGTGAGGTACTGAGAATGTCAAAATAAAGAACATATATTTTGAAGATGCAACAAACAAATGTTAGGTGGCCTTATGGTGCAAATGTGTGAATGAAACCTTTCAACCTGGAGACTTGTCATAACAGACAGTGTTACAAATACCTACAGAAATGAAGTTTCCCTTTCAACAACATCCCAGACCTTAGTCACGGTATGTCACATGGTTCTCCTACTGTATAATAAACTCACTTTAAACAGATAAAAAATAGTGACTTTGAAAGCCTTGGAAAACTTGCGTTGAAGTACGTGTAACATTTCCTTGTATATAAGTTCATAATTTGAAGTTTAATACTTAAATGTTCATGGAAAAAGTTAATTTGAAAGACATGTTGAATGAATAAAATAGCAGTACAAATGCTGTTTTGGTCCTTGAATTTTGTGAAAATACCCTTTGAAGAGTCCTTGAAATTTTTTTGGGAAGGGTGGGAAATCTGATTTGTGTTGTGTCTTGAACAACAGACAAATTGTGAGGTTAATTATTGCAATTCAATTATAGGAAATGATACATTGATATTCTGCTATACAAATTTAAAAAGCAAGTTCAAATTATTGCAATCCTGTCGCCTGTTACCTTAAGCTAAAATAAGATATTGCAAAAAAATTCTGAATGTACTTTAGTACAGTAGTTATATCATCAAAAAGGCATAAAGTTTTTTTGTCCATTCAGATAGTTTTAGTTTAATAATTTTAGCAGCTGTCAACTGATACTTTTGAAATATATTGTTATTGGCTAATGCTTTTTAATACCATTAAATTTTACATGGAGACATTAATATGTCATGGTTATAATAAACATGTAACTAAATCCATTGTTAAAGCAGAAAAGTAAAGAAATACACAATTAAAGAACAACAAACCGTCAAAGAGTATATGCAGCAGCAAGATCAAAGTAATACATTTTTTTTATCATAAACACGATTGAGTCACTTATCCTCACACTCCATCAAAAAGAGCTTTAACACTAGGCGAAAGGTTCAACACCTAAATATAGCAAAAATTGTTCAGATATTTCTTAAATATGTTTCATTAATACCCTTACAATATACCTATACTATTGTATTTTAACAGAAAACAGAATTTCCAGTAGAAGACGTAATTGATGAGGTGGATAGTGTTTGTCAGGAAGAAGATGAGTTCTCCTTCTTAACAATAGATGACAAAGTAGTTGTGGTACCTGTAGGAATGGTGAAGCAGATGTTCCCAGATATGCAAGATGAACATTAGAGCTTCATATTGTTGATTTGTGTAAACCTTACATAAGTGTCACTTGCACTTACAAGGACAGTGATCCCTTATCTATTCAGAACAACTGAGACTGCAATCAAAGTTATGCGAAAAACTACATACTTCCATTTCTGATATCATTCGGTATTTATTCATATCCCGGTATTGAAGGTGCTAATTTTTTTTAATTTGAAGACATGATTCCCTGTGGCATATTCAAAGTACACACCAATTTTGATAAAAAGCATGAAAAATTATGCAATTGCTTACAAGTATAATTTCTTTTGGAATATTTTTGTTGCCAAAATTGAAAACCTGTTGCCAAATTATTGTCTTTTTCACATTTGATGTTATTGGCGATTGACAGAGGAAACCCTAGAAACAAAAAATGTGGATTTTATTCTTGATTTACGACTGTTTCAGAGAGAGAAAAAAAACTCCCCTCAACAACCTCTAACACACCACTTTATTATTTTCTTCATTGGTTGCTTTTAAAAATTGAAATTTACCATTAGCAGTAACTTTATTTCTGTAGGTAATGGGGTTAATATATTGCATCCTGTGGAGTGCAGTATTTTCTGGCCCTTTATTCTTAAATGTATAAAATCAGCTTGTTAGTGCAATGAAATTTACTTCAGGGACAATATTTATAATATTTGTGCATACGCCTTGGCATGTAACCAGGAAAGTACTGGGTAGATTCCAGGAAAGTACTGGTTAGATGCCAGGAAAATGGTAACTGTACGATGGGTCTCATTGGCACTATGCAGTGACCGTATTTGGCTTCAAAAATTGTCTGTTTGACCTATACTTCTCTACTGGCATCAAAAAAGTATATTTATGGTGTGCGGCAGACATACCGGGTCGACCAAATTACCATAATGTGCATTATAAAATGTGCGCGGCGACGGGCGACCTCATAAACACAGTAATACTATACATACATACCTTTTTACTGTATGGCAAAAGTTAAGTATGTCAAAAAACCACATGTAAAAAAACCCAGTCAGCACTCAAAAGTTTTAAAAAAACCAAGCCCTCCCTTATTTTGATTTAATTTTTGCTTGGGCCTCTTATTTGAATATATTGTACTGTGTTTTGATAGTTGACTTTGCTTGTCTTTGATACTTGTAACAGTTCTTACATTAATGTGCTTTTGCAATATTCATGTCTTGCCTCAGTCTTCAGGTGTTTTATTGCTGTTTGTTTCACTTTGATATTTTTTAATTATTTAACTCATTCGAGATTTGTTCATTGCATGATTGTCCTCAAATATTGTGTCACACAGCCCCACTCAGCCCCACTCGAATTCCAAAATAGCCACTTGGGCTTCTGATTGCCAGACATTTTTTCTAAAAAAATCTATTTACCCTTTGGCTGATTTGCTATGAACATGGCACATGATTGTACTGTACCAAAATTACATCCAACATCTGATTCGCTGACATATTTTGGATATTATATCTAAAGCTGCTAGAGCAGTTTAAACCAAACCGGGTAAAAATGTTCCTTGAATAGCCCTATGCTGTGTCTGCAGTCTACTTTCAACTTTTGATACAACTGGTCTAACATACTTTTTGTTACTGACTAAGCTCAAAGTAGTTTCCTTTAAAACAAAGCTTGGATGATTTGACCTGGATTCATGTATAAACTATATAAAAGATGATGTTTTTGCAATTAAGCTGCATATGAAGTAAACAGTTTAGTACTAATATTTAACTACAATGTATAATTATATAAACTTTGTTATTGCTTGTACATATGTGTTCATCATCTTGTATTTATATGTCTCCATATGTTGTATGTTTGTCTGTCCAGTCTGCCTTGTTCTCCCTTTATCTCCAAAATCCAGTAATAGATTTTCATCAACTTGCTGGGAAGTATCAGTATGAAGTCTAGTAGTTCATATTGTAATTTGGGGTCATAATGTTAAAAGTCAAGGTCACAGGTGTCTGAAACTTGAAAACCTTGTCTGCTGTTCATCTCTAAAAAAACCTGTTACATTTTCATCAAAGTTGTGCTTTGAACATTAATTGGAAAATACCCCACTGCAACAAGATAACTCATAACCTATGGCAAGCTAGTGTTATCATAACTTTATGCCTGGCCATACTGATTTTACTCTAATTTAGCGAGGATAGAATTTAATATGTCATTTCATAATTAAATATTCACAAACGTTACATAAAGGGTCTAATATCTTTGTATTTCATTTATTTACAATCGTGACAAACATTTCACTTGTTTTACAGTCTTAAGGTTCTACCATTATTACTGACCATTTTTCTTTATTTTGGATTGAAAATCTAGCATTTCTAGAACAAGTCGGATTGAAGATCTCTTGGAAAAAAAAGTTTATTCTTTCTTCAATAATTTTTTATTCTTTTTCACATTTATGTCTTATGTTTTTGTTTTATTCCATATTCCATGCAAACCTTCTTACCTAGTTACACAAACTTTGATATTATAAAACTGTTTACAGTCAAACCTGTCTGTAAAGACCACCCATGGGAACAGCAAAATGTGGTCTTTGTTTACTGGTGGTCTCTATTAACATATTAAATATCATTTAAATTGGTCTGATGGGAGATAAAATTGATGGTCTTTGCAGACAGGTTTTGCAATAGTGGTCTTTGTTCGCAGGTGGTCTTTAACACAGGTTTGACTATAGTTACAAAACAGAAACTTATATGCAACGAGTTGCCAGCTTGGCTACATAGACAAGTGGTACTGTCCCACACCCCATTTGTTTGCTTTGATTGTATTGAGTAATCGTTTTTGCTTTTTGGTCATTATTGCATTATTTCTTTCTACTGTTAATATGTATGTGATATATGTAAATACGTTTATATTTCTCTTTGCTATGTTCTTTTTGTTTACTTCTCTAGTCATTCATATACTAAGTCTGCTAAATCCGTCTGTGTACACCTCCTATCACTTTTGTAGATTCAGGTATCATTTACAGTTTTCATTTACATATACAATTTCACCATTATCCAGTCCTCCACAAAGTTTATACTCATTATACATTCACACTGCTTGATAACTTATCCAGTGTGTGATTCTAGCATGCGGTTGTTACATACTGAAGTGATATCATATTTTGACAAGGTGCTATATCATTTAGTGATTAATGTTTTTGTATTGAGTTATTGTGTTGCATTTTGGTCACTTTTGCATTATTTCTTTCCACTGTAAATATGTTTGAGATATAAGTAAATACGGTTTTATTTCTCTTAGCTATGTTCTTTGCCTTATTATAATAGTCATTCATAAACTACGGCCTGCTTTCACTTCCTACCACTTGTTCATTCAGGTAGCATTTTATAGTTCTCTCATGTGTCACTTTTTAGCTATCATTTACATTAAATTACACTATTTTTTTAACTTTCAAAATGTCTAAACTCATTTTATGTGTGATGCTGGATGTCTGTTTGTCCACTGACATGTTGTTAATTAAACTGTAGTGCTCTCACATTTTGACATGATATGCAATATCATTTAGTGATTATTGTTCTTCTTTTTAATTTTTAGTAAATACTAATTATGTAAATTTGTTGGTATTTCTTTATTTATTTCTACCGTGATAATGATTGTGATTTATGTTAATATGTTTCAATCAATGTTTTGCATTTTGAGATGTATAATGTTGTCTTAATTTACATGCATGATGTTCATTATCATGAACGTTTTCCGCACTATCATTTTCTGTTTAACTGTCCATACAAAAACTAGTCTGTTCCTTAATAAATTCCTACTACTAAAACTACAAATGTACTTTTTATACATTAATATATAGTTACACATTAAAGCATAATAAACACATACTGTTAGTTCAAATTGCAGTTGTTCTATTTCATTTTGTTTACGCCGTGCACCCACCTTTGCTGCATCAGGCAGCAATTTTTTACTTGTTTGCTTTTTACATGCAGTATGTTGTCGATACTGTGTGGTCAGTTTGTTACTGGGAATCTGTTTTTTATGTGTCGTATGAACGAGGACTATAGTCATTTGGAGACAAAGTATGACCCCCACTGGTGGAACAGTAGGGAACATGGAAGGTGTGTAAATGTTGCGCATTAAAACAGAACAACAGAAGAATATACAGTAAATAACTGAAATGCTATGGAGCTGTTTACTCAATACTGCGGCAGCGAGGATAATGTCACACAGAGTAGAAAAAGATATCGTGCTTTTATCATTTGATTCAAGAATCTGATTTAATATTTTGAAAAAAAAATTATAAATCAGGTCCCTGTGGTAATTGATAATTGTCTGTGTAATCATTATATCGTTGTCCGTGTTTTAGAAAAACTTCTGTTATACAAAGATTGTGAGTATTTAAACTATTCACATGTGTACAAGCTCTAGCTAAACGAATAAGATGTGAGTATTTAAACTATTCACATGTGTACAAGCTCTAGCTAAATGAATAAGATGTGAGATTTAAACCTCTTGAGTTGAAGCACGGGGGACATCGCCATCTAACGGAAGATAATTCAAAATATCAGAACTGAAGTCATCCCCTTTATCATAGATTTTAGACGTAACTCTATCACTAGTTAACAAAGGCATCTTAATTTGAGCTAAATCGCAGCTCAAATACTGTCTCAAATCGTTGAGATCTTCCTCATCTGAGACCAGACTCAAAATCGGTAAATTACAAAACGAAAAAGATGAGATAAGTTTTTTTCTAGAAAAATGAGAATGAGATTTGTCTCAACCTCAGTCTCTATTTTGAGAAAAGTCCCATATTGACCTTAGATTTCTATTTGAGGTGCTCTGAGAGAACGGGGCCAGGTCTAAATCAAGAAAAGACGCATAAAAAAACAGAACTACTCGCACTGGCTTTATTTCATAGAAATTCTCTACGGTAGATTGTACTTGCCATCGATGCAAGGAAAGGATTGTCAATAATACGGATATCATCCACAAAACTTGACGTATCATTAAAGGCCAAGATGTAGCTGGTAAAGACCCAACGTCAACTTTCTCTCTTAGCGAAACAAAGACAGATATGCGAACAACAAAAAACAGTGTGTACCCATAGGAATAACTTGACGGTACACTGTACGTCCATATTGCACACATAAATTGTCTTAAAGGAAGGTGAGACAGGTGACTTAAAAACAAAAAAAGTCCACATGGTATATTTGTCAACAACTTGTTCCTGGTTACATATTAGAAAAGTCCTTTTTCTCCAGCAAAGGTCTTAAATGTATCAGATTTCTAAGTTTGTTTTATAAGATAAGGAGTAGTACACAGAGGTAAAAGGATACGTTCTGAGTACGGTACTATCCCTAAACATCAGGCTCTTATTCCGATACCATGTTTAGATCTACCCAATTCTGCATAATTATGAAGTTATCATTGAATTGTTACATATGGTAAGCCATTTCAATAGAAATTGAGTGTTTCTGGGTTTTATGCCAGCACTCACTACAGCACAAGTTACTCAGAACTTCCCCACATGAACTACATGTGAATGCCGAGTGACTTGTCTGGTAATTATGATGAAAGAAGTTGTTACAGGGATCGCCACATACATAAGACGATGTCTCATAATACAGACACATGGGAAACAACAGTCTTCAAAACATAAGTTATTAAGTGGGTGCTAGGGGAAATTTGAATGGATTGAATACGTCATGGAATAAGCCAAGAAAGTCAGTCATCATAGGCCGAAAGGGTGAAAAGAATATGAATATTATATCAAGTAAAGGAACTCGTACGGGGAAGGGGGAACTTAACATAAAAATAAAACGTAACTAAAGCCTTTAAAGTGTCAGTAAACATACTAGGGCTTTTCAATTTAAAAGCCAGTCAACACCACATCAAACCGCTATATGGCCACAGATTTCCAACATTAACACAAAATTGACCAAGTAGGCCTTAACCAATCATCAAAAGCAATTAACCATTACGCATGCAATAACATAATTATACAGTGTATATAATCAAGTACGAAGAAACAAACAACCTTATATTGAACTTGCTCTCAGTTACTAAATTATTTTGATCAAAATGCCAAATAACCACCAAATAATAAATAACCTTATGTAAATTGTTCGAGTGTTCGACCTATCTCCGTTCGAGTGATCTACTGTTAGATAATATGAATTAAGAAAGGATTTCGCCGGGACTTATGAACCTGTTCGAGGTATCTACTGTGTTCGAGGCAAAACTGTTCGAGGTTTCGAAGTTTTACTAAAATCTAAATACTGGAGACAGGGAAAGGGAATTTAATATAAAGAGAAATAGAAACAAAATATGAAATAATATATTGAGAAAACGAAACAAGTTTACGACGAACACGAGTCTTGTCAGGTCTCTAACATACGAATCGTGCGCTGACCAGATAGACCAATAAGGGTTTTCTCAATTGTATACATACCAACAAGAGAAACACCGAGCGCTGCAATTCATCGCAGCAATTAGCAAATTGCAAATGATTTGTATATTTACTAGCGTCACTGCACGTTAATATCCAATGATGCCGAGCAATTCAGCAGGAAAATAGATTTATAAAATGCTTTATTGGTTTATAAACAGACCATAATAGTGCATCAATAAAAGCGTCATATAATGCTTGATCAAAAGACAAATCTAATGATTATTATGACAATATAGACGCAGGAGAGGCGACAGTTGGTATCAAACAATGTAGAACATGACACTCGGTAACATGCTCAGGGAAGATTTGAGAACATTTGTCATATATCCACACAAGCAGACACTGCTCGTAGTCAACAAGCATGAAATATAAAAGCGTGTGGAATGGTGTACTATGGATTTCATTGTTATATATTTTAACAATACTTTTACTAATATTCCTACATGAAAGCGACAATAATGTACAAAACAATTTGGATGTATTTGCGGATGATATTATAATAATTCATAATGAAATCAACCATGAAAATAAGACAGAGAAGGCTAACAGTGATGAATATGACGCTAAACAGATGTACAAAAGATACGGACCGGGTGAGAACGGAACTGCCGTGATTTTAGCAGCTTTGAATATATCGTTTCCGAAACTTGCTGAAAGAAATAAAAAGCACGACTTTAATACTTTCATAAGCGATATGGTTAGCTTACACAGGAAAATGCCGGATCTGCGCCCAACTGATTGTAAAAATGTGGTGTACCCCGACAACTTGCCACCAATTACGATTATAACTATTTTTCGCGATGAATGGTGGAGTATTTTATTAAGAACAGTTTACAGTGTCCTTGAAGTATCACCGCCACATTTGATCTACGAAGTAATTATCGTTGACGATGGCTCAACTAGCAAAGAATTGGTAACAACAATAAAACTTCATGCTGACAACTTGGACAAAGTCAGGTTTATACAGAACGATGTTCCACTTGGATTAATGATGGCGCGACAGGCTGGTATAGATGCCGTCAAGTCAGATTTGTTCGTTGTAATAGACGGACATATGGAAGTCGGACCGGGTTGGCTTGAACCACTCATATACCGACTGATTCAGCAGCCGAAAGCCCTTCTCTGCTCACATATTGGTGGTATCGATCAATACAATTTTGAAATAAAAGTTAACAACAACAAACCTGACGAGAAGCATTTTGATGAACAATTTCCATTCTTCGACCATGTTAACTTAGATCAGATGTTTGCCACATATAAACCCGAATATAGAGCAAAAAGGAACCACAGCGTGGAACCAATACCATACGGGACCATTCAAGGAATGATGATGGTTATGAGAAAAGATTTTTTTCAACAGCTTGGTGGATTCGATCCTGGTATGAAAGTCTGGGGTAGTGAACAAATGGAGTTGTCTGTAAAAGTCTGGATGTGTGGTGGAGTCGTAGAGATGGTACCTTGCTCGACTGTAGCACATATGTTCAGGTATGACGATAACCCGTCATTATAATTACAATTATTGTTATTAAGTTTTTTTTCTATTTAATAAGCGAATTCATTCCAAATGTTTTACTCCACATAGTGCATCTATATTTTTCTTCCATACAGTATGCACAAAGTTGTTTTTCGTCCTTCCTATTCAAAGTTCTATATACCAATAGTGATTATATAAGTGTGAAACTACCAACTAAATCTATGAAACATTATCAGGCAAAATCTGTTATTAGGATCATTAACTGTATTTCGCAATAAAGATATGAAAATGAACTTTAATATCGTGAAGATATGAACATGCGTGAAGATAAAATATGCTTGATTTGGACACATGGTCTACATTCCGTCCCCAACAGTCCTCCCAGTGCCTTGACTATATTCATTAGAAATTGATTTGATTACATGATATTACGTCTCTATACGGCAAGTCACAACTGTCGCCATTGCTGCTTCCAAACATTGTAATCGTTCTTATTTTTATTGAAGGGTTACGCCATGGGGCGGTTTGAAAGACACGGAAGACTATCACGCGCTGAATAAAGCACGTATGTCAAAAATATGGATGGATCCGCCATTTAGCGACCCGCTTTCGAATTACCTTAGTGATAAGAATTTTACATTACTTGATATGGCGTCAAGACGAGAGATTCGTATCAGGAATCATTGCAAGCCGTACAAGTATTTCATAGACCAAGTGCAGTCATTTTCGGATGTATACATACCACATGATATCAAGCATTACGGGATGATTCAAAACCAACTTTTCGAACGATGTATCGACATAGCGAAAGAAAATCAACAAACGAAACTGATTTTATACTCGTGTCACAAAAAAGTAGGTTCCAATCAATTTTTCATACTAACTGAAAGCAGCCAAGTTCGGGGTACCGGAGGAAATTTACTTGAAGTCAACAAGCAAAATGATGACGTCAGCATAATCTTGAGACAGTCTCCAGCAGTGTGGACTTCTCCGGAAACGGAATGGCGATTTAATGACCATAAACTTGTAAATGTTCTTACCGACTTGTGCCTTACTGCACTCACTCAGGAATCAATTGGTCTAAAACCGTGCATTGGATCTCAAAGTCAAATGTGGAATTGGGGCACTGCCGAAAAGACTTAACTAGGTCGGAGGAAAATGATATTTAATAGAAGCATATATCCTAACTCTTTAATGCGTGCATAAACATTGTTATTACTCCTTTGAGTTACCTTTTCATAATGAGCTTTATTTTAGAATAATTAAATAAGTTAAATAATTTGACAACACTCGGTGTAGTAAATTTCATTTTCTTTATTATCATCAGAAAAAAGGAAATATCAATCACACGTGCATGTACTAAAAGATCCCTTTTTCCTTAAACTCAATTTTGATCCGCATGTGTTGAGACTTAGAACATTTTAATAGTTTTTTTAATGTTTGTTTATACAGTTTCAATCATTTTCACTTATTGGATATCACCATTTATTTACTAATGCAAATCTGTTTTCCATAGTTACGAACATCCGCACTAGAATTGGGAAATTCTTACATATTGTGTAGATGTGTTTACAAAATTATTCAGAAAAGTCAATAGCTATTTTCAGTTCATTACCGAAGGCTGTGTATTTTCATCAATGGTAAAATAGTATTGTAGATACAATTCTGGACAATTTTAGCGCAGGACCGTTTCTTTACCTGCAAGAGTTTCGTTAATGCATGAAAGACCATTTGCAAGTATAATTATGCTTGTCTTACTGTTTGTTAATATTTGTTGTTCGATAATATAATATGTGAATATGAATAATCATTATTACAATTGGGACATTTTGGCCCTATATCTCTCACTTAGAAAAATCGAAAAGATGTCTCGATCGCTTTACATAGATACTATTTTGAAAGTCTCCCCAATAGGTGGTGAACAGATGGCCGCGCTGTGTCAACCAATGCCTATTTCATTATAATTTCTATCCATTGGATTTAGAAAAGATTTTGAAAGATTGTTTCTGCTTCCCATTGCAATGGCTACCAGAATTCTTCATTAATCCAGAATAGTTGCTATTTTGGTAGAGAAAAATTCCAAGATTATTCGTGTAAAGTTTATTCGGCTTACTTGGCAATATCGTTCAAGAGCAGATTACTTATAAGCAAATGGTGATATAGGACGCAATGTTGTCGAACGACTGTCGACAGACGCCGATCACGAAACGAATATTGCCAAAATGCTGCAGACACTTGCTTCCTTGTAAATATATTACCGTCTCGAATAAATGCAGAAAACGAAAGCAAATTATCAAGTGAATTTCTGTAATTATGTTCGTTTTTACAACCACAACCAAACACACGAAGAAGGCGTATCGATAACGAAATAATTACTTCTAATCTCAATCACACCAGCGTATCTACGATTACACATGTCTATAACAAAATTGAAAGTAATAATTAGCAGTACACAATATGTGAGTATGATAAAACATAATGACAGAATGTGTCTGAATATAATCTTGCATTATACGCAAAAAAGTAATTATGTTAAAACATTATAATACGCAAACAAGTAATTATGTCAAACAAGAGTACGATACGCATATGTTTTCGCTTCCTACATCTAGTTATTAAAAATATGTACATGTACATCTTTTCACAAATGGTACATAGTTACATGCTTACATACATATATACATTTATGACAGCTGAAGTGGAAATAATGTTTTCCGATAAACACTGAACAAACTTTCCAATTGGTCACTTGGGTTTATTGATATAAAAACAACACCAGAGTTAAAAGTCAAATCACAGTCACTATAAAACAAGAAATACATGTATCTTGAAAAAAGATGGTCGGTGCAATTTGAAGGTAAATATTAGTTGTGCAACATAGCAAAATGCCGAGATGTTAAGATTGCTGGTCACTCCAGATCCAAAATGGATTTCGGTAAACGTACCCTTTAACGAAAAGTTAACCAACCCGCGTCAAGGTTACAAACGTTGTTCGGATGCAGAGAATGGCATTGGTCATTAACGTAAGATATAATTGGTTTATACAACACTGATATGCAAATAGCAAACCATGTCAGTACGGCTGCGCCGAAAAACGAAGTGACTTAGTATAAACGGAAGATGTCTGATATTTGGTATTTTGCCCATCTTGTCACGACATAAACGGCTTCTCTTAAAGACGTATTCGGGAGTTGCCATTGCGCAGCTTTTATGCGCATGTTCTTTGCGATTATTGTAGTGTTTTCATTGGGTTACAGACGTTTCAGTGAGAAGTTTACTATTTTCTTTTACGATGCAAAGATTTTTCTGAACTTTATAGTCACCAAGCACAACACAAATAATGATATCATTTTGTTTAATTGAAGGATTTCATTATAGTTTTGCAGTTTTCCTTCTACTTTCTTTTTCTATATACTTTACTATTAAAAACAGAAAAGTCATTGATATTTAAAATTATAAAATGATCTTCAATAAATATTTAAAGCTAACACATTTTATGAAAATGTAAAACGATAATGGGTTACCAAGTGTATTAAGGGTAAATTTTTTCAACTTTCACTTTCCATATATATTACATTTGAAACACAATAAAACAATCTTTATCTTAAAATTAAGCAAGGTGACCTATTATTTTTATTTCATATTTTCATTCAGACAGTGACTCTCATATAGTATACCAAGTTGTAAGAAAATCTCGGCGGTAGAAAAAATATAGTAAACTTGTATCTATGTTGCTCTATATTCATATGAAATATTCACGTTTTAAATCTTCATTATCACAAAATCGAGCAAGGTGACCTATCATTTTGAGTTCATGTTTTGGTTAGATACATTACACTGATCAAATATAAAAAGTTTAAAGGAAATCTCTGCGTTAGAAAAAAACGGCCTTATTGTAGGATACGTCTTTAAGATGCCCTGGCTTCCGATAAGTCATCGTGTACATTTCTAAGTTGCTTCATGGGTATATGTTTTAACATCTGTTTGCCGTCTCTAATATTGGGAAGTTGTCAAGCGGGATGTTTTTTTAATTTATACTGTTCGTTATATATGACCGTTCCAAGGCGGTACTCATATGTGCACCCATATTATGTTTGGGTATTTTCCCTTTTGTTTTGGTAATTGTTCACGCGTTTGTAGTTTGTATCATGCCTCCTTGCGCTTTTGGTGCGGATGTACACTTGTCATGCGGAATTGACTGCTCGGCTTCTTTATTCGTTACAAATGTTATAGATGTACTTACAGACAACATTTGCATTAGCACAATCGACATTTTACATGTACACAGAGATTTCAAGATCACGTGTTGCAATTAATAATACGAATGACAATGACAACAAAGAATCAAGAAATACGACGGTTGTCATAAAGCAATATACAATAGGAACATTGATAATGCGGAGGGAGAAGCCCTGGGACAATTTGCGTCGGCTTGACTGTTTCAACAGCCAAAAAGCCATTCTCTGTTCTCAAACTTTCGAATACGTTATTTACCGAAATTGATTAAAAGATAAATCGTTCCCATTCTTTGAACTATTGACTCTAGATCAGACATTTGCAACGTATAAAGAGGAATTTAGAGCACAGAGGAACAAAAGCGTGGAACCAATACCGTACGGAACCATTCAAGGTATGATGATGGTTATGAGAAAAGTTTGTTTTCAACAGCTTGGTGAAATCGATTCTGGTATGGACGTTTGGGGTAGTGAACAATTTGAGTTGTCTGTAAAGGTATGGATGTGTGGTGGAGTCGTAGAGATGGTGTCTTATTCGACTGTAGCACATATGTTCAGGTATTTTTCTAGCTATGTATGTAAATTCTAAGTACGTGTGCATGTATTTAACTGAAGATAGTTGGTAGTTGATAATGGGTAGAATTGGGATTATTATAAAAATACATCAATTCAAATATATATATATACGATATATAACCATATTGCTCAGGACAAGGATCCGTGATTTGACATTCAGTAACATGTGTTGACGCTGCTCAATGTTGCATTATTTAAAAACGTCTGGACATGTACAAGTAAATGTAATTAGAATAACAAGAAGTACCATTTCATTGTTTAAAAAGATTTCTTGACCAGATATTCGAATGTGCATGTAACCACTTACAGGGAACATACATAAATGCTTACATATATGTAGTTGCTTTACCTAAAAGCCCATTTATTTTGGCATTTAATGTGGCACAATTGGTCGGTGTCTAGTTAGAACCAAAGAATGTACATGAAAAGCAATTATGAATGTAACTTTGGATCTATGTTGATATCAGTGCAATGTGTTTAATTTTAAAAAACCAGATTCATGTGCATGTATACCAATATATTTTACTTCATACGTGTATTTTTGCGTTGTTCTTTTTTTCGCTTGGCCATATATCCCGTTTTGTGTGGGGGGGGGGGGGTTCAGCTGAATACACTAATGTACTTAAATAACAGTTATACGGTGATGATACAATGCAGCACACTCCTCTTAAAAAACTCCACCAAGTCTTGTTCTCTATATTTGTGTTACAGAATGACAGCTTGGGGCTCCATTGATGATGAGAACGATTGCAGAATGACAGCTTGGGGCTCCATTGATGTTGAGAACGATGACCATTCTTTGAACAAAGCACGTTTGACTCTAGTTTGGATGGATTTACCTTTTAATGAGAATGATAACTCTTTCCTGAGTGACAATAGTTATACCCTAGAAAACCTATCATCTAGGCATCGAATCTGAAAATATAAATCTTTGTAAGCCCTACAAATCATTTGGGGAAACTTTGTGGACAAATTGAAATCGTTTTCACATGTTTATATTTCAACGGATATCTAGTACAGATGAAGGAACCAAAATGACTTGTTTCACAATTGTGTAGATGCAACAAGATATAAATTGTAATGTTAATATATACCCGTGTCATGTAAGGATAACGTCGAATCAGTAGAGCTATCTCATTTTGATTGAAAATCAAATTCGTGGTGTAGGGGGTACACTCATTGTACATAAAACCGACGAAATTACTTTAGATTTGATATGTACTCCAGCGGTATATTTAAACCCAAACACAGGATGGAAATACGTCGGACAGAGGTTGGAGCATAGGGAAACAAAGGTGTGTTTGATAGCGCTCACTTGCAAAACAGTAGGCTTAAAGTCGTGTGTATGTTCTCGTAGTCAAATTTGTAATTTGTCAAAAGTTATGAACTAGTGGTCAGTCCTCATATTGACCTAATACGCGTTCAAATTCAATTATTGGTTTCTGTTTTATGTAATTTTCACGAACAAGGCGATTGCCGTCGTTCATAAATCAGGCCCACTGTTCCACAACTCGTATGCTTTTGATGATATTCAAGCAGAATATCTGGATAGAAGTTCAGAAATTCATACAGACCCGTGCCTCAAGCTCTTATTTAACCACAATTTCATACAGACCCGTGCCTCAAGCTCTTATTTAACCACAATTTCATACAGACCCGTGCCTCAAGCTCTTATTTAACCACAATTTCATACAGACCCGTGCCTCAAGCTCTTATTTAACCACAATTTCATACAGACCCGTGCCTCAAGCTCTTATTTAACCACAATTTCATACAGACCCGTGCCTCAAGCTCTTATTTAACCACAATTTCATACAGACCCGTGCCTCAAGCTCTTATTTAACCACAATTTCATACAGACCCGTGCCTCAAGCTCTTATTTAACCACAATTTCATACAGAAATGTAAAAAAATCACGAACACAAATTATGATAAAAATGAATAAGCAGCTTATCATAAGGTGACTGATTATGGAAATTGCTTAGTATTATGGCTTTGTATAAAACGTTATAATGCCATTGAAATAGCATAAGCAACAGCTGGGTGAGTGTCACTAGCGGTAAACTTGTCGATTGTATGTTATATACAAACAGAATTGTTTAACAAAGGTACGGCTCGAATTTCTGTTAACATTGAAATATTATCCGGGGAACATATTGCGGTGATCATTTAATCAGGGTGTATAGTTTTAGCCCAAGTTTGTTTTGTAGAGACCTTGGCAATAAAAATATAAGATTTCAATAATGTTTTTTTTAATTTTTAATCAATCAGTTTTGGCTTTTTTTTTCAGCAAAATAAAATATAATCAATGTTGTATTTATGGCGTACAATGGGATTTCTTGTCCTAACCAGATGTTCTATCGGATTAATGATTTTAGAAATACACACTCCTCTTGATAAGTTAAGGTTTTTTATATGGCGTGACCCACAGCATGTTCAACAGACCTTCTATCTAGCAACGCGCGACATAGATAACGAGTCTCCGTTATTCAGCGAGATTATACGATAAGGCATAAACTGTGGGCTTCAGTTAAACTTAGAAAATTGTAAATTTTCAAAACATATCTAAGCAACACCGGGACAATTCAGCAAGTCAGATTGGTATTCTCTGCGTGCATGAACGTGTATGATTATAACTTCGTGACGTGATTTCATTTATCAGTCTATTATATCACCGGGCTATAAAAGCTGATATCATATGCCTTTCCAATAATAAATGTTAACAAATCACATTTTTGTATTCGAGAGTAAAAAGTTTGCAAATTTCACGGAGATTGGAGAAATTGAAAATACATTAAATAGAGCTACGCTGAAATGTTATTATTGTCAATGACCAATGTAACATATTTCGATATGTTTTGTGTATACATTGTATTTGCATTAGGTTTGTGAAGTGAACAAATCTTGCCGAAACAAAAAAGGCTTTTACTTCAATATAGAAGGTTACTTAGTATTGAAGCCGACGTGTCATTGAGTGTAACAGATGTTTCTATAGAACGAAATGTATTAACCGTATCTACCAAAATATCAATATCATGTCAATTCCGTACATTAAGGCGTATCCAACTATAAGGCCATTTTTACGCCTTATAGAACTTGTGGAAATGGTCTAACAGATACAATCATATGTCATATGTTGGTGTTACATTATCATCACAGTCATCATTATGTCAGATGGCAAACGAGCAAGAAAGTCCTGGTGGCTCTTCTCTCAAGACTGTACAGATATGGACAATTACCGAAACACGTATTTTTTAACATATTTGATACAAAAATTAAACCGGTACTGATGTATGGATCTGAACTATGGGGTATTCAAGAAAACAACTTAATAGAAATAGTCCGAAATTATGCGTGTAAACGTTATATGTGTCTTAGACAAAATGCATCAAACGCGGCTGTACTTGGGGTCTGTGGACGTTTTTCCGTTACATATAAATGCAGCCAAAAGAAGTATTTCATACTGGTTGAAAATTTTAAAACTACCGGAACATAGGTACGTCAGAAAAGTTTACAACATGTTGTTAAAACTAGACGAAGTGGGACTGACAAATTGGTCGTCCGGAATACGACGTTTACTACAAACGAATGGTTTTAGGTATGTATGGGACCAGCAATGAAAAGCTATTTTTGAAATCTTTCATTCAGTGCCTCCAAGACCAATATCTGCAAGTGTGGACAAATAATATAACAAATAGTACAAAACTTTCTACGTATTCGATGTTCAAATCCACGTTTGACCATGAACACTACTTAAATGTTGTGTCAATTAGGAAATTCAGAAGCGCTATCGCTCGACTACGGACATCATCCCATGATCTTGCAGTTGAGCGAGGAAGGTACAACAACACCCCTAGAGATGAATGACTGTGCCTACACTGTGCTAACTGTTTTGAAAATGAGTATCATTTTCTATTAGTATGTCCGTTGTACACTGCCTTACGTCAAGACTATTTACCAGAAAAGTATTGGAAAGAACCAAATATGCATAAGTTTACTATATTGATGGGTTCGAAATCGGAAGTGTTGTTGAATAAATTGGCACGTTATATTTACTTTGCATTTGAATTACGTAATCGCTCTGTTGGTATATTATAAAAATATCAATATAATGCGTTACTATGCATATTTATATAGACGACTATTATAGTAACATATAAACTAGTGTGTATGTGTATTTACTTGTACTTCTGTTATACATGTACTTAGATGATCTTATGTGATTTAGCAGCAGTGGTATAAATATGTTCTTAAATGACATTTGACACCATTTACACACTCGAATTAAGATAGATATGTACAATTGAATATATATGTAAAACTAAAAAATATGATTTATATTAACTAAAAAAATGTAAAGTCTACTCTTAAAGTCTGTTATTATAAATATGACATCAAATATCAAGCAAAACAGTTAATAATTATGTTTATTGTGTGTATATCTATATGAGTTATGCTGATTGTATATTATAACACAATGTTTGGACGTGCATTATTCCCATACCCATATATATATTCATAGAAAGTTGCAATGAAATATGAACAAGCAGTACCAACATATCCGGATATTCTGTGATACACCGACACCTATTCATGAAAAGCTTGCTAGTTTCACGCTAAAAGTTAACACATGAAAGCAGTGAATTTCGGGATTCGAACCCGAGTAGTCTGCATTTATCGTTTACGTTATAGAATAAACAAGCTGATAGAACATATCTTCGTATTAATTTTTTTTCGAAAACAGAAAAAAACGCAAAGATAATTATTATCATTGAACTAACCTGCAATTTGATATGAACTGATCCACCTATAATGACATTATGTCAATGTTATTGCATCTTCAGATCTTATCCCTTCTATCGTGAACATTTAGTATTAACTACTAGATGCCCAAGGGCAACATGTCAAGCCCGCCAAAAGTCAAGCGAGTAAGAGAATACGGCTATATAATACTATACGGTGCATATCTAATATAACATTTTTTTACTTTTGACTTATAAGTGTGATCTTGATCTTTGTGCTATGTACTGGTATGGTATGGGTCTTGCATGTGACACACCATCTCATCATGTAGAACATTTGTGTCAAATAATTTAAATAATACCGAGATAAATGACAAGTGTCATATTCTGGAAAAGATCTACCAGACCCTTTCTGACCAGTGACCTCTACGTGCGACCTTGACATTAGAGCTATAAACACGGTCTTAAGCGCAACACACCATCGCTGCATAGTGAAGTATATGTCTAGTAATTTGATAATCCTCCAATAAAGGACAGCGTACTATTCAGGTCAAGATATTTAGATCTGTTTTTTATGTTTGACCTGTAAGTGTGACCTTAACATTTTTTCTACAGACACGAAACTTGCACGATACATGAGGTCACCATGGTGAACATTGGTGCAAATGTACGAATGTTGATGTCGGTGCTAGCTCCAGAATCGCTATTATGTCTGAATTCAAATATTTAGAAAACCAATAACGTTGTACGAGCTGGCTCGTTATTGGACTCCAGATATGCATTCGCCTCGGTCAAGTTCGAATGTTGATGTCAGTGCTAGCTCTGGGTTCGCTTCTAGGTCTGTATTTATATATTAAAAAAAACACTCGAATAACGATGTATGAACTGGGTCGTTTTTCATATCCAGATATGTATTCGCCGCGGTCAAGTTCGAATGTTGATGTCAGTGCTAGGTCTGGGTTCGCTACTAGGTCTGTATTCAAATATTTAAAAAAAAAACTCGAATAACGATGTACGAGCTGGCTGGTTATTGGACTCCAGATATGTATATGCCGCGGACAAGTTCAAATATTGATGTCAGTGCTAGCTCTGGGTTCGCTTCTAGGTCTGTATTCAAATATTATAAAAAAAACACTCGAATAACGATGTACGAGCTAGCTCGTTATTGGACTCCAGATATGTTTTCGCCGCGGACAAGTTCGAATGTTGATGTCAGTGCTAGCTCTGGGTTCGCTAATATGTCTGTATTCAAATATTTAGAAAACTCGAATAAAAATGTGCAAGCTGGCTCGTTTTTCATCTCCAGATATGTATTCGCCGCGGTCGAGTTCGAATGTTGATGTCAGTGCTAGCTCTGGGTTCGCTACTTGGTCTGTATTCACATATTTACAAAACTCAAATAACGATGTACGAGCTGGCTCAATATTCGACTCCAGATATGTATTCGACTCGGACCCGTTTCGAATGTTGATGTCAGTGCTAGCTCTGGGTTCGATATAAGATATGTATTCAAAAATATAACTGTATTCAATCTGGGTCGGTATTCAATGTTGATGTACGATTTACGATTGCCGCGCCAACTTTACTCAACTGGGTTTAAACCCTATAGGTGTTCCAAATATCGACTTTAGTTCAACCGTACTCAATGGGTGGTTGAACCATGGTTAATGTTCGGAACACCTCTATATAGTATTCAAACCTCCAATTTCGGAGAGGTAACCAGACCAGACTGAATGTTATCATCAACCATAGTCACTATAGTTGGTGCTCGAAGTGCCTCATAGAGCTGTGACGTCCGTGGCTGGACTGGTTATAACTTATTACATGACCCGAGTGTCATAAATTACGTTCATTAACAGGTTTTCTGAAAACAATAAAAATGCGTCTTCGGCAAATTGTTTTTGTGTGGGTTTTTTAAATTACGAATCTAATCATTTTAGTAAGTGATTAATACTAATGTAATACAAATGTACATCATTTAGATATCTAGTAAACAATGTGCTATTGATAGGTTTCCATTTCATATCATTCCGTAGAGTTGTGAAAGAGAAACTCATGTTTCTGCATGTTTGTTTTGACCGGGTTTTACGCCGTGTGTCAATGCAGACACTACACATACCAGCAGACATTTTCATTTTACATGAAACAAAGACATAGTTCAGAAGAGATTTGTATCCACGTTTGTTGCAATCAGGTTTTACGCAGCTTTTCAACGATGTTTCAGTCTCATACAGCGGACAGTTGACCTAACCAGTTTTCCTTGAATTTCCTACCAACCACTACTAACTTGCTCATCCGCAAGCAACTGACAGCTACTCCACATGTGGAGGACATGACCGTAGCAAAAATTATAACAAATAACAACCTCCACCGAACTGAGAATTGAACCAGGATCTGCTTGGGAATAGTCTAGTGCTCTACCAACTGAGCTGAGCTAGTCGTGCCGACTATTATCCGCAAGTACATAAACACCATTTTTTTACCTTTCTAACTTCCATATGATCTGTTGACCTGACCATCAGTACCAGGATATGACAGTACATATCTGTATTAGCAACTAACAATATTCACTTATTTTTTCTTTTCATATTCGTTATGTGGCTCAAAGTCACATGAACAGCCAGGGTCATGTACCGACTATCCCAGCACTTTGGGTGGAGGACGACCCCGGGTGGACACTTGGGTAGAACCACAGTTGGATGGCTTCCTAACTGACAAATTCTACATCCAGAGTGTGATTCGTACCTTATTAAGAGGGGCAAGTGATTTGAAGGCAGCAAACATAATCACTTCACCATGGAGGCCCCTTCACAATTATTCACAGGAAGTGGACAAGTAACTATGGATACATTATCTTCACTCAATGCATCAATGTGAACACCACTTGTCTGATCCAGCTTGGTTCAGAAGACTTTAAGACCCAACAAGGAAGAAACAAAAGCTGACATTGACAGATGAATATTTAATACCAAAAATATAGAGCATTGACACAAACAACTGACCAACCCCATACTATAGAAGATAGGTAAGTTAATTTATGTCCAACAACACTTAAGCTATTGAAACAATAGTGACATGATAAAACTGTACAAACATATGAGACATGTATGAGTATATTACAATGAGAGAAATATGAAAACAGAGATGATGAAAAATTGCTCAATATATTCACATGCAAGTCAGCTAAAAATTGACCATAATTCAGTAGTTCCAAGATCAATACATGTAATTGTATAGTGACTCACAATCACTCGCTTCCCAAACACTACCCAATCCCAATGGTGGCAAATATATATTCTCCAAACATGAAAAATATAACGGGCAATAAAAATATAATTACAAAGTTTACCCATAATCATGTTTCCAGTTTAACCTATCACCTATCTCAAACACACCACAACATATCTCATTGCATTTGAACACAACTTTGATGCATTTTGTAATGTAAATCTGTATTGATGGTGGGGCATGAAAAATTATGTGCTATACAGTAGTTACAATTAGCCCAAGCTCTTAAGACATTGTCTTTATCTGTTACACAGCAGCATATGGGATGAAGGTAAACTAGTCAGTCTGCATACTGATCAAGAAGCAGAAAGACTAGTTAGGCTTTCAATTCTGGGCCTACTAAGTATGGGACAAGTATACCAAAGCCATGACCTTAATGTTTGTAAAATTGAAATATAAGTAAAATAGCCAATGGTTCGAGGCCTACATTAAACACCTAGACAAAGTCCTGTACACTTATCAGAACAATCAATAACAATATATTGGTAAGAGACAAACAAGGATAATTCCAATGAATGACAGATGAATAGTTTTGTCTGTTAGTATATACATTTTTAAGTTCATATCCACTTTTGTGTTTTAACAAATACATGCATTTCATGAGTCAAGTATCAAGAATTTTTAAGCACTAGTTTACAGCAAAAATAACAGTGAACAATGACAACACTGTATACAGATAGTTCCCACATTTACAATAGTTACCTCCCTTGTTTTGAATAGTCGGCCATTTTGATAGGCAAACTTCCATAAAGTTTATAGGGAACATAATGTAAACCATAACATCAGATATATAAAAATAACTTATACATTATGCTCATGTGAGCAGATGACTCAGACATTTAAGAAAGAATGGTTGTCACATAAATATTCTGTTGGTATTTTCTCAATTATCACATATTTGGAAATTACTCCTATAAGTGCTAATCAGTTTTGCCTATCAAAATTGGGAATGATTAAGAACAAGGGAGGTAAATATTGTAGATGTTGGAACAATCTATTGATCATCTCACAACAAACAAATGAAAACATTGCACTAAAACCGTTTACTCTATATCTTATGTCCCATAATTGCCAGCGATAAAACATAAAATCCTGAGAATGAATATTAATTTCATTTGGAGTAACCAAGTGGATGATTAACATTAAAACTTTCATTTTGAATAAACAGGAAATCTTCCCTTACACTATAGTAATGAAACATCAAAACAATACAGTAATCATATGTATACTATGTACAAACTCAGTAACAATACACCAATACTTTAAGCAACAAAATACAGTAATAGTTCCATAAGAATTTTACTAAAACGGCAACAAAGAACGGGGGACATCACTGAGAGAAGTTTTCTTTCATAAATACACTTAATGCGTTTCTAATTGGTCACTGTCTCATTGCCAATATTTGTCAACATGAGAGATAAAAAATCACCAACATTTGTTGCAATTCACTAAGTCATTAAAACACTAATATTTGAATGTACTGTTGCATTAAAATCAAATTGTAATGGTTTTGATGTGATGAAAAACTGACTGACAAACACCATTTTCATTGGGCGACCAATACGAAAAGTATTTCAGTATATATATATATTATTATTTATAACAGTCATTAGATAGTTTTATCATACAAAGAACAGTATGTTGTCTAAGAATCATTTGGAGCAGCTAAACAGGGCAAGCACAACTACACTAGCAGTACTCACTAAGAGCATCTCCTTGATAACCACAGAAAAACTTTTTCATTATCATGCATACCCCCTCAAATCTTTAAGACAATAAAATAGAACTCTTAACAATGACTTCTTTCATGTACACTAATTACATCTTAATGCCACCTTGCTATCATTAAATTGAACAATGAATGATATTTACAGGTTTCAAAATACATTATATTTACTCCATATAGTGTGTTAACAATGTTAGTCACTATTCCACAATCATTTAGTAAACAAGTAACAATAAGCT
Source organism: Mactromeris polynyma (assembly GCA_032209605.1). Classification (NCBI taxonomy): domain Eukaryota; kingdom Metazoa; phylum Mollusca; class Bivalvia; order Venerida; family Mactridae; genus Mactromeris; species Mactromeris polynyma. Next base: position 1,254,123 of record JASFXZ010000039.1, on the reverse strand, counting down.
GCCTTACTTCAGTAACAATAACCAGTAGTGAACAAAATAACCATACATTATTTAGTATGTCGTAACAGAAGCCAAATGTTAGATGAAGAGATAACAAAGTTTGTATACCAAGCTTGTTACGCTGAAATCAGATCCACGCTGAAATCAGATCCACGTCTCACCAACATAATAGCTTTTACAACACTTTTTTATTTGCAAAAATAAACAATTGTTTTACTCATATTCTGTTTTCAGTTTCAAATAAAAAATTTGATCAAGCTAGTATAATTTAAATATTTCATTATTCCAAAATTAGTTTCACACAATATATCTTTCTGACTAACAGATAGGTTTCATCCGACATTATAAGTTTTGAGAACAGACTGGTTTCACATTGCAATATAACTTTTGAGAACAGACTGGTTTCACATTGCAAGATAACTTTTGAGAACAGACTGGTTTCACATTGCAATATAACTTTTGAGAACAGACTGGTTTCACATTGCAATATAACTTTTGAGAACAGACTGGTTTCACATTGCAATATAACTTAAACAAATTATAAACATAAACAAACCATCCAAAACTTTATAAACTTGAAATGTAACATCAGTTGAGATGAGTTGTCAAAATTTACATTCCTGTTTCATCATCTGTCTTCATCTTCTTCATCTGTATAGCTTGCAATTGTGTTCTGGAGAAAAACAATTCATGTATAAGTCAGGCGTGAGAATGCAAAATTTCAAAATCAGCTGAAAATTCGGCAAGGGAACAGGGGGCCTCTGAAGCTCGTGGCTTTTAAGCTTCTAGGATGGCTTAATTGTCTCAAAAACAATCCTTGCGAGCGTCAAATCAACGGATGTAAATGACAGGATAGAACTGCAACATGTTAATGATTGTTTCCACCAAAAATCCAGAATGACAATGAAATACCACACAACACAAGTCAAATTTAGCTCCCATGGGCAAAAACTGAATTGCGAGAAAAAAGATACAAAAATAGGCCCTAATACAATAAATTTTATAATGTAGGATCAAGGGCCCTGTATATACCAAAACATTTCAAAATATGCTTACGGGTCCACAGTCCTCTTCACTGCAACCTTCGTGGCCGCTGGGGCAGCACCTTGAGCAGCATCTAAGAAACATATGAAGTAATAAATAAGCTTGATGTTATTCAAAATGACAAAAACCTATGATGTTTCTTTTATTAACTTTGTAATATTTCTAACCAGAAAATCAAACAAAAAACAACAAATCTAAACAGTTCCTCGAGTATTACAATACAGTATAAGGCATGCAGAATTTTAATAAAGAAGATAAGATATGCGAAGTTAATTAAAGCTTTATTTGTATCTATTTATAATACTTCAGACATCTAGTCACAGAATTTTATTTCAAACATTTATTGAACAAATGAAAATGAAGCCATGGGAACAGCTTTTAATGACCAGACAAAAGTTCAAGTAAACAAACCAAGAGGGGAGTTACCTTGAAGCCACCGTACTTGTGTGGCTGGTCCGTATCCCTTCTCATTACGTGCAGCAATACGGAAAATTATGGCTGGTTTTGTTGTGTAGTCAATGTGAGCACTGGCCAAACTATTGGAATTGACAACACATGATGCACTAGGTCCACAGAATACACGAACAAAAGCTAACTGAGCGGCGCCACCTGGTTTTTGCTCAGCCTGCTGTGTGGCATTACGTACAGCAAGATAAACAGAATACTCGGTGATTTTTCCAGCAGTATTCTGAGGGGGCTCCCATGACAAATGAGCTCCATCTGCACTCTGTATGAAAACAAAAACGATAACAAACTTAAAATTCCACCAGGTGACATCATTTCATTTGAAACATCATATATCCATTGCTGATATTGTCTCCCCTAAATTTAGTATGAATTAAACTGTATGTTATAGTAAGTGCACCACAATGAAGCGAAGTCTCTCTTACTATACTACCAGCCTTACAATTTAAATAGGTAATTTTTGGCTATTACTATAAAACTATTTTACTGTACAAGGGTAAAGCAATAATCTCAGTCTTGTGAAAATCTCTTAGCATAATTATGAGCATAACATTCAGTGACTAATTATTTCTAAGTGAATTGTGTAATTATTTTAATGTTAAACGCACAAAAACAATCAGTAATTCAGTTTTGTAAAATGAACATTATTTCTTTTTGCTTAACTATATGTTAGCTGGAATTTCCATACAAATTACACAATAGCATACCTTGCTGATTTTGATGGCAGATGGGGCACCAGGGTATCCTGGGAGACAGGTTTTGAATGCTGATATTTCACTCCAGGGTCCACGTCCACATGCATTGATACCCGCTACACGGAACTTGTAAGCTGTTCCTGGTAACAATTCTTGTCTCTTCAATACACTGTGGTCCTGGATAGATACAACATCTATATCCTGTAAAATATAGTATGCCACATATAGCCTGTTGTATCGCACAAAATGATCAAGTCCAATAAGAAGGAAAACATGGGCAGAAGACATGTTTTTATCACCGAGTAATAGCAAGTTTACGCAACTTAAAAACATCCAGTTCTAGGATCATCCATAAAAAAGCTGTAAATGTTTGGCATACCCAGAGAAATTTTGGTGGAATGGCAGGTAGGTTATAACTTATTCATTTATAAATTTTTACTGCCATACAAGTTTCAACTATTAATACGCAGCCCAATCCACTAAGATACCTCAAAAAATATTTAAGTGGGACCATATTCATGAGTAAGCAGGTTTATGTAAAACGAACATTTTTCATGGATGGCCCAGTCCACCTGTGTTACAACCCGTTTTGTAATAGAAACCCGTTTTGTAATAAAAATTCGAAATTGACAGGAACGTTTTTTTTCACCATAAAATTACTGAAAACCAGTCTACAACTGTGTAATAAGTATGATGAAATAACACATTTCTGTCAACTTCTAAATTGTTATTAAAATACAGGTTTTTATTAAAAAAGGGTTGTAACATACATGTTACAGGTCATCAAAAATCTGGTCAAATTTTATGCAATTCTAATATACATTTAACAATACACAAATTGAGACATACCTTCTTCTCCAAAGCCTCTCCCTGTCCACCCTCGGCTGGTAAATGGTAGTAGGATACAAGACAAGATGTTCCCTTTATTATACCAACATCATACCACAGATTGCCTTCCTTCTTTGGTGTAGATACAGTGGTCAAAACTTTTGTCTCCTGAAGAAATTCCATAAATAAAACAGTTAAAGTACTAGCATGCTCACTTTTTTGTTCATGAACAAACATGAAAAATATATTGAATACAGTTAAAACACCAATAGATGTGCATTTTCAAAGAATACAATAAGAGTGTATTCCTCTGTATTTGTCAAACAAGAGCGCGTACCATCGCAAAATACGCCGGTTATAAAAAATTTGTCACTAGAGTTTAAAATGAACGGTGTAAAAATGACTCATCTCCTATGACAGTTTGACTCCACCTTTAGTGACCTAGGTTTGAACCTGACTTGATCCATTTGCATAGAATCAACCTAAGTAACTCTGGGAAAAATATTCCAACAACTGTTTTCGAAATTTATGCAATGTATTAAATAACAATAAAATTTGCTCTCTGACCAAGTCTGGTGAAGATTGGACAAAGAAGTTATTGATCAGAGAAGACCAATTATAGGTAATGTCTCTAATTAAAGGGCAACAACTCTGGAGTGACAAGAGCAATATGGCTGGTTATCGAACTTGTCAAAGATATTATGCCAATACACATTCTGAACAAGTATGGTGACCATTGGACAAAGCATTCTAAAGTTATTGATCGGTAAAGACCAATTTAAGGTAATTTATCTAATTAAAGGGCAATAACTCTGGAGTGACTGGTGCGATATAGCTGGTTATCAAACTTATCCAAGATATTATGCCGATAGACATTATGACCAAGTCTGGTGAAGATTGGACAAAGAATACTTAGGTTATTGATCGGACAAAACAAATTTTAGGTAATTTCTCTAAATTCAGGGGTGAGATTTTTTTTAACATGTTTTGTCTGTGAATAACATGATAAAACAAGAACTCTTAAATTGGTTATACATAGCAATAGTTTGTGATAAAAATGTCTAAGTCAATGTAGCAACAGCACTGGGTTTCCTTTTTAACAGTTTTTCAATTTGTAACCTAATACCTTGTTTAATTTTATTTGTTTAGCTTTTTCATCCATTATTCCTGTCAGAGATAACTTATTGTTTTATTGTTTCATCGTTTTATCTATTTATTTCTAAACATATAACACAATGTCTTTATTTGATTAACTGACTGTGATAACTTTATTTATAGCTTATAATTCTTCCTATCTCACACAATACAATATATTAAGGATCACAATGGAAATAAGATGGCTTTATTGATTCATACATATTGTTGTTACTAATATATGTCTTAATTTTATATGGCCATGTAAATTGTAACTTTTAAAGTACTATTTCACACCAGGGTCTGGTCTCACAGAACTATTCAGATAGAGAATAATTTTTTTTTCATTTCTTTTTCAGTAATAATCAATATGCAACAATCAGTAATAACATTGATGGTGTGGCTAGTAAGTCTAAATGTTGTTCACATACCAACTGTTTGGTTAGTAAAATGTTCTATAAATCCTGAAGAAAATCTGAGTTTGAGATGCATCTCAATTTTGATCGTTTGTGAAATTGGGTCAGCTCTAAAATACATGTAACTCAAATAATGTCATAATGTAACAGATATAACCTTATAATGAGCGCAGTTTTACATCAGTAGTAACAGCGGTAATATTCCTCTGATCTAGTGTATCTAAGCAATCAAAGTTAGATGATAGTCCTTATAATTTTCTATTTTTAAGCTATGCAACTGACCAGAAGAGAACAGAATGGCAGTCAATCTTTATAGAGAAAAAAAGCACAATCTCAATCTTCAATCATTGAATTTCCAATGACTGTAAACTTAGAGTAATATTACTTCATAAACCTATGTGATATGTACTGACACCTATATGACAATGTAACAAGTAACTACCTGGGGTGGTTTAATAGGTTCCAGCTTTATACTGGTCACTGCACCAGCAGAAGAAGCAGCTGCCATTGCAAGAGTTGCAAGAGGATCTGAAATAAAAAAAAACATTCATCAATTATGGTACATCAGCACAATAGATAAGACATAATCATGCCAGTGTGTTCACCAACATTGTCAGTTTTGGCCAGGCATACGGTATGCAGTGAATTCTCTCCAACCATAAAACTTTCTTTCAGACTGGTCCAGACATGCTTAAAGCTGGGTTTCAGAAGTTTTGCAAAATCTCATAGAAAGACAAAATAAAGGATATCTTAGATAATACATATGTACAATTCCTTTATCAACACACCTAGACAATGCAAATCTACATACCGATGTAGAAACTTAAAACCACAATGTAATGTATCTCTTTAACTTACACAAAAGCGTCAACAAATGACAAGAGTTCATTAGGGGTTCTGCAGAACTCCTAAATTAGGAGTCCTGAACTCCCTTTCTGTTCCTGAGACTCCTACTTTAAACCAATTTTTGGGATTAAAACTAACATAGAAAAACTCCTATTTTTCCAAAAATCTTTTCTCAAGACATGCATTTCGAAATTGCAGTGAAACCCTGGTTCCTGATTTAGATAGTTATTTGATTGTTGATGATTTCACAGATGTGGTTAATTATTTTGGGATTTGGCATGGTTTTTTTTAAAGTTGAGGTAACACATCATATTTCAACTCACCCTGGTTAGTGTCAGCAGCATTTGAGATATGTGTAACATCTGCTGGTTCAGACTTAGGAAGTAACAAATCTTCAGGTTTGATGTCGGTGGTTACAGAATCATGTACAGATGTAGGTGTAGCAAATATCTGGTCAGGTAAGGCTACCGACTGACCCAGTAAGCTACTACTCGTAGCAGTGTCTAGCTGTACAGGCATACCATTGTGTAGTCCTGTTACAGGGTCTATACTCTGATCTGTCTCGTCCTGGTTGAATTAAAAGAAAAATGGTTAACCTCAATTAAAAGTAATACAGATCATGGGAATAACTTCTAAAGAAGAGAAATGGAATTTCCACAAAAACAGGTTTCCCTTAAATTAAATACTGAATGTCATTTTCAGGATGAAAGCACAAACATTATGCTTTGAAGTTTCGTATCACTATCACTATGTTGAATGAACCGATATTTTGACCGACCAATTTTTCTATTTGATATTTAGGTACAGTGACTTAGACCCAACTGGTGTCATACGCGATTATAACCTCAGTTGTTATATAAGCTACCTATAAACCATCTTTCAATTCATCAAAATAAACTTATTTGGCAGAAAATGTTAACAAATTTTAGCAAAAATTGCTTTGAAAAACCTGAAAGTTTCATTTGAATATATATCAATCTATATGTTAGTTGTTGAGCAAAACTGACGCATTAGATGCAATCCATCCATTCACCTGAAAAACTGTTTAAAAAGTGCTGACTGATATGTTAAACACACAAGCATATCAACACTAAAGTGAATTTTTTCAGTTACAAGTTTATAACAATTCCCATTTAAGACTTTCGTTTCTGACACATTACACTATTAATGGAATTTGTCATTTTATAATGTCGTAGAATTATTTAATATAACAATATTCTCCAATAGGTTCAAACACTAACAACTATAGTTTCATACTGTAATGATACAAAAACAAACCCTATAAAATTTAATGCGTCTTCATAAATTGTTGATTATATAAAAAATTAATAACGAATGACAGCAGTAAGAAATTTACCTGATCCTCAGCTTCTGCTGTGTCCATTGGTTCTTCCTTAATGTCATGTGCTTCTACTCCTGAAATATATACAAAATGATCAATTCAAATATATTACATTGTATTCATAATTTAGTCCAACTCTGAACAACTATTCTTCCAACATCATCGTCATTCCAAGCCCCCATTTTTTACTACATGAAATAATAACCAAAAAATGACCAAAGAATCAGAAATAGCAGTACACGAACAAAATATCCAATAAGAATTCAGTATCATTAAACCTATGAATACTTGGTTTACAATTCTTACAAAATCAAGAGTCACAAGAGGGGTCAAGATCCTGGAAATTAAGTTGTTTAAAGGTCTTGGACAGCATTATCCAAGTGCTCAGAATTGACTTTGAATGACCTATTTATGAATGGATTTCTCTGTACAAGTGTTTGATTGCAATACAAATACAGTCAAAAGTAGGTTGTGTCCTGTGTGTGTGGACAAGTATGAGCACGTTCCAGAACTGCTATGTTGCAGTTAGTAATGGGTTATTTGAGAATCAACACCTTGCATTTTGTTTTGACCTGAACATTTTAACCTGTGGCGATATAGTGGGAAAGTATCAAAATATTATTCGAAATCAATATGATTTATTAATGACATCACCAGAAAAAGTCAACTGTAACATCAACATCGACAGTATGTGCATGAAAGTATATAAACATTTTAAACAATCCCATGATATCATCCTAGAAGCTTTAGAATATTTCAAGAAATGTTATGTATCAACATATAAAAATGTCTCTCTCCGTTGTAGTGCATCGGTCCGTAAGTCCGATATGGTACGGATCAGACGGAATTTACAACATCCATTGCTGTTTATACAATGAGATTTTGTTACGGGCACCGTTTATTTATGTCTGCACTGTCTTCGGGCTTCTAAACTTTGGTTGGGTCGTCAAAAAGGCCCTTCGTGAGTGAATATTAAAGTTAATCATACTTTGTAATAGATCGAAATAAGCCAAATGTTGTAGACGATTGTAAAAGTTGTAGAAATGGGTATTCCCACCTACATTTGTTTTTCACATCCATTTCTAACACTTTTGTGCTAGTTCCTGTGTCAAGAAACGTAAATTTACCGAGAAGCTCTCCCCTAATTTTTAATGAACGAACGGTAACTATATTTAAAACACAGCGCACCTGTTACATCCGGGCTACTGACGAGTGATATCTTCCATCGTATTCCGACCCTGAACGGACGGACCGGTTGCATTTATATAGGTGTCTGTCAAAATTTGCGACTGAAAGTTGTGATAAACAGACTAAAGGGGTAGGAGATACCCCCCCCCCCCCCGAAAATTTCAAGGGATATACACAAATTGGAAAAATGATTCTCAGAGCCTTTCAAAAAATTTCACCCCTGCAAATATTTCTTCAAGTTTTGATAAGAAAATTACCATCTTGTTGGTGTAATTCTGCAGGCATATCCTCATCGTTTTCTTCATCAATAGCCTCAGCACTATCACTAGCATCAAGAGCTTCAGAGTCATCTCCGGCTGCAAATGTGTCAGCAGCATCAGTCTGCAAAAAACATTACAAAGCATGATCTTTACAATCCAAAAGTTTTAAATTATTCATAACATAAATTCTGAATATCTAGACAACATATCTGAGGATTAAACTGCATCAATTTTTCAAATACACAATTATAATTCAGTGAAATTCAAGTACACTTTGAATGCAAAGTTCTTACTCAATAAAAGTTTTTCAACCTTAATAACATGTACAGTTTATAAAGAAATCTTATATTTACCTGCGATATTGTAGGCACTTCATCTACTGGTTCTCCTTCCACAGCTGGAGCTACTGGTTCCTGCGATGTACTCGCCTCCTCTGTAGTATTGGTGGGTTCTTCTTTAACCTCAGAATCTTCAGTACCTTCTGGTGGTGGTGTTCCACAATGTATGCCATCTGAGCATGATCCACTGCTCTCTTGAGGAGGGGGTGTTCCACAATGTATACCATCTGAGCATGTTCCACTGTTCTCTTGTGGAGGGGGTGTTCCACAATGTATGCCATCTGAGCATGTTCCACTGTTCTCTTGTGGAGGGGGTGTTCCACAATGTATGCCATCTGAGCATGTTCCACTGTTCTCTTGTGGAGGGGGTGTTCCACAATGCATGCCATCTGAGCATGTTCCACTGTTCTCTTGTGGAGGGGGTGTTCCACAATGTATACCATCTGAGCATGTTTCATTGTTCTCTTGTGGAGGGGGTGTTCCACAATGTATGCCATCTGAGCATGTTTCATTTTGGATTGGTACAAAATGTGTATTATCTGAAGGAGGTGGAGTTCCACAGTGGATTCCATCTGTACATTCCTGTGGAGGCGGAGTTCCACAGTGAATGCCATCTGTACATTCCTGTGGAGGCGGAGTTCCACAGTGAATGCCATCTGTGCATTTCTCTGGAGGTGGAGTTCCACAGTGGATTCCATCCGTACATTCCTGTGGAGGCGGAGTTCCACAGTGAATGCCATCCGTACATTCCTGTGGAGGCGGAGTTCCGCAGTGAATGCCATCTGTACATTCCTGTGGAGGCGGAGTTCCGCAGTGAATGCCATCTGTACATTCCTGTGGAGGCGGAGTTCCACAGTGAATGCCATCTGTACATTCCTGTGGAGGCGGAGTTCCACAGTGGATTCCATCTGTACATTCCTGTGGAGGCGGAGTTCCGCAGTGAATGCCATCTGTACATTCCTGTGGAGGCGGAGTTCCACAGTGGATTCCATCTGTACATTCCTGTGGAGGCGGAGTTCCACAGTGAATGCCATCTGTGCATGAGCCATCTGCACCATCAGCTTCAGTAGTTGCAGGTTCTGACGCTTGTACAACAATAGGAGTGGTTGCTACTTGTCCTTGTGGTGTGATAGTGATTTGTACAGGTTTGGCAGCAGTAGGATGTGCAGAGGCCACTTGGATGGAAGGTGTTCCAACATGGGCAGTACCGCCAGCAATTAATGAGACATTTGGTTGAGTTGAAGCTCCAAGAAGTGAAGAAGCCGACACACCAGCAGACGAAATAAGTTGAGATGCAGGTATGGTTCTAATGATCTGAGATGTTCCTCCTGAATCAACAACAAAGCAGGTAAAGTTAAACAAATTGCCTATAAAAATAGATTATGTGACAATGTTTACAGCAGTTACAAAATACATGTAAGAGAGTGCATACATTAACTTCATTATACTGATAAGTCAATAATTGTCTAATATTATTACTTAAAATAACACATTTTGATAAATCATTGTAATAAGTCCAAGCAAACCAAAATAGCATATAAAAGTGAAGTTTAAAATAATTTTAAACTTAAATATATCCACAGGACACAGGTGCCCTCACCTATTCAAGTCCCATAACTCCATTTTCATTGGTAGCAAGGGACCCAAAACCCAAAGTGCACAACTTCACACAACTGATATACATTCCTATAAAGTTTAAAGACTGTAAGTCCAACCCTTCAATAGATATGAACAACACAATTTTTGTAAATTGACAAGGGTAAATCTAAGTGCCCCACCTCAATTGTGGCAAATAATATCGAGCCAAATTGAAGAGCAAATACTACTCACCAGCTGTGGTAGTTACTATTGTGATATTCTGCTTTCCACCTGCTGTGACAACTTGTGGAGAGTGGACAGCACCACTGAGACTTTGTTGTAGAGCAGATACATTTATTGTTTTATGTTGTCCAGCTGAAAAATAATAACTAAATTATATCACATTGATAATTTTAATAACCATCAGCATCACATGGAAGTATTTTTTAACAGACTTCCAACACCCGATCTGATTTAAATCACTAACTAAGAGAAGTTTGTTCTAGAACACTTATCTTCTAAGAACTGTTCTGATTTGAATATTGTTCAGTTGCACTATGATTTCCATTTATTATCGCTAAATTTTTCAAAAAAACTTAAAGAATTGATCCACTCATTACTACACTATTGCTTATTTTAGTATCAACACTGATTTCATAGCTAAATTCAAGAATAATTACATTAATTAATAATTGATTTTGTTCATCATAGTAAGTTGAAACCAAAAACAGAATTTTTAAAATACCATAAATATCAATACTTGAATATATTCGTTTACAGATCTTTCCCTAAACTAATGAAGTATTTTTGAGATTTGCAATTACATTTTTTGACATAATACCTAGTTCCCAGATCTACATTATTTGTTCTTAACTGTCAGCCATTTTGATAGGCAAAACTGATAAGCCCTTATAGGAGTAATTTCCAACTATGTGAAATTGAGAAAATACCAAGAGAATTTGCATGTGACAACCACTTTTTCTTCAACTTACTGAGCCAAATGCCCACATGAGCATAATGAATAAGCTATTTTTTATATATAGGATTAGTTTATCAACGTTTACATTATATTCCCCATAAACTTTAAGGAAATTTGCCGATCAAAATGGCCGACAATTCAGAACAAGGGAGGTAAATATTGTAGATGTGAGAACTATGTATTCAAAACTAGTTAGTACTCCCGTTATTGTTAACACAATGCTGATTGTCTCTTTTTTGGCAAAACACATAAATTTGATTACATGCATGACCTCTGAAAAAAATATAGGACGAAGGAGGGTACATCATTTACAAACGTCCAAACTTGCTTTTTCAACTTACTGAGCCGAATGCCCACATGAGCATAATGAATAAGATATTTTTTATTCCCCATAAACTTCCAAGGAAATTTGCCAATCAAAATGGCCGACAATTCAGCACAAGGGAGGTAAATATTGTAAATGTGAGAACTATGTATAAGTCAAAACACTGAGTTATATCTTGCATAAAACTCACCAATTGCTTGAGCTAATGAGGCACCCCCTGGTGTCATAACACTGCTACCTTGCGGACTGACAACAATGAATTGTGTGTTGCCCTGACCCGCTAATTTTGGCATAGATGATAATATCTTGGTAGGGTTTTGTCCGGCTGCCCCTGATCCTTTAGGGGCAGCAATGACGATGGTTTTGGCGCCACCTGGTGTAGTTTGGAGCCCTGCTTGTCCAGCTTTTACACTTGAGATCATTGATGAAGGAATGGTCCTGATGACAGTTTTTGTCTGCGTTTGCTGTAATATAGCAAAGCCACAACTTAATATACAAAAATTAAATGAACAGCACTCATGTAAGTTCATTAATGCCGTCATCGATAGAAACAAGATCAATGTATCATTAATCGATTATTGATACATATATTTGTAAAATATCGATACTTATCAATAATAAATACATGCCTCAAAACGAGGAAAATTCACCCAAAACAAAAATGGAAACAGGTGCTCTGTCAAAAGACTCTGTCTTAGACTTTGCTGTATCTATCAAATGTGTTCAAGGAAATAAATAACTGAAGCGTATTCATTTTTATGACTTACATGATATATCAATGTATCGTCAATATTTCTCATCCAATATACTGATATTGTTGATATCCTTAAAATTTTTGACACAAACCCTTCATAAAGCTACAGTTTGAGATTTACTTTGCTACTTTTGTAAAACCTGCATGCATTCATATTGCATTTAATCTTGGCAACCATTTGTTATCAGCATAAAAATGTAATTTTCTTTTATTTAGTGAGGAACATATTGCATTCACAAAGTTTCAACATAAATAACTAAGACTTACCCCAGCGGGCCTAGCAGCCTGTGGTTGCACTGAACTCAGACCTATGATGTTTGATGGGGTGTGACCAGTATGACCTTGACTTGTGATAATGGCAGTAGGTTTACCCTGCCCAGCTTGTGATGTAACCAGCTTCACTATTGTAGCTCCCTGTGGTAGAGTACCACCTTTTGACTAAAAAGAAACAAGCAACTCTTATCATATCAATATCTAATTAACAACAAAACTTCAAATTAAGCAAGCAAACATTAAAGCTTTGACTAAAAGATGCCAAAAACCAGCATCGGGGGTTCCATTTGACCCTTGAGTTGACCCTTGGATTCTCCAAAAGGCCACATTTTGACCCTTAGGATTCTGACTGAAGGGTCAATTTTTCACTAAATTATAGGTATTTTGGCTATAAAATGGTAAAATCCAGTAAAAAATTATCAAAATGATCCTTGAGATACAGCCCCCAGTGGAATCCCTGTAGCATCAATAATGAGTATAGACCAACAACAAGAAATAAAGCCAAATATTAACGTTTTTGAAACAGTAAAAAAAATGAACTCACCGTAGCAACTGTCATTCCTTGTGCAGTTTTTACCAGTGTCACAATCTGTGGCTGTCCGGTACCACTACCCTGACTCATATTACCAGCTTTATGCACTGTAATAATCTGTTTCGAGCCAGGAGTCAGTTGCGCTCCACCAGCTGCACGAATAATGGTGCTTCCAGGGGCACCAACTCTAATTGTCTGACCTGAACCCATAGCAGTTCCAGCTGAAAGTATGAAGGTAACATGGGACAAAGATTCAACAAAACTGCCACAAGGCAGGCATCTGTTTATGTCAGCATAATTACACTTCTGTAAATGAATACAACATTAGGCCATGCCAAATTGGAATTTCGTTAAGTGTCCTCGTGCGCCTAGGTTTTGCGCTCTTTGTGCCAAAGAAAAAATGTTTTTTCTAAGCTTCAACTTCTAATATTTTCGATGTTTATGATTCGACAACGGCAATTTTAGTTGAGATACGACAACGATGTGATTATTCTTTGACATTTTATCAATACCGCAATCAAACAGAATCATGTATTGATCTAGTTTTGAAACAAACCATTTTTTTTTTATGATGTATGTTTCATTAAAATATCTAAAATTATGCATCGCTTATTATCTGAGAATATTTGTTTTTTCGTTATGAGTTTGTGTTTTTTTTTAATAGGTAGCTAGGTTTCGCGAACTTAGGTTGACGCTTAACAAAATTCCAATTTGGCGTGGCCTTAACAAAAAAAACAATATATATGTCTCCCTCGGAGACTTTGGAAAGCATTGTCACAGGAAGATATTCAATACATGTTCTCCCACTTTTTTTAAAGAAGAATAAGAAAGAAATCTCTCAGCAATAATCAAGATCATGTTATGGCCATAAACAATAACTTAGAGAGATCTATTACATGATACAATGTACATTACATTGAGTTACAAAATGTAATATCTTACCCATCTGTCTCGACACAGGAGTAACCTTGACTCCTTGAGGAGTGACAATGGTAGGTGTGACAACTTTGATGCTAGAAATCGGTGTGGTAGCTGTTGCCTGTTGACTGGTCCCTTGTATTTTCTGTGTTGCAGCAGCAGCTGCAGCAAGAGCAGCAATACCAGTCATCTGTCCACCACTTGACTAAAACGCAACAGACAATTTTTTTTTATCAAATAGCTGCTCAAAATTCTTCTATCATCCTCATGAAAAGAAGTAATGCAAATCACAAAAAGAAAAGACCCTGTGCACTTCTCATTATAATTATTTTATAAAGACAATTTCTGAAATTACAGCATTTATCAGCTTCTTACAACAAAATTCCTAAACACAGTCATATAAGTCAGACAGAAACATAATTGTACAGTAAGTATACTATTCACACATAAATCTCATATCTGCCAAATGTTCTTAATCTTATAAACCAAAGATGCAATGATTGATATAGGGTAGAATTCAGATATTTAAAAGCATTTAAACTGGTGGTCTTCACGAGTAGATAACTTATAAAAAAACACTGAAAATAAACAAGCAATACTCACTGATCCACCAGCCGTTGCAACAACTTGTCTATGTACCTGACCTTGTGGTATACTGACAACTTGCGGTGAAGCAACCCTTACAGCTCCAGGTAAGGTTGTCATGCTGATAGGGCCCTTCAACTGTGGTCTCGTCATACTTGTAACTGAAAAAAATCACACAGGATATAATTTTAACACTTACAATAATTCACGTCATGCAAACATTATTTGACATTATATGCTGGCATACCACTAAGGACTATTTAATCAAAAACTTTAAAACCGTTGCCATAGTTCCTTTAAGAGACTTACAGAAAAATTGAAGCAAAAACGAAACTTAATATAGATGGTTCTGAATTGAACATTCGACTAATTTCAAAGGAGAATACACACTTGATAAGCTAGTAATTTCAATATTCATTTATATTATTGATTTTCTTACTCCTCATAAAACATTTTGGAATATCAATACTGAAACAATAATTGCATAATTCAATTTGCATTGTACAAGTTGTGTCATATTTCTTTACATTCCTTTCCTTGAAGTTGAAATAACGAACATACATGCACCACAGGTGTTTGATCATATTTCATTTTGAAGTTAACCTTCCAAAAATGAGGTAAAAGAAATGATGCTAACAGTACTTTAGGCTAGTCATCCCAAAGAGGAGTTGATACGTCTGTGACTGTTCAATAAAATGGACTTGACTATTGGTTACATATTCTTAATCTAGTCATCATTGTTAACTAGGTTGGACCTATCAAGTTTCATGCAGACTGGTAAAAACATCATGTTAAGTGGCTCCCACTGACCTGCTTTTGTCATTCAAACTTTGCAGGGATTTTTCAGGTTTTGATTGTAATATCAACTGATACAATTAATGTCAGGAAAAGTTTGACATAGTGCTCTTTCAATTGAAGTCCCATCAGTTAATTTGTACTCCATTTGAGGAAAGAGAATCTTTAAAAGTCAGTTTATTAACAGAAAAAAATGCCTGCATTTACTTGTTGTAAGTGTAACCTAAACATGCCAATCACTTACAGAGTGCTCCAATATCCCTACAAACACCTAACATACTAATAACAAACCCAAACAGTGGAACCAAAGCGACGTATGCAAGGCACTGGACAATGCACGTTTAATGATTAAACTTTAATTAATTACATGTACAATATTTTACAGACTTCCATGTGCAACATTATTTAGCAAACAGTAACAGCATCTACAAGACAAAACTGCATGTCCTCCTTCATGTATTTAACACCTGAGCAGAAGATATCTATCTATGTGGATGCTATCTCAAAAATCTTTTATCATACATTGTATTCATCTACAATACATATACAACATTAACGCATGCTATGTCATCCTCTATACTTTGCATGGTGACAACATCCAAAACACAAAAAGCACTCCTGTCAATCTGTACCAATCATAGGTACAAGTACTACATTAGCATGGATGATTGTGATTCATTCAGCATAATTTTGTTTATGTAATTTTTACAAGCATGTTAACTCAATACAGAAAAACCTCACTTAAAGACCATCTCAGTATTAAGACTGAATTAAAATTAACAACACACTTTTCAAGTCTATTGTCCCTATTCTACTCTTTATTCAACCTCAATATTAAGACCACATCAATAATCAGACCAGTTTTCAAGTGTTACATGGGTGGTCGTATTATTGAGGTTTTACTGTATATATATAATCAACACTTATTTTTCATAACAGAGGATTGACGTAAATTACAATATATAAGTCTTGTTTAAGTAAAGAAATAGTGCAGTTTTATGCCAAATACTTGATACATGTTTTAAACTTATGTGTACATTCGAAGCATTGAAACACTTTTTCAACAAAAAAGAGTTACAAATTTTATTTCAGAGTGTAGATACAGAATAAGACTTTAAAATTCATAAGATTTTGTAAAAATAAATCCAAAAAATGACCAGAACTTCACCAAATTTAAACTTTTGTTGGTTAATTTTTTCTACAGAATTACAACATTAATCGCAAAAGATAAATTCACAATATCAAATATGGTAAAATAGAAACTTTTACAAGCATAAAGAAAGAAATATGATGTTAGCACAGTAATACAGCAATATTGTGATACTATTAAATAAGCATACTATATAAAATAACATCACCATACCCAACATTACACCACACATTCATGCGCCACTATTCCATGTCATGACAAATGATTATATGTATTCATGCTATGATACTTTTTGAGTCAGTACCTTTAATTGTATGTGGGGATGTGCCCGCAGCTAACTGTCCTGCGACGGCTCGTATCTGAGATAAGGCTAACACAGAGAAAAGAAAATATACAGGTGGTTTGCAAAGGAAAATCTTGTAAATATCTGTCTTATATAAGAAAAAGTCAGATAGGACCAGGACAAACACCTTGTATATAATTTATGCAAAAAACTTGAGGTCACAGACTCTGCCATAAGTTTTTAAGAGCACAAGCCTGTTGGGTCAATGCTCAGTCAAACCACCAGCCCGAAAGCAGTCATACTACCCTGAACTTATAGTATAACACTAATTCATTATAAGCAGAAAGTCACAATTATGTGTCTATACAAGTTGTTAAAATCATTGATGGATTTCATATTTTCTCTATTTCTGAGAACAGTATACTCGCTAAGCACTTGCCCATTCAGCCTGGCACTGGGTTATTTCTGCCTGCCTAAAATCAATGCAAAGTGGGTCACCGTATCAATGCTACTAGTCCCACACTTCGGGCTAGTGGGTCACCGTATCAATGCTACTAGCCCTAAACTTCAGGCTAGTGGGTCACCGTATCAATGCTACTAGCCCCACACTTCGGGCTAGTGAGTCACCATATCAATGCTACTAGTCCCACACTTCAGGCTAGTGAGTCACCGTATCAATGCTACTAGTCCCACACTTCGGGCTAGTGGGTCACAGTATCAATGCTACTAGTCCCACACTTCAGGCTAGTGAGTCACCGTATCAATGCTTCTAGTCCCACACTTCAGGCTAGTGAGTCACCGTATCAATGCTACTAGTCCCACACTTCAGGCTAGTGGGTCACCGTATCAATGCTATTAGTCCCACACTTCAGGCTAGTGAGTCACCGTATCAATGCTACTAGTCCTGCGCTTCGGGCTAGTGATTCACCGTATCAATGCTACTAGTCCCACACTTCAGGCTAGTGAGTCACCGTATCAATGCTACTAGTCCTGCGCTTCGGGCTAGTGGGTCACCGTATCAATGCTATTAGTCCCACACTTCAGGCTAGTGGGTCACCGTATCAATGCTACTAGTCCCACACTTCAGGCTAGTGAGTCACCGTATCAATGCTACTAGTCCTGCGCTTCGGGCTAGTGATTCACCATATCAATGCTATTAGTCCCACACTTCAGGCTAGTGAGTCACCGTATCAATGCTACTAGTCCTGCGCTTTGGGCTAGTGAGTCACCGTATCAATGCTACTAGTCCTGCGCTTCGGGCTAGTGATTCACCGTATCAATGCTACTAGTCCCACACTTCAGGCTAGTGAGTCACCGTATCAATGCTACTAGTCCTGCGCTTCGGGCTAGTGAGTCTCAGTATCAATGCTACTAGTCCCACACTTTGGGCTAGTGTGTCACCGTATCAATGCTACTAGTCCCACACATCGGGCTAGTGAGTCTCCGTATCAATGCTACTAGTCCCACACTTTGGGCTAGAGTGTCACCGTATCAATGCTACTAGTCCCACACTTTGGGCTAGTGTGTCACCGTATCAATGCTACTAGTCTTGGCTTCGGGCTAGTGAGTCTCCGTATCAATGCTACTAGTCCAACACTTTGGGCTAGTGTGTCACCGTATCAATGCTACTAGTCCCACACTTTGGGCTAGTGTGTCACCGTATCAATGCTACTAGTCCCACACTTTGGGCTAGTGTGTCACCGTATCAATGCTACTAGTCTTGGCTTCGGGCTAGTGAGTCTCCGTATCAATGCTACTAGTCCCACACTTCGGGCTAGTGAGTTACCGTATCAATGCTACTAGTCCCGCGCTTCAGGCTAGTGAGTCTCCGTATCAATGCTACTAGTCCCGCGCTTCGGGCTAGTGGGTCACCGTATCAATGCTACTAGTCCCGCGCTTCGGGCTTGTGAGTCTCCGTATCAATGCTACTAGTCCCACACTTCGGGCTAGTGAGTTACCGTATCAATGCTACTAGTCCCGCGCTTCGGGCTAGTGAGTCTCCGTATCAATGCTACTAGTCCCACACTTCGGGCTAGTGTGTCACCGTATCAATGCTACTAGTCCCGCGCTTCGGGCTAGTGAGTCTCCGTATCAATGCTACTAGTCCCACACTTTGGGCTAGTGTGTCACCGTATCAATGCTACTAGTCCTGCGCTTCGGGCTAGTGAGTCTCAGTATCAATGCTACTAGTCCCGCGCTTCGGGCTAGTGGGTCACCGTATCAATGCTACTAGTCCCGCGCTTCGGGTTAGTGAGTCACCGTATCAATGCTACTAGTCCACATAATGACATATCAGTCACATCTAAATTCCCCTGACCAGAAATGCCATTTTTATGAAAGTTTCCATTATTTGTGTAATGCTATTCAAAAATTTGAACAGCCAAATAATGTCCAACAGACTGGTGAGAATTTCAACAACTGTTGATATATGTAATAAAAACTTAACAAAGAAAATATTCCGCACAAAATCAAGTTAAGCATAATGCATGTACAGGGAAAGAGATAAGATAATTTTAACAATATCATACATGTATATAATACAAAAATAATGAAGACAGGTATAAATCATGTGACTAGAACATTGTTCCCACAGGTTATACAATCCAAACATGTTGATTACCGGAAGTCAATAGAAGAGAGTTGGAGCAATTACATCAATACTGTAAACCTAGAAAACATTTTGCACTTTGTAAGTTAACAATTTAAATTGCTTCAAAACTGGTCCACTCATGCAATAGTACAAATGTTGAAACGTGAAACGTTGTGCTTGCAAACATTTCTAGGTTAACAGTACTATACGTTTAATTAAGGCTGGAACGAATAACCCGAAGTTCAATTATTTTCGGTTCTTTTTTCTCCGGAATTGGTACTGTCTTACAATTCTTCAGTTCGGCATGTCAGATAACATTTTTATTTCTGAAGCAATATGCTACTCAGAAAACTAATACGTTCATATTCATTATCCTAATCTTTTAGTTACACAGTTATTAGAACTGTTTATTTTTATTAATAAAAATATTATGGGACATGAGGTGCTATTTCCAGGCATTGCTCTACTCAGTTTTATATCAAAACACATTGATCTAATTCTACATACCTGGTGAAATGTTTATATAATCATTCAACTATCATCTATTGAGAATTTCATGTATTTCATATGTTAACATTTGTAACGGAACAGAACAACCGAAAGGGAGTAATCAAAACCACACCGAGAGACATCTGTATCATTGCAGCCCTACTAGTTTATGTCCAGATTTTGGCAGTAGGCCAAATTTTCATTGCTTCTGTCAGTCATATACTCCACACAAGTATTTATTTTCAAACAAGTTTTTACATTCTCACTTAATGTATGTGTGTTAACTTTGACTCAAAGGTTCAAACAAGATGAGTAGTGCTGATATATATTTGAAAAATGGACTATAAAGACAGACATGATTGGCTGCCAAAGACAATTCAGACAATCACGCAAATAACTTAAACTCCACAATGTAATAGTCTAATGAGTTAATATCCAGAGGTAATTTAAGACATAGGGATAAAGTATAACTGGTTTCAAGTGACACGCTGGTGACAATACAAAAATGTATAAATTATGGAATTATATATCAACCAACAATTAAATGGTTATATCAACACTTAATAACTCTAATGTACCCACATGTCACACACATCTACCAAGTCATTTAGAAGAAAGCATCCTCAATTTTTATACTACTCTCAGACTGACACATTTCTATCCCTCGGGTCACTCATAGATACGACAAACTTAAATACATACATTTGAACTTTTAGACCAAGACAAAATAAGCTTCCCATTCCAAGGAATGTAAATATAAATAAAACATTATAATCATTAAACACATACTAGTTCCAGGAGCTGCCTGCCTAACAACTTGTGCAATGGGAGTTGTCTGCCCTTGTTGCTGTTGTGCTTGAAGCTGTTGAACTGGCACAGCTTTCACAAGGGGGTTTGCAGTAGGGGTTGCTGTAGGGGTTGCTGCTTGTGATGGAGGGAGATCGTACTTCTGTAACTGAAGTAAGTATGCATCGGCAGTAGGCACTGCTCCCCAACAAACCTCCAATGCATTTGTACTGGCACGAACTAACTGCACTCTCGATGGTGCAGGTGGCTTTTCTGTAACAAAGAAAATATTTTCATAGCTGAGTTGCCAAACAAAACTCATTCTGAAGTCAATAAATGAAGAATGTAAAATGTGCAACTATAACCATTTCTGTCAAATTCAATCTAATAATCACCAAACAATTTCTTAGCAAATCTGGGGGAAAAAATTGCCCTTCAAGAAACAACAACACAAACTGATCACAGACTTAAATTCAACATTGTCGAGAATTAGCAATTTCACAACCTACTGTGCCAACTCATTTAGTATGTCTTAATGCTGGGTACTTATAATACACACACCATACAAACTTGTATTTTTTGTCAAACTGACAGTAAAATATACATTTTCATGGACAATTAATGACAGTTCAAGTAACAAAAAACGTCCAGTGACAAAAACAAGCATACCTGTTTCCAGAAACCAAAGATCTTTGAAGCAAACCTGCAATAAACCAACAGTGAACCACATTATCAATGACAAGCAAATTAAAAGCCAATAATCGGATAAAACATTACTTCATTCTTATGTACAGAATATAACATGACGTTAGTCCATCTCTCTATTGATCTGTAGTAAATATTAAACAAGAAAGGACAGCCATCATATTCTACAGGCATCAAATTAATATTCAGTGTGTATTCACCCAAAACTAACCTTTAGGTGAACTGAGAATTCATACTGCTTCATAAAAAATGAAAACCAAAAAACTCCGACTGGCATCATTCAACACCTAGACAATTTGCAAGCTTAGCAGATGCAAATGATAACAACGAGTACCTGATTATTCCAGGCTTTTCTGTATCCATCTCGACCACTCCATATATAGAGTCGTGTGTGTATAGCAACTGAACAATGACCAGCTCTAGCTCTAGGTAACGCATCTTCAAATACTTCCATTGCTAATGGTTCCCATGTCATTGAATCTAAAATTGTAACATTACAAATAAAAGCCAGAAACAGGAATCACACAGAAAGCTCAAATGTAAGAAGATGCATTGTTAGTCTATGAACAACCTTTTCACTCCATTACTCACAAGAGCTTCTCACTTAAGGATCTGACACCCATCTTTATAACCTGCTAGTTGATATTTGGTGTCTGCAACTGGCCAAATGAAAACAACTCAGGGATGTCACTAATTCTTGAAGTAGCAGGGAATTCACCAAAAGTTAAGTAGGCAGTGGTCTGGACAGTACTACCCTGAATTATGATCCTTGATACAAGAAAAGTAGCCGGATAATTATGTTTACGTACCTAGGTAGCTTAACAAGCTACCAGCTCTTATTGACACACCTGCAACTATCTGTAATTTTTCCGTTCTAAGATACACATCTTTCAAAAGCACATACAATATTTTGATGCATAAGTCCCAATGTGATAGAAATACTTACCTAGATTTAAAGAAGCTAATGTATTTGTACATTTCCATTCTTTCTCATGTGTAGCAAACTTCACATCATCCATTACCAATGGAACCCAACCACCAAATACAAACATTCTATTACCAATTACTGTTGCTGAGTGAAGACTTCTCGGCAAGGGAGGTAAGCCATTAACAACAGGTTTTGTCCATGTCATGGAATCTAAAACAAATCATTTTGCTGATTAATAAAAAGAAGTCTATAACTCACAACCAACTTAGATTCCTAGAGGAAATGTTTATAACATACCAATATGATCAATATGTGCACACTTAATACTACTGATCTTATTACCACATTTTAGTAAGAGCTGTGTTAATACGAGCATTATCTGATCAAAGGCCAACATTAATAATGGCCAAGGAAATGAAAAATAGCCTCACTTACTACAAATTTCATATATCCTTCACAAAGAACTTAAATCTAAAACAATCTCACCAAGATTGAAGAAATTTGTATCAGTACAACATATGAATTTCAATAAATGCTCTTTCTTATTACACTAATAACAACACATGCCTGCAATTAGTCTTCGACCTAAGGACCATCTGCTTTTTACCTTGAGCCATTAAAAATGTCAGACATAACACAAAATATTTTTATAACCAGTCCGCAAGTTTGAAGGCAAATTATAATTTTAATGACTGCATTACAGTGTTTTCTACTCACCGATATCTAGCTGCCATAGATCCCCTAATCTACAACCACTCATGCCACCATATATAATAAGCCTTGATCTTCTTCCATCTTTCTCAACATAACCCACAGCAGTATGTGACTCCCTGGGAGGGGGAGGTTGCCCAACCATTACAGGGTTATCCCACTGTAACTGACTAGACAGAGGTTTCAACTCGAGAACGACCAAGTCATTCAAATATCTACAAATATCGAAAAAAATTATGATTTTACAGTAGTTTCACTAGGTGCTGAATCTCTTAAGTCATTTTGAATTTTTCTTACCAAATTTTACCATTTAATAGCCAAATTACAATTTAGAGAAAATTTACCCTCCAGCCAGAATCCTGAGGGGCAAAATGTGGCTTTCTGGAAATTCCAGGGGTCAAAGGGTCAAATGGAACCCCTGTTTTATTTATTTTTAGCATAAAATTGAATGTTGGCATTAACAAACAAAATTTGGAAATCATTTCAGTTGCATTAATAATTTCATTAAGGCTGACAAGGTCCTGAAAACCTAGTCAGTTATCACTGGAATTTGGATGGCTTTGCAAAAAATAAACCTTAGGATGAGATCCAAATGACATGAAACTATTCAAGCTATTTTTAAATCAAGCAACATGTCTGTCTAGCTAACTTCTATCCAAAACATTAACAAGGTCGAAAAATTATGCATTTTGGGCGTAAGCACATTTAGTGGATTTTGATACTGCATACTACATTTACACGTACTTACCTTGGTATATTGTTCTTAGGATCTTCACTGTCATTTGCCAAGCCACCAAAAAGGTATACTCTATTGCCAAGAAGAGTAAAACTGTGTCCTAAAAGAAACAAGTAAATATTTTCACTGCACAGTTCAATGCATGAAAAATGCGGACATCAGGAGACTTCACATGTATGCCAGTAGTGAAAAAATACATTGAGGTCACAAGGTGACTAATATGAATTTGTTTAAACATGCGTTATGCACTGACAGAGGTCATATAAAGTCAATCATTTTAACATTCAGTCATGAAAAACTCATGTAAGAATATCATACCTAATCTAGGACATGGTGGAGAACCGGTTCTTGGATTCTTTGGCTTCAATCGCTTCCATTCCCAACGACTTGCTTGTAATTCATACAGTTCATTTGAGTATTTACCATACTCCACCATCCCACCAAACACAAGGATTCTGGTTCCATCGCACACAAAACCATACGCAGCACATCCTGGAGGGATATCTCCACGTACAGCAGGAACAAACCATTGATTAGTTGCTGTATAAACAAAAAGAAATTTATTTGAAATAGTCTATGAAATAATACTGGATATAGTTTAGTAAATTATATAAAACTAATAACCCCAGATAATGATAAATTGCTGTACGTTAGTACAGACAAAATGGCATAATTCAAGTAATTTCTGTGCTTAATTCACATACAAATTATTAATTATATAGAACTAATTTTAAGTTGTCCCCATCATTTACTAATTAGGCTAAAAGTAATATGTAATAAATGCCAAGTGCAAATTTTCAAGGTGGTATTAATCATTTTCTGTTTTTCACAGAACAGATATCATCTTCTTCCAGGTGTTTGTACTGGGCCCTCTCATGAGCAGTTTCATACAATGTGTATTTACATTCAGTGATGATCAGGAATACATTTACAAAGATTATGGACCCCTAATCTGTTACTATTAAATACTAGTGAGCCAAGGTAGTATGTGTCTCTTACATAAGGGGAACTGATACACCATAAACAACATCGTATCCAATGATTCACAAAACATCAGAACATATAAAAATTTAAAATGAGACATACTGAATTTTATGTTGAAATGAAAACTCATTCAATACCATAACATTAACAATTTGTCATAATAATATTTACTTTAAATTAACTCAGAATAGTTCGGCAGTATTTAAAAAGAATATATCAGGAAGGTACAAATAAAAGTTCAGGCTAGTTAATCAAACAAAGAAATGGGTTGACAGATTTTGAGTACGAGCGTTTGGGGCGAAAATTCGTACCCATTGTAGGCGCCATATTGGATGTTTGAAGACTTCAATATTTTTTGGAGATCAAAAACGATTTCATTGTCAACTGGTTTAAAATACTAAATATGCATATAATAAGCGCAGAAATTAGTGCAAGTTATATTTATACGAGAAATTAATGAAAATAACTACGAAGGAAGTGATCGCCGATAACAACAAGAGCGCGGCCATCTTGAATACTCTTCAACCGATCCGAATGTATTTACTCACCAGTATTGTACACATGAAGCTCATCGACAATGCCTTCATTTCCACCACCAAAAACAACCATTAAATCTTTGATTGCAACAGCCCTGTGTCCATGACGAGGTCGCGGACCGGGTCCACAAGTATTTGTAACCCGCTTCCATTTCAGGATGGGAGCGGCCATTTTCGCGTAGTCCCAGAGTTCTGTGCAGATGCCCGGATGAACTAATTTGCATACATATTTTTTTATGAAAGTATTATCAATAATGAAGAAGAACTGATTTTTCTTTAAATTACCGGAATCTTTGATAGAAAAATGTATATATTTAAAAAAAAATAGTAAAGCTAAGAAATTGTACAATTTCTCTGCGCTTGATTTTTACTAAAATATCTAACCGAGCATAACGTCATCAAGGTGAAACAAAAAATATCTTGAAAAGTGATTGTCGGCGCAATTTGAAGGTAAATATTGTTTGTGCTACATAACAAAATGCCGAGATGTTACGACTGCTGGTAAATACAGATGTGAAATGGATTTCGGTAATTACACCGAAATTCAGTGGATTTCGGTAAGGTAACGCGATACGTACCGGTCTTTATCGAAAAGTTAACCATTCCGCGTTAATTAGTACGGCTGCGCCGCAAATGGAACAGGAAGGGAACGCCGCATGTATGCCTCCCCGCACAGACCCTCGGGAAAACAACAGTCTACGAGGTATAATTAAGGCACTGAGGAGGTGCAAGGGTAAACATGCATTGGATGGCCATATTCACGAATCGGAACTTATAGACAAAATAAAAGGAACGAGACACACGTAGAGAAGCACTTCAAACAAGACTTAAACATACAAGGGGCACACATGGGTAGGGGCGAAACGAATACTGAAATGAGAGGGACAATGAACTAAACAACACATCATCATCAACTAATTTTAAAGGTGAACAATGGAAGACACTGGACTGTACAACATAGCAACAAGCAAAATTAGGACAATACCACGGACGACATCATTTAAAATTGACAGTATGAATACCGAGGGCTTAACTGAACAACGGAATGCCAATTGTCGCATATATATAGTTACCAAAAATATTAATTTGGTTTAGTCTTTAATGTTGACAAACACATATTATTGACTGAGAGCTTCTAAAATACGACGGTTCAACAAAGTAAAAAAGGGGAATATCAACATGTCAATAAAAATATACGAAATTGAATAAAAGCAAACTTGTTTTAAATGTAACTAAATGAAACTGGGAGAAAAGGAATGGAATACATCTTAAAATGTTAATTTAACGAACTCAGATATTGTTGTACGATCATTCCGCAGTTTCAATATCACAAAAGAGAGATGACGTTGTTATACAGGGAACGCCACATTCTTTAGACAGTGCATCCACACACAGACTCCGGGGAAAACAACAGTCCACATAACATGAGGTACTGAGGAGGTGCAAGGCCAAACACGCATAGACAGGTGCGCAAGCCATGATTTTCGTTAGATATTGGTAAACAGCAAGATTGAGGCTATAGGTTGTTGATTCCCTGGGATCTGTGTGGTGAGGCATTGTCTTGTGAATGTGGAGTCTCTTGTAACAATTTAATCTTTCATATAAATTGAAATGACCGAGACAGAGCATGTTTACAGATAACAGTAATAGACAATACAAGTAGAAAATCAATGCTAAAAAAATGATTCAATTAACTTATTTAACCAGATAAAGATCTATGATATGGATATCCGGAGATTTTGGCTAATAATAAACCACGTACTATTGTAAAACGCCAAAATAATTTAATTCATTATATATTGTCACGTACATATATACCACATGTCCGTGATATTGCGAAGAGAGTTTCAATAAACTTAAGCTTCCATCCAGTTATTAATATTGCGTAAAACACGAATTTAAGCAATTTAAAGCAATATATCATTCATAGTAATTATGTTGGTAAACCATTCTGTGAATGCTAGATCTTGCTAAAATTTTCAATTGGAGACCATGATTTTAGCATCATTTAAAAGAATTTTATGACTGGGCCACAGGTACTTGAAACAAACTATTTTAATGACCGCCTCATTAGCTCAGTTGGTAAGTGTCTGCTTTGAGTGCGGGATGTCGTGGGTTCGATCCCTGCCGCGTCATACCAAAGACGTGAAAATGGTACTGGTAGCTCCATTGCTAGGCACTCGGTTTATAAAGGGTATACGTAGTATCAGGAGATAAATAAGCCCAGGTAATTAAGTACATGTATCTGTTAGTGGATACCTTGTTGGTCCCACACGAGCTTTGTAGCTCATATATATATTGCTTGTTGATCATATGCGACGTTTATCTTTTATCTTTATATGCCATATATATAGAACAGTATAATAGTTTGTTTCATGTACCAATGGACCGGACGATGATGATACATTTCTTTATTTCGAGGGTTCAGCGCAAGACTGTCCTAACTCCTATTTATTTATATAGGAGTTAGTATAGTGATGCACTGATTGAACCCTCGATTTGTTGACTCACACGCGTGTATTGATAAGCTTTTAAAATTAACAGACGTATTTCAATGAGCGCTTAAATTGAGGTAATGTTATATTCAGTTGGTCAAATGTGAAGGAACATATTCCTTGATGGCTACATTGATCTACTATCAACGAAAACATCGATGCGTTAACTGAGTTACTTAATCATAAGTGAGTGATTAAAGAACCTTTACCGATTGTGTAGACGTGCCATAGACATTGTTCTCATTTATCGTAAGAAAATAATTATCACAACCAAATGATATATGTTTATTATAGGGTTTCTAGTCAACTTGTCCCTTGGTCAACTCGTCCCCGTTTTTTTTGGTCAACTCGTACCTCAGTCAACACGTACCTTAGTTAACTCGTACCTACATTTTTAAACCGTTTTAATAAGAGTTATTATTGTTATGCCCCCTTCGAAGAAGAGAGGGCATATTGGTTTGCACATGTCGGTAGTCGGTCCGTCCGTCCGTCTGTCGGTCGGTCCGTAACCTTTTCGTTTCTGATCAATAACTCAGGAACCCCTTGACCTATCATCCTCAAACTTGGTCCACACATTCATCTTGGGTAGCAGAGAAACTCTATTTATTTTGGGATCACGTGCTCAAAGGTCAAGGTCACAGCGGTTCAATTGTTCACAACCGTTTCCGATCAATTACTCGAGGACCCCTTGACCTTTCATCCGCAAACTAGGTCCATGCATTCATCTTGGGAAGCAGAGGAACCCTATTGATTTTGGGGTCACGGGCTCAAAGGTCAAGGTCACAGGGGTCAATTATATACAAACAGTTTCCGGTCAATAACTCAAGAACCCCTTAACCTTTCATTCTCAAACTTAGTCCACACATTCATCTTTGGTAGCAGAGGAACCCTAAAGATTTTGGGGTCACGGGGGTCGAAGGTCAAGGTCACAGGGGTCAATTGTATTTAAGCCTTTTCCGGTTAATAAATCGAGAACCCCTTGACCTATCATTCTCAAACTTAGTCCACACATTCATCTTTGGTAGCAGAGGAACCCTAAAGATTTTGGGGTCACGGGGGTCGAAGGTCAAGGTCACAGGGGTCAATTGTATTTAAGCCTTTTCCGGTTAATAAATCGAGAACCCCTTGACCTATTATCCTCAAACTTAGTCCACACATTCATCTTTGAATGATTTTGGGTCACAGGGTGAAGGGTCAATGTCATATTAATTGGAATGATCAGTATGACAAAATTGTGGACTTCTATTGTTATACAGGAGATGAGCTCTTTCATTACCTACAGTTAACAAACAACCTGTTGTTACTTTTACTGTTTCCAATATGGCACTAATCAAACTATCCATCAACGAGACACTTTTTTATCATTTTTACCTCTAAACATTTCCAGCATGTATTAAGATACTATATTTATAAGGTGACTTATAGGCCCATTGGGCCGGGTGTTTGTATACTTTTTGTATTGATGTTTATACTGAGATGTTTATACACATGTCACTATAATAAAATATTTACTTACATACTTACAATGCAGCAGCTAATACCAGTTGATCGACTCATACCTTCAGTAAATCAAGTCATATCAAGTCATACAAACAATTATTAATAGAGTTAATCTGGTTAAAAGTAAGATTTCCCTGTATTGTGTGGCTCAATTATGAACAGTGTAAACATATCAAAATATCCCAGTAATGTTTAACATTTCTTAATAGACTGCAGATGACGCCTGTTGGTCAACTTATACCTTCGTAAGTTAAGTCATATTGTAAGGAGGCACAGTGGTCGAGGGTTGGAGCGCCCGACTCCTGATCCGAAGTGCCAAACTAAGAGATTGTGAAGTTTGTGATCAAACTCGACACATCGCAGGGCACGAACTGACGACATTCGGATCAGCCTACAGGTGCTCTATCTCTTGACCATTGTGCCTCCCTTGAATCATTTATAATTTGTTTTCAGGTGTTTAGAACTAAAGGATTGCAACAAAGATGATGCCGAAAGTTATGTTCTGTTCTATGGTGGCTGTATTTGGTGTTACCTTGGCTATGTCATATATTGTGTACCAGGGATATTTCAGGGAAGCAAAAGTTGAAAATGGAGATGAACATTATGCAGAGACTGTTCATGAAAGTTTGAAAATATTTTTGCCAAAGTGGATCAAAATGCCATTTAACACTATAGTCAACATCGGATATGTTATAGTCGGGGCTGCTTGGTGCGCAATAACAACTGTTGCCCTCGACAACAAGAAGATAAAGATTTCAGATGCAAAAATGTTGTATGTTTTCAATGTGGCAAGTTGCTGCTATGGCCCTGTACAGGCTATAAGAATACTGACTCAATTACATGAGTTTGGTGTTCTAGACCAGTGGTATACCTTACCTTTCTTCATGTGGGTGTTTTTGTGGGGTACAGTCATTAGCAGCGGATGGAGTACAGTGCGAGTTATAATATTCATGACTTTATCAATTAGTAGTTACATTTCTGTCTTGTACTCTGAATTGGGCTTTGAGATTTGTTTAGCTATTCATATATGTTTTGCTATGATTGGTGGGATCTATGCTTGGTTAAAAGTGCCACAGGCTAAATGTGGCAAGTATTTCATATCTGCCCTTATATGCTGCTGCGGTTTTGTAGTTTTAAAGGTGCTTGATTTCGAGTTAGTTAAAATTCACAACATATTTAGATATATATCTGGACATTTCATTTCAAAAATATTTGATGTGTTGCAAATTCATTACACCAACCAATTCTTCTTTTCAATTGTGACAGCTTCTATTATTGACAGCAAGAAAAAGAAAGAGTGACTTTGAATTTTTAAGACATATAATAAATATCTACTTATAAATTCTTGGATTTACTTGAAGCTATCTTCAAACATTCCAAGTCAATACTCAATAAGGGAAAGTGCAATATTTCACCAATTCTGGAATTAAGTCAGAATATTTATATACACAGCTAACACAGGACCATAAAAACTGAAAAGCAAAATTCCTCGAGGTTCCTTAGCTGATACTAGTATGGGTAACTGCAATTCATATATTTCTTCATAGTCCAAACCCCATCAAGATGCTCTAATTTGTTAAGCTAATGCTACAGTAGTACCGGTAATATTCTACAACTTAGGTCTATAACAGACAAGAGTATATTTCAAAGAATATAAGTTAGTATATGAATGCAAGTCCTTAGTGATATGGATTTGTTTACCATAGCAATACATACCATTTTGTTTACTTTCACTTCTTCTTGAACCTGTGAATAATCAACTATTGACTGTAAATAATGCTTTTTGTGTTGTTTATCAAGTCACTTTGATAGGAATTTGTAACAATAAGGTTATAAAGTATTGGGCCTAGGTAGTCTCTTTGGACCCAATGCTTATTGTTACAGGGCCCTGTGTTTAATTATTTCTAGTTGTGCTGCAATACACGCTGCATTATCATCTATGCACACCACCTCTTTTTAATTCTGCCCAAACATTATTTTCTTAAATAAATGAGAGAAAAAAAGCAAACCTATAAAGTTCAACAGAGACATAGAAAAACCAATTATAGAAAATTAGAAAAGTTAACAATTCTTCCCCTTCCGACAGACAGTTTATTATGACCTCATTTAATCATGTGACAGTCTTTTGTATGTATCTGCAGGGTGTTACTATTGTATATACCAGTAATTTGTAAAACCTGTGTTATTTATTTATTGAGTCAAGTTTTCACCCAAGTTAAACTCCCTTACACAATTCTGTAAATTGTACATCAATCTGAACTGCCCTGTCTCATGATTCCTCAGCTGAGGCACACAATTCATAATTTGATTAGAAAATAGCGATTTATGTTTAAGGGTAGTTGTTAATTCAGAAAACCTCGCATTTAATTAAGTGATTTAATCACAGACAACTGTCGCTTAAAATCATTCAATCTTTACTAATAACATTGATCTTTAATTCAGTCATTGACCAAATTCAATATAACATTTTCAAACCAGAGAACAAACATGGTCGTTTTATCGAGTGTGGACTGTATTTATTGCTCCAATTTGAATTCAATTAGTGTTGTCTTCGCAGATTTTGTTTATGAAATACTTTATTTATGGGTTTTCGATAGCAGTTATTATTTGTTACAAATTTTATATGTTTTTATATGTTTGGTACTGTACGCGTTGTGAATAAAAAGAATATAAATTATATGAGTTTGTTTTTAGTCTTTTGAATACTGACTCATCTTTTCATGCACCCTTTTCTCGATTTAAATCATTTCTTTCCAGTTTTCAACACTAGCCAATTAATGTTAGATATCAATATTTTTACCAAAGCATTAGACCAAGTCAATGTATGCAGGTGTTTAAATGATATTTTCAATTTGAGAGAACTCGTCCGACTCAACACATGCCGACTACCCATGATGTATATAAGGAGTCGTTTAGTGTACTCATTTGTTACGATTTGTTTGTTTCCGGCTCTAAACTGTTTCTCGAATATATTTTAGCTATTATCTATAGCTGTCAGTTGACCTTGCCAGTGCATCCAGGGTTTCCAACCAGTATTATTACGCTCCTCTGCAAGCAACCGACAACTTGACAAATGACTTTGGATGCATTATTTTCAGTCAAATTGTCATTGAAGAACAATTGCATCGTCTGGGTTTGGATTTGGGTTATGGACACACATCCTCTAGATTAGTGGCTGAGAGCTCTACCAACTAAGATAACTGAGTGGGTGTATTTGTAAGAACACAGAAAATGTTTGTAAATGTAAACGTCATATTGAAAAATAAACACAGACTCCTTTTTTCAATTTAATACAATCTGATGTTATCTAATTTTCAATACAATGAATAGTTCATTGTACATGCATAACAAGATTACAGAAGAAATGCTTTTTTGTTATGTCTCATTACACACAAATTATGAATTGGCTTCAATAAAATAGAGTCACGAAAAAGCCAGCCACTCGGCACAGCCTTTAGCAAAATAATGTTGAACTTACGTTGCCTTCTTCCTGCCAATTTCAAATAATCACACATAACATACAATTTTATTTGTTAACTAATTCTACAAAACAGAATATTTAAACCGGCGGCCACTGAAATTGTCGCTTAGGAGCCTCTGCTATCAAGGGTTCCCAAGGCTTATACTGAAGCATGTTTCTGGCGAGATGAAGTTCTCTCTCGGCTTGTCGTACAAGTTCTTCGATAAATCCACAATTCATTTTTACTTCCACTGCTGTTGTGCTTTTTTCCTGGAAACAAAACCAAGCAATGTTTCTAAATCCAATAAAACCTAATAGACTGACATACTTGTATCAATAATTATGATTGACACCCTGATACTAATTGTGTTTACTCATAGTCATCAACTCCACGAACACATTAGTAACTCAAATCATGACATAATTACATAAGACTAAGAGGTAAATACAGAATATACAATAGAAGGGATATAGAAAGGGAGAGAACTCCTGCCAATTAAGTTATTAATATATGAAAGACAATTTTTAAGTTAATAGTGTGGAATATGCTTTAACAGTTTAGCAAGTGGTTATTTAACATGTGTACCTGGCGTACAAATAGAATGTCTGAACATAAGCTGTTTAAACAACAAAGGCATGTGGACTTGAAACGTTTCTAAAGACGTTAAGTGTACAATACAAATTCAGCAGGTATTTTTGAGTACAACAGAAAACCAGGATGGTAAAGGTTTGCAGTGCTTAAATAGTGATATCTGACAACGGTTGGAACAACATAACCTGTGCTTGTACCACTTCACTGTGGAATACATTCTTTCTTTGTTATGACTTTGATTTAACCGGCCAGAAATGTTATGCGTTACCTGTTAAAAATATACACATGTTCTTACACAGAAATTTTCTCAATGGCTGGGATAGAACCAGATAAATTGGTCAGGTTACTGAAGGGAGCATTTCACTCCTCACAAATTTGTTATTTCAACCTTATATATAATGATAGTCAAGGACTCGTGAGTGTTGGACCTGTTCACAACAGGTCTACTTTACGTAAATAGAAAATATTTTAAGTGTACCGGTAAATACATTTATCATACATCACAAGGTAATTCTGCAGCCTTAAAATAATACAATAATATAGTCTCACAGTTTGACTAAGCAACACAGCTGATACAGATATGTTTTATATAATCATAAAGAAAATGAACAAATGAGCAATTAGTTAGTAGTAAAGCTAATAATTACATTTAATGTAACATACCGATTGTACTATCTGTAATCTGTTCTTTACAATAGCTGCTGTATTAATTCTGTAACCCGCATCTTTTGGCATCTTCTCTAGCACACGCAAAGTATGAGTGTACAAGTGAATTAGTTTCTGCAATAATGGAAATACAATGTCTATAATGTTTTATCAATGACCTATTTCATACAATGTGGCATGGTGCTCCAGGGGTAAAACTTTTGATCCAAAGAACCTGGACTAGAAACCTGACATGGTTCCTTTGTCTTCAAATCCCTGAATAAATCACAAGATATGACCAGTGCTTTTACAGGCATATTTAAGGCTGATATTGGGTGCCATTCCTCCCCATGAAAAGAAGATATTTTCGCCTATTCTGCGTCAAATTTCCCCTCTCACAGCATTGTTGATATTTTTAGAAAACCATGAGAAATGACCAGTAATATCACATACACGTATCATATCATATCTGTAATATACAATTTACATGTTTGTACCAGTTAAAGCTAATTATACAAGGTTTGGAAACAGAAATGAAAACTGTTGTGTAAATTATTTTCCCTTTATTTCCCATAAAATACTATTTTCCCCTTTCAATGGGCCCCACCACCATTTCCCCCTTAAATTGGAGAAAAAACACTGGGTTAAATACCCAGGAAGACGGTCACTGAGAGTGATTAATTACTTATTACAAAACTGATGGAAAGCATAGCTGGTTAAACTGAACTGATTCTGTGACGATATGAACGCTTATAAATAATGATGGACAACGGCTTCCCAATATAATACTCCATATATCAGGAGTGTGACCGACCAAACAGCTGAAAATATTATTTTTTCAATGTGAGGGGTTTGGGGGCTGCTTAAAGTCCAAATGGGGCAGTTAGCAATGACCAGTAGGGTACCAAGGGGCAAAGTCTCCAGAAGAAAATGCATTTTGGGCATTTTTGCAGGGTTTCCATATCTTAAATTCTTACATGTATGTATATATATCGATACTGACTACTCACAACAATACATCACCATCATATCACAATAGTTCATAACAAATCTTTAGTAGAAAAAGTGCAACTGTATAACACATTCTTACCCCCTGTGGATCTTCAATTGCCTTCAAGCCTGTCAGACCAGACACCTGAAATGAGGAAAGTACCATTTATGGACAGGCAGACAAGAAATTTGAATCAGAATATTACAACTAATGTAACCAATCAGTGTCTGTTCATTAACTCTTTCATTGAATTAATAAACAGCTATTTATTGTACAAACAACAATCAAAGCAACACAGAAAGACTCAATAAATACACAAACTCATCTGAACATTACATTTTACTGAAATGAGAACATTATGTAAGGATATGTATTTTTCTCTCCTCTTTCTTTTGGGGTGGCAACAAACTTTTTATGTAGCATTTCCTGCTCGATGTTGCACGATATTTCGGAGGGGCATCAGTAACTTGGTCAACTCTTTCTATTTCTACTCTTTTACTGTCATTGCATTAATGCACTCTTGACGATTCTAGTTTCTACCTTAGTACTTTTATCTCTTTTAATATGAACTGGGAAGTGTTGTGTATATTATGAGAAACAATTAAAAAATATCCTTAAGTCTTGTCAATTCGACCAATTTTGTCATTTGGATCCTAGCAATATGTTCCACACAATGAATGGAATATTCAACCACTAGTTTAGTTTGATAAAGGAAAACTTACTACATATATGATTATATCAGTGACATGACAACAAAAAAATGAGTCTTATTAAGCACATTTGTCTTTGTGTCAACTTATTTTTTCATGTCATTTGTAGTTGTTTTATGACCATTGTTAATTCCAAACTGAACTCGGAATGATGGTAGGTCTGCATCTATATGCCAATAGGAGAAATTAGGGTGTGAACGACAGAGACTGGATAGCAAGGACAAAAGTGACTTAATTAAGACAAGGCAGCTAAATGACCCTGTAAGTAGCCTAATAGAGGATCGAATTGACAATGATGCGTATTCAAGATTCAGAGTAACTTCAGTAACTTGAGTAAGTACATGTCAAGATCGACATCTGCTTATACTATTATAGATGTTTTTTCGCTATTTGTCAACAATTTTATAGTTTAAAACTGTATAAATAGGCCTGATATCAATTTAAGATAAATAATACAATGCCCAAGCACACATGCATCATAAAGGTGGAAATGACAGGCGAACAGGCTAACTGTGAATGAGTGATCACTCATGTCTATCTTATTTTCTTTCCAATCAAAGCTCTTTGTAACCTAATAAAATATCTATAAATTCATAGACATACCGAACAAAGCTGACAAAAACTGAATCGTTCACACAGAACTTAAGCTTAAAGCCAAATTTAAGTAGAAAAATAAGATTATCCGAAATGGCATGCCGTCCGAAATTTTATACCACTACAAAAAACGGTAAATCTGAATGGAGACGCACAGTGATAAATAAATGTTGACTTAGTCATGCAAAAAATAACTAGACAACGAAGGAAAACTCACAACTCTACGTGCAGCTCCAGCCATTTGCACAATTCAGACGTTCTCTAACCCAAGGACGTCTTCTAGCTGTTGCTTAACGGTTTGGGCTAAAATATAACCAATCGTTACGGTAACCGTCCATCTCCTACGTAGTGATCTCCCCTTAAAGATATCGGAAATATTCACTGACGAAATTTATTTTTTCATTATAGATATTTAATTCGACATTTTCATATAATGGTAGTTTTATATCAATTAAATAAGATGTTAAATGTTGAAAAGTAAAAATATTGACAAAAATGAAAAATAACGCTAATATTTTTTATAACGCACCGGCTGGTGTGTTGGTAAACAACATGCCGACTGACTTTGAATTTTTGTATTTGCGTTTATTTATCGTCGCCACCGGTTTCCCATATGGGTGACGCCTCCAGAAGAATGTTAGTCATATTAGATTTTTGGAGGATAGTGTATGATACAGAAGATGCCCCAGTTCCAGAAGCACCCCTGGTTCTTTTACGTGCTCGATGTAAAGCATCATACACGGGACCTCTGTTTTTAAAGTCTCGTCCGAAAGACTGTTAGTACGGTCAGTGATGGAGCGGGGAATCGAACCAGCGATCCCTGGATTACAAGTCCAGCGTTTTACCACTGGACCACGGATCCGCTACGACTGACTTTGAGAGTGATATTGCCCATGTAATAAAATATTACGAATTCTAAAGATAAAGCAAATATAGAGCGTTTACAACATGTGCTATCTGGCACATATGTCATAGCCATTTTCCCCGTGAGGTACGTAAAAGCCTCCATGAAAAAACATGTCAACATGAGTACATAATATACCAAATACTAATACAATGGTAAAGAGGCAATTACAATTAGAAAATCAATGCATCAAGCACAAGAAATACAATTGTCGAATACATATATGATAAACAACTATTGCGGGATAAGGTATTATATACTAATTTTGTTTAAAATATGTAAACAAGAAAACTATGTTATTTTCGGATGTTTTAAGTCTGGCATTTAAAAAAATTATTTAATGAGCGCACACAGTCTCCTAATTTTTATTATGTAATTAAAGTCTTGGCCCATGAGTAATAATTAAAATATGTTAGGGTGACGATAAAAGGTTTTGGGGATGTATTTTGAATCGTTGAAGTGATCACATTCGAGTAAATAGTGAAATTCGTCACCAATACACTTTTTTCACATAAACAACATTTTCTCAAATCAAATTCGACTCCATATATCTAAGTCATTTAAATATGTTTACATTGTTTGAGTGAGTGAAATTACTTAATGCAATATTGTAAAGTGATACACAAAGTTTTGGAGTGCCTGGAATAACTAATTTTGACCAGTATGAAATAATTCTTGTTTCGATTTCGATTTGAAGTGGTTGTACACCGGTTTCGCCATAGACCATGTAATTTGGAGTGCTTGCTTTTAACCTCAGTAAATGTTTTAGAAACTTTAATTGAACCTTTTCTAGAACAGCGTGATTTCCATATTTTGATTTGGATGTATTCACAGTAAGTTTCCAAATTCGACAGTAATTTTCATAAGTATGTAAGGCTTTTTGCAAGTCTAAGGCAGAATCAGAGAATATAACCGTATCATCTGCATATAATAATATAAAAAAACAAATTCTATCAATCGATTATCTAAATCATGTTTTTAATATTCAATCCCGTTAACTTCATTATGGCCAAAAAAGTATGTAGATCATTTAAATAAATCGAAAAAAGAAGAGGGGATACATTTTCACCCTGCCTTACACCTATTAAGTAAGGGAAGTGATCAGACTTGTGTGAATTATCAGATACACACGTTTTTGCATTGTTTATATAGACTTTTACTGATATTTAGAAATGGTCCATTGTCATCAATATTATACTGATATAATTTTGACCACGCAAAATATGTCCCCACTATAGTGGCAAAATGCAAAAAATATCGTCCGTTTGAAGGAACCTGGCTCCAAACCGGTAGGGTACTCTTGTATTATTTTCAATGCTCCGGTGCCTTGTTTCTTAATAGCATATCCTGTTGGAGCATTGGTTCCAAGAGGCGAATTACATGAACCACTGTTATATGACCATCATGCTGTCTGCCTATCGCTACTGAGGATTGTGATGATGAATATAATCTATTCATATTTAGTTTTTTTATTTACCGTCTTTAGAAAATTGTTAGACACAGTGACAGGCGCGCTTCACGTGATCCACGTAAAACCTTACAACCAAAGCAGCTAAAATTATTATAAACAGAAAAATGCACACTGTTGCTTTTGAGTATATATCATTTTGTAATTATTCAAGTAGCAACTCGGGTAGCCATTCTTTTGTTATTGTGTAGGTAAAACTTTGTTGCTACACAAGGGGACATGACACTGTTGCTCTGTGGTTGGTATTTTGTGCTTTTTAAGTAGCTATGATATACTAAGTGTTG
Source organism: Mactromeris polynyma (assembly GCA_032209605.1). NCBI lineage: Eukaryota > Metazoa > Mollusca > Bivalvia > Venerida > Mactridae > Mactromeris > Mactromeris polynyma. The sequence goes on along the minus strand of JASFXZ010000039.1, from coordinate 1,215,287 downwards.
TTACTAGCATGTTACTATATCATGCTTCACGATAGAAAGGGAGATAATTCACAAACATATTCGTGCACTTCTACATGCTGGTCATGATCTTCTATCGCATACAGTTATCATAATTACATATAGAAGGGTGAGCGAAACTAGCCTATTTAAGTGTAATCCAAGAACTAGATTGACCGCTTGGTTAACGGTTTTTTTGTTAAGTGATCTAACTTTGCAACTTCTGGTAGTAATGTATTGATCGTTTGCACAAATGTTTCGGATCATAAGAAATAACTTTGACTTCCATTTTGACGGAAGTATCCTTCTTTTCGTTCTTGGAAAATCTATTAAGACTATTTTTTCACATATCTGCAACTATGACCGACCTGCAGCTTCACACAATTGTTTGGGTTTGTATGTCAAGGTCAGAGAACCCAGCCCAATAACTTGACCACTATTTTAACAAAAGTATGTCGCTCTTCTTGAAAAATAATACTTTATACAACTCTGGACGAGGGTTAAGCATCAGGTGATTACTGACACAACGATTGAATAGTTAAGCGTGCTGTCTTACGGACAGCTCCTGTTCTTCAAAGACTGAAAACGATGTTAAGCGTAATGTTGACAGACGAGCTTTGTTTTCATCCATCAATGTTGCGTGTAATTCTTATACATGTACAAAGGTCTTGGATAGGGAGTAAATCCAGAAAACATGACCTAAGCCATGGCTGTATGACAATGGACATGTTATGCGTGATGAAAGGATACCCAGGATTATTTGTCCTCTTATTTCTTGTTCATGAGAAAAGTTCTCGATTCATTGCAAAAGTAAAAGCTAGTACTGGTCAGTAACCTAGGAGTGCTGGGTAACTGATCAGTATACACAACGTTTATCTGAAATCATTGCTGCAATACGATGTTGATCCAACCAACAATAACTTGCATGTGAGGGAACAATTTGATAGATAGATGGATATATTTATTTCAATATTGAGAAAAATAACATGGTTACAACAACAATACATCAATATCAAGTGATGTCCTGACATAGAGAGGTTTGAATTATGAAGGAATATAAAAACTGATTCAATAGCGTTAACACAATATAATAGGTACTATGAAATGTTCAAAGAATAAAAAAACTTATTAGATGAATATGAAAGACCCATAAACCAAACTCTGACACAAATGGTACACTTAAAGCAATGTAGAAGAAATTTGTGAAAAATACATACAAATTAAAGACTAGTAGGCTGTAATAGCACCAAAAAGTAGCAAAAATGAATTAAAAACTGTTTACTTCTAAAGGTATGTTTGAAGATATATTAGTGTTCAAAAACACTGTTAACATTATACGCCTAGTTAACGACAAAGGCGTGCCTTAAGCGGTTATAGGCATCCCTAAACAAATATTGCCACGAGGGCGTATCAATGTATGATCAGCCACATGCTCTCTGTTTGTTTCTTTAACAGAAGACTTCATATTGTCACATTCCAGTAACACAGCCGATATAACCAGTATCCCACATACTAACCAGCATAACCAACAAGAATATCCGAGTTTTAGAATGTTCGTCTTGTACACAAACACGCCGTTTCCTATCAGTATGAATATACCTGAAATATTCATATACAGAGTTTTAAGGATGTATCTGGCACATCTGAACGTCTATTAATATTTGAACGGGCTTCATCCAGTGTTGTTGCTACATTGGCTAAGACATAAATCGAACAATTGCAATATACATGTACTACCGATTCATAAAATGCTACATGTACAAATATAATGATGTTCTTGAGAGGCTGTTTGCTTTGGAGAACGTGCCTGTGTTAGTAGTAATTTTAACTGCGGGAAAATGATTGTGTTGTTGAAGCGAAATTTTACACCGCCTTCTTAGTGGCGTAAGAGAAATGACGTTATTTACATTAGGGGTTAGTGTCATTAGATGTGAGGCATGTGATTTAGTCATTTCGGACCAGAGGACAGAATCCACTCCATTTACATGTGTCACAGAAGTGGTGTTACTGTGCCTGTTGTCTTTATTGTTAAACGGACCTAGAAAAAAACACTCTCTATGGTATGCACAATAAAATTGTTGTTTCTGTTGCTTTTGTTTTTGTAGGTATTGTGGTGATAATGATGTTGTTTTGGTGTCGCTGTTCTTTTTGTTGGTACTGTGGTATTTGTTAGCGATGTTGCTTTGCTGTCACTGTTTTGTTGGTGTTATGGTCTCTGTTAGCGATGTTGTTTTGGTGTCGCTGTTGTTTTGTTGGTGTTATGGTCTCTGTTAGCGATGTTGTTTTGGTGTCGCTGTTGTTTTTGTTGATACTGCGGTCTTTATTAATGATGTTGTTGCTTCTCTACGTTACTGAAGTATTTTTGCACTACCTGCCATCCACGTGACGTGACAGTTTACTGTGGACCATCTTTGGTTGGACACCACAAACGCCTGTGTCATCGCAATGAGTACTGTTATCACCAAACATGCCAATCCAAAACTTTGAAACGTCTTCACAGCAACAAACCAACCTGTAAAAGCAAGCGAAAAACAAATCACGTTTAAAGTCGATAACCCCAGACAAATCCCAGTTTGCCTCGTAAACACAAGTGACGACATAGTCTTCGCACTTGACCTACGGAAAGCATTTAATTGGTTTCAAACGTTTTTTAAAATATTTTATATACCAACTCAAGAAGTTCCATGTTTGCGCAAAAGTTTACATAAATTAAGTGTTTCTGAACTGTGTATGTAGGTATTTATCTGTTATATTTTTTATTCAAGACACACATATGTATTAGGGGATAATAGTAGCGATGATGATATGAGTTGTCAGTGTCATTGTAATCTAGTGTTGCTTTTTTTGCTTATAGCTCACAAGGTACAGGCCAAGAGAATAGTTGATGTTTCGGTGTAAGATCGAACGTTCTTTTCACCGAGTGTGCAGTGGACGCAATATTTTCACAAGTCAAAATGTAAGTCAGACGCTCACGATGTGAAATAACTTTCGAACTTGCACCAGACGTACAAAAGTTCCATTCATTGCATGCTTCATTTTTTTAATTTAACTCGTTGATCACATTTTATAAAATGTGATGTCATTTGCCATCGCACGCTCATCTGCCAACAAGAAGTTCTTCAATTAAATCAAAGCACTGAAAGTACTGACAGCAAGGCGCTCACTGCAGATCACAGACGTCACTTTGACATATATTTTAACTATCTCAGTAGTCTATCAAGAACACTTTGTTATGTCAGTATATTAAATAAAAATATAGGAGTTAAGCACACAAGATTGCAATTGGTATAGACAGTCAGAAGGATGGATGGAGAAGAAGTAAACAATACCTCAATGTTGATTATATACCAAGTGTCAATGCAATCCATTGAAAACTAAAGAATTTTGCTACATGTGTTCTAATAGAAGACTTCAATTCAAAGGGACAGAATTCTTAAACATTTTGATGGATGCACATCTAATTTATGTCTTTCACATCTAACAATCATGTATCATGGTACTTGTATTATCAAACTGCATTGTAATCCCTTGAAAACTGAAGAATAACTGTTCGTTGGATATATTATACGTTGCAACCTTTCTTGTATACGTATCTCTGCCTACTGCTATCGTCCGCTGCCTACTGTACACACTATCTTATACTATCGTCCGCTAGCTTGTTTTCAGTGCACTTCACGCGTGATACGGCTGGGGCGTAGGCAGACATTTTTTCTGTAATTTGCAATATTTAATCAGCAAGTTTCTTTGGGGTTCTTTCTTTTGCGTTTTTTAGCTGATATCGCAAATGCTTACAGCTATTTTTGTTAGACATTGACTACTTTCTTTTGGAGTATGTATACTTTGGCGGTTTAGAATGACAGACTTGGGATGACTCATCCGATGAGTGTCCGCGGATTTCGCCTTCTATAGCAATTGGCTCTGACGAGCCCCTTGCTAAAAATGTCACTTTCTTACATTTTTTTTCAAATTTGAGGCAAAAAAGAATCTACATTGTATTTCATTTGTAATTAAAAGTTTTAGGTTATTTTCAGTCTATGGTGATGCGCATGTCAGAATGCTCTACAAGTACTTTGAAAGGCTGCTTTGTGATGCTGAGACCGAAATAGATGAGGTTGTGTAGCCAGGTTATTAACCTTTCACAAAGTTTGTAAGTACATTGGCTGGGAATATATACAGGTGTAGATAGGAATTTACTTGGTACGCCTGAGGTTAATTAAACGCAAATACATGATCTTTTCCCTGAGTCAGGATCTCTGACACATTTGGTTATCCGTTAGAAACAGGGTAGAATTACGCATCATGTCAGTTAATTAGTGAGTGACGTGGTTGGCGAATAAGGTTATGGCTTTCGGGATTGGTCAGAATCACCCGAAATACAGTAAGAAAGATACTGATAATATCCGCGCACGAAGGAATAATCAGAGTCGGTCTTGGGAGCTCTGAGAAACCAGTCATGTTAACATCAAGAAGTTATAGAAAAACAGTAAGATTAAAGTTTGAGATTGAAGTTGGGAACTTGTTAATAGGTGTGGGCTTTTACTTACCGTAGTTATCAATAGTATTAACTCTGTGGTACGTTGTAATTGGATTATACGTATGTATGTAATAAAAGTGTGTAAACCTATTGGACTTCGCAAGATATACATATTACCTAAACTCGGAATTCCGGAACCTTAATTCCCTACAGGTTGTCCTTACGGCACAACCACAACAGAGAACAATATCTAAGAATATACGAAGGTATTATCTGTTGCAGAATCGGTATTTACAAGGTAATAGTTGTTTGATGAATGGACAACACTGAAGTCATTGATCTACGCCAAGTTTGTAGGCTTAAAACCTCATTCAAACATGTAATAGTCTGTAAAGCAGGTTGTCCGTTACTTGCATGCTTTATCAATCGCTTAAATGGTCAATGCTTGCCTAGAAAAGGTGTATTAACTGACCGCCATGATGGCTGAAATTTTGTTGGCAATCAATAAACGATATAAATACAAGAGCATAATAATTTAATAAAGCATGTAATGTTGTAGTATTTCTGTAGTTTTTGATATAATGATGTAAATCAAATTACAATGTAACTGTGCTATTTAGTTGTTTTCACTTTTGTACTGTGACATTTTCACAGAAATTAATAAAAATGACTTGATTATCATCCGAGCCAAAAGTATTAAAACTGTAACATCCTATTATGTGAAACCATTTGCACCACATGTTCTCCGATGATCTGAAGTCAGACACACTGACTATGCAAATGATAGTTAGCACCCTGTCGAACACTGGAACCTGTAAGATAATGAAGTTGATCAGTCTACTGTCTGCTCTGCCTCCCACATCAGTGAAAAATGAAACCGCTTTTAGTCAAATGAAATTGCTGAAGAATAAGAGGAGGGGTCGTTTACTATCAGCAAGGTTAAATGACCCTCTTACAATTAAGCTGGATTCCTCGGACATCGAGTCTTTTGATCCTGAGCCAGCAATCCTCGACTGGATGGTTAGTATCAGATTGATAGTACATTTTATTCTAGATGTTGAATCAATTTGCTATTTAAACCGTTTTCGGATGTTTGAAATATACTAGGAATTAAAGAACTTATGCATCACTGTACCCTTTATTAGCAATGTAGTATTGCATTGCCGTTCAGTATCCTTTACTTGATGTTACTTAAATGGTGTTGCATTTTCAATGTGTGCCAGTTGGCAGTCAATGTGTTACTTTTGTGATCATAATCCAAAATCTATTCATTTCATATTCTTACATATAGAGTATATATCTATTTCAGACAAGTACTCCCTCTGGCCAGGTGAGAAGGACTGCAGGGAAGATTTCATCTCAGAAGAAAACCAGAGTTGTTGTTCTGAGTGACTCAGGGGAGGCTGAACACAGTGACTGTCCCATAGACGCTAAGGAGAGCTGCCCTACTTCAACTGCTGACAATGAGGTATAGGGTTATTCACAAACAATTTTAAAACTGGTTTTGATTAACATGCAGTGTTGAAATGCATTATCCAGTTTATTCATTTGTAGAGCAAGTTACTTTGATACTGCTAAAAGTAAAGTGCCATAAAATACAAATGAAACATAAACATACAGTCTTGAACTTATGACTTTAACTGTAAACATTTTCAAATTACATGTTTGTAGCATAGCATAAACATGTCTTGATTTCTTTAAACAGGAGGAGTCTGTCCTTGCTGCACGGACAAATGAAAGACTGATGAAAACGATGAAACTGATGAGGATGATGCTATTGATGAGATGGAGATGAATGAAAACACTGTATTTTCATTGTTATTGTCTTTTAGAGAATAAAACTAGAAACACTGGTGTATTTTTATTATGATTATTTTTTGCTGTACATTTTGGGCAAGTCCTTCAAATTTTTTATCGTGAAGACTGTGAACGTACGCATTTTAAATTGTTTGAATTAAATATTTAGGAAACAAATTAATATGTTATTTATATTTTATTTCTGACGTGAGAATACAGTCATTCTATATTATGTTTTCATCGTTAACAAGAAAAGATACCATCGAAACTTACAAATCAAAAGTTATTATGTTATCGGGTACTAAGTACTGCGTGGTGTTACTATGAGGGTCCTTCCATATCATGGTCCCATACTTGAGGATTCGGCAATGTGTAGGATCGGTCCGAACCGTTACTTTTGGCCACTCGTTGAAGATCGTTTGTGGTACAACAAAGAAAGAGTGACAACGAACCGGAAATCGGTTACCAAGCGACCTCGCCGGAGTGATGGCTGTATGTGGAAGTGCATCGTCGAGAGGATGGGACTTGATGAAATGGGAAGGAAGGCGTACTGATAAAGTGGACGTTCACAAACATATGACTGACATAATGCTATATAAAATTTGTTGAATTGTAAATCAGTTGTTTATTTGCGGTTATATTCATTATAATGTTAAATGCCATAAATGAAATTATTGTTTGCCTCTACTAGAAAAGGTTGTGGTTTAAAAACCGCTGGAGCAATTATAAAATATGTTAAATGTTCATTGTGTTTTATGCGATTTACTCTGTATAAATTGGTGTTAGATGGCAGAATGCTATGCTACCAATCATGAGATATAATGTTTGTGTATTTGTGATAGAAAGATACCCCAAATATTATTAAATTGTTTATACTACTGAGAAATATTAGTATATATAAGCGTTTGAATTTAATGATACATAAACTACAACGAAGTGATATTTATTTATCATGAATGAGGTATCAAACCTGTTATAACGTTTTATTGTCGACAATTCACTTGTGAAATAATAAATGCGAGTACGTTGTTGTCCTTGGGACAGGAAAATTTGGTCACTAACAAAACATGCGAAATTACAATTACAACTGCAGTTGTGTCCGTGCATTACTGAATATATTAATCTCCTTTTAAAAATAACTCATTTGTATCGCTTGCAGAAATCTTGTTTCATATGTGCAGTGCTTAAAAAGGGACATACGTACAGGAGAATGGAATCAGGATTGTGCAAACTGTGATTCAAATGATTTCTAATATTTATAAACCAACCTATTAAAATTCACCAATGACGTACCAATTCCTTGATCTTTCATTCTAACAAAACATTAAACTATAAGTTGGATTGAAATTGATTTATATATCTGTCAATAACCAAATTGAAACAACTTAAATACAAATATCTCAGTCAGAAAATGAGCTATGCAAATAGAGTGTATTGTTTACTGGCTTTTAAGTATAAGCAAACTGTGACAAACAGAGCTCATGTGTTGTGGTTGTTGTAATACTTTTTAAACAATAACAAATAAAGCAATTAATATGATTCGTCTAATGTCTAACCTTTTGTAGTAAGTAAATAACATTCATAAATTAATATGTTGAGGGCAAAACGGTGAACTTGTGACACTAAAAAGTCTGTAGAGAGAAAAATATATATTCTACGTATCGATAGAGAACGTAACTTTGCACCAATAGACAGAAATAATTAATATACACCAAATTAAAACACGATTGTTACACTGATGTATACATTACAATTTATTGTAATGATCAAACAAATTAGAAGTAGTTGAAGAAAGATTAAGATATTACAGGGAACGCCACATACGCATGACTTGTCTAGTTGACTTTCACAAACAATCATGGAATCTTTTTAAAAATACTAAAATGACACATGAAATAAATAAAATACTTGTATGTTTCGGCGAAAGATAGGACGTTATTCCACCCCGTCAGAATTTCACTTACGATTCATTTATCACTGATAAATTTCAGTATTTAATTGGAAAGCATAGAATAATCTTTTTCGAAAGCTGTTTTTTTCTTCATAGTTTTTGTTTTAACAGCAAAAAGAACAGGGAACGCCACATACACAATACAACGCTCCCCTACATGCAGGAAACACATACGTGCTGGAAAAGTTCTGATTTAATGAAAAAGTGGTGGATTTAAGAAACATAACAAATGGTCTGGTAATTTAACAATTTATTTTTGAATTCATAATAATGGTACAACAAACATACTACTCGTATAAGTTGTAAAAACACCTTGCTATAACTGTAATATGCATGTTTGCTGCTAGCAGCATTGTGTGCAATATATTCGTAAAATTACCTATGCTTTTCAGACATGCAGTGCATATTACATGAATACTACGCATCGATATAATTATGTTGTCGTACTGCATTCTACATATCTTGTTTTTTTAAATGCTTACTTCCACAGGTGCTCGGCGCTTTGCTTCATATCAAAGGTGCTCGGTGCATGTTTTGGTAAACAATACACATACATTTGTATGTTGGATTTTCTATGACATATACATGTAATAACAAATACTTTGTCGTTTTTGTGATGGAATAATGTACATTTTCCTATACATATACCTGTTAAATGTTAAATAAAAAAGAGCATTGAAGTGGAAAATTTACATATTTAAACCATGCTTTCGAGGAATAGTTAAAGTCTTTATACTTCAAAAACATAACTTACATTTGTATACAAAATGTCCACGGAAATTAACACATGAACGATCAATATTGTCCGGGATAGAAACACAATAATATTGCGTTCCCACGTAAACAAAGTACCGACAATTATATAATATTATTCAAATATTTAACGGTCTGTACTTATTTGGAAAAAAGTTCTTCAGTGTTTTTCTTCTTATATTGTATTTAAATCAAACAATATAATATAAGATTACGATTGAAAATAATAATTCTGATTTTGTTTAAATGACTTTTTGTTCACGTCATTATGATAATTTTGAATTATAATAAAGTTGTTAATACAAATTGCATTATCAACAATTTTATCCTTTGACAATCCTTAATGTCGCGGGAAGAGAAACAACTTATATTTTAAGACTGGCCGAAAATATCACCAATTGTCAAGACGTTTAATTTGCAGGTAAAGCGGTAATTCTAAAACATGCAATAACCGCTGCTTACTGCATCAATAGAGTAAATGATTATATGACTAACATTAATGTTCATCCGTAAGCCTTTAGACCGTTTCCTTCAGGTTACAGTAAATGGAACACTCTGATCATGGGGTGCATTTTATCAAACAGTTTACCACCTTGTATAATATATACTTTCTGGTAAAATATCCATTTGAAACAACCTTATAACTGCTATAAGCGGTTTGTAATATTGTTTCATGGTAAATAACTAGGCTTTTATATACACGCGTAACAGTAAAATTTAAGTCTATGGACAGAGATCAGATTTTAGATACGAATATTATGGGTTAGAAATACCCACAGGCGTGTTCTAACGTGCTTTTCACAATCCCTGAATTGAAAAAAAAACAAGAAGCAATTCATAGGGTTTGTCAAGTCAAGTCAAGTCAAGTCAAAATTTATTTATTGTCGGATAAGTACATCAATTAATAACATTAGCCATGTATGGCTATTTACCGACATTTATAACAACATAACAAACATGCATACAATTTTGGTTACATAAATTATTAAATAAATACATGTTATATTAAGTTAATACAATTTATATTAAGTTAATAAATGAAAGAAATACATATTTTATATGATTATAAGAATTCTTAGTTTTAAAATGCTTGCAGTCATGGAAGCGTTATATACCTTAAATACACAAAAAGATAATTCAACTAATAAAAGATTAATTATTTTTAGTTAACTTAAAATAGTCATATTACTAAGATCATACCGATGCAACTACTAAAATTGATACAATTCACATCTCTATTCAAAACATAAAAACATAAAAAGATACGTCAATTATAAAACAACACGCAACGTTAACGTAGCATTTCTAATCAGAACAAAATCTGCATGTACAACTCATTCCATCCCACGACGCTACCAGACTCTGGAACTGATTGAAGTTTCCCTCATCGCGGAAGTGTTGGGGCAAAGAGTTCCAAAGTCTCGAAGCGCCATAGCGGAATGAGTTTAGACCATGCCTGGAGGTTCTAACACGTGGTACATAAGCAGTATTGTAATATCGAAATGAATAATGTTGTTGTTTCATTTTTATTAAGTCGTGTAGATAAACAGGGCATTGTTTATTGATAATTTTGAAAGTTTCAATTGCCATAGTTCTAATTCTTCTAATTTTTAAAGATGGAAGTTTAGATTTTATTAACAAAGTATTATAGTCCGATAAGTAATCTTCATATATAAATCTTAATGCCCTTTCCTGTATTTTTTCGATCTTCATGGTATTGACCTCCCCGCAGAAATGCCACGTTAACGGACAGTAGTTAAAATTGGATAAAATAAAACTATAATATATATTTAGTTTCCCGAGTCTACTCAAATAACGACCTATTCTCTTAAGAACATTTAATTGCCGGGAAGCTTTTTTACACATGTTAGATATATGAGTGTTAAAATTCAATCTAAAATCAACAGTCACCCCCAAGAGCTTAACCTCATCCTAACTTTTTATTTCTATATCATCCAGTTTAAAACTTAAATCTGATTTTTGAGTCTTCTTCCCAATGGAAATGGCTTGGAATTTTTCAGGATTTGCTTTCATTTTATTTATATTAAACCAGTGGATGAGATTACAACTATCTTCTTCTAAATGTTTCTTTACAGTGTCAAGATCATGATTTGAACAAGAGACAGTATTATCATCAGCATAACTATAAAGGTCACAATTAGACACAAAATAGAAAATATCATTTAAGAAAATATTAAACAAAACAGGACCAAGAATTGATCCTTGTGGGACACCTTTTATTATATTTTGAAAAGTGCTTTTGAAATTTCCAATTTTAACACACTGTTGTCTACTAGATAAATAACTCAATAGTAAATTCAAAGCATCTTCAGAAGCACCATAAGCTTTTAACTTTAACAGCAGAAGGTCATGAGGTAAACAATCAAACGCTTTAGACAGATCCATGAGAATTGCTGCAGTGTATTTATTTTGGTCTAAAGCAAGCTTCCAGTCTTCAATGAGTTTTAGAAGGGTAGTTTGACAACCGTAACCAGGCCTGAAAGCTGATAAAAATGTGTTGAAATGTTGATTAAAAAACTCAGTAAGTTGGGAATGCATAGCTCTTTCATAAATCTTGGATGACACTGGTAAAATGCTTACTGGTCTATAATTGGTTTTGTCAAGCATACTATTCTTTTTGTATAAAGGAGTTACTTCAGCTTTTTTAAGTGTATCCGGAAAAACAGATTCTGTAAATGACTGATTTACTAAACTTGTCAAAGGTAAAACAATTGATGGTTTTGCTAACTGTATGAGTTTAGCTGACAGACCGTCATGACCAGTAGCTTTCTTACAATTAAGTTTATCTATTTGCTTACAAATGAATGTTTCTGTGACTGGTCTAAAATCTAATTCTTCAGTTTCAATTTTATTTTCCATAATTTTGCGTATACTTGGGTGCGTAGTATCTACAGGAACTGTGTCATTTCCAATATCTTTGGCAACATTTACAAAAAAATCATTAAACATTTCACAGACTTCTCTCTGATTTGGTTAAGATAGACAGATAGATAATATATTGCAAATTCAGTAAACCGAAGACCCACGTGAACATAATTACAATACATTCAATTTCACATAACAGACGTAACAAGTGGCAACTAGTCAATATCAAGAAAACGTATACATGTATCTTGATGTAAGAAATAAGAGAAATGTCTGAATTACATGTTTTAGATATTGGGTTAGTGTAAGTCATTGTTGTAATATATTGCTGTTAAATATATGAGTTTGATCTAAAACCAGTTTTTAATACATTACAGCAAATAAAGACTATGTAATTGCTACTATTATTGTACGTTCATTGAGTAAAACGGATATCTATCCTACCTTCATTTTGATATGAGGTTCGATGAATGCAGTTCGAAGGTTCTTCGTCACCGTGTCGTTGTAACGTGCATTGTCTCCATAATCCTTCTCTCACACCAACTCCTGATGGATCCTTAGTAACAGAATGTTCAATCCAACTGTCGGTCACAAATCCCACCACATCTAGTATAAGCGCAAGAATCTGAACTAAGAATGCTGCACGAAAACACGAACTGGCATTCCTGTGCGATTTCATGATTATCAAAGCATCAGCTGATGATTATTCTGTGAATTACATCTATCTTGTACTCCCATTTAAATGTTTGTTTTGGAAATGGTTGCTAAGCAGTCTAAGGAACAAGATAATACGCACAATTTGAGACATTTTTCATTATTTACTTTCGTGAGTTATTCAGTTTATTTATAACTGTCATGTGATTCCAATAAAACGAAAACCGGGTTAAAATCCGATGGTTTCCTTTAACTCAACAGACTGACTGATTGTAAACTGACGGAAAATAGTATATACTCATTAATCATTAGGAATGTACGACTGTAGCATTTCATGCATTACTCGTATAGTGCAACATACGCAACCAAACTACTTTACTATCGTAGCAGTAGTCTGCATACATTCGCTTTAGTACCATGGATGTTTTTGTGCCGCAAATGAATCATTGGCCTTGAACGGGACTTATTGAAATCCGGTACCGGCCGATATCCGGTCTTCGAAGACTGCTTTAAAAAACTTTAATTGCAGTTAATATGTTTATTAGCTTCAGATGAAATATTCTTTTAAGCCTCATACATTGACAGCATACTATTTGCATATGTAAACTACGACAATGCTCCAGAGTGGGCCCTGTATATTATCGGGAGTAGAAGAAGAATTCGAATGTCCTTAATTATTCAAACGATGGCATTTGCACATGATTATATCTTTTGAAAACATACATAATTAAGTACCATGAGCATTATGAAAATATACAGTAAAACCTCAATAATAAGACCACTCTTGTGACCATTGTAAACTGGTAATCTTAATGAGATGGTCTTAATATCGAGGTTGAAAAACAAAACAGTGAAAATGGACTTGAAAATTGGGTTCTTAATTAAGAGGTGGTCTTATTATTGATGTGGTCTTTTAGTGAGGTTTTACTGTATAGCATTTACATATTCAATAATTTGTCACTAACTGAAACAACATTATGCCAAAAAGATACTATTCACACGGCATATTGATCTTCCCTAACCGTAATCTGGAGACACAACTTAAATGGATCGCACTACACTTATCTGGGCGCTAACAGGGGAGGCTACTGTGTATTCTGCGTGCCCATGACGGCCTACTGCGGTATTATTTGCGGGTGTATCTACGTATATAATATTAATTGTATATTTTGATGGAAGAAAAGTGTCTTAAGAAGTCCGTGATGTTGCATGATGTTATGTATCATATGTTATGGAGATTGTTGACATCACTAACTAATAAAGATGTTTTACTCGATCCATAGAAAAGCGACAAACATTTTTGACGATTTTGAAGTATGTCTGTGTGGCGTAAAGTATTTTTTTACCATTTTTTTATTTACAATTTTTAACTTTACACTAGTAGAGCTACGTCTTATGATCTCAAATTAATCACCATGAAAACACAAAATCTGCGAGTATAAAAATGCATGTTAAATGTTGTTTCGCCACATTTTGTGCTGTTTTGCGTTCGATTAACCGAAAGCCTGCATGTGGATTTTGTTAATAATGTGCTACTTTCGGTTCACGCTTTCTATGTACGGCATTTTATGAAGACATTAATGCAACCTATTTCTCGTTATTAAAGTACACGTTTTTTTCGAGTTTAATGATTTTATTCATGGCCAATGTCTTGCAATGACTATGTCTATGATGGACTTTTCTATTTGTTTTACGTTATATTCTGAATCATTGAAAATGTTTGTGAATTTATTAAAATAATTATGCCAATCCTGGCATATCGTTTGCAGTAGATTGCCACTCTGGAATACATTGATCACTTAATTTAGTCTTTTAAGAAAAGGGAGATAATTTAAATCCAAATATTCAATGATTCTTGTATAGGCTTATTAGTTAATAATAGATGTTATTGTGTATGCCCAACACATAGCATTTTAGTGTAACATTGTTCAATGCAAATCTGCTGAATGAAAGAATCGTTTACTGACATAAGATTTAGCCAGAGTTTTGTTGATCGTTCTTTTGCTATAATGAATATTCTGCCTCTGATCAGACAAAGTTTTGACTGCGTTATTCTAATTGCCAGCGCTAGTAAAAAGTCACATAAAGAAAATTTAGTTCTAAATACGTGTATTGTAAAATGTTGTATTTAGTTCATTGCAAACATTTTGTCATATTACTTGTGAATTTATAATTCCTCAAGTACGTTTCTTTTCAGTATTTACTTAACCAAATGCAAAGGAGAATAGACAATGAACCTGCATTCAGTATTTGAGTAATTAACACTGTTAGACTATATTTACAATACATCCATGTGCACAATGCAGGCATGTATTCTTTATTTCGATCTTGTCGAGTCAAAGGGGCTATAAAACCTGAAGATTCGATGTATCAATCAAAAACATAAATTAGATGAGGTCAACCTAGTATGTGTGCTTCTTTCATACGTGTGTTTGTAAAGTGTACGTATGATTGTAGTGCGGTATGCAAAAATACATGTAGTGATAAATGTTGGTTGAGATTTGAACCTTGTATCAATCTTACCTCGAATCTAGCAACATCAGAATGAATAATGATGATCGTACGACCTATTTCTGCATTATATAAAATAACTTATAGTCTTGACGTTTGGAAAAGTTGCTTAGTCGTAAATATGAGAAAATTGGTGATTAATGCCTTCATACATAATGTACTCTACAACACTTGTCTGACATCTTTCCCCAAAACCAAAAATATTTAGAAGGGACAAAGGGAGAGAACTATAGATGGAAATTAAAGGGAAAGAACTCGTGACAGTCCGATTCAGTAGTTTTCTATCATGACCTACGTGCAGAGTGTACCTTCATTCATTTGATTTGAATATGAATTACATTGCAATCGTTTGTATTAAAGATGTCTTTGCTGATGTAGAAACAACATTTGCTAAAGCCCGTTCAGATAGTTTACGTTCATATCTTTAAAGCTGACATTCAAAACATTCTAGTATCATTTTGGGACGGTAGTAAAACCTCTCCAGTGATTTGCTGAAAACACTAAACTCATCATGTGCTTAAATGGTACCTGTCCTACCGGCTACGGGTAATATAACGATTCGCCACAATAACGATTCGCCACCATAATGATTCGCCACATAACGATTCGCAACAGTTGTTTAATGATCCGCCACAATTAAAGTTTACTAGTAGAACAAAATACTGAATGGGTTGCACCAAAACCATCATGTTAGTTTGAAAAGTTAGGAGAGACCCCTGCCCCCAGTTTGTTAATGATATGAAGGAGGGTCTTAATAGAAACTTGTCTTTTGTATCAATACATTTAGGATTCCTTAAATCCATTTAGAATTAACAGTATCAGACAGATATTTCCCAAGTAGATAATCATATCTTTGATCTTTGATTATGTTTGTCTGTGTTAAGGTGTACCTTTGGTGAGAGGGAGACATTGTGTCCTGAGGCGCTCGGTCTGTCAAAGTTATTGTTATGCAAAATTGTAAGTTTTCGACACAATACACAAAAAGTGTCCGTGAACATTTAAAAGTTATGGCCGTTATGTGACCTTGATCGACGAACAGTTTGGTATACAGCGCAACCATGTCTAATGTAGTATTATATCCGTGGGTCGTTTATTATTTATGAAATGTTGACATTTGCTGTCTCTTTATCAATGTACTTAGTATGTAATATGTATACAAGTCAAGTTAAATGTATTTCCTCAATGGTTGCTTTGTCTGCCATATTAGACATAATTATTTATGATGTAATTAAATGATCATTTTTAATTCATAACAACCAATGAAAAAAAACATAGAATTAAAAGACACTGTGAATTGATATCTTGATCAATTACCATAGCAGTACAATTTAAATAATGTATCAATCCAATGACACCGTTATTTCGAAACGATCATACTCCTTATAACATTGTCAATTTGTCGCGTATTACGAACATTCGAGGGTCACTCTCATCAGTGATGACAGAAAATATTTTATAATTACTTGGCTGATCTTAGTGCAATGTTGTTTTGGTACACACAGGTTTATACAGGGAAACCTCAATAGTACGACCAGCATTCGGTCGGCAGAAAGTCAGTCTTAGTTGTGAGATGCTCGGATTATCGAGTATTGAAATATGTAAGAACAAATAGAAGCTAATTCATGATTACTGACTAGGTGGGCCTAAGTTCGAAGTGGTCTTTACGTTAGGTTTTACTGTACAACGTGAACGATACTGTCCGAAGAGTTCTAAATGGATGCAATGTACACTCATTCGGAACACCTCGACGATTATTGGCATAACTTTGTTTTCCGAGCTCTGCCGGATACCGCCGAGTAGTTACGATTCCATCCTTTAAAAAGTGTGTGTTTAGCATAACCCTACTTACCCCTTGAAAATGGCCATTACTCCAATTTAGGTAATTGAAGAAATTCTTGGGGGCTGCGTAAAAATATAAACGTAGTTGAAAAGACCATAAAATTAATAAATAAAAACATTGTTTATACCTACCTAAAGTTTGCCGGGTAGGGTGGTACGAAACTAGCATATTTTAAGGATGACGTAATAATAATTGTGGCGGTATGATCCTGTTTCTCCCAGCTTATACATTTGTATCTACATTCAATTAATTCAAAATTAGTTAATAGTCCCGTTATTGTTAACACGATGCCGATTGGCTATTTTTTTGGCAAAACACGTAAGTTTGATTACACACATGACCTCTGATAAAAAATAGGGCGGAAGGGAGGGATTAACAAACGTCCAAACTGCTGTCAAATATTTCATTCTCGAGTGACACTTATACAGTAAATACTCTGAAAGGCGTGATGAAATGTGTTTATATAGTTACGTCCGTTTTTAACGCCGAGTTAACGCCGCTTTTCAAAATAGTTACGTCCGTCAGTGAGTTGACCTAACCAGTGTTCCTGGGTTAGCACTCAGTACAAACATTTTCTTCCGCCAGCAACTGACGATCAGAGGAAGAGGGTTCAGATTTTGATGTGTCACCTTCAATCAAAGTGTTCAGTGCAGAGAACGCTTCAACTTGGGTTCCAACTACGACTTACAGACTACCAGTCTAGTACTTTACCAACTGAGTTAACCGAACATGATCTATGCTGGAAACAGAAAAAACAAATACATTAACGCCAAAACTATCTATATTTTAAGCTTGGACGTTTTGTAGCAATATAATACCATGATATTAACATAATCAAGCTGATCATGTCTCTGTTATATAAAAACTATCTAGGCGATTGATAAAGCCCAAATAAAACATATTGTATTGTATTGCATTGTATCGTAATATTGTTTAAATGAACAATCCACATGTAGTTGTGGTAATATCTCGCGACACGCATGGCTACCAAAGCAGATATTGTTTCTTATGATAAGTCGGTTTGAACGTGCGTGCCTATGGTTTAATATGTGTCCAAGTGTAACGCTTTAAACGTCATCTATCTGCTATTTAACGTGAATACATGAGCAACATTGGATTATAATGTCGGATTTTAGCGCGATTTGAGTTAAATGTCTTGTACTTTTGTTAACACAACTGTCTGTTTAAAGGAATGGAATATTTAACTTTACTTTAACTTAACATTTGTTTATATAATTGACAACACGAAGTGCTTATTTTATGTAAACTGGTTCCTTAGCTGTTCATAACAGTTCTTCTACAATATTTTCATTATGACTTGTTTATTACATTTTCATGACTTACACTATTAAAATTAAATGTTATATGTTATACAACTTTGTGTTGCTAACAAGAAATCGCGCATACATATAAGCAGGTTACTTCCACTTTCCACGCGCTGGCCACTGACTGGAACACATACCGATTGGGTATTGTTTAGGCTTAGATAATTACATCCATCATTTATTAATGTCCAAGTAATTAAGAAGAGATGAGAACATTGGTTCGGGCTTTAGTTATAAAACGACGAAATTTGAAGTCTAAATTTTTTGCATTGGTGTTAATTGGTACATTTGTGATCGTAGCTTTAATAAAGAGATTCGTTGACAATGGGGAACACGTTCCCTCCAAACGGAATACTTATCCCGCAACACACAATGAAAACGTGTCGGCAATAAGATCACTTAAAAGAAGCGCATTTTGCACTGAAATATCAACAAATTCGAAGGAAACGAAATGGAAAACTGTACATGAATGGAATTACCAACATTACGTACGTAAACATGTTTCTATATTCATATATGTACCGTAAAACATCAATAATAAGACCACCCTTGGAACCTTTGAAAACTGGTCTTCTTATTGAGGTGGTCTTAACATTGAGGTCAAATAAAGTACATAACAGTGAAACAGGACTTGAAATTTGTGTTCTTAATTTCGAGGTGGTCTTATTATTGAGGTGGTCTTTAAGTGGGGTACTACTGTACTTCCAAAAATTAAAAGTATCGGAAATATTAAAGTACGCATCAATATTGCTATGCATTTACTACATCCATTGTCACTATTCATACTAAACTCGCCTATTATGTTAATGAAAACTGTACATTTATTTAATTTGAACATTGGCCGTTATTGTCTATTTCAAAAGTGTATTGTATATTAATATGTTCTGATATAGTACTTCTATTTCTTCTTCTCCTTCTCAAACAACATTCTGAAAGTGCAACACTATAACGAACGTTTAACGTTCCGAATATACCTTATGAAATAAACCATGTTATAAGAATGTACGATCGCTTTGCTTTGTGTCTCCTAACATATTTTAAATAATTGATGCATTTAAAACAGATCGTTTATTAATTGCCAGTCTATACATTTCCATTCATTGTCGGTTGGTTGATTATAAATTCATTAAGTACACCAGCTTGTACGTAGACAGTGGGCCACGTAAAATATATAAGGTCGTAAATAAAATTAACATTTTTTGTTACGTTATTTATTATGTGTCACTGACGTGTCTTTTTCTTGTGTGTATATGGAGTGTAGAACAAAGACGTGTGTTGAACTGTGTGTTGTAACTTATGATGATGGATGCCTGGTTATGCTTGACAATCTATCGTCGCGGTAGTACATATATTGTCGTGTTTGTTATCTGGCATATTCTTTGTGCATCTACACCACATCTATTGTCAGTTTTGGCTGAAAAAATGGTTTAAAGTTATATTTTTGTTTACCTAAACAAACATGACAAATATATTCCCTGTAGTTAAAACATCAATAAACATGCATTAACAAAAACTGAACTCATAATGTATAGATCCGTATTTGTTGAAGAAAGATGTTTGTACACTATAAAATTAAAACAAAGTTTTGTCTGTTAGTAATATGGTAAACATGATATTTTCTATCGGTTATGCATTGCAATGGTTCTTATAAGAGATGTTTAAGCTAATTTAACAACACTACTGGATGAAGCTAATTCAAACATTGCATGTTCAGATGAGCCAGATACATCTCAAACAATACACAGCATGATTAAAATCATGTCCACGCTATGCTTTTTTAATCGTTTATTGCAATAAAATCTTATGTACAATACAGAACTGTTTGTCATATCAACAGCATATAACAATTTTAGAAATCAAATCTTTCGTACCATGAAGTATTTAAGAAGGTAGGTTAGATGTTTCAAGAAATAACATCGACTATGTTTATCTCGTACGAAACGAAAGTAATAGATTAACAAGATGTATTATATATTTGTCTTTGAGGAAAAATGAGAAAGGTTTTCGATTCGCGGAACAATCAACGATATAGAATAGAAAACACACGATGTACCTTCCACATTATCGATATATTAATGTATGTATATCAATTACGTATAAGAGCTTCTTTCAGATAAGTGATAAATGTAGTAAGGATTTATGCGCTTATATATATGAAGATCGTGTATTTTAGTCAAGCAAAACAGATTATGTAATAGAATACATGTAAGTCGATTATGGATGGCAAAACAGAAGGAATAACGAAACAATTATGAAACGAAGACAGTGATTTTAATTTCATTCGTTTATTTTTTGTTATTTCAACAATTGACCTTTCTGCAGACGCTCCGTAGCCACGCCCCCTTAGTAACAGGTTCTCGCTGTAACCACGTTAGACAAGCCATGTCCAATATGGCGTCGAACAAAGAACTATAACGGGCTGATGTAGATAGTATTCCTTCGGATTTTTCCTCATTATATGATATTTCGACTTTAAATCATATCTTGACAAAATAAATATTACATAATATAGATTTGCTTTGACTAGATTAAGAGTATCAAGCCATAGACTGGAAATTGAAACGGGAAGATGGAATAAACCTTAAATGCTATACCACGATCAGAAAGAAAATGTCAACTATGTAATGTTTTAGAAGACGAATTTCATTTTATATTAGAATGTCCTTTATATCAGATAAATTTCGAACCGATTATTATGCAATACATTTACACGTGATCATTATAATTCCATATAAGTCCATGTTTGCAGTTTATTGCGGGATTACAAGGGAAGTATTTACCAAAAAAAACATGAAAGTTATCTGTAATGTCCGTCCCCTTATGTATAATGTTATCACGGACCTATATACATATGTATATAGGTCCGTGATGTTATTTAGTGTGAATGAAAGTCATTTTAGTTATCAAGTTTAAGTATAGTTATGTTTGTGTACATAACCCACCTTTATTTTGTGTGGAGGTGGACATTACACAAAAAGGGATGGACATTAGAATATCAGAATTATTTCTCAAATCTTCAAATCCTGCAACATATATTTCTACAAATTCCAGAAATCATACTGTAAAGATACTATGATAAAATAGAAACAGAGGCAGACACAAGGCCAGTATTAGGTTGTACAAATTATATAATGTTATGCAATAAACAATAATGTCGCATGTGTGCACTATCTAGATGTAAATCTTATCCAGCCCCGTAATCAGCATTTCACAGTCTGGCCCAGTGGGAGTCCAATATGCATCCAATCAGTTTTTGCTGTCACCATCCGACACATATATACAGCAACGTTGAGAAATGTAAATACACACACATACATGTAAATTATTTTTATAGCCTTTAACTAAATGACCATTTATAAAAAATAAATGATCAGACTTGTGTTGAATGTTAGAAAATAGGTTTATTTATTTAACAAAATCAACATACTCGTAGGTGTGATATTTAGGATTTTAAACCAGATATATTACTAATTGCTATACGTACATAAATTGTAAACCCACAATGCAATTGAAATACATGTAAATTACGTTCGAAAGAAATACTTGACAGTGAGAAACCAATACTGGTATATCACATGTATTTAGATTTTTCATCAATATCAATTATAACCAAAATTAAGATATTTTTCTCCATGTATATATGTTTATAAATAGCAATACACGTTTCAGTTTCATGTTTTTAATCGCAATAATTATTGATTTTATAATGATTCTGGTCATGAAAAATTTATAAAGTAATGTCCGTCCTAAGCAAACACAAGTCCAAATACTTACTTAATTGCTGACATAAGTCAATTATTTTTGTTTAGAAAAATAATATTATGTTCCCTCAATATACAGATATAATATAGTTGGTTTGATATATTTTCACATATATAATTTGCAACTGATTATGTGAAATAAAAACATTTTAAGTTGTAAATTTGTGTTTCTTCATGTTTTAGGGTACAGACTTTTCATTAACTTGTAATGTTTGTCCCCTCCCAGTCAAACTGATATTTAAAGGTAAAATTAACAAATACCAAACAAAAAGTCATCTTTTTATCAATGGGGCATATCTGTTTGCGTTAAATTTAGACGGATTTAACTCGTGATGCGGTCTGCCGCACAACTTAATCCCCCGCATGCATTTTTTCCAAATTTGTCTTAGGTTTTGGAAAAGGTAAGAATTTCACGCCACCTATCAGTCTGGACATCTATTTTCACTACACCTTTTCACCATTGTCAATAATAAACACCCTGTAATTTGCTTTCCCGAAAACTACCACTCTTAGACAAATTTGTTGACAACAGTGTAGCTTGTCTAACAAAATGGCGTCGATAAAACAATGCCGGAGGTGTGCGCGAATACTGCAACGCGATTGGCTAACGCGAGCTGTCAATCAATATCTGCAGAAAGGTCAATTACATTACCGGTAAATACAAACGTAACTTGTGTCCCCTTAGCTAATGGGTCGTCCAGTAAGGTATGGGCGGGGGTAACTGTGACTTTAAACTAAACGAAACAAAAAGAAACATCTCTTGGATCATAAACACTCGGAAGCCTCCGTGATTTACCGATTTATGATATGATTTCATGTTCGCGACTTAATTAGCCACCCCGCTGTGTTAAGCCAGCATAATGAAATTGCCCCGGGCAGTACTAATTTATCAGAATGTATTATACATTCATGATACTTATTGTAGGCTCTTTCGAAATAAATATATTGAATCATGAACAGATCAGAACATAAAGTTTACTATCGACTTGAGCGATTACAGCTCATCATCGTTAGCAAATTATGTATACAAATACATCATCATGTGATGTGAAAAAATTAATACATATATTAAAGAATAACATCAATAGCATTGTAATATTTGTTCTTAAATTAACCATTTCATACATAAAGATGAATATTACAAGTGATTGTATAAACAGATAATAACAAAACAAAAGAAATGGGAATAAACCCAATTAATCCTAACATTAAGTATGGCATTCCTCTGATTAAGTGCGTGTTTTACTGAATAAGGCCAAGGTATATAAAGTGTTTTTTTCTCATTTGATTGAAGTAATTCTTAAAATGAAAACATAGGTTTCTTGAAATAATAAGTCTTAATATGTTTCATACCTAAAAGTTCGAAACAAGGACATATGCGCGTGAAGTGAAATTCATTTTATTAATCATTTAAATTATAACATAAACAATATCTTACATAACGTTGGATTTGATTTCTTTGTGCATCATACAGTTTTGCCTTGTACTTGTTTTCGGCAAGGTAGGCTGTGTATTATGGTAGCTACTTAGCTCTCTAGCATCGCAAACATACATTTGTCTCTTCTCAACATAAATTATAATGACACTTATTTTGTCTGTTACAATTAAAGATATCATCTTGTATTTTTGAGGATGGAGTGCAATTATTTATACATCATAGGTGCATCGGTGATTTTGTCTAATTGATAGTAAATACAAATTTATTTGTGATATATCATGAACAATTGTGTACGCCAGACAATAAGTATAACACTTAAGCCTGTAGTTTGAATACAGTATTCTGTTCTGTGTAGATTTGCATTGTTTATACATGTATTCGGGCATTTGTTTAATATATATGTGCAAATAAACATTCACTTAAAAAGCAGGGTTTGGGGACTATAATCGGATCCTGACTAGTCTATGATTTAGGAATAAAATCTGGACGCATTAATTTTCAAATATTACCAGAGACATAAATGATAAGTTTTATCATTTTTTGGCAAACAAATCAAGCTAATCTGGACTATTGAAGTGAATAAGTATCAAATGTATATTATTCATGGACTTATATATCTTGCAAAAAACGACATAAAATTTTAAAATTTATTTTATATAAGCAAAGACCTAAATACCATTTAGCGCAACTAACATGGACCATTGAATGAAGTCTCGCTACTACTAGTACTAGTTTCGTCTTGTAATCTGTATTATTGCTATCGTTAATGTTCTTTTAATGAATGTTACATTAACAACCATTGTTTGACGCCAATTATAAATTACAGATCTGGTATCAGGTGTTCATGTCTGTGAATAGGTACCCTCAATGCCATTCAAAAAGATATAATATAGGTTATCAAACTGAATTGCTTTCCACAGTGATCTCTATCTCAAGAAGTTTATGTTCTGTATGGGTAGTCATATTTTCGTGTCTGTGTATAATTATATGTACCCTCAATGTCATTCAAAAACACTATACAGTTGATCAAACAAAGACGATTGAATACATGATATTTTGAAAGTTGAAAGGGAATATGGAAGATAATCGCTACATAATTACATTATGAATCATGTCATTTGTCTTTGAAGCGTTGTTACTTCTGATATCAGTTTATGCCATCTGCTGTCTGTCACTGATAGGGTTTCATTTGTAGTTCATCGTGTGAAATTCTTCGTTCTAATAATCAAATTGCTGCTTACTTAGGAGTCTTCAAATTCGGTATATAACCATGTACTTATAATTGTACATGATGTATTATTGTCCAATGTCAAAGACTTGTTTAAGCTTTATACTTTCCTTAGTGTAATCTATCGTAATCTAAGCAAATTACTTGTCCATTATTTGTAAGTGGATATGGGCAAAGACCTAAATACCACAAAATAACTAATGGAAAATACTGGTAACTTTTCCTAGAGATTTTACTTTATCTGGCCGAGTAGCGCGTCTGTGGTATTTAGGTCTTTGATATAAGTTATGCAGGCTATTTGTCTAAATAATTGTGACATCTGAATTTTACAATATTAATAGCATTAATATAATAGTTTTCACTTTTAAATATAAAGTAAAACGATATCATATAAAAATATATTTATTGTAGTCGAATTATACTGTTTTAAATTTCACACCTTGACATAATAAAAAGTCAATCTATTGTCACCCTATAATGAACCACACCAATATTTTATTTCAAGGCTCTATATAAAAAGTCACATTTCCCCAAATGATATCCTATAAAGCGCACTTATTGTTAATTAACAGCTTGTATAATTGCTACTGGACCCCCCTAGTGTGACCATCCAGAGATCAAGTGCCATAAAACTTCGGTCATACTCGGTCATACTCGGTCATACTCGGATGGTCTTCCGAACATTTCCGAACGTGGTAAAAAACATACTATATGATTTTAAAGTGTAAAAAAGACCATTTTCCTCTTTAAATATTTTCACAAAATAAATACCAATTGACAGAGAAATAATTATGGTTTATGAGACCATTTGCATTTTGTTAATATCATTAACCGTTTTTAAATGACATTAAGTTAATTTCAGAGTAAATTGTTTTCGCCTATATATTCTATATAGCACTGGTAACTGTTTTAAAGTTAAAAAAATACCATTTTACTTTTATTTCAAATAAAAGGTAAAACATTTGAATGAAAGGGGAATATTAAAACATTTTAAAACCGTTTGCATTTTTTTGATATCTTTAACGGATAAAAAGTTATACGAATTTAAAGCTAAAATCCTTCATAGTTCTATATAGACAATTTTGCGCAGTATCGATTATCAGATGATGAGAATTCTTCCACATGAGTATTAACTTATTTTATGGCGTGTCTGTTGCAAGTAAAAATAAAAACCTTTTAGAATGTCTTCCTTGCGTGCCTAAGGTTGACGCTGGTTACCATGAATATGTGGTTACTCGGAGATGGATATGTGTGGAGTTCCATTAAAGGCTTATCTGGATGACACAAGACATAAACACGTTTTTTTTACTTGCCAGTATTTTGATTGGCACCAAAAGCACTGCAAAAAATTGTTCACAAGAACTTGATTAATGGCCTATTAAAATGCAATACATTATTGCCGCTCTACCTTATAATAAAGACAAATCACGTTAATTCCAAGACATGCGTAACGCGCATGCGCTGAGAGGATCGAACGTAAGCCCTCCATCATGTTTCGCTCGCTACGGTAAATATGGTTGTGAGGCAAAAACAACTTTTTCGCTAAGAAAACCATCTTAATGGTAATGATTTTCATATTCTACATGGTCTTTATTACGTATGGTATTATTTTAGAAAAACATTTTTAACTAAACTACTAATTGGTTACAAAGTAGAAAAGTGAACGGAGGTGAGTATTTTGTGATGCATTATAACGCGATAGAAGGTGAGCAACACTCTGAGTCAAAGTCGTAAAGTGACATTGTCTGGTTCATCGTTGTTCTTGTTTATAGGACCAAGAAAATTCACTCTTGTGCACAAAGAGTTAAAGATAACACAAAAAGCGTAACTGCCCGTCATTATGATATTTAGCACACATCGTGCT
Source organism: Mactromeris polynyma (assembly GCA_032209605.1). NCBI lineage: Eukaryota > Metazoa > Mollusca > Bivalvia > Venerida > Mactridae > Mactromeris > Mactromeris polynyma. The sequence continues at coordinate 1,188,808 of JASFXZ010000039.1, read as the reverse complement.
CCATTGACTGGTACAATTTAAATAATACATGAATCATTAATTAAACAATTTAACGTCCTTGCGTGTTTCAGGTGTTGTCATTTATGCAAATAAATTCTGTATTATTGCCTTACGCTACTCATAAAATTAAGTAACTCATAATTCCCCTTCCTCCTAAAACATGTGACCATATTTAACCAAAATGTTGGGTTCTTTTGTAGTCCATGTTTATAAATATTACGAGTATTAGTAATGACTGTAAATAGAGCTTTAAGTAATATTACGCTCATTTTTTGTTCATTTGTTTAACTGAACAAACATGAAAAATATATTTCCTTTAGTTAAAACATCAATAAACATGCATTAAAAAAAGAACCAACTCATAATGAATTTATCCGTATTTGTTGAAAAAAGATGTTTTAACGTCAAAAAATTAAAACAAAACTTCCAATTTTTAACACGCAGGCTATTTTACTAGTTTTGAATGTTAGTATATGGTAAAAAAAGATATTTTCAATCGGTTATACATTGCAATGGTCTTATTAGAGATGTTTTAGTCAATGTAACAACAATTCTGGATGAAGCCAATTCAGGCATTTAATGTACAGATGAGCCAGATATATCTTTAATATATTGTAACAGATTATAATGTGATCATTAAATACGTTATCTGTGATATCTCTCTAAATGCGATGATGTTTGGTTCAGAAATTTGCTCATGAGCAAGAGATGCATTCATCAAAATGATGTAATGTTGATTTCGAAAGTCAATGGATACAAATTACCTGGGACAAAACAATAGCGTTGTTAAAATATGTTTTATTGACATAACTTTTAGTGTTGTAAAACGATAAGTTCAAGATGGCGATACGTGCTACAGTAGGACACCACTAGGGGGTTCAGGAGGGGGCGCACCTAATCTTACATATACGATAATGATTGAGTATAAATACGCAAATGTACAGATATCTTAATTGTAAACTTTTCCAATTAGCGATTATATGGCTTCATCGAAACCACAAAATGGCCAAAAGGCTACGCCCCCAACGCTCTAATCCTGGAACGGCCCTTGAGAACCTCTTCCAGGACAGGAGATATCTCAGTTAAAATAACATTTTCCTCAGATTATTATTAACATTGTCCTAGACTCTGATAGACTCTTCGAATGTCAAACATGATAGGCAGTATATTATGGTAGCCAATGATTTAACACATAAGTTCACATATGCCTATTCCATACATTTAAATGTACACTGTAGGGCTTTACAATGAGGTAAATGATCCCCATCAGCAGCTTGACACAATGTTTAGAGGGGTTTAAACAATGTCAGTGACATGTATGCACCTCTTCTGACGTTAAGTGTTATGTTTAGATCTTCCAGTAGTGTGACAACCACCAGCCTTACAAAGTATCTGCCCAAACGAGATTTGAAAAGACTATGAAGTCAAACCACAATCTCGCTTACATTCTTCGTGGCATGTATCCAGCACGAAACACCTCCTGAATCTGCTTTAGGCGAGATCACAAGACATGCACCATTCTAACACTTATTGTCATGACTAAAATATGTCACTGATTGTACAAGAAGCCAAATTGTGTGGTAATTGTCAGTTGGAATGTCTGAATTAACAATGTGTCTCTGCGCAGGATGGCTAAAACACTTCAGTTCATGCAAGCAATATCGGTTACAATAGGTTTTGTCAGTTATGAGACATACACACAGATCTAAGAAATAAACTTGGGAGGCTTGAAAACATGTGAATATTTGTGTTGCTACAGACTGTTAAGGAGGGACGAGATATTGACTGGTGAATATTAGTCTTTACATGTACATTATATCAATATGAAACATACATGTACAAGTAAGCATTATTTAAATGTATTTATTTTATATGCCTTTTATTACGCGGTAATACCAACAAAAACATCACAATACTCAATTCGATATCCGCGTTGACGAAGAATACAACCATTTTTAAGTCACATGATCACTCACCGAAGCGTCGTTTAATCGAGCAATTCGATTCGATAATAAATTTCTGATGATGGCGGTATGAGACGATTGACCAATCAGAGTTCACGTTTCATTTGTTAGTCACGTAACTAATATACGTGTACACTGAATCGATTAAACATTGTTACAACCCATTTAGCCAGTACGAAATAAACAACATTATTATACAGTTATACCTCAATAATAAGACCACTCGTTGGAATCTTACAAACTGGTCTTCTCATTAGGGTGGTCTTATTATTGAGGTTGAATAAATAGCAAAACAGTGAAAATGGACTTGAACATTTTGATCGTAATTTCGAGGTGCTGTTATTATTGAGGTGGTCTTTAAAAGGGGTTTTACTGTATTGTAAAATATCAACTTTTGTGAACTTTGTATTCATGAGATGTTAAAATTAGAGTTCAAACTGGTGATGAATAGTCATTCGAGAAGTGTGTGCGTGAAGAAATTAATTTATCTATAAATCTTTAATAAGTTATAACTTATCAGCTACATATTCATCAGTTGTGATTCATTTTTAGTGCATGAGTGTAATAGTAATGGTAAGCGGCGATGTCATCAGTCATAATTTATGGTGATTGACTTGAAACTTGTTTGAACAAAAAGTTATTTGAGGGCAAAAAGACACTTGACGATTGATTCACCTAATAACTTTCAAGAATACTAAATTTGTAGCACAGACATTCGTCGCATAAGGGTCCCCCAAACCCCCACTACAACCCCCAACACGAAAATCCGATTGTTCCACTATATGTACATGTATATGATAATATATACATACATGTATGGTGGAAAAAATTAACTTCAGATCTTCGTGTTGGGTGATTGTAGTGGAGGTTTGGGAGACCTTTATGCGACGAAAGCCTGTGATTTGAAGTATGTTTGTAGTTAACTATTTATTTTCTAAGATATGGTACAATGTCATTGTTATTGGGGTTATATTGCCCTAACATCATATAATACAGAGGATGGAGATAATATTAAGGTCCTTCCAAGTGGCATGGTCACGGATTGAGAGAGTCGATGAGGTTAACTGCATGAAATGTATTTTTAAATTCATTCAGTATTGATAGAAAGTGGTACACACTAATTGATTGACTAAAGGATACTTTTCTTGTTTGTAACAATTCAAACGATATTTGGGATATATTTTACCAGACTTTCTTGTAATACGTCCAGAAAAGATTTATATATCATTCATAACTATATCTGATAAGCTGAACCAGAACAAGTAAACATTATCAATTTCTTTTGCTTATTTTGGTTTGTTGTAGGCGATAGTTTTTTAAAAGAAAAACAGAGCAGTAGGCCTATAAATGGTAAACGTTTAATACTTGTTAGTTATAACTTTATCTTAGACTATAGTTTTACATCAGATACAAATTGTATACATGTAATATTACATACACAATGATACTAACCATCAGTTTATATTAACTTCTACATGTTCAATGTTTTGTTCTTTATTTAATCTCAATATTCAGGCCTCCTCAATAAGAAGACAAGTTTTCTTGGGTCCCAAGGATGGTCTAATCATTGGGGGTTTACTGTATGTTGTTCGCTTTTCACATTATACCGATATGAGACGGGTGGATGTAGATTGTCTATTTATTTAAAATTTTACCTGAGCATCTAATGCTAAATTTTACGTAGAGTTACTGTAGCCTCCGCGATTTACCGATTTATGATATGATTTCATGATCATTATCGTTCGCGACTTAATAAGCCACCCCGTTGTGTTTAGCCAGCATAATGAAATTGCCCCGGGCAGTACTAATTTATCAGAATGTTTTATACATTCATGATACTTATTGTAGCCTCTTTCCAAAAAAATATATTGAATTATGAACAGAACATAAAGTTTATTATGGACTTGAGCGATTACAGCTCATCATTGTTAGCAAATATGTACACAAATACATCATCATGTGATGTGGAAAAAAATACATGAATATTAATGAATAACATCAATAGCATTGTAATATTTGTTCTTAAATTACCCTTTTCATACATAAAGATGAATATTACAAGTGATTGTATAAACAGATAATAACAAAACAAAAGAAATGGGAATAAACTCAATTAAGTCTAACATTAAGTATGATATTTCTCTGGTTATGTGCGTGTTTAGTGAATAAGGCCAAGTAATATAATAGTGTGTAATAAATATTTACATATATGCATATACAACTGAAAACCCAGTTGTTAATTGTTATTAAAAATAGTTATAAAGTGTGACCGTCCAGAGATCAAGGGCCCATAAAACTTCGGTCGTACTCGGTCATACTCGGATGGTCTTTCCGAACGTGGTAAAAACATACTATATAATTTTAAAGTGTAAAAAATACCATTTTCCTTTTTAAATATTTTCACAAAATAATACCGACTGACAGAGAAATAATTATGGTTTATGAGACAATTTGCATTTTGTTAATATCATTAAATTGATTCCAGAGTAATTTCTTTTTCGCCTATATATTCTATATAGCACTGGTAACTGTTTAAAAGTAAAAAAAAGACCATTTACTTATATTTTAAATAAAAAGTAAAATATTTGAATGAATGGGGAATATTGCAACATTACAAAACCGTTTGCATTTATTTGATATCTTTAACGGATAAAAAGTTATAATAATTTAAAGCTAAAATCCTTCATAGTTCTATACAGGCAGTTTTGCGCGGTATTCTATGTGATGAAATACATAATAATTATATCTCGACGTCAGCTGAGCAAAGAAATCGGCCATTTTGTTATTGTCGTAAAAGATATGTCACAACGATACTTTTTTCTCATCTTTGTCTCACCCACCATCCTTTCACTGGAGTTCATTTTACTTCATTTAGCTACATGTAATATCATAAATCCATGCTTCCATTTTCTTAGAGATGTTAATGAATGGCAATGTTGGTATTCGAATATTCGCTCGACCTTCCGAAAGAATATTGGAAGATTCGACTGTCGTCCATTATGTAGCGTCATCAACTATTTGTTTACCATCACCATCCATGGAGTATACTGAATAGAGCAACAGTTCTGTGACCGGCAAATACCACAGAATCAGTAGATCCGGGTTGAAATCCCGGTAGCGCCATTGACCGATTTGTTCATGTTCCTAAAAACATGACTTTATTCCTCATATACACCATTACATGGACCAACATATGAATATATCATTTTTATGTGTATGTAACATGTCTTCAATTCGATTATGAACGGATCATGCAAATTTAAAACACTTGCATTTATTGTTTATTTCCAGAATACACCACATTTTTTGAACAACTTCAAAAACCCATGTTACCTCACAAACACTTCGGGACATGATACCAGACGGTCACCGATTCTCTCAACCAAAGGACTACAACTGCAGTGTCTCCCATATTTTATTATAGCCGGTTTTCCGAAATCCGGAACCACAGATCTCTGGAGCCGACTTATGAGCCATCCAGACATAAAACTCAGACACCAAAAAGAACCTAAATTTTTTAATGTTGGGAGAATAAGTAAGTTATTTCCTAAGTTATTTCCTAAAAAAGTATAATCTGGTTAATCTGAGAATGGCAATCATATTAATGAACGTGAAGCGATTTCAAAACATTCTCTTAAAATTACTTTGTGTCAACTTCCATTTGCTGGTAGTGGTACAGTGGAAAGTCCCTAGTCCGGAAACTCTCCGGTACGGAAATTTCTTCTAACCAGACAATTTTCTTTTGATCAAACTTCAAAAGATGTATACATTCACACCAACTTTACTGATAACAGTGGTGAACGATGTCTTTTCTATAGCACGTTGAAATAAACAAACTTTTGGCTGGTTCAAAGATCTAATCTCAGTGAAGTTATTTGACAATGCGTTATATGTATACGTAAACACATTGCTGTAATGAAATCATGTCCCGTGCATTCCGACTCGTTTACGATAGAAAAACATCAGATTATTCGAGAGGAATCTGAGGAATATATATATACCAGACTTTGTCAATATTATTATTGAAACTTCAGTGCAACCTCTCTGGAGCCCTATGGTAACTGCAATTTTCTGCAATTTTCGGCGAAATTTGCAAGTTGTTGCTTATGTTTAGTACTTATTTACCTCGGGAATTGATAATGTTGTTGATGAGAGGTTATTGATCCAGAAAGGGTCGCTCTGGAAATGTTGTATTCTGGATTCTGTTCCCTCTAACGTCGATGGACTATTAATAGATATTCGACTTTTCAGATGAAGAAAGATTTGATCGCGGTGCGGCGAGATATGCATCCTTTTATGACAGAGCAGCGGGCGAATTGCAGCGATTGGTGTCTCCATACGATTGTCAGGAGAAACCATTTCCGTATCATCACGGCATAACGGGTAAAAGTCTCACTACCTTTATTCGGCGCAGCCGTACTGACATGGATTTGTTATTTGCATATCAGCATTGTGTAAACATATCAAATCTTACTTTAGCCACAAAACCAAATTCTCTTCAACCTAACAACGTTTGTAACCTTGACGCGGATTGGTTAACATTTCGTTAAAGCCCATATGTTTGTTTCTACAGTACTTCTACATATACAGTCAGTTTTTTATTTACTTGAGAACAGTTCTGACAAATTGTGGTGGTTATATAGCCAATGAAAACTTGTTTTGGCAGATAGACATATCGTACACACTATGACAGTATTTAACTTATTTATAATCCACTATAAACAGAGAAATATAGGTAAAACATATCGATGCATTTACGAACAAAACGTATTAAGATCTCCATTGCAATGGAAGGACAATCACGATAAATAATTACTGGTCGCGCCATTGTATGTCATGCATCAAACATGTTGATATGAGAGAATCAGATGGTGACATTCACCTTTTGGTAGATCATCCAAATGCATAAACAAGCGCATATTCTGATCATCGCAACAATGAATAACCGCCACATTGTTTCTAATGCATACATATCACCACATATATTTATGATAATGATATACAGTAAAACCTCAATAATCAAACCACCTTTTGAACCCTTGAAAACTGGTCTTGTTATGGAGGTGGTCATAATATTGAGGTAGAATAAAGAGCAAAACAACCTAAATGGACTCGATAAATAATTGTGGTATCCATTTCGAGATCGGGTCTTATTATTGAGTTGGTCGTTAGGTGAGGTTTTAGTGTTTACGAAATCACGAAAGACATAAAAATACGTTAGAGACTATGGAGTCGAGAACATTGTGAAAAAATATTTGTGCGACTTCGTGGTTTTGCGTGTGTTTTTTATAAGCTTGTTGTCTTTATCGACAGGCGAGGGGTCAGTTGATTCAGTATTCGATAATAGAAAATGGACACAATACCCAGGGAATGAATATTGCAGAGAACCTGTTATAACAACAGCTGACTATGCTCATCAAATTAATCCAAACATGAAAGTTATATTTATGATCAGAAATCCAACAGAAAGGTAAAACTAAACACATTATATTTCCAAAAATATATAATATCGTAGATATATGAAATTACGCGACCCAGTCCGTCCAGTCAAATATGTCGGTTAGTTGTGTATCTTTCAGTTTGGAGGTCTCAAGTTCAAATGTCCTTTGTGGAAGAGTAGAAACCAGTAGCAACAACAATCTTCCTGTTAACAGTTGTGTCTGTACCAGTTACAGCAGTAGAAGTATTATTGCTGTTACTGCTAACAGTGTTGGCATTAAAACAGCTGTACAGTTAACAGCTTGTCGATACTTGTGCATATGTACAATGCAATCTTAATGAAAAAAACGTTGGGGTTCATATCTCCTATAGTTCTCTACAATTTGTGAAGTAACCAAATGGAACCATTTACAAAATAGAGTACATTCTTCCTTACTGCATGTAAACTGTTGTTTCAAGTTCTGTATGCGAGAAATTTAGATATTTATACAATTATGTGTACTACTGTTACAATGAGCTCCTTATTATTGCGCTTACTGCTGACAGTAGGCGCACCATTACTGCTAGTACGGCTAGCTGTAATACTTCTGTTACTTCTACACCGAACAAACACTGGTAGCATCCGTCCTTAGTTTCACTTTTTTGTAGGTTATACTCAGATTATATATACGAAGCTAGATTCATCAAGTATCCGACAGGTATTCAACTATTCCATGATGCTGTTAATCGTACTATGAAGAAACACACGGAATGCAGAAAGTACCATAGCATCAGAGCCTGTGCCTACAACGATACAATTGAAGACTTCAAAGTAAGTGTGGAGAATAAGATTGTAGGAGAAACAAAATCACAGCTCATGTAAGGCTTAAAGCAGCCACATTAAAGTCCGTTCACCGAGGGAAATTTTTGTTTTCGCTCATTTCTGCTATACACATCCATCATCACCAGTAGTAAAGTATGAATGATTAAAATTACAATGTCTGTCTAACATCTAGTGATGGACCATATCCTTATTCGCGCATTTACCACTAGATTTTCTTGAATTATTGCGATATCTTCTTATACTGGTCACATATCAAAGAGCTGTAATTAAAATGGGAACGAGTGTATGTATCAACGATGCTTCTGTTCTGTAACTGTATGCGGTCATTTAATTATCATCTATCAAAGGTCCGACAAAGATGACCAAATGCATTCGGCAATCCTCGGGTCCTTCTGAACACTGCATTGGAACGAAAGAGGCCGAGATATACCGATTGGAACCGGATGAGGAGGTTAGCCATGTGATGTTTGAGCAGATGTCGATGTGTTTTGTAAGCCGCCGAGAATTAAAATGTCAAATATTTACATTTCAGATTCGACTGCGTGTAGGGATGTATCATATTTTTATATCTGACTGGTTAGACATTTTCACAAAAGAGAATGTTCTTGTTATAGACGCAGCAGATACAGTTGGCGAAAAGAGGTCCGCGACTTATAAAAGAGTCCTTACGTTTCTCAATTTAAGTAAGTGGGACATTCTACATACGTGCAGTGCTCTACAAAATGTTGTCCCAGACTATCTGATATGTAAAATTTGGCTTGTCGGACATAGGAAGCTAGTTATCGGAGAATATCGGTCAATTTAGTAACACTTATAAATATACACAATGATAGCTCCATAATCTAAAATTAATTATTACATGTATGTGTTTGTTGGATTCTAAGGTTTGACTTACAACTGGATAATTGCTGTTATTAGTTAGCTTTAAAAACAGACTTGTCCGGGATTAACTTTACCTGTTGGTAATCCGATTCAGCATTAGACTAGTCCATGTCGTCGGGCTAGTGGATTTCTAGAGCCCTGACGTGGATGGTATAAATTAAAATTTTATATTCTAGACCATGCTTTGTGGGGAGGCACTGTCTACGGTATGTGGCGTTCCCTGTAGCAACTTATTCTCTCTCTTGTATATAACTGATAGATGAGCAGGTACGATAATTTTACTCAAAAGTTTTTTCGATAAACAAATAATCCAGTTTTATCCGGGTACTACAAGAACAATCTGTGAACAACGGTGGATATCTCAAAAGTGACCGGTACCCTTTGTTTCGGAAACCATTATGAAAAAAAAATATTTAAAAAAAGGAATCCTGAGAAGGTCGTGTTCGAAATTGAAATTGGAAAGTTGTAAAGTAAAAATATGTGGCGAGCTAGAAAAATCTGATCTAGTGTTATAAATACAACGACTGGTGTGTATATAATTTCTCGGGTTGCACTTTTTCAGGGCCATTTACAAGACTCGAAGAGTTGCTCATATTTAAACGACCCGATGCGAACAAGCGTCGAGACGCAGAAGCAAAAATAGGAGATATGCTTCCGGAAACCCGAGAGCTGATAGATCAATTCTACGAACAATTTAATAAAAATCTTACAGAACTTTATCCAGAAATTGATTACAATACTAAAAGAGTTTCTGGACAATCAAACGGCAATAGTCAATAGTTACCATGTCGATCAATGTGTACATTATCCAATCTGAGACAGTATGAGTAAACGGTTCAACCGTTCTCATACTCTGTGAATAAACATTGTGAAAACTTCCGACGTATTCATAATATATATCTGTAAGCAATAGACTGAACTTGGCCTAGTTAAATCGACTTCCATTCTCGAGAGGCCGTAGGCTCGGGTGAGGCGTGTGTCTTCGTGACAAATGACTAAATGTAATACGTGTACATCCAAAGTTTTCCGTCTCTACCTTTGTTGCATGAGGTGAAAATTTCAGTAACTTGAGGATTATCTGATTACCCAGGTACACTGGTTAGGTTAACTGTTCACCGTACATAACTGAATAAATGTTGAAACAACACACACATCAGAGAGAAACACAGGATTATATCAGAGGCGTTTCGATTAAAATATTGTCATATGTGATATGTATGGCATTGTCGTCTTAAATTAGTACAATTTACGATCATGGATTGCATGATAATTATGTGTTAGATCTCTATTGTATTATTTTTAATGCACCTTAAGATATGTTCTCAGTTACAAGGTACATGTATAGGGAGATTTCCTATTTGTACAGAAATGGCAGGTGAACATTAACATTGTTTTGTAAATGCAGAATTCATTTTGTATCCTACGATTACAATGATAGTCTGTGACAGACAATGACATGAAATCTCAGATTGGAACAGAACAGAATATACCGTGTAAGAAATATCGTTAGCAAACTTTGAAACTGCAAAATGTCCTTATTTTTGCTGTTATAGCTATGTGTTAAATATTTTATCATCCATTACACGCGAATCAAAACACGTTATTTTAACAAGAAATATTGTGAATAAGATACCATGTGTATGGTGGAATATTTCTGCCACCAGTTAACCTGGTTAATGTAGGCCTTGAATTAAAGAGTTGTTTTGTACCGAATATATGCATGTTTCAGAATTAATAACGACCATCAATTGTAAAATGGTTACTAGTGATCTAAGTGTGGATATGATACATACTCGTGAACATGACTATGGTCCATCTTTTAATAACATTTTTGTACAATCATGGGTTTCAACAGATGAGTAAGAATGGCGTAAGTAAATTTATATAATTTATTTGGTTGCATATATTTTAGAAAATATGAACATAGGAAGTGAGCATTTAGAAAAGAGTTTGAGCGTACACATAGAATTATGTTCATACTTGCACCGTAATACATAATTATACATAAGGCCAAGCCAAATTGGAATTTTGTTAAGCGTCAACCTAAGTTCGCGAAACCTAGCTACCGATTCAAAAAAAACTCATAACGGAAAAACAAATATCCTCAGATAATAAGCGATGCATTATTTTAGATATTTTAATGAAAGTAACACCATAAAACAAACAAAATGGTTTGCTTCCAAATTAGATCTATACATGAATAAATCTAGTCTAAAACTGACTAGTTTTCACACAAATTAACTAGTTTTCACACACATTAACGTTAAACACATTTCTACAAGACAATAATAGTATGTTAAGAATTCATGTCTTTTTCTGTCAATTTTTTGGGGAAAAGTCCCTATATAAATTGGGAAAAAATGCGTCGTAAAATTTGCCAATTTGAGAAAACTTGAATCTCTTCAACCTGAATTTGAGGAATTTTCATAATTAAAAGTACAGGCTTTTCATATCTAAATTTTTCATAAACAAGCATTCTAATCTACATTTCTAAACTGTCGATTATCATACAAGGGACACCAATGGCGAGAGTTATACAAAGAGCTTCAAGATATACAAAGTCGATCCAGAGTTTTCGTAGGTGCTTCTGATTGGGATTTGGTTTTCAGATTGGGAAAAAAACATATACATGTATTCGGCTTTGGGAATGGGTCAGATAGTCACATCGTTGTCGGATCTCAACTAAAATTGCCGTTGTCGAATCATGGGCATCGAAAATATTTGAGAACTTTAGCTTAAAAAAAACTTTTGATTTGGCTCGAGGAGCGCAAAACATAGGCGCACGCGGACGCTAAACAAATTCCAATTTGGCATGTCCTAAGATGTTGATCTGAACAAATTACGAAGTGTACAATTAGATTACAAATACATTTAACAAAATGAAGAAATTCAAAACAACATAAATAAAAACAAAAACGAAACATCAAGTTGTGTACTTGTCTAAACAACATAGAGGTACCTGTCATATTAATTATAAGTTCCACATGTCATAACCATTCCATCGATAAAAAGAACAATTTCTTAGTTTTTTTATTCATCATAATTCATCTTACATCAAACGTGAAGCACGTTCTCATAATTTGCATTTATCACTCTCGATGGTTGATTCCTGGATTACCCACCAGTATTCTGGCCTAATTGAGAAACTCGATAATTGAAATACCAAATTCAATAAACCCTCAATGATAAATATTTCAACATAAAAGCATCATTACGATTTAATAAAAATATTCCTGTCAGCGTATTTACAAAACAAGAGACCCAACATAAAGTTTATTTCAAGTCGACTTGAACCAAATTCTGTATTCTTATTAAAGCAATAGAAGTTCATTTTATGAGTACTTGTATCAGTGACACTGTAAATGACATTCAACAACGTAGGCATAATGTAGATAATAATAATTAATAAAGTATTGATATAATATATTATTTCTCCCTCCTCCTTCGGCCTACGATTACCGACTTTCTTGGCTTGGTCCGTGATGTATTCCATCTTGGACCAATTTATTGGTTCCAGATTCCATCCATTAAACATTTTCCCTCGTTTTTCCCCCTAATTTCTCCTTAGTTGTTTTGGTGGTCGACCAGACCATTCCTTGAGCTCCTATTCCCTTAAATGTTTACCCTTGCACTTCCTCAGTCCATAGTGTGTTGTAGACTGCTGTTGCCCTGGAGGTCGTAGGGAGGAGACATTGTCTTATGCATTGGACATTCCCTTTAACAACTTTAACCTCTCTTTTATTTAACGAAAGCAGACGTTTTACTAATGCTAGAAACATGAACTTATTTACAACGTGCCCTTCTAAACTACAACGTACAGGAAACATGATATTAAATGACAAACAAAATTGAAAATATAACTTATTTGATTTTCGCAGCATAAAGATATAATTCATACCCGATAAACACTTGGTGATATTTGTGTTACAACATTGTGTTCACAATATATTTGACATTACCTTAAAGTGGTGAAGTCGCCATGTTTTTTGACAAGTTTATCAATATACACATTTATGGATTAACTCTATACACTGTATAGTACTTTTTTACATTTAGAATGACTTTTAATGAAGTTTTACATTCCGGTAAATGCACACACAATTCTGTTAAGTATTTTTAATATCAAAAGTATTTTTGGAAAGGAATGAAAGTGTCTAGCTTATGCTATCGATTTTTTTTCAAAATCATATCAATAAAAATATAAAAAACTAGATTTTCCATACTCATCCCTTGTTTCTGTTCTTGTTATTTTGGAATAAAAACTTAATTTTATGTTGTTTTTATAAAAATCTCGATAGCATGAGGTAGATTTGATTATTATCTTTATATACATGTGTTTCTTTTGCAAACTTAAAGCTTGTGCAATTAGCCTGATTTACCGGACCAACATGTCCAATTTGACAGTACCAAAAGTTCAAATAACTTCGTTATTTTTCAACATTTTTACACAATAATAGCAGTATTAGTAGAAGGACAGTATATTGATAAAACAGTGTACATTTCACCTTGCTATAATATGTACTTTCAAAAATATTGCTAAAAGCAAATATGGCTATTTTCTAGGGTAGCCTATATATCGCCTTAACGCAAATAGTTTAAATAATCAATGGGGAATGTCCCGTTTTATGAACAAAATTTACATGCATGTATACACCGTTTATATATTAAACAGCATGTTTGTATGTGTATATTTATTGCAAAAGGCAATATGTTTATATAACGGTAAAACGAGAACCCCGTGAACTTAATCAAACAAATACACATAAAACAACAGATTCATGCATATTTATTACAAAGAAAAATATTGGGCATAATACTATGGCGGCATACTTCTTCCACCAGTTATCTACCTAATTAACTAGGAAATTGAGTGGTTACCACAATAAAGAAAACGTTTTCGCGTTAACTACTTAACATTTATCGAAAATATATTGTCCGTCCTGAAAACTTAGGAGATTAATTGGGTAAGTGGTGGCATATGTAGGCACTATCGGACATTTTTTCGTGATATGTATCTGGTATGAAAATTTATCATGATACTTATCTAGTAAACCACATAATTTTCTCATTAATTAAGTAGTTATCTAGGTTCTTTAACGTGATAAGATCATCATTTTCTAGTTAATTAAGTTGTTATCTAGTTTCGTTAAGGCGATAACCACATAATTTTATAGTAAATTATGTAGTTAACTAGTGGCAGAAGTAGGCCACCGTATAATACACATTTGCTGCAAGATAAATGCAACTTATACATATTTTTACTCAAGAGCAAATTATATCGAAAGGAAACATCACAATGCTTTTTGTATTTTTTACTCTACTTAATCACCTTAGTTTTATATACTTTTTTGTACAAAGTGTATACATGTGTGTACAAAATAATAATAATAAATAATATCTCATCAAGTCAGTTAAATAATTGATATATGATTGTATTTAAGCATAGACAAATAACAATACATACATTAGTACATATACGTACATTGTACTTTCATCTCAAAAGAGTAGAATTTCAAATGCAAGATATTTACATAACAAGAGAGGTAGTTACAATAATCAAATAATAAAACATTTATTATATATGTTATTGAATAGTATACCTAATTTGTGTTTTGTTTGAATTTTCTTTTCTGTACCTTAATTTACTTTAATGATATCTTGGTTTATATAAGGGTTGTTCTCTTCATCTCTACCATAGTCCTCATGACTGTTAATTTCTTCTGTCTCTACTTTACCTTCAGGTGTCTTCATCTCTACTCTGTCTTCAGTCCCTGATATATTTTCTACTCACTCCGATGTGTTCTGTTCCATCCTTGTCATCAGAACGTGAAGAAATATTTCTTCTTTCAGAGGCTCTCTGTAAAATTCTTAGAAGTGCAGGGATCGAAGTGGTAAGGTCACCAAATGTCGGTCTATTGTCTGCTTCCCATTCCCAGCACGATTGCAAAATTCGGTACCTACATAAAAGAAATGTATAACTTATGTTAGTGAAGACGATTACCACATATACATGAACCCTTAAGTGAATTACAAAACAAGAGATGTTTGTAAAACACTATGCCCCCTGTGACCTTGACCTTTGACCTCGTGACCCTAGATCAATAGGGTTCCTATGCTACCCAAGGTGAATGTGTGGATGATAGTTTGAGGATTATAGGTCAAGGGGTTCTTGAGTTAATGATTGGAAACGAAAAGGTTATGGGTTGTGAACAATTGACCTCTGTGACATTGACCCTTCACCATGTGAGCCCAAAATCAATAGGGTTCCTCTGTTACCGAATATAAATGTGTGGACTACGTTTGAGGATGAACAGTGAAGAGGTTTTCGAGTTATTGATCGGAAACGGTGTGTGGGCAATTGACCACTGTGACCACAAAATCAATAGGATTCCGCTGCTACCCAATATAAATATGTGGACCAGGTTTGAGTATAAAAGGTCAAGGGGTTCTGGAGTTATTGACCGGAAACTGTTTGTGAACAATTGACCTATGTGACCTTGACCTTTGAGCCCATAACCCCAAAATAAATAGGGTTCATCTGCTTCCCAAGATGAATGTGTGGACCAGATTTGAGGATAAAAGGTCAAGAGGTTCTGGAGATATTGATCGGAAACTGTCTGTGAACATTTGACCCCTGTGACCTTGACCTTTGAGCCAATGACCCTTAAATAAATAGGGTTCATCTGCTTCCCAAGATGAATGTGTGGACCAGATTTGTGTCAGAATATTGAAAAGAATACAAAGATAATGACTTCACTATGAAACACTATAGTGTTATCTTAATTGACATCACGACAGCTCTCGGATATTTCCGTACCACTTCGTTACTCTACGAACAACCTCTTGTGTATGTCAGGCGGAGCACTATGTGGCAAAATTCAACAATTTGTGCGGTCAAAAAATAGTTCTCGTAAAACTGATTTAACTTCCAATAAATTCACATAAGAAATAGATTATCGTTTTCATTTCTAGTTAAAAACAAATGTCAGTCTTCATAATATTAGCTTAAATATGTGATTCTAATCCCGTTTCATCATCACTCCAGCTTTCACGCCGCATTATTGTTTACATGATATTCGAATGGTATTTCCGAAAGTAGTGCCTTACGAATATCCGAGGCATTGGACGTGGTTGGCCGAGGTTTTCCGAATGTTTACACCGTCGGTAAGGCCAGGCGTAATACAATCCACGTGACTATGTTTCAGCGCTGATCAGGACTGAAGTTTATCACGTGATCAAGAAACCGGATAAAGAAAATGCGCGGGCATAAGGTAATCTTGTCCAATCAGATAATCGAAGTGATTGAATTCCGCCTGGCTATACTGACAGCGTTAGCAATCAGTGAGCCAGGACCCCAGGCTAATGTTTCATTGAACGGTAAACATGCTGGAAATAGACAACTTGTAATGCGATAATGTTTACTGTTGCACTATGCCTTCGTTTCTAAAACGATAAATACTTAACTACGTATTTCTTTTCTAGAAACCTTGAACATCCTAAATTTGAATTGACTCGTCCGAAATCTAGTTTAAACCATGCATGTTAGTAAATAATAAGCGTTCTCTTTAGGGAATTATAAAATGTTCAAAGAGCAAACGCTGCTAGATGCGACAAGGAACACATCGTGAAAATTGGATATTGTCTGGGAGTCAGTTTCAAGATAAATCTTCAGACAAATTTTAGAATAGCATGATATCATAGAACAAGAATAATATTGACGAAATGACAGTACACAAAGTATATGATATAGAAACTGGGATCCAAAATAACTCTGAATCGCGAAAAATGGGCAGGTTTTGTCTTAAGATCAAAAGTGGACAAAATGAAGAGTAAGAAGGCAATCTGAACTTCCGCTGACAAACGTAGAAAAATGGAAATGGATGTGACATACGCAAGTAAGGATCAACATACATGGATGGGACACAATAAAAAGATATAAATGAAAAGGACACGGAAACCAAACAACACAGCATCCCCAACGAAACCAAAAACAGATACAGCGAATGACACAGAACTGTACGACCAAAAAAACTAATTTAGGCAATACAATAAACTACCGTCTTGGACATTTCAGTAAAATTTCTACAGCCTTCATCAAAAAGAAGAAAAATATATCCAGCAACAGTAGGAATAGGAAATGAAAATGTGAACGAAAACAGAAGGATGGTCTAAATCAGAAATGACTTGTTGATATTATAGTTGACTAAATTGGTTTGGCACCAAAATTACAGACGTTGAACTCGAGACAAAGAATTACGCACATATCATCTGGACAGAATTCTGGTCTATTAAGTCTTCTCCCTGTCTTTAGGTAGCGAAGAATGTCCCATCCATCTACTGTCGGGTAGGGGTTAACTCCCCTTGTCAAAAATTCCCACATCAGTACTCCAAATGACCACTGCATGGAATAGAACATAAATGTATACATATTAATTACATAAAAACTGTAGTAAGTACTATGCTTAGTTGAATGTTTGTAATTAAAAAGTTGCGACACCGTGGATTTGGTAAAGCAGTAGCCGTTGTTTAGAAGTTATGTGATGAATAATAGAAACACAGAATTTAAGGTATGGTGTACGTTCATTTTGAAAAACAAACTTATTCGTTTTCATTAGTTTGTGTTACTGGATTTCTGCCGAGTATATAGGTTAGTTGCAAACAGCTCAATTATATGAGTTTTGGAAACATTAGAATGTTGGTTATACAGCCGTTAGGTGCGAGGTTGGTGAGCCGTAGTATTAACAGACAGTTCCAAGGCATTATGTCGGGGTCGTACAATCCTGCTTCGTTTCATATTTATGTTTATAATTAGTTGGGAATGCTGTGTTGTTTGATTGTCTTGTGCTTATCATTTCGGTCTTGTTTCGTGACCCCTCCCTGTGTGTGTCTCTTGGTCCGTTTTTTATTTTGTGTCCCTCCCTTCGTGCGTCTTGCCCATTTTCTTTTGTCGAGATCCGTATTGGGTAGTTCTGATTTGTGAAGGCTGAATTTAACAACATGAATTAAGATGGCCCAAACTCATTATTTCAGAAGATCATATTCAAAAGTGTCTCAAACACAGATCCTTAGGGTACAACATATTAAGAGAGCATGGTTACAGGGCAACTTGGTATCATGAAGTAAAACGTTTTCACTAAAACAACTTTGAACCAATGGTTAGTTCTTTGACATTGACGCAACGATTTCATTTCGGATCATTTCAGCGAACAGTATGTAATGGTTTCAATAAAAGAAAAAGAAAAATATCTTTGGAGACAGACAATATGTCTTTACGGGAAACTATAAAAATAATGTACTTAAATGGAAGAATGTTGTTCTATGGCGCATCGGAATATTAAGTCATTTAGTGCTCATTAATCAGGTTAAACTAATATATTTAAACAAAGAGGCTTCAACCACCTTGGCCGCCGTCTACGCCGCATATATATACGGAAACTACGCTTCTATTGCGGTATATTGTACATTTCATTTCTTGCATTTAATGAAACTTTCAATTGAACTTTCGCATAAGACACTGACGAAATCCGTCGGTTTTTTTCGAATGATTTGAGAAACTTAAGTGATATTGGCCAAAATAACATTACTATGATAAACCTCAATCATGTGTCCCTCCTACTGTCTATAATGCTTGTTTGAACACGTAAAATTTCAGTAATTAACAGTTTTTTAACACGCTCCATCGTTATCCATGGAGCATACAACATGCCGTGTTATAGGAGTACATGAAGTTGCTGTATATATGCGACAAAGACGGTGGTCACGGTGTAAATTGTGTATGCGAATATAGTTTCAAATAATTACTTACAACATCAGATTTTGTTGTGTAAATTCCAAATTCCAAGCTTTCTGGGCTCATCCATTTTACCGGAAGTTTGGCCTTTTTATCACAGGAAGTGTAATACTCCTTTTCATAAACATCACGTGACAAACCAAAGTCTGCAACTTTTACAGTCATATCGTCTGCAATCCTGCGCAAAATAAAATACAACTTTGCCTAGAGTCATTATCATAACAATGGTAAGTAAACAGAACGCTTCAATAAAAAGTAAGATTAAATAAACAAATCTTGTTATAGAACCCCAATGATAACATCATTCCCGCCAAAAAAAGGAGGAACACGTCCAGTTAATGTAAACAAAGTAAACAGTATTTTACACGTGTTTCATTTGACCAGTAAACATGTTCAAAAGGACAGATGGTAAAGCGACTTAGCTAAACATTGCACGCTGAAAAGGATATAAATGTTTGGTTATACAGTACATACTTTTTATTTAGAGAAACCGCACTCACCCAAAGTTTTGTATTGACTCGTTCACAATGCCACAATATTTTGGTACCGGAATAACTATTTAGTTTGAATGAAAACACTCACGGTTCTATGGTGGCATATTACTGTCACCAGTTAGCATGATGATAGCGTTCGCGAATTGTTTCGTGTTAACCACTTAATTATTACGATAATTATCTAGCTATCTAGTTAATATTCGTGTTATATTTTCGGTAAGACAAATATCATGAAACTAGAAACAGGCTTGAAAGTGCCCAGAAATGCCACCTCTTACCTTTTTATGATGTATTACACTAGATTTAAGTGGCAACACGAATCTTATCTAGTTGACCACTTATTATGTTACTTAATAACTCAAATTCGCGAATTTCACTTAAGATTCGTGTTACCACTTATTTATAAATGCAATTTGGCTTATAGTTGTAAATGGTAACACGAATCTTATCTAGTTAACCACTTATTATGTTACTTAATAACTCAAATTCGCGAATTTGACTTAAGATTCGTGTTACCACTTATTCATTTTGGCTTCTAGATGTAAGTGTAACACGAATCTTATCTAGTTGACCACTTAGTATGTTACTTAATAACTAAAATTCGCGTATTTCACTTAAGATTCGTATTACCACTTGTTCATTTTTGGCTTCTACATGTAAGTGGTAACACGAATCTTATCTAGTTGACCACTTATTATGTTACTTAATAACTCAAATTCGCGAATTTCACTTGAGATTCGTGTTACCACTTATTCATTTTTGGCTTCTAGATGTAAGTGGTAACACGAATCTTATCTAGTTGACCACTTATTATGTTACTTAAAAACTCAAATTCGCGAAGTTCCCTTAAGATTCGTGTTACCACTTATTCATTGTTGGCTTCTAGATGTAAGTGGTAACAGGAATCTTATCTAGTTGACCACTTATTATGTTACTTTATAACTCAAATTCGCGAATTTGAGTTATTAAGTAACATAATAAATGGTCAACTAGATAAGATTCGTGTTGCCACTTAAATCTAGTGTAATACATCATAAAAAGGTAAGAGGTGGCAGTTCTGGGCACTTTCAAGTCTGTTTCTAGTTGTATGATATTTATCTTACCGAAAATTTATCACGAATATTAACTAGATAGCTAGATAATTATCGTAATAATTAAGTGGTTAACACGAAACAATTCGCGAACGCTATCATGCTAACTGGATGCAGTAATATGCCACCATACAGTTCCAATATGTGGCAACTTACATACAATTTCTAGCCGCCAGGTCCCTGTGAACAAATTTAAGTTGGGATAAATAATCCATACCATGTGCTACATCAACACCAAACAATACCAGTTGTTTCACGGTTGGAATCTATAATTGAAGAAGACTTATATATTTGAATTTGATTGAAACGAGAAAAATTACAGCCTAAATTAATATCGAGTAGCCGAGGAAACATTTGTATTGGGTTCCGTATTTCGAGACGGTTGCGTTGGAGTGTTAATCTGGCCAAAGACATCACATCCGTTATACCTTATAACTACAACAATGTCAGAGACATTCTCATGAAACAGAATATTTCCATTAATCAACTTACATGTATATTACTTACAGCTCTATTTTCAGATAGGACATCACTCATTCTCATAAAACAAATATTTCAAGCTACCAACTTACGTTACTGACAGCTCTATGTCCGATAGGACATCACCCATTCTCATGAAACAAAAATATCAAGCAAGCAACTTACGTTACTGACAACTCAAAGTCAGATAGGACATCACCCGTTCTCAAGAAACAAAAATACCAAGCAACCAACTAACGTTACTGGTAATTCTTACGTTAGATAGGACATCATCCATTCTCATGAAACAAAAAGATCAAGCAACCAACTTACGTGACTGACAACTCTTATGTCAGATAGGACATCACCCATTCTCATTAAACAAAAGCTTTCAAGCATTCAACTTACGTTACTAACATCTCTGATGTAAGACAGAGCATCGCCCATTTTCATGAAAGGGAGAATAACTAATGGCAGCGTTTTGATACCCAAACATATTCCGACTAACTCCATTACATGTTTGTGGTGAAAATCTTTCATGACAATTGCTTCTCTCAGGAATGCGTCCACATCCAGCTCTTCGGGATTAGTTCCTATCATGAAACATAGTGTGTTATCGCTAGTGTCAAAGTCGCACCTAACCGGCATAATTTACTAATAGTGTTGTTGATATTTAGCAATCGCACCATCTCGGCAATTTCCTTACCATTAGACCTGTAGACAAATAGATCTCGAAGGTACGTGTATGAATATACCTAAAATCTCGACAAGTGATGCGGCTTTCCTACACTGTTAGCTATGAGACATCTGATCCGGGAAACATTTTCCATACTTTCCTCAGAGACTACATTCATTCACTTCAACAACCATTTTGGCACTACTTTTCCCCCACGTTACTTCCGAGGTCTATTAGAATAGCTGAGATGATTCGATTGGATATTTAGAACTACTTTTATCACTATGGTATCAATTCACACTGCGACACTGGTTGCGTTGAATGCGTGTACGTATACATCACGTATTACTAATACTTCAGTCGTTAACAGTTCAATAAAATCATTTATTTTTGGTTAAACATGTATATCAATTAGTAGATACAGATTTGTTACAGTTTACTTTAAATTTCATATCACTGTGAGTGAAGTTTTGATTGGGTAATACATGATATTATATTGTACCGGATTTGATTCAAGCAAACATAATTACAACTTCTTAATAGCATTATAAAGATAATTGTTAATAACATAAAGGTAGGTCATTTAGAAGATAGTAAAATAACGAATCACTGTAGTTAAGTGTTCTATACATTACATACATGTATAATGTACTTGGAAACGATAAGTTTGGAAAACTTATATCTTTAATATCCAATGTAGAATGTAAAATTGACAGTAGCTCAATAAAGAGCAGTAACATCCTTTTAGGAAAATATTTTACTATTCACTAAGAACTGTGCATATATCACGAAGCAAGGTAGACTTAACCATCTATATAAAAGAAACTACATGATATGTTTAGGATATTACTTTTCACATGCATACTCACTATGTAGTGTTTTGCATGCGACAATACGTTCTGTTTTCTCAGTGTTCAGTTGTAGGTATCCTTTGTAGACACATCCAAAGTGTCCTGTAACAATACACATTTACATGCATGACTTAAATATACTCTTCATAAATAGAGGCACTAAACGTGAAAGCCAATACAAAATGTATACAATGTTCAAACGATATAGATTAAAATGACCATTCTCAAAAGTGTTGCCATTTCATACAGTAATGCATCTTCCTCCTTTCAAGGTAGAAGCTATTGCATATTACATTGCTCAACCCGTATGTCTGAAACAGATTTTTGAATGAATTCTGAACGTGCTATACTTACAGCATTGCCCATGATGTTCTTGTATTTATAAGGTACCTTAAGTTTCACCATCCTGTGTTCGCCATCTTATACGTTGGGGAGATGACCTTCGGGGATTTCCATATGCACCTTGTTCGTTTTATTACGGTGATTGTAGGATAAATATGAGATTGGGTGAACCCTGAAACAATGTTTAAGCCCCCAGTGGCGTTTTTATGACTGATCGTTCCAATGTGGTGCTTCTATTCTCTTCCATCATTTATGTTTGTATTGTGTCATTTTATGCCTTTTCAATCGCTGACGTGTATGTATGTATATCTTTCATGTCTCCCTGTGCGTTTGGGGTGGCTGGTGCATTTGTTTGTGGCATGTCCTGCTCGGTTTCGTTCTTCTATTGACTTATACAAACCACATCGTTTGGTGAGGAATTTGTGTATTTGGGGCTTTTATACACAGCCAGGATCATCTTGTGACTTCCCAAGCTATTATGGTAGAAGATGCCTCTGATTATGTTCGGAAAAGGCGAACACCTGTGTAGAACCATTCACTGTGAACGAGCTGGATAGCTTCCACAGTCAATTGAATAGCTTCCTCACATACAGTATGCATCCCGGATTGGGTTCGAATTCGCAACAGAGAGGTGCATTTGCTATCAAGTCAGTTAACATAACCACTCGGGCATGGGGGCCCCTAATGTTAAGAACCTTAAAATGATGAACTTAATTACCTTGACCAACTATTTCTCCGAGCACCAAACAATCTTTGGAAATAAGTAGCTCCTTATCATCTAGCAAATTGCGCACGTCTTGAGTTATAATGGGAGTCCATTGCATCTGTTCCTTCACATTTGTGTTGTCAGCACGCAGATATCTACTCGCCATGTAATCTACGAAAAATATAAATGTATAACACGAATATGTTTGTTAGTACTTAACGCATATGACATGTATATTGGAAACTCATCAACATTTGCTAACAAGTTCAGTAATTTCGTTTAATAATTTCGTTACGAAATTATGACTCAGGTTGGAATAAATGTATGATTTAATCACAAAAATAAATACTTGTTCGAAAAACATTAATTCAGACAGCAAGCACATTTTATGGTTCATGATTGAAACATGTGAGGTATGTTCAGAGCTTGGTTGTCGTCTATAATTGTGAATATAATTGCTTGATGTTCGAAAATTATGCAACCTCTCCAGAGCAACACACTTTGGTAGACGCAAAGTTCGGCTGTTATTGAGAGGCTGTTGCTATATATATACATGTAGTAAATTAATAATAAATTATAATGAAATGAAAAACTTGTTTGGTTGTTGAAGAGATGTTGTTGCTCAAGGAATGGTTGTTGCTCAAGGAATGGCCGCTCTAGACAAGATGCACAATACTGCATAACGTAATAAGTTACCATTCGGTCTACCCTGAAGTGTTTCTGACACGTGACTCTCAGACAAGCCCTCGAGGCTCATCACAGGGCCGTTATGGCTGTAGTAAGCGCTATATCTCTCTCGCTTCCTCTTCCTGTGTATTCTTCGACTGATATAAATAGCCACGCAAGCTAAACAGAAAGCGGCAAACAGTGTTCCAATAATGACACCGGAGTAGTTTGTGTCATCATTAGTTTTGCTGTGTCCATTTCCATCCGGAATTTCTACTAGTGCAATCGTTCCAAGATAATAGGTTCGAAACCCAATATGACACTTAAATACAACAAGTTTACACGTAAAAGGCAGTACATCGACTATTACTCAGATTCAGAAGAAAACGTTTAATTGATGCGAAATGCTCTTTTACAAACATTCTCATTGTGAGCTGGCTTGTTCTTCATATTTGTCATTAGAAGGTATACAGCAACTATCGATTAGATAGTATTATGTAGTAGGTATTACAAATAATTTGCAAACATTATGTGAATATGACGTGAACATAATCCTTCGTTCTCTTGATTCAAGTTTTAATAAGTGTTCCCACTAGAAAAAGGTCAGCTGAGCAGCTAACCATGTTTGTGCTATTACAATACTTTTCTTTTTTTCTTTTACATTTACATAATCAAGGTTGAATATAATTTTTTTTTATTTAATGGTTTAAGTTATATCAATATGATGGTTTATTTAAATAATCAAAGGCAAACATAAGTAAGTACATGTATGGATGAAACCGTCAACATACTTCGAGGTTCACCTCACCGATACACCTTCCAGGATTGATACGAGACGTATCACCCTTGTGATACACCTTCCAGGTTTCATACGAGAACCCCCCCCCCCCACTGATACACCTCCCAGGTTTCATACGAGACATATCACCTTACCGATACACCTTCCATGTTTCATACGAACCATATCACCTCACCGGTATCCACCCAAGGCGTATTACCAAACATATCAATTCTTCGATACACCTACATACGAGACATATCACCTCACCACCTCACCATATGAAAAGTCGCCTACATATATATACGTTCGAGGCTCAGTACCAAATATACATGTATATACATGTACAGGCATATGTACGTTTTAAGTTTAAACCCACGCATTACCCAACGACTTATACTGTATAACGAACTCATATACATTTTGTATTATCCTTACCTCCACTTTTTCTTTAAGATTGCGCTCTGGAATTGATTCTCTTGTTAATTTGCAACTGATCCCCTCATTGAGGACCTCAACCTCTAAACACTGTGCGGCGCCAACAGATATTGTGACATCATGTTTTCGAATGTATGTAAGGTTATTACCCTAAAGTGTATATATTCACTATTATGTTTAATCTACGACGTTATAGAAGCAGTAGTGTTATACTGTTCACACGTGCTAACCCACAAGTACGATTTTACGAAGTTTCTAAAGATACGTCTTCTGTTGAGTTTGATTGCAGTAAGATATGTACAACATTGATGATTCAAAAGAGATTCTCAAACACAAAACGGCGGGGAAACTCTTTTGACTACATCTAATTTCTATTGCCAAGTGGTTTTCAATGTGACATTGCATCACATACCAAAAGGACTTGTCATAATGAAATTGTAAGAAGCAACAGATATACAATGTACGATCACGCCAGCGTCTTTCATTGACTAGCAAACATATTATAATCTTGTAAGTACAATACTCATACAGAAGATATATTCCACCATTGTTTAAAGGCAATAAAACGTAAACACGGTTCCCATCGTAAACTGTAGTTTGCCGAGTTTATTTCATTACAAACGTTTCTGTACATCAGCTTGTTATATCAACAAAACAGTCGCACAACAATAACATTTAAGATATTTCAGTACCTTGAAGAACAATGGTTCAGTCTCTTCCTTGATAGTTTGGTCCGCTTCTTCCATGACGGGGTCAGGTACAATTGAGACGGGTATTTCAATTGGTGCATCAAGGCAGTTATCATCACGTAAGAACGGCTGTTCCGTGGTAATTGAACTGATTCCAGGCGTAACGCACTCGATGGCAAACGATGTCAAATCTCCGTATGTTTTGCAGATATTGCTTGAAAACTACAAGATGTACTCAATTAGGAACTCAAGACAAACAATACATCTTGTTCAGTCCAGTCAAAATATATAACTGGTGTTCCTACGGGATAAACATGTGCATTTCTTATGGCAGTTTTATTTGTGTAGAGTTACGAAATGGATTTTGTATGAAAGTTGTCTTCGTCACCAGAAATCAAATGCGGTAGTTGATAATGCATCTCATTACCTGGTTGATACCTCTACCAGGGGTTATACGATTTATTAATAAATCATTGATGGCTTATATACCTGATTTAAATAAACCTACTAGTTTGGGTAATACGTCAACAGTCTACTTTAACAGCCTTATAATTAAGATGTGTTTTATTCTGTTTCCGGATACTGTATGTACATAATAATTTCAGAATATGAACAAAGAACGATAGAGTACCATAGGAAAAGACTAAGTATCTGACACATCCCTATCCTAAACATTGAATTGGTCATCCTGCACTTGGTTCACACTATGTTAAGAACACATTATGATCTACCTAATCCTTTTTTGTAGTGTCCCGAACCTGGGGTGGAATTCACGAAACATCTTAAGGTTAAGGGTTTCCTTAAAAGTAATATTTTCCTTAATATCCACACATTTTCCTTAAATATTTAGAAAAAAAACTTAAGTGGTATTCACTAAATGTCTTATCTTAAGCTTTCCATTATATATGGCAGCATGTTTTTTTCCTTAAAAGATAAGGAATCGTCCGTTTTCCTTAGATGAAATTAATATTTTCCTTAATGTTAAGACTGTCCTTTGTTAAGGTGGCACTGTTAAACTGTTAAGGTTAAGGATTTGCTTATCTATAACTAAGGAAAACAAAATAAGGATAAAGACAATCTTAAGGTAAACCTTAAGATGTTTCGTGAATACCACCCATGTACTCCCCAGGGACAAACCCGAACAATGAATCCTTACACTAATACAGCAACACATTTATAAAACAACGCAATGTATTGATACAATAATAGTAATATATGTTACCTCTTGTATATGAAGATACAAGTTCGTTCCTAAACCATCTAAATTCTCTCCTGTAATCGTCAATGCTATCCCACCACTGAAATATAGAACAAATATAGTGGTTAAAAGAGCTAAATCCACCATTTTGTATTTTGAGAATATTCGCTGCACACTCAAGACAAAGTGTTCCGAAACCGTGAACGTGATTCTACGGGTTACTGTCGAATTTTCTATAGTTCAATGCACTTGAATCATAAATGCATATGTTTTAGCTGACTGCGATCAAACTCAATAGAATATGTGTCCAGGAGATAGTTTAGGAACTACGTTTAATTGCACTGGCGGGTAATCACTTTTTGGCAGTGGTCTTCGCAAGTTACGCAATAATAAACACTTTCTTAGTTCAATATGTCATTATAGCGTAATGCATGCGTTGTTTTAAATAAAAATAATGAAAACGATTAAAGCTCTTCGTTAAAACAATGTGGTGCTTATGTCTGTTTGACGAATAGACACGGCAAGATTACCATTTTAATTGATTGCAATAAAAACGTGACAGTCTTAAATTATGTGTGTAATAACGTAACTATGAAAATACATGTATAGATCTTTATTAAAGCTTGATGCAATCACGATATTACATGTACAAAGGGTACTAGCTAAGTTTATGTGTCCGAGATTTAGGATAGACGTTTGAGCTAGATTATTGTACTTGGATAGTGAAACACGTTCTTGAAACTCATATTGAGCACTCTCGATGACTGCTTCCTGTGTTAATAACCAGTACTCCTGCCTATTTCAGGGATTGTGATGTTTGCGGTTCAACCTCGCCCAATACGGGATTCGAAACCACAACCCTTGGATTGGGAACCAGGCGCTCTATCCCTCATGCAATTTATCCCATCCCCGAGACTTCGGATAATGCTGTAAATTCAAGGTACCTAATCGTTGTGTATTGTGGGTCGATGCTTGTTATGTTTGGTTCCGGAATGTAGGTCACCAAAGGTCCGGTAAGATTCGTATTGTCCACTCTGAGAGTAACTTGGTAGTTACCGAGCGAAGGTTGTTTTGGTGCGAGGCATGTGACCATGGTCCTGACAAAAATAAACATCCAAGTATATATTCAGCATGTATATACTGGTCAAAAGAGCTGACCTTAAGTTCCATTTTGTATTTTATATATCTTCACTACATTAAGATAAGTGATCGAGTTTTTTTCGAAATGGCAATTAAACTAAATCATAAATCG
This sequence comes from Mactromeris polynyma, assembly GCA_032209605.1. Lineage (NCBI taxonomy): Eukaryota > Metazoa > Mollusca > Bivalvia > Venerida > Mactridae > Mactromeris > Mactromeris polynyma. The sequence goes on along the minus strand of JASFXZ010000039.1, from coordinate 1,160,270 downwards.
TTTTAGCTCACTGCAATCAAAAGCAACAGAGAATGTATTCAGCAGTGTTTAAGGAACTACCTGTACGAGTCAGAAAGAGTAGGACTACAGGTATGTTAGCTCTTCTGATCCGTATACTGTGCAGAAACAAATTTGTTTCGTAGCAACAGAAAAATAAAAATGTGACTAAACCGTACCGAGATAAACTTCACAATGTATACTTAGTACATTGAATAACGCACAATGTGGGACTTTTAAATTTTCACTGACTGACTTTTACTATACAAGAAAAGAACTTGACACGATATTCATGTGTACGCGACGTGTTTGCTTAATTTCATGACAATCGACAAGTATTGTCATAAAAAAATTAGTATCAAAAGTAATAAAATGAAATTTAAAGAAGTATGGTTAATAAAAAATGTGCGTTTTTAAATGTACTGAGTATATAATGTATAACAAAATTGGCAAAGAGATACAAACATGAAGTCAATAAGAATACGAATAGCTTCAAACAAGCTACACCCTACACAAAAAATATAATGCCAAATCATCCAGCAACGTAAATGAACTGTAAAATATTGTGTTTGCTATTCATGTTTGGCAATCAACACATCGTTGCCTTATCTCCAGAACCCCAACACATCGTCGCCTTATCTCCAATACCCCGTAACTTAATTTATGGTGGTTTTGAGTATTTGGTATCATTGAAACCGTCTTTCCAAGCTCTTTCTATCTGCACTATCTATATTGTTCTGTAATGCACATAACTTAAATAAAATGCAATTCCATAACACCGTATGTAACAGTTATCTCAAGAGGGTAAACTCTTAAAGTTGTTTCTCTCATAAAAAGACTAGTTATGGGGTTGTGGAAATAATGCGACGACATATTGTTTCGATATTGATACATTGTAGAAAATATGACGGAAAATACAAAACCGGAATATATGCTATGTAACGACCAACATTATACGCTCGTACATGTAATTATATTTCTCTTATATGCGCTTAATACGACATGTAGTATTCGATTACAATATTTGAATAGTTTATTCCGAAATATTCGGCAAACTGCCCATGATTTCACACAAACAAACAATGCAAATATATATACAAAAATAATGAAATATTATACATTGACCAATGACAACATGTAAACAAATGTTTAGAGTTAGCAAAATAAAATAGGATATAACTAGAGTTTTCAGTGAACGATTGTTTAAGAAAGGAAAGTAAATTCATCATTCAGTTGGATACAAAATATAGGTGTATGTTCAATCAGCGTTCCTTCAATACGTACATACACTACAATGTAGTAAGATGTTGAGAAAGGCAAACAGAAACTACAACAACACAGATCAACAATATGTATGAATTCAGCGAAACACGTGTACTATAGAACAAAGTGGTTGTTATGAATCGTGGCATTATGTACGAGTTTTGTGTTTAAGTGTCGATTCGTCTCTGACCGACAGTTCTGAAAAGTCCAGGGCTGAGAATCCTTTGTGTTGTCAATGACTCTCCATGCTTCTCTGCAGCCCCCAGTTGTCTCACCTTCCCTCTCTTTTAACGGTATTTGTTCCTCCCGGTTTTTTATTCAGTTTTATTTCCTAACTTTGGTAAGGTGTGGGACGACCCTAATTGTGTATATTTTCAGGTGATGCTCTTCCTCACTTGGTCTGAATGTATTTTGAAATCTCGAGTCTCCCTACGGAATACAAATCATGCGCGAGAAAGCTACTTTTAGGTATAAACCAACATAGGGCCAAACTGTTTACCCAAAGACGCCTCAGGACACCACTGACTTGCGCAAAAAAGTTCAATATGTTTGTGGAAAAGGTAATTTTATTCTTTAAAGGCAGATGGAAAGCAAGCTTCATTTCCGATAAAAATATGTATGATCATAGATAATAGAATTGAGAAGATAAAATACCAGATCTTAAACATTAGACAATTCTCAAACCAAAAGTTCGAATCTGGAAAGATGCATTAAAGAAGGTTGAGCAAGCACTGTTCAGGATGTGGTTCATGAAATCAGTTCAGTTACTTTAAAGCGTAGAAATAGTCTAATTTTTACCTCAAATAATTGCAACAGAAATGTTTTCAAGTATATGTGTTAGAATAATACTGTATAAACAACATATCAAAAGTCTAATAAAATCGTTGATGCAGAAAGTGAAGAAAAAATGAAAATGAAAAATGTGAAAACACCTTTGAAGGAATGGCGCATATTGTACACCATGTTATAAATATTATTCGCAAGCGCCCATTGATCAAGATGAATTCGTCAGCACAAACATGTAAACAATGTATAAAATCACTATAAATACTGCTGGCAATAAGGTAAGTATTAGATTTTCAATAATATATGAACTCATAAGTACATAAAATATATGCGATAGTCATTCCTTTGCAGATTAGATTGATATCATGCCGTATTTAAGTGATTTTCAATTATTTCTTCTTGCCTTTTTTTTCTCGTTTGAAATGTTAAGATAATTAAAAAGCACACATTGTCTTACCAAAGCATAAATTTGATACATAGATCAATCGCAAAACTTTGCTATTTTAACGAATCGGATGAACATTATTTTTGTGACCTTGAAATATTTCTTGTAAATTTATTTTCCTACAGAAGCGGATATGTGCCAAAAGTTTGCCCAAGATTGAAGAATGGCGAAATATTCATTTGTTCGATGTATGTTTATCTCAACCATAATATTATATATTTGTAATTAGTGTAATGTATTTCATAGTACTGGTAAAGTTGATAAAGTTGACCTTTATATCTGTAACTGCATTTGATTGTACTTTACGTTGTGATACAGGATACAGATCTCCTAATTGTATTATGCTGCTTGTATCTATGGTCAACATGTGTATGTACAAACTGACTGTCGCAGGTACAGGTGTATTAAGCTTGCTGAAATCATGACAGGCGAGTGTTGTTTGTGTTGTCATATTGAATGCACTTCGATCAATAGTCATAGCATAATCTATAATAATAATAAATAAAAAATGGATGAAAAGAAACCATAACCATCATGAAATTACAACGCCAATGTACTATTTTTAGAAGAACAGTAATAACAAGTTTGTCGTTCATGGAAGACATACAATAAGAACTTTTATACATCACTTAATGATTCAAATCAAATTAATTTCCGGTCGAATTCATACCAGTCATCACATTGGATTTGACAATGAAGTTTGCCCTATTGTTTAGAAGAGAAATTTTATTGTTCATTAAGTATGTAATGATGTACTTAACGATTGTTTGTCAAATACGTTCATAAATATATTATATATACAATGTAGTTCAACAGTCAAGTACTTAGCACGATGTGCATGTATATACGAAGATGTATACATCAACTAATGATTCAAATCAAATACATTTCCGGTCGAATTCATACCAGTCATGACATCGTATTTGACAATGAAGTTTGCCCTATTGTTTAAAATTTCCCTTCTATTGTTCATTAAGTATGTTATGATCTACTTAACGATTGTTTGTCAAATACGTACATGAATATATTATATTTACAATGTAGTATAAAGGTCAAGTAATATGCACGACGTGCGAATGCAATATGTTGCCAATCTTCCTTGTCAACAAACAAAAGAATATCAACTGATCAATCAAAGTTGATATGTACAGTATTGTTCGACCTATTTCTGGGGGGAAATGAATGCAATGGTAGCTATGTTCGAGAATTCGACCTATCACTGCTCGAGTGATCTACTGTTAGATAATATTAAATGAGAAGGGATTTGGTCGGGACTTAAGAACCTGTTCGAGGTATCTACTGTGTTCGAGCCAAAATTGTTCGAGGTTTCGAAGTTCTACTGTATTATAAACTCAGAAGTCACGTGCCTTACCGACCAATGAAAATTAGTACAACAAGGCAGTTATACTGTATACTGCGATGTCTCATTGGCTAAATCAGACATGTTAAAAGGTCAAATATCAAAATATGCTAGGTCATAAAGCAATAAATCAGCGGTCCTGTAATGAAAGCGCTGCATACACGTATGGGAGCGTAACCAAAGTCATGACAACCACACTTTTGTTCATGAAAGTCCATGCTTTACCCCCTACAAGTGCAGCAGTGTGTTTATCTGCAAGTGCAACATTGGTTAAGCTATACGTATGGTATGAATCCATGGTTTTGGACCGAGGATAGAAATATGCTGTCGCAAATTAAGACCCATGTGTGACCTGCATGTATTTATTACGTTTATCGAATCAGATGTAACTGTAAAGCTAAGTGTGACACCAAGTGTTGTACTTACGGGAAGCATGGGTTGGATTGTTCATCAGAGTGTGGTGAATGTCAACGAATAAGTTGTGCAATAGGACAAACCACATCTGATGACGATATTACATGTACAGAAAATAATTACGTGTACATAGAATAAGCTTTAAGAGAAATAGCGTGAATATAGCAATGCATATTAATAAAATGCTTAAACAATGGTTCTTCCAGCAATTTGATTTTTTCTACTATTTCAGGTGTGTGTTTGTTTGTTCTAAAATGTTTACTTTTCGTCTTAATGTATCACATGCAATTGTGTAGGCCAACATTTTGGAAATAATACATGCATTAATAAGAGAGTGGGTGGGGAGCTATTACAGTAAATTAGAATCTTCTGGGAACAATCTTATTAACAGCAGTAACATAATTGTGTTTAACATTGATTGTGTCATTGCTGTGATTGTTGTGGTTGGTTATACTGCACTGTTATTTAAGCATTTAATCGGTAAGTCGTATATTACAGTTCAGTAGATTTATATTTATGTACTTCATGTTGTTGGACTACTTATGTTTTTGTCAATCCACTGAGATGTATAACGATGTATAGTTGAATACACGTTCATATAACAAATAATGTTTCGAAGTTATTTAAACGAATATACTGGCGACTTGCTAAATTCAACATTAGATTTTGTATAATTGGGTGGGGTAATCTCTATCACTTTAACGTAAGGAAATATTCATTTTTCCTTGTATTTGGGCAGAGTTCTTCATTAATACACATTGAATGGAGTCTAGATTTAAATATTCTGCTGTCAAGAAGTTTTCTGGTACATAATATTCCACAGATGTACATGTGGTCATTTTCATATTTGCACTAAAAAGACATTTTTGTAAAAATGAGGTGGTGTTAAAACAGACGAATTTCAAGTATTTCTGCAACTTAGATTTTGTAAGACTTTTGATATGTTGTTCTATATAGATTTAACTTTCATAATTTCTGTTGCAATTATTTGAAGGTTTGGCCATTTTTTACGGAGAATGACTGGACAAAAAGCATTATTATAGAGATAACCTGTTAAAGCTGGTGATGTTACAAGTACTATCACCGACCAGCATCTGTCTAGTGGTGCCTATATCAAGGTTGTTTCCGTTTACAGAGATAGGAACACAACCAGACAGTTTGATTCTTTGAGTTTCGATGGTAGAAGAATTGTCCAATAAAGGTTCCTGTATGGTAAATAGGTATGTATACAATAATATGCTATACCAAAACTTTAGTGTGTCTTGTATTTATGTATTTGTCGGCTTTCCTAAACCATATACATTGTAAATAGAATCATAAAAGTCGAAGTAATGCTTTCAGCATCCCATCTACAGTATAAAACGTATTAAATACATACATACATGAATATACTCCAGAAGGGATACAGAAGTAGAGATAACCTTGTAACAATTCCCTATTTGCTTAACATGGTAGCGAGTGTGATATTGTGAATTATGACCATAAGGTAAATACTATCAGGTGATGCACCAGCCGGAACAATTCCCAACATGTTATTTAAATGGTCTAAACTGTCGTTCTGGACGGTCGCAAATCGTAAAGAATTCGTTTCTCTTCATTGTGAAATGTTGCATGGCTTGTTTAAAAATAAAGACGCTAAATTTGGCGCTCCCAATCCATTATATTCGATATAATATATAGTACGTGATGCACTGAGGCCTAGTATCATTTTATAAAACGCAAAATAACTGGTGCAATTACCATGTGATCCAACGTAATAATTCAGCTCATGAAATACAACATTATTTGTGACATCACATGAGAAATAATAATGTGTACTATTTACCATGTATGCAAACATATAATCATGTTCGGTTGACCCACTGCATCTGACTGATGACGAGATTCGGATTTCTACCTTAATTGTCATATTCCCCGCCGAATGTTGTTCTGGTGTGACGCACGTAATCCTACAAAGTAAGTACGTAACTATATAAATACATGTACAGTGAACGTTTTTGCTCATTATATTTCATTTTCTGTCCAGTAAGCCAAGGACGAACAAAAATATGAATATACAGTTAAACCTCACTTAAAGACAACCTCAACAATAAGACCACCTCAAAATTAAGAACACAATTTCCAAGTCCATTTTCACCATTTTGCTCTTTATTCAACCTCAATATTAAGACCAGAGTTCATGAGTCCCAATTGTGGGCGTCTTATTGAGGTTTTACTGTATGTATATATTTATATATATATTGCTTGAATTACAGTAGACAGTCAATGGGTGTATTTGATAGACTACTTGAACTTAAACCTCAATACTAAGACCAAGAGTCCTAATGGTGGTCTTATTCTCGAGGTTTTACTATATATTCATATACATGTACATCACATATTCAAAGGAACACTCTGGAGGAGATGCAAGTTTCGTCTGTTGTTTAAAAGTTGTTGCACTCAAGAGGTTAAGTAAGTAGTAAACTATTTCCGCGGGAAAATTGATAATGCCGATTAAGCTGATAGGTTGTTGTTTAAGAGAGGGCCGTTCTAGAGTGGTTTGTGTGAACATACATGCATCTATAAGATGGAGACCAGCCTAACGCACAGACTCTATGGTCCATGGTTCATCTTTTCCTCCATCTCTGATTCATGTGGGTCAGGTGTCAGCGGCTTGCAGAAAGACAACATAACCAAAACAATAAATCCAATGTGCAACTATTCAATGACATTGATGTTCCAAGTGTCTCCAATGGCAATACTCACTGATGGTCGAATGGCTGAACGGAAATGCTGAATTTTCCTGTGAAACAATAAATCAAATGTGAAACTTTTCAATGACAGCTTACCTGTAGGGTGATTCGCAACTGATGTTCCGACAGGGAGTGTAACCAATGGCAATACTCACTGATGGTCGATGGGCTGAACTGAACGCATCGTAGAAATCGGAAATACTGAATTTTCCTGTGAGAGTCAGTGTTGTTCCACCATCTAACGTTCCATTCATCGGTTCTACCTTGCCAATCTGTTGAGTAAACAAAATGTTCGTTCTTCACATTTTACATTTGAGCGTTGCTATTGGATTTCCAACCTCTTCTTTAAGTGACGTCATTTCAAGAAAACGCCACATGCGATGTCCCTATTAGCAAGCAGGAAACAATATACATATTGACTCCATATGATCACTTCGTTTTCATATTGCCATATGGGGCAACATTGCTTACTGTCTGATGTCGTCACATGTGACGTTTTCTGGAAATGACGTCACTTAACGAAGAGGTGGGAAATCGCACAGCGTCGCTCATTTTAAGAATTCTGCTACTTGTATTAGTCGCTAGTAGTGCATATATTAGATCAAAAAGCTCGTGCCATAGAGAGTCATTTATATATGTTGTAAGATATTGTTATATTAAAACAATCGATAAAGAAAAATGTTTGATAAGAATGGTGTAAATTCACTTACAGTAGGTGGACACGTGGGATCCACTTCAATCCTCCCCAGCTGAAGTAGAGACGTTCATTCAACGATATTACTAAAACTATCTAACAAAAGAAGTCGAGCACGAAATGTCACATACAAAAATTAAACAACTACCACAAAGACAGAAGGAGACATGGAAATATGAGTGAAATTGTGATGTGTGAAATTGTGATGTGTGAAATTGTGATGTGTGAAATTGTGATGTGTGAAATTGTGATGTGTGAAATTGTGATGTGTGAAATTGTGATGTGTGAAATTGTGTTGTGTGAAATTGTGTTGTGTGAAATTGCTAAACAGGAAATTGAAGTGTTTGACGCAATATGAATACATCAACGATCTTTCGCCGACCATAGAGGTGTGAATAGATTAGTGATACCCAACATTTGTAAGTCACACGTAGTGATTTCTGTCCTCATAAAAACGTTTGTAGTAAATAACAATATAAAACCGCTCCCTACAGACACAACTGTACAACTTACAGGAAACAGTCATATTTTCCAAATCATTACAGGTGAAATGAAGAACGAAAACCGAGAGGAAAAATAAAATCAGAGAGTACTCACCGTCTTAGCTGATATGTAAAGTAGGCTTGATCCGTCGTTGTTAAACACAAGCTGTCTGATTGGTGTGTTAGATACGATCACACGTGATAACCGCTCTATCACTCGAGACGGCTCATCGAAAATGACCTGAAAATAATCCGGTTTTGCTCACGATTGATAATCAAAGCGCTGAAAGCTTTGAAAGACTGTCGGCTTGATCAAATCTGAATCGACTAGTTTTTGTTATAACTTACTGTTGCTATTCCCAGGCTTCATTAAATATACTCAATACCTTATATATCAGAGAATTTGTTGTTATAATTTCATTTGGCTATCTCTAAACGTCATATGTACTCATAAGCTACCGTATAATTTAATGTAATAGGATTGTCTCCAGAAAATATTCCCCATGTGCTTCTCCCTCTCTTTTCTTGCCAGCTCATGTATTTACAAGATGATTTTTTATTTGATTTGTCATTTTAAACATAGACACTTAATTTCGTCTTAAGTATTGCGTAGATAAATAAATCAAATTGCAGTTCGGAAAATAATAGCGATGGTGACCGATTAGCCGAGCAGCCGACAGTCTAAAATGATTTATGTGCGTGTACCATACTGTTAAGAAATATTATCAATAATGACGATGTTTGTAAAGAAGGTGTTACTGTTATTTAAGTGTGCTGACGTTACTGAATATAGTACACATCGGAAAGTCTCAGTGTTTATCGAAGAAAAGAACTCCGGAAAAGGCGGAGTAGTTCCAAATGTGATACATGTGAACATTACCTTCCAAAGATATCCAGTCCGAAAACCGATATATCCGTACACTGTACCATTATAGTCCTTAAAAACCATGGAATGATTGGCAACTTGCCCGTCTCCATTAAGTTCGGTGATATTGCTTGTGGTTAATGATTGACTGGACAAGATTCTCGTGTTATATTTAGTATAACCACAACTGAACTCTTTGTTTGGCTTAAAAAAAGGATAACAAATCATGATTGTTCATTTGGACAACCAAGCCGTCAACATATCCAGTAAACTTATGTGTACATGATTCGAACTGACTTCGTTCTAAATTATCATTGAATAAGTTACTAAACTTTTCCTATCGAACAGCATAGCAGTGCGATCTTTTACGTCATTTTATATTTAACAAATTTTATAACGGATAGATACTGTAATGTTTTTGTTTCATTTGGTAGGTTAATTAAAACATTAACACATCATTGTTATTTACTTGAGGATAAACAAATATCGAGGAGGTCAGCCAATGAGGAGGTCAGCCAATGAACACACGTTTTAGAAAATATTTACCAATAGACAATATTCTCGATATACATGTATTTTGAATCCACTGTACACTAACGTATGCGGACAACCAGTAGTCAGTAACAATAGTCATGTGACGAGGTCACTATTGCATACCAATTTTTCATAGTGCTATCAAAGTTTTACATTAAAACAATTGTACCAGAAGCATATTTGACTTACTAATATTGCCGTACAAGACTCGCCAGTTTCATTGATCCACTTTGGCCAAGAACCATTAGCTTCCTTAAAACAACTTGTAAGTGCCTGTTCAAAATGAGCCTCTATACGCTGAATATCAAAAACACACAAAGCGGTTTTATCATTTTTTCCCATTGCTAAAGCAAGAAAAGTGTTGTTGATAATGGTAGCTGATAAGACCCAAGAATAAGTATTGCAACTGAGATTACTTTCGATATAAGACCAAAAATGTTCATCGTCGGCACACAACTGGCTTATCATAGCTTTATAACCTCCTGTGTCTTCAACATTTCGTACGAAGTAAATGTAGTCTCCTACATTAAATGAATACACAAAATAAAAATGCTGGTATTCTTTGGATTTGAACGAAAACCCATATTCCAGGGAATAAGAGGTTGATCCAAACCAGCTTGAAGATATGGAACTTATCCCAGCAGAGTCAGTTACAGCCGAGAAAAATATTAAAACATTATGTTTTGATGGGTATATGACGAGTTGAGCATTTCTTGTTTCTTTGAGTAATGCATCTTTTAAATTGTTGTTAAAAGGTCGAACCGTGTGGTTGATGCTGATATTCATTGTGTCGTAGACACTGCATCCAGCAAAGTGGCATAGCAACAAATATTCAGTTTCCATGCGAACAAATGACTGAAATAGTGTAGGTTTGTGGTGGTAAGCGTGAATGCTCTGGTCCCACATATGGTTTCTAGATATATTCACTCGATGAATTATTCCGCTTTCTGTAATATTTCCATACTGAAACTGAAGAAGGGTTTCTTGTAGATGCACTATGACGTCATCAGATTGCGTCACCAACACTGAATGAAATTCATCTTCACTGTTAAATGCCGTATGACGATGATCGGTTGCACTACACGTTTTTGAGGTAGCCAAGAGTAACAAAACACACCACAGTCTGTTAAAATAAATAATTTCCGTCATAGTTCCGAACATTTCTTACTTCTGGTACGAGAAGAAATTTATAATATTTTGTCAATATTTTAGCGGCATACCAATGCAGCCGTCTGACGTGGTGTTCAACATTTCTAACTCACTTTATGTATGTTTCTACATGATCCGTTGTATGGTGTGGTGTTTGCGTAAAAATAGGTTTTATTCAGTTCCATAATATTGTAGGTCTGGAATAAAAAAAAACAGTGAGAGAAACTTCCTGAACGGGAAATCAAGGAATTCCCCTTTCTAACTTCCCCAACCAGGAAGCGTGTTACTATATTTAGATTTTTAATTCCCGTTAGGAAGCAAAGGTCACTGTTTGGTTTTAGAAAAATGCCTGGAGGAAAACTTCCTTAACAGATAGAATGATTTTGAGTTTTGATATTTATTTAGTTTTTATTTAATCTGGTGGTAAAGTTCGTGCCTGTTTAAACTATTCAAAAAACAGCGTAATGGGGGAGGGGGGTAAGAGGAAATCCTTGAGTGAAAAACTGTGTAATGGGTGGAACGTAAGGGGAATCCTTGAGTGAAAAACAGCGTAGTGGGGGGGAAGTAAGGGGAAATCCTTGAGTAAAAAACGGCGTAATGGGGAGAAGGTAAGGGGAAATCCAAGCGTAATGGGCGAAAGTAAGGGGAAATCCTTCAGAGGAAAACCGCGTAATGGGGGTAAAGTTGAGGGAAATCCTTAAAGTATCCACGTTTATCATCATCGTATTTTGAAGTTTCGTTGACTTGCACCAAAACTTTGCGCACAATATGAAACGATTTTGGGTAGAATAAGGGCCGGTTTTTCCTCATTTTGCTCTGCTTACCAGAAATGGATTAGATTGAATGTTAAATATTGTATGCATGCATTACAAAATTGATAAGATATGTGTATGCCATTTTAAATTAACTAGTATCAGATTTATGAACGATTAATAAATACTAATGACCATCAATAAAAATTTAATACACTTGCATACAGTTTTTATATTGAAAATATGTATTTTAATCGAATATTCGAATCAGAATATTCGTTGACATCCCTAATAGCTAGTAATATATAGGCCTATGAATGTATTATCATGAATTTAGTAGTGAGATGGCTTTCAAATTTAGAAGGCAGGGGTGTTCCATTATTTTCGTAACTTCCTCAGAAGATTGTTTTTACTAACAACAATACAACATAATTATCATACCTCGCCTATATTTTCCAGAAAATTAAAAAAAATAACACTTCCTTAAGTGGAAAAAAACTGAGAATACGTAACTGCAGGGAACGTCACATACACAACACAGTGCCTCCCCACGCAGACCTCCGGAAAAACAACAATCCACAAAAAATAAGGCACTTAAGAAGGTCAAACGGTACACATATTAAGGAACAGAGGCACAAGGAATGGCCCGGCAGACCACAAGGAATAACTAGGAGAATCAAAGTGGGCAGTGGTTGGCGGCAGGGGGAGGGGGGGAATTAATGGGTGGAAAAGATCACCGGACAAGTCAAGACAACTGGCCGCAATAGGCCAAAAATGGGCAGGAAACAATCTGAACACTGTATAAAGTGACAGAACTGCACAGGGGAAAGGGAAATACAAAAGACATTTATAACACAAACAGAAACAACAATCATATAGCGAATTACAGCCTTGGAACTGTCAGCAAAAAATACTGGGGGTCAGAATGGTCAATGTGCTTGTATTGTTTCCTCACTGGGAAGTTTGGTTACTAAATCAGCAAGCCTGAACTTTACAACCAGATTAAACAAAAAATAGACAATTTAAAAACAACGATGCACAAAGGAACAAATTAAACATTGGCAGAACCCTATGTTTTAGATTTTTCTAGATATAATGCATGTATAAATCATTAATTAATTTTTTTAACTGAAAAGCACCAACACTTACCGTTGTATTGCAATCCTCGAGTTTCCTACATTCGAAGACAAAGCTAAAAGTATTGATATGTAACAGACACAAACAAATATTCTTAAAACATCGCTAACCCCATTCTGTTAAAATTAGTTTCTAAAATAAATTGTTATGTGTAAGTAGCTACTTTCTAATTTGATAAATGGTATTTCCTCGTCTTAAAACTCCCATAAAGTTGATAAGATAATAAGATAATAACTTGAAATTCAATCCTTCGGGAAGGATGTCAGTAATTAGAAAAGGATACTTGAATAGGAGTGTGATAAGGAGAAAAAGATTGTAGATAATGCTTAAAGCGACATAATAGGTTTGGGTAATCAAAACTAATGAATAAATTAATTAGTAATTAATAAAATCCTTTCTCAATGCCGATAATTTGGTAAGGATGACATACTTGCCGTCGGAATTATTTTAATATCACTGAATTTGACATAATTTGACATCTTTGACAACTGTCACTGAAGAACTCTGGAATGATGTTATGGCACTACTGTCATTTCCTGTTCGTAAAGCCCCAGTCCCACTGTCACGTCTTTGCGCAGGAATGCCGGCGAACAGGAAATAATGAAAAAGTCGTAGTGGTTCGCCTTGTAATGACCCTAAAGAGAGTTCCCTACCCATGCCGTACGCATATTGTGCGCATCGGTACGAATACCACAATAATGCAGTGAGACAGCAGTAAGAACTCAGTACGCTTCCAACAAGAATTAAGAAGAACCAGTTTGAACCCACACGAACTCACTACGATCACAGTAAGAATGCCGTAGGAATGTCCACGAATCAGTACGATTGCGTCACGATTGCGACACGAAAGTGATACGAATACAGGTTCGTACTGGATGCTTAGTGGTTCGTGGTATAGCGTACTACATTCTGCTTGGAGCATGAGAAAATGATTGCCAGCCACCATCAGGATTCGCTACGACAGGGGAAGAATGCGAGTACGCACCAGTACTATCCAGTACGAACGCAGTAAGAATGCAGTACGAACACACTTAAATCGTGACTTGACCACGAATGTTTTGAACATTCCAAAACTGTCGTGTCCCTCCCGCGAGTAGAGGAGAACTGTCCCGAACTACCAGGAATCCAACACGAACCCTGTAAGAATTATGAGGAATGTCCACGATTTCTACATTCGTATCCATTCGCCACCCTAAGTCGTGATGGTGGGACTTAAGCTTTACCAAAACGATAAATAGAAAATCCTCTTAAATATGTCACAATTCATCCTCTCGTTTGAATATCTAAATTCTGCTACATCCAGGAAAGAAACACATCAATGGATAGTTCCCACATTTAAAATATTTACCTCCCTTGTTCTGAATAGTCGGCCATAGTGATCGGTCAATTTCCATAAAAGTTAAAGGGAATATTATTTAAATGCTGATAAAATAATCAGATATAAAAAATAACTGATTCATTATCCTTTTGGAATTTTCTCAATTATCACATATTTGGGAATTACTCCTATAAGTGCTTGTATATCTGTTTTGCCTATCAACATGGCGGAAGATTAAGAACACGGGAGGTAAATAGTGTAGATGTCGGAACTATCTATACCAAACCAGTTGAAATCTGACTTTGAAATGAAGTGTTATGAGGGTGGTTTAAAACTAGCATATACATGTATATATAACCATAACAGAAGGGGAAAAGTGTCATACCGCTTTAATTATGGGATGAGCCTAACAAGTTTAGTTAAAAGGGGTGTCTTTAGTTGAACAAAAAAATACAGTACATTATTCTCTTAATTTGATGTTTATTGGCAAAATAAATGCCGTAAGCTTATATTAAATTTGTTTTTGTTCGCTTTTATTAAGATAAGAGAAAAAATGAAGAACTCACAGTATTAATGTATTATAAAAAAGCACAAGTTTCAATTTCATTGGCGGCCATCTTGATCTAGTAGTTGTGGTCGCTGACCTTAAATCACTTGCCCCTCTCTGATGTGGGTTCGAATCCCAACAAGGAAGTAGCATTTGTACGTAAGGAAACTATCCTGTTGGTTTTTGACATATCAGTGATACTACCCAGGTACCCGTATATACCCAAAATAGCTAGAAGGGGTATTTGGTGTCTTCCTACACCATAGTAGCTGGAAACATTTCTACATGACACTGGCTGTTTATATGTCTTAAAGCCCCGTTTAAAAAAACTGTTCATTGATTTGTGGCAGGCTTCATGAAGCCGTGGTTTTGTTGGAACTTGTATGCATGTCTCACGTATTTTACTGAAGAAATGGTCTCCTTATGATTACATTTAGGAAGTAACAAATTGCGCAATTGTGTGAGAGGGCGGTCATTCACATGGCTATAATACCTACTTATAACTTGTCAAACCGAGTAAGAATGAGTGTATGACCAAACATAATTGTATGAACGTGATATGAGGATAAAGTGATATGAGGAGAAAGGTGATACGATAACTCTCGGTAGATATCACTTTTCATGAACGACTCAACACGCCTCGAAGGTGTTACAGAAATGGCATTTATGTTAATTAGCCCCTTGTCCAAAAGTTATATTCTAAGCCAACAATCCTTAAATTTTATACACTCGTTCTCCATCGACAAATATCTTATATAATTACATGGAAAACTCACTTTAGCACAAAACTAGTTTTAAAATATCAGGTTGTAAATATAGTAAAAACTCGATAATGATACCACCAATGAGTCCGCCATAAAGTGGTCTTAATATCGACTTTGTCTCATTATTGCGTTTTGTCATATTGTGCGTATCAGTACTAGTAATGTTATGTTTTTTCCAAGATATTTGTGTTATCTTAAATACTTCTGTGTCCCATTTTATTTGGATAAATACAATATAAACAATGAAATTTGAAAAACAATTCTTATAGACCTCCTCAAATTCCACCATCCTCTTCAGGATTGAAGGAACCTAAAAATTAAAGCATATCTAATAGTATAGGTACATGTAATGATTTTTATATAAAAAAAGAACACTAGAAGTGTTTAATGATAATAATAACTGGCTTGAGCGGTATCTGTTCTTCAAGAATGTAATCTTAACATGTTAATTTCAACTTTCATAGCCAACGGCTGTAAATTTTACAACTGCTTCCTCAGCAAATTGTCATTACATTTATTTTGTCCTATAAACATAGTTTGTGAAGCAGAGGTCTGATTAAATCACCTGAGTCTTTCCAATGTCATATTTATCAGCCTGTTGCCTCTGACTTTTTCCTGGACAGAATTTCAGAGAAAACTCTGTCTACTCATTTTAGAACTTTGAAACGGTTTATATGTCCCTGATGAAAATCAAATTCAGATATGATTGATTAATCTAGTCAGATAATATTACGGAAGTTTATCAATGAAAACACGGACATATAAATGGTTTGTATATCCCTGATGAAAATCAAATTCAGATATGATTCATCAATCTGGTCAGAATTTTCATATTCTACATGGTCTTAATTACGTATGGTATTATTTTAGAAAAACATTTTTAACTAAACTACTTATTGGTTACAAAGTGGAAGAGTGAACGGAGGTGAGTATTTTGTGATGCATTATAACGCGATAGAAGGTGAGCAACACTCTGAGTCAAAGATGTAGAGTGACATAGTTCATCGTTGTTCTTGTTTATAGGACCAAGAAAATTCACCCTTGTGCACAAAGAGTTAAAGATAACACAAAAAGCGTAAGTGCACGTCATTATGATATTTAGCACACAGCGTGCTCCCTTGACTGGTACAGTTTAAATAATACATGAATCATTAATTAAACAATTTAACGTCCTTGCGTGTTTCAGGTGTTGTCATTTATGCAAATACATTCTGTATTATTGTCTTACGCTACTATTTCCTATAGTTAAAACATCAATAAACATGCATTAAAAAAGAACAAACTCATAATGACTTGATCCGTATTTGTTGAAAAAAGATGTTTTAACGTCGAAAAATTAAAACAAAACTTCCAATTTTTACACGCAGGCTATTTTACTAGTTTTGTCTGTTAGTTAATATGGTAAAAAAATATATTTTCAATCGGTTATACATTGCAATGGTTCTTATTAGTTATGTTTTAGTCAATGTAACAACAATACAGGATGAAGCCAATTCAGGCATTTAATGTACATATGAGCCAGATATATCTTTAATATAATGAAACAGATTTGTGATTATAAAATACGTTCTCTGTGATATCTCTCTGAATGCGATGATGTTTGCTTTATAAATTTGCTCATGTACAAAAGATGCATTCATCCAAATGATGTAATGGTGATTTCGAAAGTCAATGGATACAAATTACCTTGGACAAAACAATAGCGTTGTTAAATGTGTTTTATCGACATCACTTTTAGTGATGTAAAACGATAAGTTCAAGATGGCGATACGTGCTACATTAGGACACCACTAGGGGGTTCAGGAGGGGGCGCACCTAATCTTACATATACGATTGAGTATAAATACGCAAATATACAGATATCTTTAATTGTAAGCTTTTCCAATTAGCGATTCTCATTTATTGTAGCATTGTATTCTATAATGGTGTTAGTACATTATGCTATGTATTATTAGCCCGCCGATTATATGGCTTCATCGAAACCACTAAATGGCCAAAAGGCTACGCCCCCAACACTCTAGTCCTAGAACGGCCCTTGAGAACCTCTTCCAGGACAAGAGATATCTCAGTTAAAATAACATTTTTCCTCTGATTATTATCAACATTGTCCTAGACCTATTAGACTCTTCGAATGTCAAACATGATAAATGTACAATGTAGGGCTTTATTACATGAAAATCTGGTAAAATCATCCCAAATATCGTTAAAATTGTTACAAACAAGAAAAGTCTCCTTAAGTCAATTAATGTGTATCAGCTTCTATCAAAACTGAATGAATTTACAAATACATTTCGTGCAGTTAACCTCATCGACTTTCTCAATACATTTCGTGCAGTTAAACTCATCGACTCTCTCAATCCATGACCACGTTTAATACTTATTAGTTATAACTTTATCTTAGACTATAGTTTTACATCAGACACACATTATATAATATTATATACAGTCATATTACATACACAATGATACTTACCATCAGTTTATATTATATTATTGTTCGCTTTTTCATATTGTACTGAGATGAGACGATGGCGGTCGGATGGATGTAGATTGTCTATTTACCTAACATTTTACCTGAGCATCTAATGCTAAATTTTACGTAGAGTTCTATAGTTCGGTGTTTTACTGTCTGAATTTAATCATAACATACATCCGGGTATTCTGTGTGATGAAATACATATATCTCGACGTCAGCTGGGCAATAAAATCGGCCATTTTGTTATTGTCATAAAAGATCTGTCACCACGATACTTTTTTCTCATCTTTGTCTAATCCACCATCCTTTCACTAGTGTTCATTTTACTTCATTTAGCTACATGTAAAATCATAAATCCATGCTTCCTTTTTCTTAGGGATGTTAATGAATAGCAATGTTGGTATTCGAATATTAGCTCGACCTTCCGAACGAATATTGGAAGATTCGACTGTCGTCCATTATGTAGCGTCATCAACTATTTGTTTATCATCACCATCCATGGAGTATACTGAATAGAGCAACAGTTCTGTGAGCGGCAAATACCACAGAATCAGTAGATCCGGGTTGGAATCCCGATAGCGCCATTGACCGATTTATTCATGTTCCTAAAAACATGACTTTATTCCTCATATAAACCATTACATAGACCAACATATGAATATATCATTTTTATGTGTATGTAACATGTCTTCAATTCGATTATGAACGGATCATGCAAATTTAAAACACTTGCATTTATTGTTTATTTCCAGAATACACCACATATTTTGAACAACTTCAAAAACCCATGTTACCTCACAAACACTTCGGGACATGATACCAGACGGTCACCGATTCTCTCAACCAGAGGACTACAACTGCAGTGTCTACCATATTTTATTATAGCCGGTTTTCCGAAATCCGGAAATACAGATCTCTGGAACCGACTTATGAGCCATCCTGACATAAAACTCAGACAGCAAAAAGAACTTAATTTTTTTAATGTTGGAAGAATAAGTAAGTTATTTCTCTAAAAAATGTATAATCTGGTTAATCTGAGAATGGCAATCATATTAATGAACGTGAAGCGTTTTAAAAACATTCTCTTAAAATTATTTTGTGTCAACTTGGACCAATTGCTGGTAGTAGTACAGTGGAAACGCCCTAGTCAGGAAACTCCCTAGTCCGGAAACACTCCGGTACGGAAATTTCTTCTTACCAGACAATTTTCTTTTGATCAAACTATGAGCATTACTGACGTGAGCCGCCTTCAAAAGATGTATAAATTCACACCAACTTTACTGATAACAATGGTGAACGATGGTTTTTCCTATAGCACGTTGAAATAAACAAACTTTTAGCTGGTTCAAAGATCTAATCTCACAATCAGTGAAGTTATTTGACAATGCGTTATATGTATACGTAAACACATTGCTGTAATGAAATCATGTCCGGTGCATTCCGACTCGTTTACGATAGAAAAACATTATACGATTATTCGAGATGAATCTGAGGAATATATATATACCAGACTTTGTCAATATCATTATTGAAACTTCATTGCAGCCTCTCTGGAGCCCTATGGTAACTGCAATTGTCTGCAATTTACGGCGAAATTTGCAAGTTGTTGCTTATGTTGGTAGTACTTATTTACCTCGGGAATTGATAATGTTGTTGATGAGAGGTTATTGCTCCAGAAAGGGTCGCTCTGGAAATGTTGTATTCTGAATTATGTTCCCTCTAACGTCGATGGACTATTACTAGATATTCGACTTTTCAGAGGAAGGAAGATTTGATCGCGGTGCGGCGAGGTATGCATCCTTTTATGACAAAGCAGCGGACGAATTGCAGCGACTGGTGTCTCCAAACGATTGTCAGGAGAAACCATTTCCGTATCATCACGGCATAACGGGTAAAAGTCTCACTACCTTTATTCGGCGCAGCCGTACTGACATGGATTTGTTATTTGCATATCAGCATTGTGTAAACCAATCAAATCTTACTTTAACCACAAAATCAAATTATCTTCAACCTAACAACGTTTGTAACCTTGACGCGGATTGGTTAACATTTCGTTAAAGCCCATATGTTTGTTTCTACAGTACTTCTACATATGCAGTCAGTTTTTTATTTACTTGAGAACAGTATTAACAAATTGTGGTGGTTATATAGCCAATGAAAACTTGTTTTGGCAGATAGACATATCGTACACACAATGACAGTACTTAACTTATTTATAATCCACTATAAACAGAGAAATGTAGGTAAAACATATCGATGCATTTACGAACAAAACGTATTAAGATCTCCATTGTAATGGAAGGACAATCACGATACATAATTACTGTTAGCGCCATTGTATTCCATGCATCAAATATGTTGATATGAGAGATTCCGATGGTGACATTCACCTTATTATTGAGTTGGTCGTTAGGTGATGTTTTAGTGTTTACGAAATCACGAAAGACATAAAAATACGTTAGAGACTATGGAGTCGAGAACATTGTGAAAATACTTCGTGGTTTTGCGTGTTTTTTTTATAAACTTGTTGTCTTTATCGACAGGCGAGGGGTCAGCTGATTCAGTATTCGATAATAGAAAATGGACACAATACCCAGGGAATGAATATTGCAGAGAACCTGTTATAACAACAGCTGACTATGCTCTTCCAATTAATCCAAACATGAAAGTGATATTTATGATCAGAAATCCAACAGAAAGGTAAAACTAAACACATTTTATTTCCAAAAATATATAATATCGTTGAGATATGAAATTACGCGACCCAGTCCGTCCAGTCAAATATGTCGGTTAGTTGTGTATCTTTCAGTTTGGAGGTCTCAAGTTCAAATTCCAATCGAGACGACATCCTGTGTGGAAGAGTAGAAACCAGAAGCAACAACACTCTTCCTGTTAACAGTTGTGTCTGTACAGTTACAGCAGTAGAAGTATTATTGCTGTTACTGCTAACAGTGTTGGCATTAAACAGCTGTACAGTTAACAGCTTGTCGATACTTACGCAGAAGTACGATGCAATCTTAATGATAAAACTGTTGGGGTTCAAATCTCCTCTTGTTCATTACAATTTGTAAAGTAACCAAATGGAACCATTTATAAAAGAGAGTACATGCTTCCTTATTGCTTGTAAACTGTTGTTTTAAGTTCTGTATGCGAGAAATTTGGATATTTATACAATTATGTGTACTACTATGCGCACCATTACTGCTAGTACTGCTAGCAGTAATACTTCTGTTACTTCTACACCGAACAAACACTGGTAGCATCCGTCCTAAGTTTCACTTTTTTGTAGGTTATATTCAGATTATATACGAAGCTAGATTCATCAAGTATCCAACAGGTATTCAACTATTCCATGATGCTGTTAATCGTACTATGAAGAAACACACGGAATGCAGAAAGTACCATAGCATCAGAGCATGTGCCTACAACGATACAATTGAAGACTTCAAAGTAAGTGCGGAGAATGAGATTGTAGGAGAAACAAAATCAGAGCTCATGTAAGGCTTAAAGCAACCACATTAAAGTCCATTCACCGAGGGAAAGTCGTAGCACCGTACGATACGCAATTTTATTTTCGCTCATTTCTTCTATACACATCCATCATCACCAGTAGTAAAGTATGAATGATTAAAATTATAGCACTGAAATGGCTGTCTAACATCTAGTAATGGAACATATCCTTATTTGCACATTTACCACTTGATGTTATTGACGTATTGCGATATTTTCTTATACTGGTCACATATCAAAGAGCAGTAATTAAAATGGGAACGAGTGTATGTATGTGCTTCTGTTCTGTAACTGTATGCGGTCATTTTATTATCATCTATCAAAGGTCCGACAGAGACGACCGAATGCATTCGGGTCCTTCTGTACACTGCATTGGAACGAAAGAGTCCGAGATATACCGATTGGAACCGGATGAGGTGGTTAGCCTTCTGATGTGTGAGCAGATGTCGATGTGTTTTGTAAGCCGCCGATAATTACAAATGTCAAATATTTACATTTCAGATTCGACTGCGTGTAGGCATGTATCATATTTTTATATCTGACTGGTTAAACCTTTTTATAAAAGAGAATGTTCTTGTTATATATGCAACAGATACATATGGCCAAAAGAGGTCCGCGACTTATAAAAGAATCCTTAAGTTTCTCAATATAAGTAAGTGGGACATTATACATACATGCAGGGCTCTACAAAATTTTGTCCCGGACTAACTGATATGTAAAATTTGACTTGTCCGACATAGGAAGCTGGTTGTCCGAAAATATCGGTCAACTTAGTAACAAATAATTATACACAATGATAGCTCCATAATCAAAACATAATTATTGCATGTATGTGTTTGTGGGATTCTAAGGCTTGACTTACAACTGGATAATTGCTGTTATTGGTTAGCTTTAAAAACACACTTGTCCGGGACTAACTTCAACTCAACTGTTGGTAGTACGATTCAGCATTAGACTAGTCCAGGTCGTCGGGCTAGTGGATTTCTAGTGCCCTGACGTGAATCGTATACATTAAAATATTCTATTCTAGACCAATGCTTTGTGGGGAGGCACTGTCTTGTGTATGTGGCGTTCCCTGTAGCAACTTATTCTCTCTCTTGTATATAACTGGTAGATAAGCAGGTACAATAATTTTACTCAAAAGTTTTTTCGATAAACAAATAATCCAGTTTTATCCGGGTACTACTAGAACAATCTGTGAACAACGGTGGATATCTCAAAAGTGACCGGTACCCCTTGTTACGGAAACCATTATGAAAAAAAATATTTAAAAAAAGGAATCCTGGGAAGGTCGTGTTCGAAATTGAAATTGGAAAGTTGTAAAGTAAAAATATGTGGCGAGCTAAAAAAATCTGATCTAGTGTTATAAATACAACGACTGGTGTGTATATAATTTCTTGGGTTGCACTTTTTCAGGGCCATTTACAAGACTCGAAGAGTTGCTCATATTTAAACGACTCGATGCGAACAAGCGTCGAGACGCAGAAGCAAAAATAGGAGATATGCTTCCGGAAACCCGAGAGCTGATAGATCAATTCTACGAACAATTTAATAAAAATCTTGCAGAACTTTATCCAGAAATTTATTACAATACTAACAGAGTTTCTGGACAATCAAACGGCAATAGTCAATAGTTACCATGTCGATCAATGTGTACATTATCCAATCTGAGACAGTATGAGTAAACGGTCCAACCGTTCTCATACTCTGTGAATAAACATTGTGAAAATGATAGATATCTGTAAGCAATAGACTGAACTTGACCTAGTTTAATCGACTTCCATTCTCGGGAGGCCGAATGCTCGGGCGAGGCGTGTGATCTTCATGACAAATGACTAAATATAATACGTGTACATCCAAAGTTTTCCGTTTCTACCTTTGTTGCATACTTGGTGAAAGTTTCAGTATCTTGAGGATTAACTGATGACCCAGGTACACTGGTTAGGTAAACTGTTCACCGTACAGAGCTGAATAAATGTTGAAACAACACACAAATCAGAGAGAAACCCAGGATTATATCAGAGGCGTTTCCATTAAAATATTGTCGTATGTGATATGTATGGCATTGTCGTCTTAAATTAGTACAATTTACGATCATGGATTGCATGATAATTATGTGTTAGATCTCTATTGAATAATTTTTAATGCACCTTTTGATATGTTCTTAGTTACAAGGTACATGTATAGGGAGATTTCCTATTTGTACAGAAATGGCAGGTGAAAATTAACATTGTTTTGTAAATGCAGAATTCATTTTGTATCCTACGATTACAATGATAGTCTGTGACAGACAATGACATGAAATCTCAGATTGGAACAGAACAGAATATACCGTGTAAGAAATATCAATTCAAACTTTGAAACTGCAAAATGTCCTTATTTTTGCTGTTATAGCTATGTGTTAAATATTTTATCATCCATTACACACGAATCAAAACACGTTATTTTAACAAGAATTATTGTGAATAAGATACCATGTGTATGGTTGAATATTTCTGCCACCAGTTAACCTTGTTAATGTAGGCCTTGAATTAAAGAGTTGTTTTGTACCGAATATATGCATGTTTCAGAATTAATGACGACCAACAATTGTAAAATGGTAACTAGTAATCTAAGTGTGGATATGATCCATACTCGTGAACATGACTATGGTCCATCTTTTAATAACATTTTTGTACAATCATGGGTTTCAACAGATGAGTAAGAATGGCGTAAGTAAATTTATATAATTTATTTGGTTGCATATATTTAAGAAAATATGAACATAGGAAGTGAGCATTTAGAAAAGAGTTTGAGCGTACACATAGAATTATGTTCATACTTGCACCGTAATACATAATTATACATAAGGCCAAGCCAAATTGGAATTTTGTTAAGCGTCAACCTAAGTTCGCGAAACCTAGCTACCGATTCAAAATAAAACTCATAACGGAAAAACAAATATCCTCAGATAATAAGCGATGCATTATTTTAGATATTTTAATGAAAGTAACACCATAAAACAAACAAAATGGTTTGCTTCCAAATTAGATCTATACATGAATAAATCTAGTCTAAAACTGACTAGTTTTCACACAAATTAACTAGTTTTCATACACATTAACGTTAAACACATTTCTACAAGACAATAATAGTATGTTAAGAATTCATGTCTTTTTCTGTCCATTTTTGGGGAAAAGTCCCTATATAAATTGGGAAAATCTGCGTCGTAAAATTTGCCAATTTGAGAAAACTTGAATCTCTTCAACCTGAATTTGAGGAATTTTCATAATTAAAAGTACAGGCTTTTCATATCTAAATTTTTCATAAACAAGCATTCTAATCTACATTTCTAAACTGTCGTTTATGATACAAGGGACACTAATGGCGAGAGTTATACAAAGAGCTTCAAGATATACAAGGTCGATCCAGTAGACGAGTTTTCGTAAGTGCTTCTGATTGGGATTTGGTTTTCAGATTGGGAAAAAAACATATACATGTATTCGGCTTTGGGAATGGGTCAGATAGTCACATCGTTGTCGGATCTCAACTAAAATTGCCGTTGTCGAATCATGGGCATCGAAAATATTTGAGAACTTTAGCTTAAAAAAAACTTTTGTTTTGGCTCGAGGAGCGCAAAACATAGGCGCACGCGGACGCTTAACAAATTCCAATTTGGCATGACCTTAGATGTTCATCTGAACAAATTACGAAGTGTACAATTAGATTACAAATACATTTAACAAAATGAAGAAATTCAAAACAACATAAATAAAAACAAAAACGAAACATCAAGTTTTGTATTTGTCTAAACAAAATAGAGGTACCTGTCATATTAATTATAAGTTCCACATGTCATAACCATTCCATCGATAAAAAGAACAATTTCTTAGTTTTTTTATTCAACATAATTCATCTTACGTCAAACGTGAAGCACGTTCTCATAATTTGCATTTATCACTCTCGATGGGTGATTCCTGGATTACCCACTAGTATTCTGGCCTAATTGAGAAACTCGATAATTGAAATACTAAATTCAATAAACCCTCAATGATAAATATTTCAACATAAAAGCATCAATACGTTCGTACCATTCGTTAACATTAAGATTTAATAAAATATTCCTGTCAGCGTATTTACAAAACAAGAGACCAAACATAAAGTTTATTTCAAGTCGACTTGAACAAAATTCTGTAATCTTATTTAAGCAATAGAAGTTCATTTTATGAGTACTTGTATCAGTGACACTGTAAATAACATTCAACAACGTAGGCATAATGTAGATAATAATAATTAATAACGTATTGATATAATATATTATTTCTCCCTCCTCCTTCGGCCTACGATTACCGACTTTCTTGGCTTGGTCCGTGATGTATTCCATCTTGGACCAATTTATTGGTTCCAGATTCCATCCATTAAACATTTTCCCTCGTTTTGTCCCCTAATTTCTCCTTAGTTGTTTTGGTGGTCGATCAGACCATTCCTTGAGCTCCTATTCCCTTAAATGTTTACCCTTGCACTTCCTCAGTCCATAGTGTTTTGTAGACTGCTGTTGTCCTGGAGGTCTGTGGGGGGAGGCATTGTCTTATGCATTGGACATTCCCTTTAACAACTTTAACCTCTCTTTTATTTAACGAAAGCAGAAGTATTACTAATGCCAGAAACATGAACTTATTTACAACGTGCCCTTCTAAACTACAACGTACAGGAAACATGATATTAAATGACAAACAAAATTGAAAATATAACTAATTTGATTATCGAAGCATAAAGATATAATTCATACCCGATAAAACAATTGGTGATATTTGTGTTACAACATTGTGTTCACAATATCTTTGACATTACCTTTAAGTGGTGAAGTCACCATGTATTTTGACAAGTTTATCAATATACACATTTATGGATTAACTCTATACACTGTATAGTACTTTTTTACATTTAGAATGACTTTTTATGAAGTTTTACATTCCGGTAAATGCCCACAAAATTCTGTTTAGTATTTTTAATATCAAAAGTATTTTTGGAATGGAAAGAAAGCGTACTAGCTTATGCTATCGATTTTTTTTTCAAAATCATATCAATAAAAATATAAAAAACTAGATTTTCCGTACTCATCACCTGTTTCTGTTGTTGTTATTTTGGAATAAAAACGACACATCAAAAAGCTCTTTGTATTTTTTACTCTACTTAATCACCTTAGTTTTATATACTTTTTGTGTACAAAGTGTATACATGTGTGTACAAAATAATAATAATAAATAATACCTCATCAAGTCAGTTAAATAATTGATATATGATTGTATTAAAGCATAGACAAATTACAATACATACATTAGTACATATGCATTGTACTTTCATCTCAAAGAGTAGAATTTCAAATGCAAGATATTTACATAACAAGAGAGGTAATTACAATAATCAAATAATAAAACATTTATTATATATATTATTGGATAGTATACCTAATTTGTGTTTTGTTTGAATTTTCTTTTCTCTACCTTAATTTACTTTAATTATATCTTGGTTTATATAAGGGTTGTTCTCTTCATCTCTAGCATAGTCCTCATGACTGTTAATTTCTTCTGTCTCTACTTTATCTTCAGGTGTCTTCATCTCCACTCTGTCTCCTGATATGTTTTCTACTTTTGCAATATCTTGGCTGCTTGTTATATCTCCAATCACTCCGATGTTTTCTGTTTCATCTTTGTCCTCAGAACGTGACGAAATATGTCTTCTTTCAGAGGCTCTCTGTAAAATTCTTAGAAGTGCAGGGATCGAAGTGGTAAGGTCACCAAATGTCGGTCTATTGTCTGCCTCCCATTCCCAGCAAGATTGCAAAATTCGGTACCTACATAAAAGAAATGTAGAACTTATGTTAGTGAAGACGATTACCACATATACATGAATCCTTAAGTGAATTACAAAACAAGAGATGTTTGTAAAACATTATGACACCCTGTGACCTTGACCTTTGACCTCGTGACCCCAAATCAATAGGGTTCCTCTGCTACCCAAGGTAGCTAACAATTGACCTCTGTGACCTTGACCCTTCACCATGTGAGCCCAAAATAAATAGGATTCCTCTGTTACCGAATATAAATGTGTGGACTAAGTTTGAGGATGAAACGTGAAGGGGTTTTCAAGTTATTGATCGGAAACTGTTTGTGGGCAATTGACCCCTGTGACCTTGATCTTTGAGCCCGTGACCACAAAATCAATAGGATACCTCTGCTACCCAATATAAATATGTGGACCAAGTTTGAGGAAAAATGGTCAAGGGGTTCTTGAGTTATTGATCGGAAATGGTTTGTTAACAATTGACCCCTGTGACCTTGACCTTTGAGCCCGTTACCCCAAAATAAATAGGGTTCCTTTCCTTGCCAAGATGAATGTATGGACCAAATTTGAGGATGAAATGGCAAGGGGTTCTGGAGTTATTGATCGGAAACTGTTTGTGAACAATTGACACCTGTGACTTTGACATTTGAGTCCGTGACCTCAAAATCAAAAGGGCTCCTCTGCTACCCAAGTTGAATGTATGGACCAAGTTTGAGGATGATAGGTCAAGCGGTTCGGAAACGAAAAGGTAACGGACCGACGGACATACCGACCGACATGTGCAAACCAATACGTCCTCTCTTCTTCGAAGGGGGGGCATAAAAATATCACTCACACAACAACACAATACAATTCGAAGTTGACGATGACAAAGACTGAGCGAAAAGCCTTAATATCAGAATACTGAAAAGAATACAAAGATAATGACTTCACTTTAAAACACTATAATGTTATCTTAATTGACATCACGAAACAAAAAATTTAGAACATACTTGTGGTATATGTGAAGTTCACCGAGTAAACATGAGGCTGAATTCCAGAAATCACAAGAAAGGTGAAACCAACAGCAGCATGCAGTACAATAATTAATATCATGTAAGTCGACTTCAAAGTCAGTTAGAAACAGACATAATTCTCCAAAGTTCACGCAATTCCCATGCAAGTAGTAGAACGCGTCCATTTCCTGCAAACAAGCTGACGAAACAACACTTTACACATCATTCTCGACAGATCTTGGATATTTCCGTACCACTTCGTTACTCTACGAACATCCTCTAGTGCATGCGAGGCGGAGCACTATGTGCCAAAATTCAACAATTTGTGCGGTCAAAAAATAGTTCTCGTAAAACGGATTTAAGTTCGATAAATTCACATAAGAAATGGATCATCGTTGTCATTTCTAGTTAAAAACTCACATATGTCAGTCTTTATAATATTAGCTTAAATATGTGATTCTAATCCCGTTTCATCATCACTCCAGCTTTCAAGCCGCAATATTGTTTATATGATATTCGAATGGTATTTCCGAAAGTAGTGCCTTACGAACATCCGAGTTACTGGACGTAGTTGGCCGAGGTTTTCCGAATGTTTACACATGTTTCATTGAACGGTAAACATGCTGGAAATAGACAATTTGTAATGCGATAATGTTTACTGTTGCACTATGCCTTGTTGCTAAAATGATCAATACTTAAATACGTATTTCGTTTCTAGAAACCTTGAACATCCTAATTTTTAATTGACTAGTCCAAAATCTAGTTATAGCCATGTTAGTTAATAATAAGCGTTCTCTTTAGGGAATTATAAAATGTTCAAAGAGCAAACGCTGTTAGATGCAACAAGGAACACACCGTGAAAATTTGATCTTGTCTGGGAGTCAGTTTCAAGATAAATCTTAAGACAAATTTTAGAAGAGCATGGTATCATAGAACAAGAATAATATTGACGAAATGACAGTACACAAAGTATATAATATAGAAACTGGGATCCAAAATAACTCTGAATCGCGAAAAATGGGCAGGTTTTGTCTTAAGAACAAAAGTGGACAAAATGAAGAGCAAGAAGGAAATCTGAACTTCCGCTGACAAACGTAGAAAAATGGAAATGGATGTGACATACGCAAGTAAGGATCAACATACATGGATGTGACACAATATAATAAGATATAAATGAAAACGACACGGAAACCAAACAACACAGCGTCCCCAATGAATCCAAAAACAGATACAGCGAATGACACAGAACTGTACGACAAAAAAGAAAGAACTGAGGCAATACAATAAACTACCGTCTTGGAAATGTCAGTAAAATTCCTGCAGGTTTAAACAGCAGCCATTAAAAAGAAGAAAACAAATTCAACAAAACCCAGTAGGAATGGGAAATGAAAATGTGAAAAACAGAAGGAAGGTCTAAAACAGAAATGACTTGTTGATATCATAAGTGACTAAATTGGCTTGGCACCAAAAATGCAGACGTTCAACTCAAAGAATTACGCACATATCATCCGGACAGAATTCTGGTCTATTAAGTCTTCTCCCTGTCTTTAGGTAGCGAAGAATGTCCCATCCATCTACTGTCGGGTAGGGGTTAACTCCCCTTGTCAAAAATTCCCACATCAGTACTCCAAATGACCACTACATGGAATAGAAACATAAATGTATAAATATTAATTTCATAAAAAGGTAGTAAATACTATGCTAAATTGAATGTTAGCATTGGAAAGGTGCGACATCGTGGACTTGGTAAAGCAGTAGCCGTTGTTTAGAAGTTATGTGATGAATAATAGAAACAAAGAATTTAAGGTATGGTGTACGTTGATTTTAAAAAAAAACTTATTCCTTTTTTTATTAGTTTGTGTTACTGGATTTCTGCCGAGTATATAGGTTAGTTGCAATCAGCTCAATTATATGAGTTTTGGAAACATTAGAATGTTGGTTATACAGCCGTTAGGTGCGAGGTTGGTGAGCTGTAGTATTAACGGACAGTTCCAAGGCATTATGCCGGGGTCGTACAATCCTGTTTCGTTTCATATTTATGTTTATAATTAGTTGGGAATGCTGTGTTGTTTGATTGTCTTGTGCTTATCATTTCGGTCTTGTTTCGTGACCCCTCCCTGTGTGTGTCTCTTGGTCCGTTTTTTATTTTGTGTCCCTCCCTTCGAGCGTCTTGTCCATTTTCTTTTGTCGAGATCCGTATTGGGTAGTTCTGATGTGTGAAGGCTGAATTTAACAACATGAATTAAGATGGCCAAACTCATTATTGAAAGTGTGAGAAGCAGCACTCAGAAGATCATATTCAAAAGTGTCTCAAACACAGATCCTTAGGGTACAAAATAGTAAGGGAGCATGGTTAGAGTGAAACTTGGGATCATAAAGTAAAACGTTTTCACTAAAACAACTTTGAACCAATGGTTAGTTCTTTGACATTTTCGCAACAAATTCATTTCGGATCATTTCAGCGAACAGTATGTAATGGTTTCAATAAGAGAACAAGAAAATAATCTTTGGAGACATACAATATCTCTTTACAGGAAACTATCAAAATAATGTACTTAATGGAGGAATATTGTTCTATGGCGCATCGGCATATAAGTAATTTAGTGCTCATTAATCGGGTTAAACTAACATATTTAAACAAAGAGGCTTCATCCACCTTGGCCGCCGTCTACGCCGCATATATATACGGCAACTACGCTTCTATTGCGGTATATTGTACATTTCATTTCTTGCATTTAATGAAACTTTTAATTAAACTTTCGCATTAGACACTGACGAAATCCGTCGTTTTTTTTCGAACGATTTGAGAAACTTAAGTGATATTGGCCAAAATAACATTACTATGATAAAACTTTATCATGTGTCCCTCCTACTGTCTATAATGCTTGTTTGAATACGTAAAATTTCAGTAAAAAAACTGTTTTTTAACACGCTCCATCGTTATCCATGGAGCATACAACATGCCGTAATATAGGAGTACATGTAGTTGCTGTATATATGCGACAAAGACGGTGGTCACGGTGTAAATTGTGTATGTGAATATAGTTTCAAATAATTACTTACAACATCAGATTGTGTTGTGTATATTCCAAATTCCAAGCTTTCTGGGCTCATCCACTTTACCGGAAGTTTGGCCTTTTTATCACAGGAAGTGTAATACTCCTTTTCATAAACATCACGTGACAAACCAAAGTCTGCAACTTTTACAGTCATATCGTCTGCAATCCTGCGCAAAATAAATTACAACTTTGCCTAGAGTCATTATCATAACAATGGTAAGTAAACAGAACGCTCCAATAAAAAGTAAGATTAAATAAACAAATAGTGTTATAGAACCCCAATGATAACATGATTCCCGCCCAAAAAGGAGGAACACGTCCACTTAATGTAAACAAAGTAAACAGTATTTTACACGTGTTTCATTTGACCAGTAAACATGTTAAAAAGGACAGATGGTAAAGCGACTTAGCTAAACATTGCACGCTGAAAAGGATATGAATGTTTGGCTATACAGTACATACTTTTTATTTAGAGAAACCGCACTCACCCAAAGTTTTGTATTGACTCGTTCAAAATGCCACGTGATTTTGGTACCGGAATAACTATTTAGTTTGAATGAAAACACTCACAGTTCCAATATGTGGCAACTTACATACAATTTCTTGCCGCCAGGTCCCTGTGAACAAATTTAAGTTGGGATAAATAATCCATACCATTTGCTACATCAACACCAAACACTACCAGTTGTTTCACGGTTGGAATCTATAATTGAAGAAGACTTATATATTTGAATTTGATTTAAACGAGAAAAATTACAGCCTAAATTAATATCGAGTAGCCGAGGAAACATTTGTACTGGGTTCCGTATTTCGAGACGGTTGCGTTGGAGTGTTAATCTGGCCAAAGACATCACTTCCGTTATATCAGAGACATTCTCATGAAAACAGAATATTTCCAGTAATCAACTTACATTTATATTACTGACAGCTCTATTTTCAGGACATCACCCATTCTCATGAAACAAAAATTTCAAGCTACCAACTTACGTTACTGACAGCTCTATGTCCGATAGGACATCACCCATTCTCAAGAAACAAAAAGACCAAGCAACCAACTAACGTTACTGACAATTCTTATGCTAGATAGGACATCATCCATTCTCGTGAAACAAAAAGATCAAGCAACCAACTTACGTTACTGACAACTCTTATGTCAGATAGGACATCACCCATTCTCATTAAACAAAAGCTTTCAAGCATTCAACTTACGTTACTAACATCTCTGATGTAAGACAGAGCATCGCCCATTTTCATGAAAGGGAGAATAACTAATGGCAGCGTTTTGATACCCAAACATATTCCGACTAACTCCATTACATTTTTGTGGTGAAAATCTTTCATGACAATTGCTTCTCTCAGGAATGCGTCCACATCCAGCTCTTCGGGATTAGTTCCTATCATGAAACATAGTGTGTTATAGCTAGTGTCAAAGTCGCACCTAACCGGCATAATTTACTAAAAGTGTTGATATTTAGCAATCGCAACATCTCGGCAATTTCCTTACCATTGGACCTGTAGACAAACAGATCTCGAAGGTACGTGTATGAATATACCTAAAATCTCGGCAAGTGATGCGGTTTTCCTACACTGTTAGCTATGAGACATCTGATCCGGGAAAAAATTTCCATACTTTCCTCAGAGACTATATACATTCACTTCAACAGCCATTTTGGCACTACTTTTCCCCCACCTTACTACCGAGGTCTATTTAGAATAGCTGAGATGATTCGGTTGGATATTTAGAACTACTTTTATCACTATGGTATCAATTCGCACTGCGACACTGGTTGTGTTGAATGCGTTAATAATACATCAGTCGTTAACAGTTCAATAAAATCATTTATTTTTGGTTAAACATGTATATCAATTAGTAGATACAGATTTGTTACATTACAGCTTACTTTAAATTTCATATCACGTGAGTGAAGCTTTGATTGGGTAATACAAGATATTAGATTGTACCGGATTTGATTCAAGCAAACATAATTACAACTTCCAAATAACATTATAAAGACAACTGTTAATAACATAAATGTAGGTCATTTAGAATATAGTAAAATAACGAATGACTGTAGTTAAGTGTTCTATACATTACATACATGTACAATGTACTTGGAAACGATAAGTTTGGAAAACATATGTCTTTAATATCCAATGTAGAATGTAAAATTGACAGTAGCTCAATAAAGAGCAGAAACATCCTTTTAGGAAAATATTTTACTATTCACTAAGAACTGTGCATATATCACGAAGCAAGGTAGTCGTAACCATCTATATAAAAAAAACTACATGATATGTTTAGGATATTACTTTTCACATGCATACTCACTATGTAGTGTTTTGCATGCGACAATACGTTCTGTTTTCTCAGTGTTCAGTTGTAGGTATCCTTTGTAGACACATCCAAAGTGTCCTGTAACAATAAACATTTACATGCATGACTTAAATATACTCTTCATAAATAGAGGCACTATACGTGAAAGCCAATACAAAATGTATACAATGTTCAAACGATATAGATTAAAATGACCATTCTCAAAATATTTGGCTTTTCATACTGTAATGCATCTTCCTCCTTTCAAGGTAGGAGCTATTACATATTAAATTGTTCAATCCGTATGTCTGAAACATATTTTTTAATGAATTCTCAACGTGCTATCCTTACAGCATTGCCCATGATGTTCTTGTATTCATAAGGTACCTTAAGTTTCACCATCCTGTGTTCGCCATCTTATACGTTGGGGAGATGACCTTCGGGGATTTCCATATACACCGTGTTCGTTTTATTACGGTGATTGTAGGATAAGTATGAGATTGGTGAACCCTGAAACAAGGTTTAAGCCCCCAGTGGCGTTTTTATGACTGATCGTTCCAATGTGGTGCTTCTATTCTCTTCCATCATTTATGTTTGTATTGTGTCATTTTATGCCTTTTCAATCGCTGACGTGTATGTATGTATATCTTTCATGTCTCCCTGTGCGTTTGGGGTGCCTGGTGCCTTTGTTTGTGGCATGTCCTGCTCGGTTTCGTTCTTCTATTTACTTATAAAAACCACATCGTTTGGTGAGGAATTTGCGTATTGGGGCTTTAAGACACAGCCAGGATCATCTTGTGACTTTCCAAGCTATTATGGAAGAGGATGCCCCTGATTATGTTCGGCAAAGGCGAACACCTGGGTAGAACCACTCACCGTGAATCAGCTGGATAGCTTCCACAGTCAATTGAATAGCTTCCTCACATACAGTATGCATCCCGGATTGGGTTCGAACTCGCAACGGTGAGGTGCATGTGCTATCAAGTCAGTTAACATAACCACTCGGCCATGGGGGCCACTAATGTTAAGAACCTTAAAATGGTGAACTTAATTACCTTGACCAACTATTTCTCCGAGCACCAAACAATCTTTGGAAATAAGTAGCGACTTATCATCTAGCAAATTGCACACGTCTTGATTTATAATGGGAGTCCATTGCATCTGTTCCTTCACATTTGTGTTGTCAGCACGCAGATATCTACTCGCCATGTAATCTACGAAAAATATAAATGTATAACACGAATATGTTTGTTAGTACATAACGCATATGACATGTATATTGGAAACTCATCAACATTTGCTAACAAGTTCAGTAATTTCGTTTAATAATTTCGTTACGAAATTATTACTCAGGTTGGAATAAATGTATGATTTAATCACAAAAATAAATACTTGTTCGAAAAACATTAATTTAGACAGCAAGCACATTTTATGGTTCATGATTGATACATGTGAGGTATGTTCAGAGCTTGGTTCTCGTCTATAATTGTGAATATAATTGCTTGATGTTCGAAAATTATGCAACCTCTCCAGAGCAACACCCTTTGGTAGACGCAAAGTTCGGCTGTTATTGAGAAGTTGTTGCTATATATATAGTAAATTAATAATAAATTATAATGAAATGAAAAACTTGTTTGGCTGTTGAAGAGATGTTGTTGCTGAAGGGATGGTTGTTGCTCAATAAATGGTTGAATGGCCGCTCTAGACAAGATGCACAATACTGCATAATGTAATAAGTTACCATTCGGTCTACCCTGAAGTGTTTCTGACACGTGACTCTCTGACAAGCCATCGAGGCTCAGCACAGGACCGTTATTGCTGTAGTAAGCGCTATATCTCTCTCGCTTCCTCTTCCTGTGTATTCTTCGACTGATATAAATAGCCACGCAAGCTATACAGACAGCGGCAAACAGTGTTCCAATAATGACACCGGAGTAGTTTGTGTCATCATTAGTTTTGCTGTGTCCATTTCCATCCGGGATTTCTACTAGTGCGATCGTTCCAAGATAATAGGTTCGAAACCCAATATGACACTTAAATACAACAAGTTTACATGTAAAAGGCATTACATCGACTATTACTCAGAAGAAAACGTTTAATTGATGCCAAATGCTCTTTTCAAACAATTTCATCGTGAGCTGGCGTGTTCTTCATATTTGTCATAGAAGCCATACAGCAATTATCGATTAGATAGTATTATGTAGTAGGTATTACAAATAATTGCAAACATTATGTGAATATGACGTGAACATAATCCTTCGTTTTCTTGATTCAAGTTTTAACAAGTGTTCCCACTAGAAGAAAGATCAGCTGAGCAGCTAACCATGTTTGTGCTATTCCAATACTTTTCTTTTTTTCTTTTACATTTACATAATCAAGGTTGAATATGTTTTGTTTTTATTTAATGGTTTAAGTTATATCAATAAGATGGTTTATTTAAATAACCAAAGGCAAACATAAGTAAGTACATGTATGGATGAAACCGTCAAGATACTTCGAGGTTCACCTCACCGATACACCTTCCAGGATTGATACGAGACGTATCACCCCACTGATACACCTTCCAGGTTTGATACGAGACCTATCACCCCACTGATACACCTTCCATGTTTCATACGAGACATATCACCCCACTGATACACCTTCCATGTGTCATACGAGACATATCACCCCACTGGTACACCTTCCGGGTTTCATACGAGACATATCACCCCACCGATACACCTTCCGGGTTTCATACGAGACGTATCACCCCACCGATACACCTCCCAGGTTCATACGAGACATATCACCCCACTGAAACACGTTCCGGGTTTCATACGAGACATATCACCCCACTGATACGCCTTCCAGGTTTCATACGAGACATATCACCTTACCGATACACCTTCCAGGTTTCATACGAGACATATCACCTTACCGATACACCTTCCATGTTTCATGCGAACCATATCACCTCACCGATATCCATCCAAGGCGTATTACCAAACATATCAATTCTTCGATACACCTACATACAAGACATATCACCTCACCATATGAAAAGTCGCCTACATATATATACGTTCGAGGCTCAGTACCAAATATACATGTATATACATGTACAGGCATATGTACGTTTTAAGTTTAAACCCACGCATTACCCAACCATCTATACTGTATAACGAACTCATATACATTTTGTATTATCCTTACCTCCACTTTTTCTTTAAGATTGCGCTCTGGAATTGATTCTCTTGTTAATTTGCAACTGATTCCCTCATTGAGGACCTCAACCTCTAAACACTGTGCGGCACCAACTGATATAGTGACATCATCTTTTCGAATGTATGTAAGGTTATTACCCTAAAGTATATATATTCACTGTTATGTTTAATCTACGACGTTATAGATGCAATAGTGTTATACTGTTCAAACGTGCTAACCCACAAGTACGAGTTTACGAAGTTTCTAAATATACGTCTTCTGTTGAGTTTGATTGCAGTAAGCTATGTACAACATTGATGATTCAAAAGAGATTCTCAAACACAAAACGGCGGGGAAACTCTTTTGACTACATCTAATTTCTATTGCAAATTAAAATGTAAGAAACAACAGATATACAATGTACGATCACGCCAGCGTCTTCCATTGACTAGCCAACATATTAAAATCTTGTAAGTACAATACTCATACATAAGATATATTCCACCATTGTTTAAAGGCAATAAAAAATAAACACGGTTCCCATCGTAAACTGTAGTTTGCCAAGTTTATTTCATTACAAACGTTTCTGTTCATCAGTTTGTTATATCAACAAAACATTCGCACAACAATAACATTTAAGATATTCCAGTACCTTGAAGAACAATAGTTCAGTCTCGTCTTTGATAGTTTGGTCCGCTTCTTCCATAACGGGGTCAGGTACAATTGAGAGGGGTATTTCAATTGGTGCATCAAGGCAGTTATCATCACGTAAGAACGGCTGTTCCGTGGAAATTGAACCGATTCCAGGCGTAACGCACTCGATGGCAAACGATGTCAAATCTCCGTATTTTTTGCAGATATTGCTCGAAAACTACAAGATGTACTCAATTAGGAAATTAGGCCAATCAAAATATATAACTGACGTTCCTACGGGAGAAACATGTGAATTTCTTATGGCAGTTTTATTTGTGTAGAGTTACGAAATGGATTTTGTATGAAAGTTATCTTCGTCACCAGAAATCAAATGCGGTAGTTGATAATGCATCTCATTACCTGGTTGATACCTCTACTAGTCCCGTCACTCTACGTTAAAACGGCCAAACCTTCAAATAATTGCAACAGAAATGATTTTCACTTTTTATGAAAGTTAAATGTATATAGAACAACATACCAAAGGTCTAACAAAATCTAAGTTGCAGAAATACTTGAAATTCGTCTTTTTTAACACCACCTCATTTACAAAAATGTCCTTTTTGTGCCAATATGAAAATGACCACATTTACATCTGTGGAATATTATGTACCGGAAAACTTCTTGACAGCAGAATATATATATCTAGACTCCATTCAATGTGTTTTTATGAAGAACTATGCCCAATTACAAGGAAAAAATTAATATCTCCTTAAGTTAAAGTGATAGAAATTACACCACCCACTTATACAAAATCTAAAGTTAAATTAAGAATGTCGCCAGTATATTCGTTTAAATAACTTCGAAACATTATTCAAAAGTATATTAGATGTGCGTTTATTCAACTATACATCGTTATACATCTTAGTGGATTGATGAAAACATAAGTAGTCCAACAACATGAAGTACATAAATATAAATCTACTAAACTGTAATATACGACCCACCGATTAAATGCTTAAATAACAATACAGTTTAACCAACCACAACAATCACAGCAATGACATAATCAATGTTAAACAAAATTGTGTTACTGCTGTTAATAAATTTGTTCCCAGAAGATTCTAATCCACTCGCTTATTAATGCATGTTTTATTTCCAAAATGTTAGCTGACACAATTGCATGTGATACATTAAGACGAAAAGTAATTATTTTAGAACAAACAAAACACACCTGAAATAGTACTTATAATCAGAAAAAAATGAAATAGCAAAACATTGTAAGAAAAAATCAAAGTGCTGGAAGAACTATTGATTAAGCATTTTATTAATATTCATTGCTGTATTTACGCATTCTCTTAAAGCTTATTCTATATACACGTACTTATTTTATGACATATAATATCGTAATCTGATGTGGTTTGTCCTATTGAACAACTAATTCATTGACATTCACCACACTCTGATTAACAATCCAACCCATGCTTTCTGCGAGT
This sequence comes from Mactromeris polynyma, assembly GCA_032209605.1. Classification (NCBI taxonomy): domain Eukaryota; kingdom Metazoa; phylum Mollusca; class Bivalvia; order Venerida; family Mactridae; genus Mactromeris; species Mactromeris polynyma. The sequence goes on along the minus strand of JASFXZ010000039.1, from coordinate 1,121,542 downwards.
ACACACTTGGTGTCACACTTAGCTTTACAGTTACATCTGATTCGATAAACTCAATCAATACATGTATGCAGGTCACATGTTGGTCTTAATTGGTGACAGCATTTTCCATCTTCGGTCCAAAACCATGGATTCATACCATAAGTATCTCTTAACCAATATTGCGCTTGAAGACAAACACACTGCTGCACTTGTAAGGGGTTAAGTATGGACTTTCATGAACAAAATTGTGTTTGTCATGACTTTGGTTTCCGATACATGTATGCAGCGCTTTCATTACAGGACCGCTGATTAATTGCTTTATGACCTAGTATATTTTGACCTTTTAACATGTCTGATTAAGCCAATGAGATATCGCAGTATACAGTATAAAGTTCTGCTTTGTTGTACTAATTTTCATTGGTCGGTAAGGTACGTGACTTCTGAGTTTATAGTACAGTAGAACTTCGAAATCTCGAACAGTTTTGGCTCGAACACAGTAGATACCTCGAACAGGTTCTTAAGTTCTGACAAAATGCCTTCTCATTTAATATTATCTAACAGTAGATCAATCGAACAGTGATAGGTCGAACTCTCGAACATTTTTTGCAGTCCCTAGCTAATATTTCATTAATTTTTCCCCATAAAAATGTCGAACGTTACAGTACATATTAACTTTGATTGATCAGTTGATATTCTTTGTTTGTTGACAAGTGAGATTAGCAACACATTTCATTCGCACGTCGTGCAAATTACTTGACTGTTGTACTATATACATGCATATCGTGCTTAGTACTTGACTGTGAACTTCATTGCATATATAATATATTTATGTACGTATATGACAAACAATCGTTTAGAAGATATATAAATAGATATACATGTATATAAATACTTAATGAACAGTAGAAGGGAAATTTTAAACAAAAGGGCAAATTTCATTGTCAAATCCGATGTCATGACTGGTATGAATTCGACCAGAAATGTATTTGATTTGAATCATTAATTGATGAATGCATGTTCTTATTGTAATGAACGACAAAATTGTTATTACTGTTCTTCTAAAAATAGTACATTGTCGTTGTAATTTCGTGATGTAAATAAGAATAAACGAATTATTTTATTTTATTTATAAGTAGATATATAAATAGATATATATAAATACTTAATGAACAATAGAAGGGAAATTTTAAACACTATGGCAAACTTCATTGTCAAATCCGATGTCATCACTAGAATGAATTCGACCGGAAATTTATTTGATTTTAATCATTAATCTTCCATGAATGCCAAACTTGTTGTTGTAATTTCGTGATGTAAATAAGAATAAACGAAGTATTTAATTAAATTTGTTTATGGTTTCTTTTCATTTCTTTTTTATTTATTATTATTATGGATTATGCTATGACCATTGATTGAAGTGCATTCAATATGACAACACCAACAACACACACCGGTCATGGTCACAGCATGTTAAATACACCTGTAACTGCGACAGTCAGTTTGTACATACACATGTTTACCATAGATACCTCGAACAATAGATTGCTCAAACGTATTGCTAGATCCCACGACAGTTCGAGGTTTTGAAGTTCTACTGTAGACAGGTATTTTTCCGTTTTAGAAATAATTAAATATGTATACAATATCATGGCCAAGCGTATCGAGGGAGTATTTGATGATCTTGGTAATCTGTTTGATTTCACGTCGAGAAAATCTTTCAGAATCCAGCATCAAGAATTGTGTAGTTGTATGCATTAAATATATTGTGGTGACTTGAATGCTGAGTCACGGGATGACATATATTAAAATACACAGGTTCCGCAGCACCGACAGCTGTATGAATGGCTTTAAATTACTGCGCATTTATAGGCATAGGAAATTTGACATATATGGCCCTTAATGTGCACTTCAGTACAAGTACACGCGTTAGTTACCCATTCTTTGCTTCGGTAACTTGTTCCAGTTCTTTGAAAACTAGTCCATTTTTTCAAGAATTTCTCCAACATACCCTTTCATAATGGTGCACATGTTGGGCCATATCTATAATTTGACATGACATCGTAATGTTGGTTACTTATGTTTGATTTTTTCTACCATTGAACTTACATGGTTTTAGTACATTTGTATTATGTAATAAAGCAGTGAAAGCTCACTACTCGGTAAACAATCATATAATCGTTATTTCCATATGTTTACTGTCATATTTGTGCAAGCTGGTCTCTGATTGGCTATGTACACATACCGAATCGCTTGTCTAAAATACAAATATCAGTTGTGCAAGAGTTATAAAGCAATAGGTGATTATGAAGTTTTCAAGTTAAGTGCCCAATGGTAAAGGAGAGTATGTAATCCATTATACAAACGTGTCATTACTTCTTCACCAGGTTTAACTTTTTATTGCTGTGCTACACACGCTGTAAGGAATACACTTGCTACTTGTTATTTATGAACTTTTATAAGTCAAGACCTTTACCAAAAATATGTTGTGTCACATCCAGTAAACGAATGAATGAATGAAAGAATGGTAGGATACTACACATTTCAGCTCCAAGTTTAGTTTGAGTACAAGTGATGTACCAAGCCTTTTTACGCTTAATATTGATCGTATTTGTCCATATACAAATTGCATATTGTTACTGGTAATGTCAGACAAGCAGCATAATACAATTAGGAGGTCTGTATCCTCCCTACAATGATTGTATCACAACGTGAAGTACAACCAAATGCAGTTACAGATACAAAGGTCAACTTTATCAACTTTACCAGCACTATGAAATACATTACAACCACTTTCATCGAAGTACTTGCTTAACATATTGATAAAATATTAATAGTTATCTATGTTAGTGATGAGATATTCCTTTTGGATTTGAATGGTTAAGATATGAGGAATATAACACTTGGATATTTAGTTCCTTAAGTTTTTCTTTGATGAATGATATCTTTTATAGAATGACAGTGGGAATAATCATTGAACACAACAATAATCAACGGTTAAGATGCAGCATAATTATCTTGATGTGTTCCATTTCGCAGGAAAAAAACATCAATATTTTATAGCATGCTACGAGATTTACAAATTTACACGACGTACATTTTGAGGCTTAAAAAATAAAACAATGATTACAAATAAATAATATTATGGTTGAGATAAACATACATCGAAGAAATGAAAATTTCGCCATTCTTCTATCTTTGGTAAAATTTTGGCACATACCCGCTTCCGTAGGGAAAATAATTTGACAAGAAATATTTCAAAGTCACAAAATTAATTTTCATCCGATTCGTTAAAATAGCAAAGATTCGCGATTGATCTATGTATAACATTTATGCTTTGGTAAGACAATATGTGCTTTTTATTTATAATCTTAACATTTCACACGTAAAAATAAAGCAAGAAGAAATCATTGAAAATCAGTTAAATATGGCATGATAGCAATCTAATCTGCAAAGGAATGACTATCACATATATTTTATGTACTTTTGAGTTCATATATTATTAAAAATCTAATACAAACCTTATTGCCAGCAGTATTAATAGTGATTTTATACATTGTTTTACATGTGTGTGCTGACGAATTCATCTTGATCAATGGGCGCTTGGGAGTAATATTTACATTTAAAGATTGTGTTAGACTTTTGATATGTTGTTTATACAGTATTATTCTAACACATATACTTGAAAACATTTATGTTGCAATTATTTGAGGGTAAAAATTAGATTGACTGGACTATACCAGGGGTTATACGATTTATTAATAAATCACTGATGGGTTATATACCTGATGTGTTTTATTCTGTTACCGGATACTATATGTACATAATAATTTCAGAATATCAACAAAGATCGATAGAGTACCATAGGAAAGGACTAAGTATCTGACACATCCCTATCCTAAACATTGAATTTGTCATCCTGCACTTGGTTCATGCTATGTTAAGATCACATTATGATCTACCTAATTCTTTTTTTGTAGTGTCCTGAACCTGGGGTGGAATTCACGAAACATACTAAGGTTAAGGGTTTCCTTAAAAGTAATATTTTCCTTAATATACACACATTTTCCTTAAATATTTAGAAAAAAAACTTAAGTTGTATTCACTAAATGTCTTATCTTAAGATTTTCATTATATATGGCAGCATGTTTTTTTCCTTAAAAGATAAGGAATCGTCCGTTTTCCTTAGATGAAATTAATATTTTCCTTAATGTTAAAACTGTCCTTTGTTAAGGAAATCCTTAAGTGGCACTGTTAAAATGTTAAGATTAAGGATTTGCTTATCTTTAACTAAGGAAAACAAAATAAGGATAAAGACAAGCTTAAGGTAAACCTTAAGATGTTTCGTGAATACCACCCATGTACTCCCCAGGGACAAAACCGAACAATGGATCCTTACACTTATACAGCAACACATTTATAAAACAACGCAATGTATTGATACAATAATAGTAATATATGTTACCCCTGTTATATGAAGATACAAGTCCGTTCCTAAACCATCTAAATTCTCTCCTGTAATCGTCAATGCTATCCCACCACTGAAATATAAAACACATATAGTGGTCAAAAGAGCTAAATCCACCATTTTGTATTTTGAGAATATTCGCTACATACTCAAGACAAAGTGATCTGACACCGTGAACGTGATTTACGGGTTAATGTTGAATTTTCTATAGTTCAATTCACTTGAATCATAAATGCATATGTTTTAGCTGACTGCGATAAAACTCAATAGAATATGTATCCAGGAGATAGTTTAGGAACTACGTTTAATTGCACTGGCGGGTAATCACTTTTTGTCAGTAATGCATGCGTTGTTTTAAATAAAAATAATGAAAACGATTAAAGCTCTTCGTTAAAACAATGTGGCGCGTATGTCTGTTTGACGAATAGATACTGCAAGATTACCATTTTAATAGATTGCAAAAAAACGTGACAGCCTTAAATTATGTGTAATTACGTAACTATGAAAATACATGTATAGATATATTAGAGCTTGAAGCAATCACGATATTACATGTACAATGGGTACTAGCTAAGTTTATGTGTCCGAGATTTAGGATAGACGTTGAAGTTAGATTATTTCACTTGGATAGTGAAACAACTTCTTGAAATTCGTATTGAGCACTCTCGATGACTGCTTCCTGAGTTAATAACCTAACCTACTCCTGCCTATTTCAGGGATTGTGATGTTTGCGGTTCAACCTCGCCCAATGCGGGATTCGAATTCACAACCCTCGGATCGGGAGCCTGGCGCTCTACCTCTCATCAAATATATCCCATCCCGAGACTTCGGATAATGCTGTAAATTCAAGGTACCTAATCGTTGTGTATTGTGGGTCGATGCTTGTTATGTTTGGTTCCGGAATGTAGGTCACCAAAGGTCCGGTAAGGTTCGTATTGTCCACTCTGAGAGTAACTTGGTAGTTACCGAGCGAAGGTTGTTCTGGTGCGAGGCATGTGACCATGGTCCTGACAAAAATAAACATCCAGGTATACATTTAGCATGTATATACTGGTCAAAAGAGCTGACCTTATGTTCCATTTTGTATTTTGAAATGGCAATTGAACTAAATCATAAATCGTTTTAGCTCAATGCAATCAAAAGCAACAGAGAATGTATTCAGCAGTGTTTAAGGAACTACCTGCACTTTGCAGCAACAAATTTGTTTCGTAGCAACAGAAAAATATTTAGAATGCGTCCATAGGACACAGATGGCCCCACTTGCAGCCTTTGTCACAAAAGCAAATGCTATTATTCTGCTCATAGTTTGTGAATGGATATCAAAATTACCAAGTGATGTCAAGGGCCATAACTTTGTACTTACTGGACACAGGCAAACACGAAACCCCAGGTGCACAACTATACAGGTTGGTGAACATTCCTGTACAGTTTGGTGAGTGTAGCTGATATACTGTTGGAGATGTGAGCGACACAAAATTGCACGCTCTGTATGCTATATTTTCGATAAGCATACAGCCATAACTTTGCACTTACTGGGCTCACCCAATTATGAATCCCCAGTTGCAATATAACATATGCATGTGAACATTTCTGTAAAGTCTTATAACTCTGGCTCATATACTTTTGCATACTCTGTAGGCTATAGTTTATCTAAGTATATGGCCATAACTTTGCACTTACTGGGCACAGTCAACCATGAAACCCCAGGTACACAACTACAAATGCTGGTGAACATTCCTGCAAATGACTCTGGCTCATATACTTTTGGAGATATGAGTGACACAAGAGTGCATACTCTGTAGGCTATATTTTAACTAAGTCGATGGCCATTAGTTTGCAATTACTGGGCACAGCCAAACATGAAACCCCAGGTGCATACCTTCACATTCTGGTGAACATTCCTGTAAAGTTTAGTTATTCCGGCTCATATTGTTTTAGAGATATGAGTGACACAATATTTTGTGACGGGCGGAAGGACGGACAGACAGACAGACAGACGGACAAGGGCAATTATATACCCCCCCCCCCCCCTTTCAGAGTGGGAGCATAAAAAATGTGACTAAACTGTAGCGAAATAAACTTCACAATGTATACAATGTACATTTAATAACGCACAATTGGGACTTTTAAATTTTCACTGACTGACTTTTAGTATACAAGAAAAGAACACGATATTCATGACTGCATGTGTACGCAACCTGTTTGCTAAATTTCTATGACAATCGACAAGTAATTTCATAAAAATTGAGTTTCAAAAGTAATAAAATGAAATTTAAAAAGTATGGTTGATAAAAACAATTGCGTTTTTAAATGTACTGAGTATACATTGAATAACAAAATCTGGCAAAGATATTCAAACATTAAGTAAATAAGAATACGAATAGCTTCAAACAAGCTACACCCTACACAAATAATATAATGCCAAATCATCCAGCAACGTAAATGAACTGTAAAAATATTATGTTTGCTATTCATGTTTAGCAATCGTTACATCGTCGCCTTATCTCCAGAACCCCAACACATCGTCGCCTTATCTCCAGAACCCCAACACATCGTCGCCTTATCTCCAGAACCCCAACACATCGTCGCCTTATCTCCAGAACCCCAACACATCGTCGCCTTATCTCCAGAACCCCGTAACTCAATTTACGGTGGTTTTGAGTGTTTGGAATCATTGAAACCGTCTGTCCAAGCTCTTTCTATCTGTACTACCTATATTGTTCTGTAATGCACATATCTTAAATAAATGCAATTCCATAACCCCGCATGTAACAATTATCTCAAGAGGGTAAAACATTAAAGTTGTTTTTCTTAAAAATACGAAAAACTAGTTATGGAGTTGTGGAAATAATGCGACGACATATTGTTTCGATATTAATACATTGTAGAAAATATGACAGAAAATACAAAACCGGAATATATGCTATGTAACGACCAACATTATACATGTAATTATATTTTTCTTATATGCGCTTAATACTACATGTAGTATTCGATTACAATAGTTGAATAGTTTATTCCGAAATATTCGGCAAACTGCCCATAATTTCACACAAACAAACAAATCAAATATATATACAAAAATAATGAAATATTATACATTGACCAATGACAACATGTAAACAAATGTTTAGAGTTAGCAAAATAAAATAGGATATAACTAGATGTGTTTAAGAAAGGAAAGTAAATTCATCCTTCAGTTGGATTAACAATAGAGGTGTATGTTCAATCAGCGTTCCTTCAATACGTACATACACTACAATGTAGTAAGATGTTGAGAAAAGCCAAACAGAAACAACAACAAAACAGATCAACAATATGTATGAATTCAGCGAAACACGTGTATTATAGAACAAAGCTGGTGGTAATGAATCGTGGCATTATGTACGAGTATTGTGTTTAAGTGTCGAATCATCTCTGACCGACAGTTCTGATAAGTCCAGGGCTGAGAATCCTTTGTGTTGTCTATGACTCTCCATCCTTCTCTGCAGCCCTCAGTTGTCTCACCTTCCCTCTCTTTTAACTGTATTTGTTCATCCCGGTGTGTTTTTTTTTCAGTTTTATTTAACTTTGGTAAGGTGTGGGACGACCCTGTTTTTGTGTATTTTCATGTGATACTCTTCCTCCCTTGGTCTGAATCTATTTTGAAATTTCGAGTCTCCCTACGTCGCGGTATTATGTCACTATCTTTCCACTATCTGAATATTGCTCAAGAAATTCCGGAATACAAATCATGCGCGAGAAAGCTACTTTTAGGTATAAACCAACATAGGGCCAAACTGTTTACCCAAAGATGCCCCAGGACACCACTGACTTGTGCAAGAAACTTTCAATATGTTTGTGGTAAAGGTAATTTTATTCTTTAAAGGCAGATGAAAAGCAAGCTTCATTTCCGATAAAAATATATATGATCATTGATAATAGAATTGAGAAGATGAAATACCAGATCTTAAACATGAGCAAGCGCTGTTCAGGATGTAGTTTATGAAATCAGTTCAGTTACTTTAAAGCGGAGACATGCATTATTATAGAGATAACCTGTTAAAGCTGATGATGTTACAAGTACTATCACCGACCAGCATCTGTCTAGTGGTGCCTATATCAAGGTTGTTTCCGTGTACAGAGATGGGAACACAACCAGACAGTTTGATTCTTTGAGTTTCGATGGTAGAAGAATTGTCCAATAAAGGTTCCTGTATGTTAAATAGGTATGTATACAATAATATGCTATACCAAAACTTAAGTGTGTATTATACTTAAGTACATGTGTATTTGTCGACTTTCCTAAACCATATACATTGTAAATAGAATAATAAAAGTCAAAGTAATGCTTTCAGCATCCCGTCTACAGTATAAAACGTATTAAATACATACATACATGAATATACTCCAGCAGGGATATAGAAGTAACAATTCCCTATTTGCTTAACATGGTAGCGAGTATGACATTGTGAATTATGACCATAAGGTAAATTCTATCAGGTGATGCACCAGCCGGAACAATTTCCTACATGTTATTTAAATGGTCTAAACTGTCGTTCTGGACGGTCGCAAATCGTAAAGAATTCGTTTCTCTTCATTGTGAAATGTTGCATGGCTTGTTTAAAAATAAAGTCGCTAAATTTGGCGCTCCCAAGCCTTTATATTCGATATAATATATAGTACGTGATGCACTGAGGCCTAGTATCATTTTATAAAATGCAAAATAACTGGTGAAATTACCATGTGATCCAACGTAATAACTCAGCTCATGAAATACAACATTATTTGTGACATCACGTGAGAAATAATAATGTGTACTATTTACCATGTATGCAAACATATAATCATGTTCGGTTGACCCACTGCATCTGATTGATGATGAGATTCGGATTTCTACCTTAATTGTCATATTCCCCGCCGAATGTTGTTCTGGTGTGACGCACGTAATCCTACAAAGTAAGTATGTAACTATATAAATACATGTACAGTGAACGTTTTTGCTCATTATATTTCATTTTCTGTCCAGTAAGCCAAGGACGAACAAAATATATAAATATACAGTTAAACCTCACTTAAAGACAACCTCAATAATAAGACCATCTCAAAATTAAGAACACAATTTCCAAGTCCATTTTCACCATTTTGTTCTTTATTCAACCTCAATATTAAGACCAGAGTTCATGAGTCCCAATTGTGGGCGTCTTATTGAGGTTTTACTGTATGTATATATTTATATATATATTGCTTGAATTACAGTAGACAGTCAATGGGTGTATTTGATAGACTACTTGAATATAAACCTGAATATTAAGACCAGTTTTCAAGAGTCCTAATGGTGGTCTTATTCTCGAGGTTTTACTATATATTCATATACATGTACATCACATATTCAAAGGAACACTCTGGGGGAGATGCAAGTTTCGTCTGTTGTTTAAAGGTTGTTGCACTCAAGAGGTTAAGTAAGTAGTAAACTATTTCCGCGGGAAAATTGATAATGCCGATTAAGCTGATGGGTTGTTGTTTAAGAGAGGGCCGTTCTAGAGTGGTTTGTGTGAACATACATGCATCTATAAGATGGAGACCAGCCTAACGCACAGACTCTATGGTCCATGGTCTTTCTTTTCCTCCATCTCTGATTCATGTGGGTCAGGTGTCAGCGGCTTGCAGAAAGACAACATAACCAAAACAATAAATCCAATGTGAAACTATTCAATGACATTGATGTTCCAAGTGTCTCCAATGGCAATACTCACTGATGGTCGAATGGCTGAACGGAAATGCTGAATTTTCCTGTGAAACAATAAATCAAATGTGAAACTTTTCAATGACAGCTTACCTGTAGGGTGATTCGAAATTGATGTTCCGACAGGGAGTGTAACCAATGGCAATACTCACTGATGGTCGATGGGCTGAACTGAACGCATCGTAGAAATCGGAAATACTGAAATTTCCTGTGAGAGTCAGTGTTGTTCCACCATCTAACGTTCCATTCATCGGTCCTACCTTGCCAATCTGTTGAGTAAACAAAAAGGTTCGTTCTTCACATTTTACATTTGAGCGTTGCTGTGGATTTCCAACCTCTTCTTTAAGTGACGTCATTTCAAGAAAACGTCACATGCGATGTCCCTATTAGCAAGCAGGAAACAATATACATCTTGACTCCATATGATCACTTTGTTTTCATATTGCCATATGGGGCAAACATTGCTTACTGTCAGTACATTATGTCGTCACATGTGACGTTTTCTGGACATGACGTCACTTAACGAAGAGGTGGGAAATCATACAGCGTCGCTCATTTTAAGAATTCTGCTACTTATATTAGTCGCTAGTAGTGCAAATATTAGATCAAAAAAGCTCGTGCCATCGACAGTCATTTATATATGCTGTAAGATATTGTTATATTAAAATAATCGATAAAGAAATATGTTTGATAAGAAGTGTGTAAATCCACTTACAGTAGGTGGACACGTGGGATCCACTTCAATCCTCCCCAGCTGAAGTAGAGACATTCATTCAACGATATTACTAAAACTGGCTAACAAAAGAAATCCAGATACGAAATGTCACATACAAACATTAAACAACTACCACAAAGACAGAATGAGACATGGAAATATGAGTGAAATTGTGATGTGTGAAATTGTGATGTTTAAAATTGTGATGTGTGAAATTGTGATGTGTGAAATTGTGATGTGTGAAATTGTGATGTTTGAAATTGTGATGTGTGAAATTGTAATGTGTGAAATTGTGATGTGTGAAATTGTGATGTTTGAAATTGTGATGTGTGAAATTGTGATGCTAGAAATTGTGATGTGTGAAATTGTGAAGTGTGAAATTGTAATGTGTGAAATTGTGAAGTGTGAAATTGTGATGTGTGAAATTGTGATGTGTGAAATTGTGATGTTTGAAATTGTGATGTGTGAAATTGTAATGTGTGAAATTGTGATGTGTGAAATTGTGATGTTTGAAATTGTGATGTGTGAAATTGTGATGCTAGAAATTGTGATGTGTGAAATTGTGAAGTGTGAAATTGTAATGTGTGAAATTGTGAAGTGTGAAATTGTGATGTGTGAAATTGTGAAGTGTGAAATTGTGATGTGTGAAATTGTGAAGTGTGAAATTGTGATGTGTGAAATTGTGATGTGTGAAATTGTGATGTTTGAAATTGTGATGTGTGAAATTGTGATGCTAGAAATTGTGATGTGTGAAATTGTGAAGTGTGAAATTGTAATGTGTGAAATTGTGAAGTGTGAAATTGTGATGTGTGAAATAGTGAAGTGTGAAATTGTGATGTGTGAAATTGTGATGTGTGAAATTGTGATGTGTGAAATTGTGATGTGTGAAATTGCTAAACAGGAAATAGAAGTGTTTGACGCAATATGAATACATCAACGATCTTTCGCAGTCCATAGAGGTGATACCCAACATTCTTAAGTCACACGTAGTGATTTCTGTCCTTATAAAAACGTATGTAGTAAATTACAATATAAAAAACGCTACCTACAGACACAACTCTGCAACTTACAGAAAACAGTCGTAATTTCCAAATCATACCGACAAATTACAGGTGAAATGAAGAACGAAAGCCGAGAGGAAAAATAAAATCAGAGAGTACTCACCGTCTTAGCTGATATGTAAAGTAGGCTTGATCCGTCGTTGTTAAACACCAGCTGTCTGATTGATGTGTTAGATACGATCACACGTGATAACCGCTCTATCACACGAGACGGTTCATCGAAAATGACCTGAAAATAATCCGGTTTTGCTCACGATAGATAATCAAAGCGCTGAAAGCGTTGAAAGACTGTCGGCTTGATCAACTCTGAATGGGTGGCTCAACTAGTTTTTGTTATAATTTACTGTTGTTATTCACAGGCTACATATATATTCTCAATACCTTATGTATCAGAGATTTATTGTTATAATTTCATGTGGCTATCTCTAAACGTCATATGTACTCATAAGCTACCGTATAATTTAAAGGTGCTGAACTCCAGATTGAAAACAAATCGTCGTTTTTGCAATTCCGCAAAATATGTGTAGTTGTATCATCATACACGTAAATAAAAGCTGTAGATGGTGAATATTTGAATAATTTAAAGCAATTAGGCTAATTAAATCGCCGTCGTAATATCGAGCAATCGGAGTTTTCCAGTTTAACAATACCTCGGAGTTCCCATCCAGCATGCACCTCACGAGTCACATGATCAATTTACAAAATAAACATACACAATGGCGTGATCCACTACTGACATCGAGGAGATAATTGTTCAGTGATTATTTATTTTCGTTGCGTGCAAATAAATAGTAAGTGACTTATAGCTACCTTGTTTACTGCATTTATTCTTTTCTTTGCGCTGATGAATTGTTTGAACGACAGAGACGTTCCGAATGTGCATGAGCTCAATGTTTACGGTTCTATTTTTAGATTTACAGGGTAGACTAACCCTAGTAAAATTTTAGATGGAAAAATACGAAAAACTTCGCTATGACAATGTTTCGCAAGTAATGATGAATGAAAGTAATAATGTTTTAGAGCTTTACGTGCAACAATATCAAGATTTTGTAAATATTTGACAATTTTCTTTTTTTTGCTCGCTCGTCAATCTGGAGTTCAGCACCTTTAATGTATTAGGAGTGTCTCCAGAAAATAATCTCCATGTGCCTCTCCCTCTCTTTTCTTGCCAGCACATAGATTTACAAGATGATTATTATTGCATTTGTCATTTTAAACATATATACACTTAATTTCGTCTTAAGTATTGCGTAGATAAATAAATCAAATTGCAGTTCGGAAAATAATAGCGATGGTGACCGATTAGCCGAGCAGCCGACAGTCTAAAATGATTTATGTGCGTGTACCACACTGTTAAGAAACATGATAAAAAATGACGATGTTTGTAAAGAAGGTGTTACTGTTATTTAAGTGTGCTGACGTTACTGAATATAGTACACATCGGAAAGTCTCAGTGTTTCCCGAAGAAAAGAGCTCCCGAAAAGGCGGAGTAGTTCCGAATGTGATACATGTGAACATTACCTTCCAAATATATCCAGACCGAAAACCGATATATCCGTACACTGTACCATTATAGTCCTTAAAAACCATGGACTGATTGGCAACTTGCCCGTCTCCATTAAGTTCGGTGATATTGCTTGTGGTTAATGATTGACTGGACAAGATTCTCGTGTTATGTTGAGTATAACCACAACGGTACATTTTGTTTGGCTGAAAAAAAGGATAACAAATCGTGAGTGTTCATTTGGACAACCAAGCCGTTAACATATACAGTCAACTTATGTGTACATGTTTCGAACTGACTTCGTTCTAAATTATTATTGAATAAGATACTAAACTTTTCCTATCGAATAGCATAGCACTGCGATCTGTTACATCATTTTATATTTAACACATTTTATAAATAATTGATACTGTAATGTTTTTTGTTGCATTTGGTATGTTAATTAAAACATTAACACATCTACTCGTATAGTACATTGTTATTTACTTGAGGATAAACAAATATCAAGGAAGCCAGCCAATGAGGAGGTCAGCCAATGAGGAGGTCAGCCAATGAGGAGGTCAGCCAATGAGGAGGTCAGCCAATGAGGAGGTCAGCCAATGAGGTGGTCAGCCAATGAGGAGGTCAGCCAATGAGGTGGTCAGCCAATGAGGAGGTCAGCCAATGAGGAGGTCAGCCAATGAACACACGTTTTAGAAAATATTTACCAATAGACAAGGGATACACAATAACGGTATTCTCATATAAACATGTATTTTGAATCGACTGTACACTAACGTATGCGGACAACCAGTAGTCAGTAACAATAGTCATGTGACAAGGTCACTATTGCATACCAATTTTTCATAGTGCTATCAAAGTTTTACATTAAAACAATTGAACCAGAAGCATATTTGACTTACTAATATTGCCGTACAAGACTCGCCAGTTTCATTGATCCACTCTGGCCAAGAACCATTAGCTTCCTTAAAACAACTTGTAAGTGCCTGTTCAAAATGAGCCTCTATACGCTGAATATCAAAAACACACAAAGCGGTTTTATCATTTTTTCCCATCGCTAAAGCAAGAAAAGTGTTGTTGATAATGGTAGCTGATAAAACCCAAGAATAAGTATTGCAACTGAGATTACTTTCGATATAAGACCAAAAATGTTGATCGTCGGCACACAACTGGCTTATCATAGCTTTATTACCTCCTGTGTCTTTAACATTTCGTATGAAGTAAATGTAGTTTCCTACACTAAATGAATACACAAAATCAAAATGTTGGTATTCTTTGGATTTGAACGAATGATTGTAGTCCAGGGAATAAGAGGTTGATACAAACCAGCTTGAAGATATGGTACTTATCCCAGCAGAGTCAGTTACAGCCGAGAAAAATATTAAAACATTAAATTTTGATGGGTATGTGACGAGTTGAGCAGCTGTTGTTTCTTTGAGTAATGCATCTATGAAAATATTGGCATAAGGCCGAACCGTGTGGTTGGTGCTTATATTCATTGTGTCGTAGACACTGCATCCAGCAAAGTGGCATATCAACAAATATTCAGTTTGTCTGTCAACAAATGACTGAAATATTGTAGGTTTGTGGTGGTAAGCTTGAATGCTCTGGTCCCACATATGGTTTCTAGTAATATTCACTCGATGAATTACTCCGCTTTCTGTGATATTTCCGTACTGAAGAAGGGTTTCTTGTAGATGCACTATGACGTCATCAGATTGCGTCACCAACACTGAATGAAATTCGTCATCTTCACTGTTAAATAGCGTATGACGATGATCGGTTGCACTACACGTTTTTGAGGTAGCCAAGAGTAACAAAACACACCACAGTCTGTTAAAATAAATCATTTCCGTCATAGTTCCGAACATTTCTTACTTCTGGGACGAGAAGAAAATAATATTGTGTCAATATTTTGGCGGCATACCAATGCAGCAGCCTGACGTGGTGTTCAACATTTCTAACTCACTTTATGTATGTTTCTACATGATCCGTTGTATGGTGTGGTGTTTGCATAAAAATAAGTTTTATTCAGTTCCATAATCGTGTAGGTCTGGAATAAAAAACAGTGAGAGAAACTTCCTGAACGGGAAATCAAGGGATTCCCCTTTCTAACTTCCCAACCAGGAAGCGTGTTACTATATTTAGATTTTTAATTCCCGTTAGAATGCAAAGGTCACTCTTTGGTTTTAGAAAAATGCCTGGAGGAAAATTTCCTTAACAGATAGAATGATTTTGAGTTGCGATATTTATTTAGTTTTTATTTAATCTGGTGTTAAAGCTCGGGCCTGTTAAAACTATGCAAAAAACAGCGTAATGGGGGAAAGGAGGTAAGGGTAAATCCTTGAGTGAAAAACAGCGTAATGGGGGGGAAAGTAAGGGGAAATCATTGAGTGAAAAACAGCGTTGTGGGGTGAAAGTAAGGGGAAATCCTTGAGTGAAAAACAGCGTAATGGGGAGAAAGTAAGGGGAAATCATTGAGTGAAAAACAGCGTAGTGGGGAGAAAGTAAGGGGAAATCCTTGAGTAAAAAACGGCGTAATGGGGAGAAGGTAAGGGGAAATCCTTGAGTAAAAAACGGCGTAATGGGGAGAAAGTAAGGGGAAATCCTTGAGTAAAAAACGGCGTAATGGGGAGAAGGTAAGGGGAAATCCTTGAGTAAAAAACGGCGTAATAGTGAGAAGGTAAGGGGAAATCCAAGCGTAATGGGCGAAAGTAAGGGGAAATCCTTCAGAGGAAAACCGCGTAATGGGGGTAAAGTTGAGGGAAATCCTTAAAGTATCCACGTTTATCATCATCGTATTTTGAAGTTTCGTTGACTTGCACCAAAACTTTGCGCACAATATGAAACGAGTTTGGGTAGAATAAGGGCCGGTTTTTCCTCATTTTGCTCTGCTTACCAGAAATGGATTAGATTGAATGTTAGATATTGTATGCATGCATTACAAAATTGATAAGATATGTGTATGCCATTTTAAATTAACTAGTATCAGATTTATGAACGATTAATAAATACTAATGACCATCAATAAAAATTTAATACACTTGCATACAGTTTTTATATTGAAAATATGTATTTTAATCGAATATTCGAATCAGAATATTCGTTGACATCCCTAATAGCTAGTAATATATAGGCCTATGAATGTATTATCATGAATTTAGTAGTGAGATGGCTTTCAAATTTAGAAGGCAGGGGTGTTCCATTATTTTCGTAACTTCCTCAGGAGATTGTTTTTACAACAATACAACATAATTATCATACCTCGCCTATATTTTCCAGATGGTTTGAAAATAAACATTTAAATACATTATATAGTGTGTACGGTTTTATGTATGGCAGTTGTTTCTTGACTTCTGTTTCTCTCAATTTGGTTTTAAGTAAATGGGAAATGACAAAATTAACACTTCCTGAAGTGGTAGTCAATGTGCTTGTATTGTTTCCTCACTGGGAAGTTTGGTTACTAAATCAGCAAGCCTGAACTTTACAACCAGATTAAACAAAAAATAGACAATTTAAAAACAACGATGCACAAAGGAACAAATAAAACATTGGCAGAATCCTATGTTTTAGATTTTCAAGATATAATGCATGTATAAATCACTAATAAAAAAAACTTTAACTGAAGAGCACCAACACTTACCGTTGTATTCCAATCCTCAATTTTCCAACATTTGAAGACAAAGCTAAAAGTATTGTTAATTAAAAGACACAAACAAGTATTTTTACAACATCGCTAACCCCATTCTGTTAAAATAAGTTTCTAAAATAATGTGTGAAGTATAAGTAGCTACTTTCTAATTTGATAATTGGTGTCTCCTCGTCTTAAAACTCCCATAAAGTTGATAAGATAATAAGATAATAACTTGAAATTTAATCCTTCCGGAAGGATGTCAGTAATTAGACAAGGATACTTGAATAGGAGTGTTATATGGAGAAAAAGATTGTAGATAATGCTTAAAGCGACATAATAGGTTTGGGTAATCAAAAATAATTAATAAATTAATTAGTAATTAATAAAATCCTTTCTCTATGCCGATAATTTGGTAAGGATGACATACTTGCCGTCGGAATTATTTTAATTTCACTGAATTTGACATAATTTGACATCTTTGACAATTGTCAAACAAGAATGAAGAAGAACCAGTTTGAACCCATACGAACTCACTACGATCACAGTAAGAATGCCGTAGGAATGTCCACGAATCAGTACGAATCACTGCGAACCACCACGATTGCGTCACGATTGCGACACGAACGTGATACGAATACAGGTTCGTACTGGATGCGTAGTGGTTCGTGGTATACCGTACTACATTCTGCTTGGAGCATGAGAAAATGATTGCATCAGGAATAGCTACAATAGGGGAAGAATGCGAGTACGCACCAGTACGAACCAGTACGAACGCAGTAAGAATGCAGTACGAACACATTTAAATCGTGACTTGACCACGAATGTTTTGAACATTTCAAAACTGTCGTGGCCCTCCCGCGAATAGAGGAGAACTGCCCCGAATTACAAGGACTCCAACACGAACCCTGTAAGAATTATGAGGAATGTCCACGATTTCTACATTCGTACCCATTCGCCACCCAAAGTCGTGATGGTGGGACTTAAGCTTTACCAAAACGATAAATAGAAAATCCTCTTAAATATGTCACAATTCATCCTCTCGTTTTGATATCTGCTACATCCAGGTAAGAAACACATCAATGGATAGTTCCCACATTTACAATATTTACCTCCCTTGTTCTGAATAGTCGGCCATAGTGATAGGTCAATTTCCATAAAAGTTTATAGGGAATATTATTTAAATGATGATAAAATAATCAGATATAAAAAATAACTGATTCATTATCCTCTTGGAATTTTCTCAATTATCACATATTTAGGAATTACTCCTATAAGTGCTTATATATCTGTTTTGCCTATCAACATGGCGGAAGATTAAGAACAAGGGAGGTAAATATTGTAGATGTCGGAACTATCTATACCAAACCAGCTGAAGTCTGTCTTTGAAATGAGGTGTTATGAGGGTGGTTTTAAACTAGCATATACATGTATATATAACCATAGCAGAAGGGGAAAAGTGTCATACCGCTTTAATTATGGGATGAGCCTAACAAGTTTAGTTAAAAGGAGTGTCTTTAGTTGAACAAAAAAAAAAAAGTACATTATTCTCTTAATTTGATGTGTATTGGCAAAATAAATATCGTAAGCTTATATTAAATTTGTTTGTGTTCGCTTTTATTAAGATAAGAGAAAAAATGAAGAACTCACAGTATTAATGTATTATAAAAAAGCACTAGTTTCAATTTCATTGGCGGCCATCTTGATCTAGTAGTTGTGGTCGCTGACCTTAAATCACTTGCCCCTCTCTGATGTGGGTTCGAATCCCAACAAGGAAGTAGCATTTGTACGTAAGGAAGCTATCCTGTTGGTTTTCGACATGTCAGTGATACAACCCAGGTACCCGTATATACCCAAAATAGCTAGAAGGGGCATTTGGTGTCTTCCTACACCGTAGTAGCTGGAAAAATCTCTACATGACCCTGGCTGTTTATAAAGCCCCATTTAAAAAAACTGTTATTTGATTTGTGACATGTTTCATGAAGGCGTGGTTTTGTTGAAACTTGTATGTGCATGTCTCACGTATTTTACTGCAGAAATGGTCTCTTTAAAATTTCATTTAGGAAGTAACAAATTGCGCGATTGTGTGAGAGGGCGATCATTCACATGGCTATAATACCTACTTATAACTTGTCAAACCAAGTAAGAATGATTGCATGACCAAATTATAATTGTATCAACGTGATATGAGGATTTAATGACCGGAGAAAGGTGATACGATAACTCTCGGTAGATATCACTTTTCATAAACGACTCAACACGCCTCGAAGGTGTTACAGAAATGGCGTTTATGTTAATTAACCCCTTGTCCAAAATTTATATTCTAAGCCAACAATCCTTAAAACTCACTTAAGCACAAAACTAGTTTTAAAGTATCAGGATGTAAATATACATATGTCAGTAAAGATTGTACGTGACCTGCGTGACTTCAGGATGATGGGAAGTTGGCGATTATCTGCTGAAACTGAAATTAAAACTTCCCGATTGTCAATGAATATCATAGATCTCAAATTAAAGTGTCTTACATTGAACACTTCAGTGAAACTTGTCTAACCACTTTGGTGTTGGCTTTTACAGAGCGCCCTCTCCGGAACTGTCCACTGAAGGACGCAACTTGTCTGAACACTTGTCTATCGGTGTATCCGCTAATGGGGTGGCTTGAACATCCGGGGGATCTAGACGAACTAAGTACGTGTTCGAGGGACGATTCAAAATAAACAGATCTCGCTTGCTGACAAAATATATGGCTCCTTTTAATACCTTTGTAAAGCGCACCCGACGCAGTAAACAGCGTGTTAAGGATGTCTGTAGTGTAACTGTAATTATCTTAAAACCTAGAGTGCAAATAATCATGAAAATTCGCCAAAACGTCATGTTAATTAGGTACGTGTGGCCTCATGTGCAAGTTTAACGTTATTTAAATGTTAATATGTGCGAAAAATGATTTTATAACATAACCTACGCGTTATCGACAGCTCTCGGATATTTCCGTACCGCTTTGTTACTCTACGAGGTTTTCCGAATGATAACATACGGTGTAAACGGTGGTAATTATGGTGGCATATTACTGCCACCAGTTAGCATGATAGCGTTCGCGAATTAATTCGTGTTAACCACTTAATTATTACGATAATTATCTAGCTATCTAGTTAATATTCGTGATAAATTTTCGGTAAGATAAATATCATACAACTAGAAACAGGCTTGAAAGTGCCCAGAACTGCCACCTCTTACCCTTTTATGATGTATTACACTAGATTTAAGTGGTAACACGAATCTTATCTAGTTGTCCACTTATTATGTTACTTAATAACTCAAATTCGCGAATTTCACTTAAGATTCGTGTTACCACTTATTTATAAATGCAATTTTGGCTTCTAGATGTAAGTGGTAACACGAATCTTAAGTGAAATTCGCGAATTTGAGTTATTAAGTAACATAATAAGTGGTCAACTAGATAAGATTCGTGTTACCACTTACATCTAGAAGCCAAAAATAAATAAGTGGTAACACGAATCTTAAGTGAAATTCGCGAATTTGAGTTATTAAGTAACATAATAAGTGGTCAACTAGATAAGATTCGTGTTACCACTTACATCTAGAAGCCAAAAATAAATAAGTGGTAACACGAATCTTAAGTGAAATTCGCGAATTTGAGTTATTAAGTAACATAATAAGTGGTCAACTAGATAAGATTCGTGTTACAACTTACATCTAGAAGCCAAACTTGCATTTATGAATAAGTGGTAACACGAATCTTAAGTGAAATTCGCGAATTTTAGTTATTAAGTAACATAATAAGTGGACAACTAGATAAGATTCGTGTTACCACTTAAATCTAGTGTAATACATCATAAAAAGGTAAGAGGTGGCAGTTCTGGGCACTTTCAAGCCTGTTTCAAGTTGTATGATATTTATCTTACCGAAAATTTATCACGAATATTAACTAGATAGCTAGATAATTATCGTAACAATTAAGTGGTTAACACGAATTAATTCGCGAACGCTATCATGCTAACTGGTGGCAGTAATATGCCACCATAGGTAATATCACCAATGTATTATTTTCGATAATACACTGTGAAATAAAAACTCACGTGTGTACGACGCCACAACAAAACAAGTGTGACTTAGACACGCTCAAATGATGTTGACATTGTTAAATGTTTATTTTGTATGTAGTATGACATTTTATTTCATTGAAAATTGTGTTAATATCATCAGTTGAACTCGTATCTTGTGGCTGAAAAATAAAAAATAAAATTGTCGGAACTAGTTTTTGATGCGTCAGCTTTTGTTTACCGAAGACCGAATTACACACGTCATATACTCTGCTAGCATAAAAGGGGTTAAGGTAATGCTTTAGCGAAATCAGCCGTTTCTGCTCTTATGTCATGATTAGAAGATCTTTCTTTCGTGTTCAATTTTATTGAATAATTTATAAAACCGATAAAAACTCGATAAAACCTCGTTTTTAGAACACTCGTTTAATAAATTAATGACCACTCATGAAAGATCCTCTATTTATTAAATACATGTACTAGTAAAAACGCTCACTGTGTATAAAATGGCGTCATCAGACCACACTGAATTATAAAAGTTTGCAATGAACTTGGGAAGACTCCGACCCAAACATACAATATGATGCAAAGGGAGAGAATAAGTTACTATAGGGAACGCCACATATTAGTACATACATACCTCTCCACCACAGACCTCCGGGAAAACAACAATCCATAAAACATAAGGCACTTGAGGAGGCTCAATGGTACATACGTAAGGGAACAGCGGCGCAAGGAATGGCCTGGCTGACCATAAGGAATAACTAGGAGAATCAAAGAGGACAAACAGTGGGTATTAATGGATGGAAAAGATCACAAGACAAGACAAGACAGCTGGCAACAATAAGGCCGAAACGGGGCAAAAATAACATGAACTCTATATCAAGTGAAAATAGTGCACAGGGGAAAGGGAAATACATGTTTAACATACAATGTACATTTAAAACAAGAAAAGAAATAATAACCAAACAGCGAATTACAGCCTTGGAACTGTCAGTAAAAATACTGGGGGTTTAAATCGATTTAACGGCTAGCCAACCCCACACTCAATCACTATATGGTCATTGATTTCCAACATATACACATAGACGACTAGTATTAAGTATTCCAGTTTTTGAATGGCATCGGTGTTTCCGTGATGGCAGATTTAGGACTTAAACGTTCTTGTTCAATGTAAAATAATTTACAAAACAGCAATGATATTTATAAAAGCAACAAGTTCAAATAAGATATTACAATACACACAACATACGACGGAGATGCAACTTGAATAAAAAACATGAACATAATTATACTACATGTACATGCAAATATAAACTTTAACGCATTCAAAGTCTATTGTTAATATGCACACCTTCATATACGAGTATGTCATATAATGTCGATATCTTATGACAATAAACATACCAGGCTACATGCGAATGTACATTGATTTCTCTATCTCCTTTGTGAACATTTCACATATATAAACTGCATGATAATATTGTTTCGTTGAGCAAGTTTGAGTTTATGACGATTTTCAACTATAAAATATGACGCGAATCTCAAACTATGATATTTACAGGTACTAATAAGTTACATACATTTTATATAATTATTTTATAAATATTTTGTTTCACATCGGCACGTGTTGTCACATGAGGCTGCCACGAGTTCTCTCCCTTTATCTCTTCTTAATACATGTATGTATACAAGAAGGGATAAAGGGAGATAACTCGTGTCAATCTCCTATGTTTGTTGTTATTAATCAGACAGTTAGAGGGAGAGAAATGGCGCAGTACATAACAAAGCATGTTATATCCCTTACATACATATTTATTTGTAATTCCTAGACGAGCAAATGATATGTTAACAATCGTGTACCTCAAAATCAACTCAATATGATTATTTGCAATTTTGAGTAACCAGACATAACGGTTCCGATGTGTGATATTGATATATGCAAATAACATTGGAATAATGTTCGCACATTTTATAAGATGTAGTGCCCTACGTCATAGAACCGTGCATCAAGATAACACGATACTGAATTATCAACCTACATTTTTGTACCTGTGATATGTCCTTTTAAATGTCATTTTAGTGTGTTTTAATCTCATATCTTGCATCCCTAGGTTAGTTCATGAAGTTTGAGAAATCTTACATTTTGCGTGAGTATAGAAATATTTTTGCAATCTGAATACGTAGGACTCCTCGGGTTTAGACAGATTTTCAAGCAGTTGTAGGACGTGCCACAATCTGAGAAGCAACTGTCGGGCGTTGACGTATGTCGTCGTGTGTCAGTCGTGCGTTGACGTGCGTCGTCGTACGTCATGTACATATGACGACGCACGTCAACGCACGACTGACGCACGTAGTCTTGTCTATCAGCACGGACTATATAAAATTAAGTGCACTGCAGGCTTCATAGATACAACTTCGGTGTGTGAACATCATGGTTCACGTTCCACCAGAAAGACTGGGTTCAGTCCTAGCGGCATAACAATTGCTACAGCAGCAGCACGTCGCAAACATAGCCTTTCTAGTCCTGATAAGACGTCCTTTAATAATGAGAAGGAGGAGGTGCTGGTGGGTCCGGCCATAGATACAGCAAATGCCACTTTTTGGCACATAGAGATCTGATGAGGGAGCTAGAACGGTAGTCCCAATGTGACTTCCTTCACTGCTCTCCGTTTCCCCTTCTTGTTTACTTTGGGTGGCATGTCCGGAATCTCGACATAAAACGACCTGTCAACAAAGAACGTCCGCTTTATATAGTGGTCGGTCTAGCCCTGCATTTGTCGTACGTCAGACTTGCGTCATCGGAAGACAGTCTTACGACAACGCAAGACTGGTAGGACTTGACGTACTTCGACGCAGGACATATGTCTTACGTTATCGCACGATAACGCATGACGACGTAGGACTAGTCCTACGGCGACGTACGACAATTAAACTCTCTGGACTAGTTAAAGCCTCGGTCACAACTCAACGTGCGGTTTGTTGCACGTACGTTTCCGCAGCTGCGGTCGGGTTGTGGGCAAATCCCTATGGGTTTTTTTTGCGATTGGACACGGCTATAGCAACTGTACAGACATCCTACAGGCAACTTACATTCGCCGTACGGGCCATTGCGAGTGTCTTGCAGCGTCCTCACGAAACACCTACATAATACCCGCAAGTTGAACGTACAACCCCGTGCAGGTGACGTGCAACTGACGTACGGCAAGGTGTGGCTCCGCAATGCTGTGTACGACTCCGCACGGCTCCGTAAGACGACTGCAAGAAGTCCTTGCGATGTTCGAACGAAGTGCGTACGTGAGCTTCTCGAGTCACGTGCAAATATTTCGAATGTATATATATACCAGGCGAGTACAAGAGGTCATTTCGGCTTCAAGAACACTGTCTTGAGGATGCCGGATCCGACCTTACTCCGTCGACCTTACCATATACCCAAGAGGCGTTTCTTGTCTTGGGTCTCAGACTCCAGTTCCATCTCCGATCTAAGATGATCGTACTTCCGCTCTATAGCGAGCGCAAGTTTGCCGTAAGGTGTGCGGTCACCTTGCCTCGTTTGCATAGTGCAAGTACGTAATTGGTTGTGCGGCGATATTGCAGCCACCGCAGAATAAATATGCATCTGGTGCCAGTAACAAACGTTGCAGTCACCGCAAGATGTACGTGCAGCTCTATGCTCCTCCTTGCGATGACTGCACGTGTCACGTGCGTTCACGAAAATATGTAGACAACCGCAGAAACTGTTGGACATGTTCAACAGCCTCCTGTGGCGGCCTGCGTGCTCCTGTGGGCTCCTGAGGGTTTAAAAACGTGCGAAATCCATCGTAGACCCGCCGCAGACAGGTGTACGGCCGGTTGTGACCGGGGCTTTAGACAACCTTAGACTTGACATAAGTTGTCGTACGTCTGACGTACGTCGGACGTACGTGAACGCACGACTATGTAGGACTGGAGAGTCGAGTCATAAGGTTTTTGACATGTTAAAAAAACAGCTACGACAGCCTTTTAGTCCAGCGTCGACGTACCACTCTCAAAGACGACGAAGGACTCCCTCCGTTTTTCCAGTGGTAGACCTGTCTTATACCTGTCTTAAGTGCAGTGTGATTGGGGCTTTAGATCTGCGTCGACGTACCACTCTCAAAGACGACGAAGGACTCCCTCCGTTTTTCCAGTGGTAGACCTGTCTTATACCTGTCTTAAGTGCAGTGTGACTGGGGCTTTAGATCTGCGTCGGTGTACGACTCTAAAAGACGACGCAGGACTCGGTCCCATTTTTCCAGTCGTAGACCTGTCTTATACCTGTCTTAAGTGCAGTGTGACTGGGGCTTAATTTAACCGAGCGCCAGTAATGCAGAGTTGTGCTCACAATTGGTCAATCGACATACTGATGGTCCTAAACTGATCCTAAAGCGGGTCCATGAACTTAAGGTATTCCATCCATAACTGAAAAGAACCAGGGGCTGCTTCTGGAACTGGGACATCTTCTGTATAATGCACTATCCTCTAAGATTACTAACATTCTTCTGGAGGCGTCGCCCATATGGGAAACCGATGGCGACGATAAATAAACGCAAATACATTTATTGTTCATTCCTGAAACTAAGGAGCTTCACTTCATGATGAAATGGCTGGTAAACGGTAAACTAGTACATATTAGCTCTCAATTACTAGTTATATTGCAAGAAAAACAGACAATTGCTGTAGTTTTAGATATGTCCTGATTTGTATAACCAGAGTAGAGATAATAGTGTGGCAGTATAATGTATGTGTGAGATTTCGACAAGGGATCCGCGACTTTTACTTCTAAAATGTGAGTCTTGCCGAAACTGTAAGAAATTATAATTATTTTACTTAGTAGAGTGGTGACAATTACACAACCAGTCTGGGACGTCATAGTGTATCATAAATCAACAGGGCAGATTACCAGATACCGACACATTTTAAGTTCCAGCGTGTGTTTCATGAAATACTCAAAGTCGCCGTCATGAAGTAGATATGCGGACAGGAAAAAGTCGTCAGTAAGCCACATATCCCGAGTACGTGGGCAGTTTTGTAGTCATTTTGCTGTCATTAACTTGAGATGTATTAAACTTTATAAATTAGTATAATCAAACTATTTAGCCACAAAATATTATAATCAAAATATAATGCACTTTGAAGCTTATGCTAAAATGCTAGTACACGTAATGCTGCTTGTATTTGATGGTGTTACGCATGATTGTGTACAGACAGTATTGGTTCAATCGCCGTTTTGTATTACAGTTTAACAGGTTTCCACTTATCTATATCGAGTTAGTTTCAACAGCCGATATCCCTCCTGTGTTTTGAAAATATACATGTACATTTATATATATATATCAAGATGTTGTTATGTCGAAAGAAAGGAGAGCTAATCGGCAGTTTCGGTGCAGCCGACTGAGGTGCAGCAACAGTTAAGGTCAGTGTTGATTATCATTCTTTCTGTGTCAGTAAATAAAGAAAAGTCAATTCAAAAGTACATGTAGTAATTATTGCACCCAAATGTAACAATGTGAAAACATGTACATGTAATAAGAAATTTATGTTGAATGAACAGCAAGCTAAAATGTCACTTAAACTTCGTTACACTAGTATTATAATACAGTAAACTTGTCAATATTCAGTCATAAGAGTCTATTTTTTCATGTTGTCTTGGAGTCATGCTACAAGAGCTCCTACTGAATTTCACGGCTGCTCTCATAACGCTGCATGCCCAAAATGATATTCTAATACATCTAGGATTCACAAATTTCTCAATGTGGCCAAATATTCATCTTGGGGGTTGCAACAATATTTTTCGAATATACTTCAATGCAAATCAGACGACAGATAAAGAAATGATTACTATAAAACGGTATATATAAAAAAAACTAAGTTATTTGTTTGAATAAGGGTTCTGTTTCGAATGATCCTGTTGGAATGCACATCGTATGTTTTTTCACATAGATCTAGGGTGTTGGATGCTCAACTACTAACCTGAACTGGGAGCCCAGACCTAACAGACCTTCATTCTTAACCCGCCATTTCCCAAAATATAACATATACACAGCTAACTAGTGCCGTGTACAACACTGATATTGTGGTTTCATTTTCCATGACATTGACTATGCATGAACAGCAATAAACCATTTAATGATAAACCTGGTCGCGCACTTACAACAACTCCTTCAATCCACGTACTATACGGGAATGGAATAAGCTGCCAGTTGACATCACTGATGCCACAACACTGGAAAGCTTCAAGGCTGCACTAAGAGAATACAGAGCAGCTACAAACGTTCTTTTTTATAAGTGTTTTATTCATTGGAAAAGTGATGGCTGTCTCATCTCCTCAGGTAGGTCAACATTACAGTCGGAAACGACTCGTGACCTTCATTTGGAAGAAAAAGAACAAAAAGCTCGGTGAGAACAAGAGATAGTCGGGTGATTAAAAAAGACGATTGCTTGATATAAATAACAAACACGATAAAAAGACTGAATATTCGGTAATTGCACGCTGAGCATAAATCATTATTATACGTGACGTATTAGATGTTTTATTCTCTCTCACGCATATAAGTGAAATGGATGATTTATTGATCGACTCCGGGAAATCAAGTCAGATTATGTCTACAATGCGCCATAAATAATGAATACATATGGCCAGTGTATAAACATGTTAACTCTTAAAACAAGATCGCTATGACCTACGATATTACATAACAATTCCTAAGACTATTTTCAACCATCAAATGTCCAATGTAGCACATGTAAATGATAGTTCTTTAGTGTTCGAGAAGACAAGACATGGGGTCAATGCTAAACCGTATGAAACAGAAGACCGGAATACCAAACTTGATCGAATTTTAGCCGAATTGATCGATTCTCACGTTGTGTAATTATTTTAAACACCGTCTCGACGTAAACAAGTTTTTCGTGTTGGGTCGTGGCAAGTCTATATGCCTAAACATAAATGAGAAGTGTTTTTATAATTTTATATTAATCATTTCTTTATATGTCGTCTGGTTATGTCTTCATCCAGTAAAGAAACTACAGAAACACCTGAAACGAAACAAATGGAGAGTTCTACAGGTAAACAATAAATTCCACCGAATTCAGGTGTGTGTCTCCGCACCGGTATGCCAATGCTGTTAATATTGTTGTTTTGATATGATTTTTCGGCTTAAAACTGGCGATGAAAGTTATTTAAAGTCTGCTTATTTTAGTAGCCTTCTAATCTTTCTCGTATAATCTATCATTTTAGTTGAATAGCAGTCAAAACGGCCCCGATTGTAGGTCAAAACGGCCCGCTTTATGAAAAAGATATTTACATGTTATAATAAATTCAAATAATGATAAATATTTTGTTATCCTGTTATTAGTACATTTGTATTTGTCTATCTTTTATTTCCCGAGTAGAAGAATGATTTTTATACAAGATACATTTCATTTAATATGTTCCAAAATGTCATTTTATCATGTTATGAGTACATTTGTGTTTGTTTATCTTTTATTTCCAGAGTAGAAAAAAGCTTTAAGCTCGAAAAATGTATTTATTGTATTATACGATTTCTAGACGAAACAACCCAGATTGACATGAAAAGATGTCGAAATAAATGTTTAATGTGTGTTTGCATACAATCTATATAGTACTTGTGAGTGACTATTTATGATTGTTTGTTCAGTTACTATTGATTACGTTATAAAACCAACTGCTTAAGTTGACTTTTTTGGTGTTATTATGAACACAACAGAACAAAGTATAGAGTTTATTTTGTAATTGAACTGTTATTTAATATTACAGCTACCAACACCCAGAATTCAGACATATACACAGCACATTATAAATAGAACAAGATCAAATAATAGTCTACAACATAATCAGGCATTCAGATATACAAACAAACACACATACATATACAGCACATAAATATCACATCATCATCATCAAATAATAGTCTACACCATAATCTACACCCAGGCATTCATACATACAAACAAACACACATATAGATACAGCACATTGTAAATATCACATCATCAAATAAAAGTCTACACATACAAAAAAACACACATATATACAGCATACATATCATCAATCATTAACAAATTCACACTCACGCAACAAAACTCTCACCGATCTACTGGGCCGTACAAATGCCCACACTCAATCAACAACTCACTCGATGATATCTCTTTCTTCCCATATCTCTCCCACACCGCCCATAGTCGTCCCTGTGTCGTCCGTGTCTGCCGCCTCTTTAATTTCCTCTCCTTTACCAACTTACTGGTGTTTAATTTCCCGTGCTTCGCCGTGGAGAAGCTCTACCAGCAGGTAGAATGGCAGATTACCTTTCTTAGCTCTCCTGTTCAGACGGTTGTGCCAACCTTCAACGTCATTATTGGTACGAATGGAGCGACCGTATACGGACCAATTCGCAGGGCTCCATACTGTTGACTGTAGCCATGTTGTTTCGACATACGTAAGATATCATGCCATTGTTTCGTCTTCATTTTTCTGCTTTAAGTTGTCTAAAGCTGGTCGAATGTCCTCGTGTGGCAGGAGAGGCAGAGCAAATGTCTTCCTCAACAACGAAAAGTATGAGAAAAGGATGAATAAGTTGCTAGGAGACTCAAAATAATCGGGCATTAAACCATTCCGTAATTTTCATAAATTTATTGATTTAATGTAAACTGATGTATCGTGTACTTAGTATTCGTTGTATATCATTTTACTTTCGATATAATTCATGATTCATTTGAATTATTTTACTAACTATTTGTCTGAACTTTGTGTAATTACATAGCAACCAAGTACAATGTATAATGATTTTTATGATTATTGTTCTGCTTTACATATTATTGGTAATGTAATTTACATAGTGTGGAATAGTGATGGTGATACCTGTCAACATTTGAGTGAAAAGGGATAATGTGAAATGCAGCAAAGATTCTTACCTTCAACCCAAGCTCCACACACTTCCGCCAGGAACATATTAAATAAAATGATTCTTGTATAGATATCATTTTCTACTCGGAAATAAAAGATAAACAAACACAAATGTACTTCATAGCAGGATAACAAAACATTTATCATTATTTGAATTTATTATAACTTAATATAACATGTAAATATCTTTTTCATAAAGTGGCAAGGGATTCTTTTCAGTATTTTGAATAAGTTCGCTAGAGTATGTTTATAGCATAAACGCAACACAATATAATGCCTGTATGCATTCTTTCTATCGACTGATGAGCCATAGGGAAATCACTTTTTATAAAGAATGCAATTCTGAAAATTCATTTTATTTTCAAATTTATAAGTTATAAGAGACCAACATTTGTAGGCTTGATATGCAAACATATATGCTGCGTTAACGATGTATGTGGCTCATCTTAACGCAACACTATGTGAATGGACTTCATTCAGTGCTGTTCAAGTGCTACAATGGCTACAACGTCTTTAATTCATAATTTTGGGCTCCTATTATACAAGGAAGTTTTCCAGACTGCCATGCAAAATACATGCTGTGTTAAATGTTGATTGATATTCGAATATATGTCTTGATCTAACCTTGAATTTACTATAAATCACGAATAATGATAATATAACAATTAGTTAGAGGTAAAACTTATTGAAGGTCTTTTTTTTAAATGCTTGGCCCGTATTGTCCCTAAATATGGTGCGACGTATCTGGTCCGTAATGTCCGTGGTCTGAAGTGTCCTGACACCCGCGAGATACGTCTCTTTTGACCTCCCCATGAAGAGCGTGTAATGATTTACTGTGCGCACGAACATTCTTATTCGTAAGAGCCCTGTCATGCTTACGACCGCGTTGATAAAACGGTCGTAAGTATTTTCGTAAGACAATTCTTACGAACATTTCGTATCTTACGAACGCCCGTTTGTACAAATATTGATAAAACGGGCCCAATTAGAATAAGGCTTCTATTATGATCAAGATGTTTTCTATGCAAACATAACACCATTGCAATAACTGTGTTCATTACTTTGCTTCGGAAGAAAAACACATATCAATTAACAAGTTAATTTGTTAAGGTTTGGTAAACAAATACATTTAGGCCTTAACAAAAGGTTAACCAATCTGCTTCAAGGATACAAATGTTGTTGGGTTGTCAACCGTTGAAGAGAATTTGGTTTAGTGGTAAACATAATATTTTATTGGTTTACACAATGCTGACATGCAAATAGCAAAGCCATGTCAGTATAGCTGCACTGGAAAAAAAATACCTACCTAAAATGTGCTGGGTAGGGTTATGCCAAACAAAATGTTGTAAGGATTGGCTTAAGGTTGAGATTAAAAATCATTAAAAGTGGGCAATATCCCCTTACCCAAGTTAACCACTTTGTACACTCCTACCCCAGTGCCTGAAAAACTCTGTGAAAGACCACTGCATCAAATATATATGACAGGGCTCTAGAAATCCACTAACCTGACATCCAGGTACAAGTCTAATTGCTGATTCGGGCTACCAACAGTTGAGTTAAAGTTAGTCCAGGACAAGTCTGCTTGAAAGCTAATTAACTTTGGACAATCTGGATACCAAACAAAAATCATGCATTACCAATGCCTTGCAATGGGTGACAAATCAAACAAACTGTCAACAAATTTTCTCGGACAACTAGCCTCCCATATTGGACAAGTCAAATTCAACATATTCACTTGTCCGGGACATGTGTGTTTTAAAAAAGATTCTAGAGCCCTGTATGTCTGTTTTGGAGTATGAGTGTAATGCAATAATTGGTGTACATTTCAGTTATTGATGATGTATGTTACTTGTGTATTTGCTATGATATCAGTTTTGTATATTTGTCGAATTATTAATGAAGTTGAATGCTATCAGATTTACCTTTGTTTTCAGTATATTTTATCCACTGCTAGACTTAAATTGGTATGTCATACTGTTTAACACGTCCACTATATACCACTATAAGTTGAGAGTGACATTTAATACTAATCCTGAAGATAATAGGCAAGATAATGACTGTAAGCTGCTTTACATGTCATGTATTGGAAAGTGGGTATGGTCGTGTTTACTAATGGCTTATCTTAACTGAGTTATACTAACATGTTTAACAACAACTCACAAGTAGATATTTTCTTCAAACTCATTGCAACCAGAACATTTTATTTGGGAATGAGAAGTCTGAGATGAAATGTATTCTCATGTAACGTCCTCAAAAATATCCCCATGAGTTACAGATTTATAGCTTAATGCAGCAGGGATTTCCCTGACACAGAAATCTTGAGTCCCTGACTCCCTTTTATTTCTAGGGACCCCATTTTCAATTACTGTGAATCCCTGGGACCCCTAAAATAAACGTTTGTCAAGTATAAACTGGATATCTGGGACCCTACGAATTAACCAAGGACCCCCAATTTATGAAACATGAGGGTCCAAGGACTCCAAGCTGAAAAGTCCTAGGGAAAACCCTGTTGTGGTTAGTTTTAAAAGAAGTAAATATTTTTCTTTGGCCTATGCCATGTCACAATGTGCTTTCCTATAAAAAGGAGGAAAGCAATGTGTTGGTTTTGCAATGAAAATGTCTTACAATGGCATATGTATGGCTTTCTTAGGATGAACAATTTTCATGAAACAATTTTATAGTGTAGGTTTCAGTGTAGATCTAGAGCATTTTATTTGCTCTAAGATAATTTTGCATTGATTTATGAAATCCTAAGGAATTTTTCATAGTATCTAATTTTTTATCGTGTTCATGTTTTATATGATAATAATATACCTGCCATATTGTGAAACATTGGAATTATTTTGGATGTGCTATTGAAATTAAGTACTCAGTATGTTTATGCAGGTGGGTGGGATAATCAAGATTATGTAAAAAAATCTTTGAAATTTTGCACTGATGTATTCATTAAGAGACTACATGTAGTTTCAAGACCTTTTTAAAATTATACATACAAGACCTTGTATTATTGACAACCTATAACACCCATACCTTGATGTTATAGTAATTTACTACATCAAGTAAATGCTTGTAAAAATCAAGCCATCTAGCTTTTAGATTTTCACGGTCTGATTTTAGGACATCACATTGTATCTTAAGGTAGTAATGTCATGAAATATAGTTTCTGTTGCAATTTGTAATTTAACCATTTTGTGTGCTTAAAAGACTGCCTTCTTATATTTACTAACATGTATTATTAGAAATGATTTACTTATACTGTATATCTGTAGTGTCAATACTGTGTAAGATACTGTAGATATAGCTATATATACAATCATGTATTATGTTTTCATGTCTTTATACATGTACCTTCATGTTTTGTAATAACAGAGTGATTGTCTAGCTTGCAATGTACAGTACAATATTTCAAACAGGAATATGTAAAACAAAGACAGTTTATGTGACAAAAGCAAAGTGAAGCCATTTTAATATATTGGTATTTTGTTTTTCCCAATTTTTAAGTCTTAGTGTATAAACTTATTTTTTTTACATCAAATTTGAAACATGTTAGCAACTAACAGTGAATCATTCTCGAAGACTGGTCTGCTTCCCAGGTTGCTTGCCATCACTGGCGTCAGGGATTGTAAAGTTTGAGGTACAACTTGGCCTAAGGTGAGATTCAAACTCACAGCTTCTAATCAGGGCCTAGAGTTATCAGTACTAAGAACATGAAAGTTACCCTGTCTAGTCTGAGTATGAAGGTTTGAGAGTATGACATGGAACAAAATGCTTATAGGATTCTTCTTAGTCCACTTTGTATGTGTATGAGTTTTGAATGTAAATCTAAGATATAACATTAAGTATTGAATATAACACTTAGCGTATATATTCAGCTCTCAGCTTTAAAACACTTACTCTCAGTCTCAAATATTCACTCAGATATAACACTTAGCGTATATATTCAGCTCTCAGCTTTAAAACACTTACTCTCAGTCTCAAATATTCACTCAGATATAACACTTAGCGTATATATTCAGCTCTCAGCGTTAAAACACTTACTCTCAGTCTCAAATATTCACTCAGATATAACACTTAGCGTATATATTCAGCTCTCAGCTTTAAAACACTTACTCTCAGTCTCAAATATTCACTCAGATATAACACTTAGCGTATATATTCAGCTCTCAGCTTTAAAACACTTACTCTCAGTCTCAAATATTCACTCAGATATGACACTTAGCGTATATATTCAGCTCTCAGCTTTAAAACACTTACTCTCAGTCTCAAATCTTCACTCAGATATAACACTTAGCGTATATATTCAGCTCTCAGCTTTAAAACACTTACTCTCAGTCTCAAATATTCACTCAGATATAACACTTAGCGTATATATTCAGCTCTCAGCTTTAAAACACTTACTCTCAGTCTCAAATATTCACTCAGATATAACACTTAGCGTATATATTCAGCTCTCAGCTTTAAAACACTTACTCTCAGTCTCAAATATTCACTCAGATATGACACTTAGCGTATATATTCAGCTCTCAGCTTTAAAACACTTACTCTCAGTCTCAAATTTTCACTCAGATATAACACTTAGCGTATATATTCAGCTCTCAGCTTTAAAACACTTACTCTCAGTCTCAAATATTCACTCAGATATAACACTTAGCGTATATTCAGCTCTCAGCTTTAAAACACTTACTCTCAGTCTCAAATATTCACTCAGATATGACACTTAGCGTATTATATTCAGCTCTCAGTGTTAAAACACTTACTCTCAGTCTCAAATATTCACTCAGATATAACACTTAGCATGTATTCAGCTCTCAGCGTTAAAACACTTACTCTCAGTCTCAAATATTCACTCAGCTATAACACTTAGCGTATATTCAGCTCTCAGCGTTAAAACACTTACTCTCAGTCTCAAATATTCACTCAGATATGACACTTAGCGTATATTCAGCTCTCAGCATTAAAACACTTGCTCTTAGTCTCAAAAATTCCCTCAGATATAACACTTAGCGTATATTCAGCTCTCAGCATTAAAACACTTACTCTCAGTCTCAAATATTCCCTCAGATATGACACGTAGCGTATATTCAGCTCTCAGCGTTAAAACACTCTCAGTCTCAAATATTCACTCAGATATGACACTTAGCGTATATTCAGCTCTCAGCATTAAAACACTTGCTCTCAGTCTCAAATTTTCACTCAGATATAACACTTAGCATATATTCAGCTCTCAGCGTTAAAACACTTACTCTCAGTCTCAAATTTTCACTCAGATATAACACTTAGCGTATATTCAGCTCTCAGCGTTAAAACACTTACTCTCAGTCTCAAATATTCCCTCAGATATAACACTTACCATATATTCAGCTCTCAGCATTAAAACACTTACTCTCAGTCTCAAATTTTCACTCAGCTATAACACTTAGCGTATATTCAGCTCTCAGCGTTAAAACACTTGCTCTCAGTCTCAAATTTTCACTCAGATATAACACTTAGCGTATATTCAGCTCTCAGCGTTAAAACACTTACTCTCAGTCTCAAATATTCACTCAGATATAACACTTAGCGTATATTCAGCTCTCAGTGTTAAAACACTTACTCTCAGTCTCAAATATTCACTCAGCTATAACACTTAGCGTGTATTCAGCTCTCAGCATTAAAACACTTACTCTCAGTCTCAGATATGACACTTAGCGTATATTCAGCTCTCAGCATTAAAACACTTACTCTCAGTCTCAAATATTCCCTCAGATATAACACTTAGCGTATATTCAGCTCTCAGCGTTAAAACACTTACTCTCAGTCTCAAATATTCACTCAGATATAACACTTAGCGTATATTCAGCTCTCAGTGTTAAAACACTTACTCTCAGTCTCAAATATTCACTCAGATATAACACTTAGCGTGTATTCAGCTCTCAGCATTAAAACACTTACTCTCAGTCTCAAATTTTCACTCAGCTATAACACTTAGCGTATATTCAGCTCTCAGCGTTAAAACACTTACTCTCAGTCTCAAATATTCACTCAGATATAACACTTAGCGTATATTCAGCTCTCAGCATAAAACACTTACTCTCAGTCTCAAATATTCCCTCAGATATAACACTTACCATATATTCAGCTCTCAGCATTAAAACACTTACTCTCAGTCTCAAATATTCCCTCAGATATAACAAGCAGTGGATTACAAAGAATTTTCAGAACTTAGAATGCATTTTTATCCAATTCACACTCACTGAAATTACAACTCCCACTTAGACTCAATTACTCAATTATTATTATTGAATATCACTATAAATATCACATTAACCTCATATTGTAACTTGTGTACCTAGGTGAAATCAAAGATCTGTTCTCAGGGCTCTCACTGGGTTGAAATTTTTGGGAGAGTCAAATTAGGGAGAAGTGGGGAGACTTAAAGAAGAAGTGATATTTTTCGGAACGTTGATATGCGCGTTGTAACCAGTTTGTTTAGATACATTTTTCTTATTTCAACAAAAACGAATGTTTTCTAATTTTATTACAAAATCAAATAAATAATGATGACAAAGCAAAATTTGAAACAATCATAACATAATATTTGATAACGAAGCACATTTCACGCACTGACACTATAATAATGTTACATATGAATAATCAACACTGCAATTTCACTCTTCGTGTTTCTCCATAGGTCTATGGTAGCTCAGTGTTGACCACTGCACCGCATTCAGATGTTGTTTTGCTGAAAATATACGAAGAGAATTTATTGAAATAAATACTTGTTAATAGTATTCTTTTTATGTATTTTCTACTATTCCTATTCTGATGATTCTGTTTCATTATTTTTAATATTTATTCATTGCCCTGACTTCTAGTAATATTTAGGATGACACTTCTAAATATGCTTTGCAGTGGTTATTTTAAAACGTCGATCAACAGTTCAAGAAGTCTCTGTTCTGTTTGTTTACGTTTCAAACAAGGTTTGGGCGAATCGCCATTTAACCAAGATGCTGCGGACATTGCGATGTTTTCTACTCGAGTTTTGTGCAGTTATGCAGTTACTTTTTGGGAATAATCAAATAATAATTTGACCTACGATTATTTTTCCTTGTAGTGCAGCACAATGTTTCATTACTTTCACTTGCAAACTCAAGTATTTTGCTGTTCGATCAACGTGTTCAAAAGTCGCCGAAATACAATTAAAGAACCTACCTTTTACTCATCATTCATATCGTATAGTACCCGACACAATCTTCAATTGAATTCATCCCGCAAAAGTGCTAATCGTCGTCATTTTATTGTTCTAAAAGCTGTCAAAAACAACACCTAATCTCGTGAACTGACAATTTGTTAACTGTTACCCGGCTTTCGTTTACTGCTACGAAGCGTCAACGTCGAAGCTGGGACAAAGTTATTGGTTCCTAGTTCCTACTCGTCCCCGGCATTCACTGTTTATTAAATTCGTAATAAAAAAGAAAGTGCCAATGCATAACAGTGGGAAACATACGACACGCTGATTGCGAGGTGTCAAATCAATTGGATTACGTAATTTTTGTTATGATTATTCTACCTGGTTTATACAAGTCGCTCTGTATCGGTCAATCTGAATGGCTAATTGTATTGTTTTGACTGCGGTACCGCTCCGTCTACCTCTCACTGACTAACAGCGTCTGATTGTCTGTAACTTCGCCAAAATTGTTGGCGAAGTCAATTTCGCTTTGATCTAAGTCGCCCCCTCGCGAGAGCCCTGGTTCTGTTCTGTTCTGACTCAGCAGAGCAAGTATTGATAGGTGGGTGTAGAGTGCTGAGTAAAGGTTATAGTCTCCGGCCCAGGGGCTGTATAGTCTCTCAACCAGAAATTTGATTATTGTTATTACACATACCAGTGTTATTATTTGAATTGTACTGTCTACATGTATACCGGTGTAACAGGCCAGTTCTTCCCCCCAGTCCAGTTCTTCCCCGGGGAAGAACTGGACCGGTCCAGTTCTTCCCCGGGGAGGATTTGTACTAGTCCAGTTCTTCCCCACCCAGTCTGTTTCTTCCCCGGGGAAGTTCTGGACCGGTCCAGTTCTTCCCCCCTAGGAAATTATTTTATTTTCAACTTTCACGCCCTGGAAATTATCAAATTTTTTGTATGAGGGTGGGGAAGTTCTTGACCGGCCCAGTTCTTCCCCCCTAGGAAATTATTTTATTTTCAACTTTTTAACCTTGAAAATTTTCTCATTTTTCATGTTAGGGTGGGGAAGTTCTTCTCTCCAAGTAAAATGTTTTATTTTTTCTTCTGAGGGTGGGGAAGTTCTGGACTAGTCCAGTTCTTCCCCCCCTAGGAAATTATTTTATTTTTTCAACTTTCAGCTGGTCTTAATTCTGTTCTGACCTAGTTAAATACTTTATTATTTGTGTCAGTGTGGGGAAGTTCTGGACTAGTCCAGTTCTTCTCTCCAAGTAAAATATTTTATTTTTTCTTCTGAGGGTGGGGAAGTTCTGGACTAGTCCAGTTCTTCCCCCCTAGGAAATTATTTTATTTTCAACTTTTTAACCTTGAAAACTTTCTTATTTTTCATGTTAGGGTGGGGAAGTTCTGGACCGGTCCAGTTCTTCCCCCCTAGGAAATTATTTTATTTTTTCAACTTTCAGCTGGTCTAATTCTGTCCTCCTAGTTAAATACTTTATTATTTGTGTCAGTGTGGGGAAGTCCAGAACTTCCCCACCTAAGACAAAAAGAATAATATTTTACAAGGGGAAAAGAACTGGACTAGTCCAGAACTTCCCTGCCCTAATATGAAAAAAATAAGATAATTTTCTAGGGGAGAAGAACTGGACTAGTCCAGAACTTCCCCACCCTAAGACAAAAATAATAATATTTTACAAGGGGAGAAGAACTGGACTAGTCCAGAACTTCCCCACCCTAAGACAAAAATGAAATAATTTCCAAGGGGAGAAGAACTGGACTAGTCCAGAACTTCCCCACCCTAAGACAAAAATAATAATATTTTACAAGGGGAGAAGAACTGGACTAGTCCAGAACTTCCCCACCCTAAAGCGCAAAAAAATAAAACAATTTCTAAGGGGAGAAGAACTGGACTAGTCCAGAACTTCCCCACCATAAAGCGCAAAAAAACAACAAAAAAACTCTAGTCCAGAACTTCCCCACCTTGACACAAATAAAGTATTTAACTAGGGGAGAAGAAATAGACTAGCAGAAGGTTGAAAATAAAATAGTTTACTAGGGGGGAAGAACTGGAC
Source organism: Mactromeris polynyma (assembly GCA_032209605.1). Classification (NCBI taxonomy): domain Eukaryota; kingdom Metazoa; phylum Mollusca; class Bivalvia; order Venerida; family Mactridae; genus Mactromeris; species Mactromeris polynyma. The sequence goes on along the minus strand of JASFXZ010000039.1, from coordinate 1,082,229 downwards.
CAGTCTAGAACTTCCCCACCCTAACATGAAAAATTAGATAATTTCCAGTGTGAAAAAGTTTAAAATAAAATTATTTTCTAGGGGGGAAGAAATGGACTGGGTGGGGAAGAACTGGACCGGGGCAGTTCTGGACTGTTACACCGGTATATTATTTAGACCACTAGGAATATTGAAAAGCATTTACATTATTTTGTGACAGTTGTTTCAATACAAATTTAATACTTGTAACAAAATTATTTTGTAACCTTTTTTAAGCCAGAATTCACTAGATTATCATCCAATATATTTCGTAAAATGGATTAGGGATCATGGATTGTATTCTTTATAGCTGTCTTCTCACAGTTTTTTTTATTTCAATTACTATATATATATAATTCTGCTATACTCGATATAAAAATAATTATAATATCAAGAACTCTTTTAGCTATGGTGCTGTTAGATTGACTGCTGAAAGTTTTGTCTCCAATTTGTTTCAATTAAGGTAAGGTCTTGCTATTTGGGGAATGAAAATGCAATTGTGTGCAAAACATCAGCTGTTTACTTTTAAATCTTTCAAACCTCTTTTGTGATTTTCTCCATCAATTGCACAGACAAACACAAATAACTACTAAATTACACCTAGTTTGAAATGTACTGGATCGGTTAATATATTCGTGTGTTCGCAGTATAAAATAGCGTTGTACAAACATTCATGAAATGGAAGATTTAATAATAGAAAATGTCAAATATCCTTGAAATATCTGTTCTGGTATATTTTAAATATCAAGGGGGCATGTAGAGATGGTAATCAAGAAGTACATATTGTGCCCGTAGTTATTCTTAGTTATTTAATTATTTTTTTAGATCCTGTCTGATGATAGAGAACCTTTGTCATTGTGTTTTCTGTTTTGAAATAATTTGGTTGACAAAAATAGATTGATTGTACATGGGAATATTGATTATTTAGTGAAGGTATTTATTGTTTAATAATTAGCCTAGCTAGGCTCATTAATAATAATCATTATTATAAATTGTATAAAATAATACGATTTCAATATTAGTTTGTAACTTAGTAGGTGATATGTAAAAATGTTAAAATATCTACTCATGAAAAAATTCAAATTTGTCTTTCTTAAAATCAGTGTCAGTCGGTGATTTCAGTATTTAGCATTTATATAATGTATGCTTAAATATGTATGACAAAGTGACTCTTCATTGTGTATTCAGATACTGGAGTGGATCGAAACCCCTCAAAATATTAGACATAGAGAAATCTGATATGGCTTTTCTCTCATGATCAAACAATTTGTGTGTTGATCAAATGGGAATATGTTTATACACTTGCTGTCTTTACAATAATTTTATGTGCTGTCAAATATTTTCCATAATTATTGCATTTAAGACCAGTATACTTTTTTGAAATATGTGCTATGTGACTTACTGGTGAGCTGTCGATGCACCATAAAATTACATTAAACAGTAACCTACCATATACGAACGGGTTACTGTTTAAGTGAGAGGTGCACAAGCAATTTGGTAAAAAATTTGTAAGATATTGTCAGATGAGAAAGTATTAGTAGATTATTAGCATATATCTTAATTCAGTTAAATGGCAAATTTATTACATGTAGAACTGAAAAGCTTCTCTGCCACTTGTGTAATGATATATTTATTGTTGACCGTTTTATAATAAACTTGTATCCAACTCTTAATTTTTATAATATCTTGGGTTAGAAACTACGACTTGTGTAATGATATATTTATTGTTGACCATTTTATAATAAACTTGTATCCAACTCTTAATTTTTATAATATCTTGGGTTAGAATTTGACCAATGGCAAGACTGCATACTGAAACTGGTTTCCAAACCCTGATAGTTATGGTAATACGCTGGCCACACAGTCAATAAATATGACCTGTTCGCCTGCCCCTCACTCATCTGGGTTCGAATCCCACCTGGGATGTGTAGAATTTGTGTATGAGGTAGCTATCCAGCTGGGTTCTGGAAGGTCGAAGGTCAAACTAAAGTCAGAAGGAATACCTAGGGTCTTGCTCCACCCAAATACCTGGAAAAGTCCATTCATCATCCTGGCTGTTTAAGTGCCTTAAACCTCATTTAAAATACCGGAAATAAAAATGTTCAGAGGTTGGTAGCACAATTTTGTTGTTCTTTTAACAGTGCGCATGTAGCTTATAGTCAGTTGTTCTTATGTGTGTAGTGTCTTGTGTAGAGAAAGAATAATGTGGTCTAATGTGCAACGAGTGATTTTTAATTCTCTAAATATCCGAACACTGAATAAGGATTTTTTTAATAATTATTAAGTTTGACCATAGTCATCCTTTGCAGGCTTTCCAGTGTTCCTAGTTTTTCCTAGTTTTTTGAAAGTGCTCCTTTTTTTCTAGTTTTCCAAAAAAGCTCCTTGTATTCCTACTTTTTCATCAGCAGAGTAGTATGTTGGATAAGGCCTAGAAGTGTTTGGCGCAGTCGTGCTAACATGGTTTTGCTAGGCAATTTCTCTTCAACCGAACAACGTTTGTAACCTTGATGCGGATTGGTTAACCTCTTGATAAAGGGTTACGTTAATTACCAAAATACACTCAATTTTGGTGAATTTACCGATTTATCTATTTTGGATCTGGAGTGACCAGCAAGCGTAACATCTCGGCATTTTTTTATTCTGCACAACAAATCTTAACCATCAAATTGCGCCGACCATCTTTTTCGGCACAGCCGTACTAACATGGTTTTGCTATTTGCATATCAGTGTTTTGTAAACCAATCAAATCTTACGTTAACAACCAAGGCAATTTCTCTTCAACTGAAAAATACTTGTAACATTGACGCAGATTGGTTAACATTGTATATAGTGTATTTCATGATTTATCCAGTAAGTAGTGTTAGTCATTAGCCTGGATTACCTGCCCTTACCATAACATAATCGGTAATTAGTCATCACCACGGGGAATTGTCCGATGTTGGAATTATAAGAAGACTTTCTTGGTGTTATGTACCAGTTGCGATCATTTATATCGTTTTAATCAGATACATCGCTTATAATATAACAAGTTTATTAACATGAATGTGTGAGTTCACGACTTATGCAATATTAAAGTAATATTGATGAACTTTATTGAAACAAACTATACTGTGTCTATGACTAATCACACTACGCAGTGATCTCCCCTTACAGGTCTCGGGTTTCTGTAGTATAGCGTAATTGAATGACCGGCAGTCGTAACATTTAGGCATTTTTTATGTTGTACATGTACAAAAATTTTAACCTTCAAATTGCAACAAATTTGCATACTTCAAGTTGCGCCAAACTTCTTTCTTATAAAAGGTATTTCTTGTTAAACATAGTTTTGGAAATTTTCTTGCTGAAGAAGACAAATTAGAGAATGTTTTGTTGACAGGTAACCTTTTGCAGTAAGTGTGCTCTGGTGTTCTGGTACCACTGGTGCATAGTCCAGCTTCCTCAACTGATGACTGAAAAGCTTGGCCTAAGCGTCAGTGATACCTACAAGTGACTGCGGAAACAAATAACCTGACAAATGATCCAATTGAGTATAGTAATTAAATAGAAAAAAAGCTGCAAATATATCATATGTCCTTTCAATAATTCCTTATCATTGACTTCCTATTTTTTTCCTAATTTTCTGTGAGTCTCATTCCTAGTTTTATCCTACTTTGTTGGTATATACTGCTGGAGAGCCTTGCCCCTTTGAAGATTGCAAGAAGATTTCTGTATGTTATATTTCAATCACATCATATAGTCTGTTTTACCACAGACATATAAGTCATGGATGTGAAACAGGCTGATATCAGTGAAATGATAAGATGAAATAATTTACCCACAATCCTTAGCATGCAATTTACCCACAATTCTAAGCGTGCGCTCGGCAAGTATCGTGGATTTTAATCGAAAATTCATCCGCTCAAACAACGCTCGTCCAACTCAGTATTAAACAAAAAATGCAAACATGCAAACAACAAGAAAAATAAAAATATATAAGTACTATCAAGAAATATATAGCTGCTGTAAACATGAAGATTACGGTGGTGCGAAATGTCAAATTCTCTCGATTCAGAAACAAGATGGTGGACGTCGCCAATTTTTATCGCTAATCGGAACACCTTGCTCTGACATTATTGCGGATCGTGTTCATAGAATTGTGCGAGGAGTTCCGATTGTTTGATCTCGGAAGAAAATCTCACCGCTACCGAGAGTTCAAACAAGTCTAAATACATATACCAGCCTGTTCCGAATCCATGTTTTATATGTTCTCGGTTTTACACAAGATCTCAATGAAATATGATTTTCATTACATTAAGCTATTAAGAATTATATTCTAGTGTATCTAATGATACACAAAATGTCAAATGTTTATATTTAGTTAAGCAACTTCGAAAATATCCCACAGAACAAAACAATAGTTGAATCTCCAGTTGTATCTAAAGATCTTGGGCCATTGTTAGGACATGACTTGCTGGTAATGGATATACACATCCTTGTAAAAAATATGAACTCGTAGACGTCCGGGCCTAGGACGGTCAGCCAATCTTCCGGTCGCCCTGAGGCGCTGAAGCAAGCGAGATAACGTCGTTTCATGCACCCCAAACTGCATGGCGACATGACGTTGCGAAAAGCCATGCGAAAGCAGCTCAATAGCTCTACCCCTATCACCTTCTGATAAGCGCACCATTTTGCCTCCTAATCGTTTTGATCTGATTTTTTGTGCAGTTGATGTGAATGATTTTAAAGTTTGATTTGGTATGGTTTTATTTATAGCTATCTTGAGTAGATCTATTTATTGTAGTTATAGGCAATCATCATTGCACAGAGTAACAAAATAAGCAGAAATGTCCATCATTAAACCATAACTTGACTTGTTAGGTTAACCGGTTAATCAATCAGAAGATTGTTTGGTTAACTGGTTAAACATTCAGAAGGTTGTTTGGTTAACTGGTTAAACATTCAGAAGGTTGTTTGGTTTACCGACTAATCATTCAGAAGATTGTATGGTTAAATGGTTAATCATTCAGAAGATTGTTCGGTTTACCGGCTAATCATTCAGAAGATTGTTTGGTTAACTAGTTAACCATTCAGATGATTTTTCGGTTTACTATTTAATCATTCAGAAGATTGTTCGGTTTACCAGTTAATCTTTCACAAGATTGTATGGTTTACCGGTTAATCATTCAGAAGATTGTTCAGTTTACCGGCTAATCATTCAGAAGATTGTTCGGTTTACCAGTTAATCTTTCACAAGATTGTTCAGTTTACCGGTTAATCATTCAGAAGATTGTTCAGTTTACTGGCTAATCATTCAGAAGATTGTTCTGTTAACCAGCTTATCATTAAGAAGATTTTTCAGTTAACTGGCAAATCATTCAGAAGATTGTTCTGTTAACCAGCTTATCATTAAGAAGATTTTTCAGTTAACTGGCTAATCATTCAGAAGATTGTTCGGTTATCTGTTTAATCATTCAGAAGATTGTTCGATTTACTGGTTAATCATTCAGAAGATTGTTCGGTTTACCGGCTAATCATTCAGAAGATTGTTTGGTTTACCAGTTAATCTTTCACAAGATTGTTCGGTTTACCGGTTAATCATTCAGAAGATTGTTCAGTTTACTGGCTAATCATTCAGAAGATTGTTCTGTTAACCAGCTTATCATTCAGAAGATTGTTCGGTTAACTGGCTAATCATTCAGAAGATTGTTCGGTTAACTGTTTAATCATTCAGAAGATTGTTTGATTTACTGGTTAATCATTCAGAAGATTGTTTGGTTTACCGGTTAATCATTCAGAAGATTGTTCGGTTTACCGGTTAATCATTCAGAAGATTGTTCGGTTTACCAGCTGGCAATATAATCCAATCTTCCTGTTACTACAATTTATATTAAACTCCCTTTTCCTTAAAAAAAACTCCCCAACCCAAGGGTGCCTGTCCCCTAAAGTAGAGTTAAGAGCCCCAAATTCCCGCAATATCTGTCTAGATGCAAATCATATACTGTCATGAAGTAAAAACTGTATCTGAAATAATGAGACTATAATATTGTACAGATTGATGAGTTTACTTGGAACTTCGATTTGCAAGCAACTGATGATATAGATCAGATGGTAACATATGTTCTGTTCCATTGATTATGTTATCTTTTACCAGTATTTGTTATTTGCTTTTAAGCTGATTATTTGCCTATGTAACATATGGTAATAATTATACGTGTAAGTTTTGTCGGACATTGTATGAATTTTTGGAGAATAATTAAGTAATTGCTTTAACTACTAGTGAACTTACACTATATCTTCATATATAGACAAAAATTGATTTAAATTGATATTGTAGCATGTGGTAATAGGAGTTAAAAGGAGTATATTTATATTAATTTATTGTCATGACATCTCTTAAGCCTATGAGATCTATTCAGGCATGTATGAAAGCTTATAACAAAAGTAAGTGAGCTAACTTCCATGCTATTATATATACTATGTAAGGGATAAAGGGGTAGGCCCCTCATCCAGGAGGTTGTGGGTTTAAACAATGCTAAGGTTATGGGCGCGTCCCACTACAAAATTCCTCTTGTAATTATTTCAGAAATTGGAATTAGGAGGGATTTAAATACTTTCCTTTAAACTTATCTTTAATTGCTTCATGTGTAATACATACTGTATTCATGATTAACCTGAATTTCTACTCAACCATACAGTCGAAGCGAGAGCGTGAAATTGGTTAGGTTACAGTATAATATTTATGTACTCTTTACAGTATCTAGGGTGTAACATGATAAATGATAATGATGATAAATTAAGTTTCTCTATAAAAGGGTGTTGGTTGTGTTTTTACAAAAAGAACAGTGTTACAGCTGAATGTATTGATGTTTGAATGAAGTGAAGAAGTCTTATCATACGTTTCTTCATCAAACCTTTATACCATAAGTCCAGTATAACATTTAGTTGTACATTACAATCAACGCTAATAATGTAGCATTGCCCATATAGTGATGTGTTGTTTCTTATTCATTCCATGTATTCATGTTATCATGTCCTTAGTGTTTTTACATAGAAAGATTGTGTAATATTTACACAAGTTCTTCTTATAGTAATTTTACTACAGTAAAACTTCGAAACCTCAAACTGCAGTCGGACCTAGCAATTAGTTCGAGCCATCTATTGTTTGAGGCATCTACGGTATATGCGTATATGTCCTAACTTACAGTCAAAGCGCAGAAAAGGGCCCATTTAAGGTACACAAATCACAATTCAAATTTTTTACCATAGATCATTAGTTTTCTCTATGAAAAACTTTTGAAATGAAGCTATGGTGCATAGTTTTCAGGTATGACGTTTTGAAACTACATCGTACTATGTGCATTAAGCTTGTCAGCTTTTATGGACCGTATAACTTCGGAAAACACCCATACTTAATTTCAGCTATGTTTGAAATCATTTGACATGTTGAATGATTCATTGAAAAACGGTACTTGCTTACGATTTATATATCCACCTTATGCAGTGAAATTATAAAAATATCAATAAAATTCTAAGAAATAAAATATCTAATACATTTACTGCACAGTGTAATTTTGCTGTAATTTCTACATCTATTTATTAAAGGTAAAGCCACCCGAATGAAAATGTAAATTTTAATTCATTTGGAATACCTTGGTCAATATCTATCCTTAGCCTATGTGTTAAGCCTCTTGCCTTACATGCGAAAGGTCCAGGGTTCAAATCCCCGCAATGCCCACATTTTTTTCTTTGCTTTTTTCATGACATTTCTTGTCTTACTGATTTTTTTGACAAGGAAACTGATATAAAATTATAAAATATAAATTATATCAATTTTTTCCCCAAAAAATGCCATATTTCTCCAAATTTTGATAATTCTGCACGGTAAAATTTGATACATACATATTACAAGATGTTATCAAAGCAAAACTGGACGGTAAAAGTTTTTCATTTTGTTATATTTTGTTAAAGAGGTGTTGAGGATAATTTTGATGTCCATTATATTAGAGTACTAACGTTATTATGTAAGATTATGCTACCTTGAAATTTTCATTTCTTATTGTGACTTAAAAAATTACGTCATTTACAGGAGGGTGTATGCATATGAAATACCACCTATATTTTTTACAAAGCATATTATTTTTGATTTATTTTCCTTATGATATCATTAGCACTTTCTTTTTAAGAATAACACTTAAACAGATGATAAAAAAGTCTCATTTTGAACTAAAAAAATTTGTTTATGCATGAAGAACATGAGTGGAATTTTTGACCTCTCAAAGCAAGTCGGTTTAATCTCAAAACTTGAAGATCTTTAAAACGGCACGGTAAAACTTTGTAATATTTTGCATTTAGTTGTCTTATGTGATCGAGAAACTCATGGAAACAGTTTAGTTAAGATTCTTGAAGATGAGTATTAGAGTGGTCTTACCTTAAGAATGAACTGTAGGTCAAAATTAAAGTTAATTATAGTCAACTTGCTTTCATACAGTTTTAATTAAACGAGAGGCGTCTATAGCGGTGCATATTCTGAATTTCTACAATTTCTATAACGACTAAACCTTTTATGAAAGGAGCATGTTGGTCTCTTTTAACTTATGATTTTGGGCTATAAATTGAATTTTCAATTTGACATAAATTTTGTAAAATATCATCGCGATAACGCAAACAACCTCTAGCGAACTTATTCAAATTACTCAAAGAATGTCGTACCTACTGACATATAATGGAGGAATCCTCTCCAGTCCGGAATCTCCTCTAATCCGAACTTTATAGTTTGTCCGAAGGGTGTTCGGATTAGGGAGTTTCCACTGTACATGCACAACTGGCATGTAAATATCACGAAGTGCGAATAACATGTGTCGCCAATCTAACCTATCAACAAATAATAGTATATTAAGCAATGAAAGGTGTGAATTATTGTATTGTTCGACCTGTCTATGGTGAACAATGAATGCAATGATAGCTAGGGACCACAAACCCTGTTTGAGTGGTCGACCTTTCTCTGTTTGAGTGATCTACTGTTAAATAATATTAAATAAGAAGGGGTTTCGCCGGGACTTAAGAACCTATTCCAGGTATCTACTGTGTTCGAGCCAAAACTGTTCGAGGTTTCGAAGTTTTACTGTATCTCATTTGCATTTTACATCTTTTCTGTTTTCTTGCTTAGTATTATAATATGCACTCTAAATGACACACTAACCACAATAAAATATCATTCATTGATTCATGGATTGATTTATTTATTGATTCATTGATTGATTCATTGATTGATCCATCCATCCATTATTCACTATATATCGGCACATTCAAGACTTATGAAGTACTACATAGAACTTGTCATCTGGACATTTTATAACATAGTGGCTGTCACATACTATTAATTGTGTATTAATTAACTTCTTTACTTAATAATTATTTGATTAATATTGATTTTCCTGTATTAATTATTGGTCATTTTAGTTCACAGTTACAGTTTTAAATATAGAAATGCATTGGAATCTGAGTTTAACCAATTTGATTTCACATACATGTACAAACTGGCAGTGAAACAAGTCTCTGACATTTCAAGTTCTTCCCGAACTGTGTCACATGTTAATTATCTTGTATCGAATATTGTTGAATATTTTTCAGGAATGATGTTGAAATACTTAAGTTTATTTCTCCTCACTGCCCAGAATGCCGTGTTTATTTTATCCATGCGATACGTCAGAACGAGAGAGGGCAACTTGTTCTTCACGACCACGGCCGTTATACTGCAAGAATCAATCAAATGCCTAGTCAGTCTTATCATCATTCTTATACAGGTAACTGTTTCTTTGATTTCATTCTGTAGCCATATTTGATTGAAAAATTAGTTGAAAATACCAGAAATTTTCTAGTGCTGTTTATTAACTGCGAATGCATGAATACTGTATTACCTGGTTCAATACATTTCAAAATAGGTGTATTGAAATTGTTTGTGTTTTTCCGTGAGCTTGTGTGAAAAAAGCTGCAATTGTGTTTTTTTATATGAAAGTAAACCAAACAAGTACTATAGTTTTATGCACAAATGCATTAATTTCATTTACCTAAATTGACATTGGTTGGTTCTGAAAGTTCATGCAACCGTTTTCACGTTGATAATAAGGGACTGTACTGAATGTAACATTGTTTTAAGCATGTTACTTGAAAAGGTCAAATCAAGTTTTTTTTGCTATGAATTTTAGAAAAACGTCATGCTAAGGTATGTTAGTGAAGTTTAAGTTGATTAAAATTGTAAGTGTAGATTTTGAATTTACTTAATTGAAAAACTGTTGCCTACCACAGATTACTTGGGCTCTCACTGTGAACATTAGTATGAGCTCACTTAAAATGAAAAATGGTGATACTTGTAGTCACGCCTTTATATTGTCAGGTCAAAATTAAACTCTGAATACACAAGTAACTTTAAATAAATTGCTTTCCTGTAGCTCTGCCGTTGTTATATCTTTGGGTGTACTCAAATATACTACTGATATCCAGTTGAATACTTTAAGATAGTGGTAAACCTGAGGTATCACCTTTGGCTCAACTTTATTATAATCTTATCTTGATTATGTTGCTCCCTTTTCAGGAAGGATCAGTGAAAGCATGGTTGTCAAATCTTAGAGACAATATTATCAAGCAACCACTGGATTGTGTGAAAGTGTCAGTCCCATCACTAGTCTACACATTACAGAATAATCTTATATTTGTTGGTGTTTCTAATTTAGATGCTGCAGTCTTTCAGGTAATTTCAGTAGCAAACTCGTTACTCCAAATCATTCATCTTGACAGAGACATAATAGCAGGCCTCAAGAATTTTTTTTCAATGACTCTTGTCCCGGACTAATGGAAATGTAAAATTCGACTTGTCCGACATAGGAAGCTAGTTGTCCGAGAATATTAGTCAATTTAGTAACAAATAAACATACACAATGATAGCATCACAATCTATAATTGATATCACATGCTTTTGTGGGATTCTAAGGTTTGACTTACAACGGAACAATTGCTGATGTTGATTAACTTTAAAAACAGAGTTGTCTGAGACTAACTTCAACTGAACTGTTGGTAGCCCGATGCAGCATTAGACTAGTCCGGGACGTTGGGCTAGTGGATTTCTAGAGCCCTGATAGTCCACAGAAGTTGAGTGCCTAACTCCCTATCATAAGGTAGTGGTTTCAATTCGGCCTTTAGGAAGATTTCAATGTAATCACAATCCCTGAATTATGCACGAGTACTGGTTGGAAACCAAGGAGGCAATCGTAAAACAGTGGACCCTCTCTACAGGTGGCTGTGGATGAGAGGTTCAATTAAAGACCATAACTTTTTGACTGTTGGCTGAATTAAGTAGGTGGCTGTTAATATATAAATACAATATAAGAAAGAATCAATCGTTGGAGTAAATGCTGTGAAGAGATGGCTGGTGTTGAGAGGGGCTGTGTTTTAGAAACTCAACGGTGCTATGTAAAAAAAATTATTTCACGTTTTTCATTCAACTTGGGCTATAGTATGTGCTTCCTTATACTAGCCCATATCACCTTGACCATCATTGTGGCCCCTAAACCCCTTACTTTGAAAGAAATCTTCAGTTATGTATTTATTGAACTGTTAAATTATCAAACAATTTATGAAATGTTTGATTACTTTCTAATGCCCAGAAGACTTTAATTTCAGGTGACATATCAAATGAAAATATTGACCACTGCAGTGTTGTCAGTTATCATGTTGAAGAAACAGCTGAGTAAAATCCAGTGGATATCATTAGTGATTTTATTTGTCGGAGTGTCTGTTGTGCAGCTTCAACCAGAGAACATAAGTACAACTAAAAGTACTGTCGCCCAGAATCCTTATATAGGACTTGTTGCAGTTATTACAGCCTGTGTTATGTCTGGCTTTGCTGGCGTTTATTTCGAGAAGATTTTGAAGGGAACTCAGCAGTCAATATGGCTACGGAATGTGCAGTTAGGGGGCATAGGGGCTGTTGTAGGTTACATCACTATGGAGCTCAGCGATGGGGTAGCTGTTCGAGAAAAAGGATTTTTCTACGGTTACGACAATTGGGTGTGGTTTGTAATCATCTTGCAGTCGTGCGGTGGACTTATTGTTGCTGTTGTTGTGAAATACGCTGACAATATTCTGAAAGGTTTTGCAACGTCTGCTTCAATTATTATATCATGTATTAGCTCTATAGTTCTCTTCCATACAACACTATCTAAAGAATTCTCCATTGGAGCTGCGTTAGTCATTTTAGCAACAGTTTTATATAGCAAATACGCTCCCCCAAAACCAAACACAATTATCGCCCCAAATAGTAAGGTTATACAAACTTAATATCAGTATTTAGAATTACTTCATGCTGGCATTTTAGCATTATATACAATATCTGTATGTACAATATGTGGGTTTAAATATCGAGGTTGTTATGCACTGAATTGTGTAACTTAGCTAGAGTAGATCGCAAACTTGGCTCTTTTGTTGTTTGGATTGGTTTGATCTCACTATATGTAATGTAAGTTATCTGTAATTGTGCTCAGTGTGTATCTTATCTACCAACTCCTAACACAGTGTCTACGATTATGTTGACCTAGTTCTACAAAGACTTATCTCATTTATGCCATTTTAAGAAAATTACATTTGAAGTTTTCAATAGCAGTAACTTTACACACGTTATGGTTTGTTGAAATAGGATTTAAAATACTTTTTAGCCTAATTCTATAAGTAAGTGAGTATATTGACTGGATAGATCTCATCAAGATGAAAAACATGTAACCAAAATCTCTGTATTAAGGTGAAGGTAATTTATTGCCTAATTCATGATTACTGCTGGTCTTCTGTTGTGAAATTCACACCAATTCCATAGTTATTTCAGGTCAATTTTATGTCCGTCTGATCAAAGATTAAATCTATTGTCAGGATCCAAAATTGCCTCTATCATAAGTTCGCTAATTATCTTAAAGTGATTATTAACCCAAAGTGAGTTTGCATAAAAATGTTATCAGTATTTTATTATAAGTAGTACATTTGTATTGTTATTGCTTAGTTCATGTATCAATTGTCTTGTACAATTTGCTGTAGTTTTCCTTACATTTCTAAATGGCAAATTGAAGATTTGAAAATTATTTTTCTGCATTTATTTATTGAATTTATATGAACATTTACGAAATATTTTGTTATAATTTTATCAGGAAGTTCATAGATACTGACTTGCAAGATAATAGTGGACAGCAGATGTTACTGGACAAATAGAGGGTATGGCGGAAACTTTAAATATCATTGTCACATGACTAGCAGACAATCTAACCTGGTCGTTCTTTATAACGTCTACACTCCTTAATATTTTCTGGCACAAATTCTGGATCGCAATGAAATCAACTGTCCTGTATTAGTATAGTGTGGTTGAAAGTAATGTAGCACCCCTGTTGGGGCCTCAGTACTTGACAATTAACATGGCGTCTTTTATTGTAAACTTAATTTGGGGAAAGAGCCTGAAAAGAAAACACTTTTTAGCTTCAGAGGGCTCATTTTATTCAATTATGTCTGTTATTATCTTGTATGCCAGTATATGAAATCCAGTTTAGGCAGATTGTATTGTATCCAATGTAATGTGGTTTGTTTGCATAGGTCTTTTTATTGGCTTTATGTATTGTAAGGTATTCCAATGATTACTAATATGTATATTTCATCCAGAACTGCCTTCCAAAAAAGCAATTTTGGAATATTTACCAGTTACTGTAAATCAGGGTGTCTGAAATCCATTGTAGATAATTTATTTTAATTTGACTGTACATTGTATGAAATGTACTATATATTTTTATATAATTATGTATGTTGAAAATTGTTTTACCTCAAGAATCAATCACTTGAGTCCTCTTTGATCTATAAATCCTTTATTGTTGTTATGTGTAATTTAAAGGTTTACTTTATGACTTAATGTCTCTGTTAGTTAAACCGCAGTCACATTGAGCTTAATTTTCAGTACGAATGCAGTACGAAGTTAAGTTCCTAGTTATTCGTAGTGGTTCTTGCTGACTTGTAGTAGGTCGTATCAATACGGCATATTCATGTGGCATTCATGGAAGTTCTTACAGATGTCCTAAAGCATTCGGGATGTATCAAAAAGGCTGCGATTCTTCAAAAAACAACGTGCCAGTTTGTAGGACTTAACATTCGCAACAATTCCTGGACATTCCTACGACATTCGTCTCAGTGTGACTGGGGCTTAAATGATCCTAGAATTTGAGCATAAATATTTCTGAACCTGTTATAGGGTATGATAGTGAAGCAAATGCATGTATATAATTGTATACTATTTGCTTCCTTGTATTTAACTGAACTGAACTGCAATATTATTTGTATTATGATATTAGTGTTCACAGTCACTGTTAAATTATAAAAACCTGACATCAGTATTGCATTGAATTAATGAGCTGTTCCCACAACAAAACCTGTATTCCTGACCAAACATCCATTTTCGTGTTTCAACATTTTCTAACAGATACATATTTTCGTGTTTCATTTAATACCAAAATTATTATAATCGAACATCTCCTTTTCTTTTTATAATGATTCCAGTATTCGGAACAAAATTCAAAATTTAATGTTAGCTACAAACGATGATGTCACATCAGAAATACTTTACTCGAATGTGCATTAATTATAAAAGTCCTACTGTCCTTCAACTGTCCTTCAAATGAAAAAAAATAAAAAATTATAAAACAAATAATCATTTTTACATTCATTTAATTATTTCTCCTAGTCACAATAAGGTCACCAAACCTCTTCTGAGAAAGTTCTTAGTTGTGATATCAAAACTTTCATTGGGAAATCTCATGGTCGTAACCAACGTCACTTATAGAGGATTTGTCATGGAAGCACTCAAAGACTAAATATACATGTATCATTGTTTAACCATTTTAAGATGAACCACACGATATATGTGAATGAAAATGGTAAAATATTACGTGTTTTGTCTCTTGAAATCCCAAATGCTGTAAGATTAAAATGTCTTTCTTTTTTGTAATGTGGATAAGATTTTTTGCTTTTGCTTTGTAGACATACATTGAATGGTAGTTACTTAACTTTGATGCAATTTTTGCGCACCATTGTAATTATAACATTATCAGTAATTTTGAACCGTAGTAAATATACAATCAACAAAATTTGCAAGGAAAAAAATGTGATTGTAATACATGTATGCATTTTTCTTATATCGTGAAGTGTTTCTTCTCATCAGATATTTCCTATGAAGTTGTTTTGTCTGTTCAATTTGCACTGAAATGGCAGATTCTATCATTATGTATTTTGTGTTGGGTATTCCTGAAACAAGCTTTATAATGTATTAATTCTGATCAAAACCTTTAAATCGATCAACATGTAATACTGAGTATTCGGATAGAAGGTTGTCAAATAAACAAGACTCAAATGTACATTATGTATGACAATGTCAATGACTTTCAGCACGAAGACAGTGCCTAGAAAACCGCAGGATTTCAAAAGCTTTAAGACAGTTACTGGGTGGGGCATTATGTTAATGCTGATGTCTCATATTGGGTTGGTGAATATTATTGCTAGTTTATGTATATTATGTGGGAGACCTAACATAGCTTGATTATTGACATTTTAATGATTTGGTTTATCTACTAGGACCATTTTCAGTGTTACTTAATGGTGGTTTTTTTTTGTATTTTGGGTATCATTTATTTTACAGATTTGTACAAGAATGAAAAGCAAACTATAGTTGACTCTCGTTATATCTGATTTCACTGCATCACACAAAATTTGACACAAACATAGAAATTGTCAATTTCTATTTAATAAGTTTATGTCCCCTGATAGCCAGAAACTTGAGATAAAAAAAACATCAAAATTCTTGATTTGGACTTTAATTTTAATGACTGAAAAGTCTAAAAATTACTGATGGAGAAAAAATATTATACGGACATTGAAATGGTAAAATAGACTTGAACATTACCACCATAACTGTGCGTAAATGTATGATTTTGTTAAGTCATAATCTGCATGAACATTATTCATATGTATACATGTGTATAACTTAATATGCTTGACATTGAGAGGTTTTCTGCTGTAATGGATTTCACTCCTCAATGTTTATATGTATGATTCTATGAGTCACTTCCCTTAGCAATCCTTATGATTGTATGAGTTACTTCCCTAAGCAATCCTTATGACATTCGGAAAACCTCGGCCAACTACGTCAAGTGCCTAGGATGTTCGTTAGGCACTACTTTTGAAAATACCATTCGAATATCATGTAAACAATATGGCTGCGTGAACGCTAGAGTTCAGATGAAACGGGATTAAAATCACATATTTAAGCTATATGAAGACTGAAATATGTGAGTTTTATGATAATCCATTTCTTATGTGAATTTATCGAAGTTGTTTTGAAGTTAAATCTGTTTTACAAGAACTATTTTTTGACCGCACAAAATGTTGAATTTTGCCCATAGTGCTCCGCCTGACATACACTAGAGGGTGTTCTTAGAGTAACTAAGTGGTACGGAAATATCCGAGAGCTGACGAGAATGTCCTTATGATTGTATGAGTTACTTCCCTTAGCAACTTCTGTTGTTATCATGTTGTAAATCTTTACTGTTTTCATTACTTTTATCTCATCTGATTGCTCAAGATTGAATTTTCTTCTTCCTTTTGTCCCTCACCATTTTGTCATTCTTTTGATTACAATGTTTGTGTTAACTTAGTGGAAACCAAATTTCTTGACTTATCTGTATGATACTGAGATATAGTGTATATTGCCACAAGATCTTATATAAATTTGTTATTGACCATGATTTCTGATATTGCCCCTGAGTTGTGTATGTATTGGTAATACAGAGGCCAGGTTGCTGAATGAATAATTTGAAAGAATGTTTATCTTCTAGAATCTTAAACAAGTTGGACCATAGGCTAGATTGCTTTTGTAATTTGTGAGTGATGGTCCTTGACTTAGTAAGAATTACTTTGACTCACCTTTATCTGCATTAATTTTCCTATTCTGCCACATACTGTTACTTGTGCATTATTTAGCTGATGTACAAATATTACCCTGCCGAGCTTCATTTAAAAGCAAATTTATCCCCGCAAGAACCCCACCTGTGACATTTTATTTAATTGAATGGAATGTCATGAACTATAAATCTAACACAATGTTTTGAACAAGCTACCGTTTCTTTCATGTGTTCAGGTGAGTGCAGCAAGATTGTCTGCCTCTTCCACTTACATGTATTCCAATGGCAATAGTCTGGTCCACTTTCCAATGACTTCTTTGTAGACTGGTTCATCAATGTTGTTTTCTGTGTTGTTGTACACATGTTTTGTTGTTGAGTGTTATTTATGGGCGTGTTATTGTTTATTTGAATTTAAAAATACACACTATGTGACCTCAGTGTTTAAGTACACATTTTGATGCTTCTACTTGTTTTATTACAGATTTTTTTGGTGTCTTTAATGAATCATAAATGTAAGACTGTCTCAATATCATTGCGCAACTGTATAACTGCATCCAGGCAGCTATGCACCTGTCTGAGCCATTTTTCGCTAGAGGCAACTCCATGTGACATGTATAAGATTAGTACAGGGTTAGCAATCTCATGCACCACATACAGGACTGAATTGGTACCTAGACAGTTTATGAGTCTACCAGGTTAGAACATCTGATGAAATGAAATCCTTGCTGGTTAATTTACTTGTCTTATACCATAATGTGAGTGGGGCTGCTTACTCATAAAGTAGGCCAGATACCAATAACACTAACAGGAGGTATTGTACTCAATTTGGTTATTATGATACCATAATGTGGGTGGGGCTGCTTACTCATAAAGTAGACCAGATACCAATAACACTAACAGGAGGTATTGTACTCAATTTGGTTATTATGATACCATAATGTGGGTGGGGCTGCTTACTCATAAAGTAGACCAGATACCAATAACACTAACAGGAGGTATTGTACTCAATTTGGTTATTATGATACTATAATGTGGGTGGGGCTGCTTACTCATAAAGTAGACCAGATACCAATAACACTAACAGGAGGTATTGTACTCAATTTGGTTATTATGATAACATGTACTTGTTGTTTATGGTAATGTGTTACTTGTTTGTACCCTACTAGAAAACTGTATGTTTATTGTAATCTAAATATACATTCCAATTTATTGTGACTATCATGATAAATATTTTATGCATATATGTTCAAGTAATTGATGAACGAGTCTTGAGGCTTCGTAATTGTCATATTCTAATCATTTTTTATGTTGAGATGATGGTCTGAACGTTTGTTTTTAGTTTTTGTTCCCAACGATGCATTGTTCGGTGATCTCTTCTCAAGCATTCCAAATTATTTGTAAATGGATGAAAGATGAAAAAATGGTATGGTACACGATTCATGAGAGAGCACAAATAGTTTGATTACAAATGTAATTCTGTATTATGCAATCTGTTTTAGTACAAAAAAATGATACAGGAAAAGTTTAAAACTCTCTTTGAGACTGCTTTCATTTAGTTTCAAATATGTTTAAAGATAAATTACTTATTGATAATAATATTTGGATATATTTACATCGGTGGATTTATTTGTTGTTTAGAATTAATTTAAATTGCCTATTTGGCCATTTACTTGATATAGCACTTCATGATATAAAACCATCTATCAAATCTACAGTTAGGTAAAATAAAACCACCTAAGAATACCCTATAACGTCATGAATTTTACTGAAAATGTGTTCTAACTGCTAGCAAGTTTTACTATCTTGAATGGTAAAATATTGGTTTCGCCTAATTGTCATATTGTTTTTACTTGAAGAAATCATTCTAATGCTTCACTGTTGATTTGTGTTTACTTGCAGGTCTGTTAGTCTTAATATTCAGTGTTAATGTGTTCCTATCTCGTTTTAGTTATTTCCAATGTGATATGATGTAATTTAAATTTGTATGAATAAAATATACATTCATTACATACTGTATGTTATGGTTTAATATGTTATATTTTGGTACATGTTTGGGACAAAGTCATGTTTATATATAGAGAAATGTTTTCATGGAAGATGAAGTATTTGCTGTGTATTCTAATATTGTATGTAACGTTTGGTTTCTGTGGTAACAAAAAGAAGAATGTCACTGCCATGTTTTAAACATTTACGCAAGTTTTTTTCACATACGCAAATCTCTGATTGATTGTTTTGTACTGGTTATAATAAAACAGAAATCTTCAATCACAATTTATTCACACTTTTGTAACATATATAAATTGTGGTTTAATTGGACATGGAAAACTGGTCTGTTTTTAAATTCAATCTTACTAACATTTACCTGTTATAAAAGTAGCCAGTACATGTATGTAGTTACTAACCTATCTTGTATTTATGAGTTAACATTACCAGTATTTCATACATGTATTAACATTGTACTTTGTGATTTATATATTCTGTCCTCTCTCGTGTTTCTTATTAAGTGCCAGAACGTTATGGGGCTATGAAGATCATAATTAAGATAATGTTGGATATGATGTTTTGTGTCTTTGGTTGTATCTCTAACTGTCTGTTTAGAACTTTTACCCTTCTTTCGGCAGTATGTTTAGTGAACATAAGTCCTGCTCATGAGTAACCTTAAATACACTGTGAAGGACATCTGATACCAACATCTTAGAGCATGGGTTGATTGTAAGTAAGCAAAACAGGAAATAATTTGTTTGCAAGGAATGAAATATTGGCTTTATAATAAAAAAATTGCATGTTCCTGCCATGTTTATACAATCTTTGAACCAGCGAGTTGTGGCCAAGAACTTAAATACATTGTACAATTAAATTGTGGTCATTGAAAATCCAACAATTTGATATTTCCTGATAACTTCAAATAATTCCACTCTCCTGGCAGATTCCCCATATACAAGTATTTTAAACGAAAAATCAATGCAATGACTGGAAGTGCACCCGATGGAGAAGTTAGCTTACTTGAAAAATCAAATCAAATCCCATGATTCGTTAATGCTCTGAGCCTCTGAAGCATGCTGCTGTCCATATGTAATGATTTTGTTCACACTTTTTGACTGTTAATGCGTTTGAATGGCCTTAACAATTTGTATTTTATTAATATGTATGTTCATGAACTAATCATATATCACTTTGTGTTAATAACACAACAGCAAATGAATGACATAAATAATGTGATATTTTGTAAACACTATTTCACTAAGATAAGAATGACCAAAACAGTTCTGCTTTGTTTCGAGTGATCGCAAATTCTCTGTATATGTATTGCATGTGATTTAATCGAGGTTGTTTTTGTCAGGTTTTATATTATAATATAACTACACTATTGGTAGTTCAAAAGAAATCCATGTTTAAATGCAATCATAGATGTGTTTATTAGTATAAATATAATAATTATTGTTTGTTAATGCGCTGTTAATGACAAGAATGTGTATATATACGATCTGATTGTTATTGTTCGTGATATTGTCTTAACAAATGAACACTGTTCCATTTATTGGGTCTATCACTTGGAAATGTAATCCAGATAAATAAAAGTGAAATATGACTTGTCTTTATTGTGACTGCACCATCCAATGACTCAGTTGTAGATTGTTTGCCTCAGAATTGTCCAGTGTGTCATTGGAGGAGCGAACGTCTTAGATGTGTAGTCGCAGGTTCAAGCCCTTGATGCGAAATATCAACATAGTTAAAATGTAAAAAGGGTAGAGCTGGGACATGTTGGCGAGGTAAAACGTTATTGGGACTGGATGTGGTTTTATTTCTCTTGCCTATTGGTATGACACTTTGACTGCATTATATCTGTAACAGAAGACACTGGTTCCATGATGCTCCTCTGTCTCTAGGGACTGGCCGTAGTATTGAATCACCTGTGACAGAAGTAGCGGCAGCACCCATGTCCACCCTCTAACACAAACAGATTTCTTGAATCTTCACTAAACTTTGTTATTATGTTCAGGGGCATAATATCTAATTCAAGTTCTTAACCAGCCAAATCACCCTAGGCACTCTAAGAGTTATGGCCCTTCAATTATCCAAAATGACCCTTGTCTACTCTCTAACTCGTACAACATTTATTGGATAAACTTTTTTTGGATATTTCCAAACTTTGTCACAATGTTCTTGTGCATATTATCTCATTCATGTTGGAGTACTAGCCAATCGCCCTAGGCACTCTTTGAGTTATAGTCCCTGAATTATACAGTTCATTCCTGTTCTGATTGGGAGTATAAAGGTATCAACGTATTAATGTTTTTTGAGCCAAAAAGCAATTTTGAGAACCAGAAGTTTCGTTCAAATTTGTATCTTAATAATCTATATAATAATGTGACATCGCGACTTTTGTTATCACCTGGTTTGCAAAAACAGTAAACAATGTACGGATTTTACAAGATTCTACACTGACCCAAAGTGAAAACAGAAGACTATATTTTGTTGATTAACATATATTCGCGATTACTTTTTTCATCGAAGCTTCTATGCACTAAAAGGGTACTTTAGTAATTTACTGGAAATAATCGGACAATGCATATTTGTCGAATTGAAACGTCAAGAAAATGTGTATGTTCACACTGGAAAAAAGAAAGTAGATCTACTGGCCGAGGGCAATACAGGATTTTATAAAAGGCATAGATCAGTATCCAGTGTAACCTCCAGTTTTACGAATGCCTTACGTCACCTCATTACATTTACGTAACATTGTACGAGCGCGTTTGCCATACATTGCCATTCTGTTTTAAAGGTGTCATTATGAGACAACTTTTTGGTCTATGAATTTCCTAGCTCATTAATATCTCTTATTTTTTTCTTGAAAGTACAGAATATTTCTCAATTATATCCAAAAAATCCAGATGTCCATATTAAACTGATTATCGAAAACAGTTTAGAAGGTTTTCGACTCTAATTCCTTTATAGAATTTTCTGGAACTATATATCGAACAAGCATGAGTGTGTGTGATGGGGTTAATTCCAAGAAGAGGGCGGATGGATGGCATAGGAAGATGATTATTGAAAATAATCACCTTCAAATATTATAGAAAACGTGCCCTGGAAGCGCCTCTCAGGACCTTCAGTCCTTTGATTACCATTGGGATTACGATGATTATGAAGTCATAATGAATAATAAAGCATGCTTGAGTAAAAGCCTTAATTCATAAGAATATCCTGTCTTCCGATTCAAAATAAAGCAATGTGTGTATTCGAAATCTATTGCCTGAATTTCTTACATTTGAGATATAGATACACTTCCATTGAATAACATGTTTTCGAGAAATATAAAAGATAAAAAAATACAAAAAATATGGTTCTAATTAACAATGTAATTACACTTAATTCTGATAATTCTGTGTGTTAATAAGTGTTCTCATCAAGTTGATATCGTAATTGTAAGAATATCAGTTACAAAATTAAACAACTGTTAGTACTGTGTCTATAATTGTCAGATTGTTTGTTAAAATGTCAATCAACACATAACAATTGATTACGATTTAATTATATTCTATATTTATAATTGTCTAATTCCCTTTCTTGTGACATTGTATTAACAGGAAAATAGGAGTACTTCAGGATGTCATCAGATGAACCAGGGAGTGTAACCGTAAAAGAATAATGTAGTTCCTGTGAAACAACAATTAACATCCTTCGGTGTCGAGACTACAGCTTCACACAAGATGTACTCCCACTAGTTATTCAGCCAGGAACGAAACGAGCCGTGTGTGCGACTTGTCCAGCTCCAACAATCCAGTGATATTATTGACTGTTGTATTTTGTTTGTCTATGATTTTGTAATTTTCTCGTCATAGAAGTATAGTAGTGATAAATAAACATGTGCGCCTCGTTTGATTTTCTTTCATTTATTTCCCTATTGTGGATTAAATACACCTTTAAAATACCATCACTGAATACTATCCTGAACAAAATAAGTATATAAACAAAAGCTATAAGTCCATTACATCTAAAGGTATATGGATCTGTTAAAACATGGGTGAAATGAAATGGCCAAAAAACCCACTTCCGTCATAGAACATTCGATGATGTTCAGATGTCGTCGCCAAAACAAAATGACGTTGCTGTGAGCATGACGTGTTGTCTTTGAAACGTTATAAATGACAATGAAGTAGTATAGAGTCATACGGTTTTCATTGTTAAGGTTCTTATAATGTCTGAGGCAACAGAAATTGTGAAAACCTGAAAATCGAAAATTTGTCATTAAGCCCCGTTTTCTTGGAGAACGACCCATATATATTGGTCCCAGGTTTCATCAACTCCATTCACTCCAAATGTTTTTTTCTTTATGATAATAATACATAATGTTCTAACCGTTTATCGGATAAATAGATCTAAGATAGCCCGAGGCTACATGTGTTATACCAGTTATCAAGCGGTGATAATCGGAAAATTTACGATCACTTGCGGAAACTACCGACAGACGAATGACTGCTGACCAAAAGCCCCATCGATATCGATCTGCATCGACTGGATTTATCTGATAAGCGATATTGTTGGGTATGTTACCCCCGCTATACAAACGAGGGGGACACCCCGTCCTTGTACCTCCCCCAGTCGTGCGTATCATCAAAACAGCCCAGCTACGGCCCTGAATCTGCAAGTCTTTCATTTCTACGACGATATAATACGTATTCTGCAATCTGCGTGCCTGACAGTAGGCCCTACAACCAGACTCATTGCTAAAAAGTTTGAATTGCCACTGGTTGCGCGTGAAATGCAAATGACGTTGTACCCATAACAAGCTGTCAAACGACGAGCACGAATATGAACACGGTTCTGTCTCAAACGCTGGTTATGGTCGTCTGTGCATGAACCCCATAACGCTGAGAAGTAATGGTTGCTGATAAAACACGATTACGTAGGTGAGTCAACGTAATCTAACGCGATTAGTACATGTAACGTTGTTGCACGTACGCGACCGGGTCTTGCACGGTTTCTGAGAGATCCAGTAGTGTTGTACCTGTTCAGAAATTTGTCTGAAGCAGCCAAAATCACGCGCGACGTTATAAAACATTGATCCGTGACCTTGCAGCACACCAAAAGCCTGGTTTCTCGGGTCTTCAGAAAGACGTTCACAACATCACTAAATGCTTTAGAATTTTTTTCAATATAAGCTAATTTAAGAAGCAAGTGGTATTTAGGTCTTTGGGTACATTGTCAATCCATACTCAATCTATAAGACGAATTTTTTCACTGAAAAATCCAGCTAAAAGACATAAAATATGCGTTGATACAATATACGAGCTGGGGCCAATATATGCATGTATACAATCTGGAACACACTATGGTCCCTGATACAATGTATATGTTTATAATACTGCAAAGAAAAATCCAGTAATTTCATTGGTTAAAGGCTCGCGTATAGGATTCTATATACACGGCGCTGACAGGGTATTTGACGTTTTTCCCATCATGCGCCTCGTTACAATTTTCGCTGACGGCTCGACTCGAAAACTTTTATCTCTTGATATCCGCAAGTTACTTGAAATTGACAATTGGTCTTCACACATGATTCAATAAATATTGAACAGATTACACGTGTGCTAGTATTAATATTCAAAACGATAGATTTTTTAAGGTTTGAGCCAAATTCAGTTCGATAAAGTCCATGAGATACGCCTCGGGTTATATTGTACACAAACTGGTTATATTCCCCCGTTTACCCTGTCAACAACCTGTATAACTAATAATATATTGGTCCCAGGTAGTATCTATATAATATCACGGACCTATATACCTGTATAGCTAGGTCCGTGATAATATTGGTCCCAGATAATATTCTTACAATATTAGAATATGTTTTATTCGTCAGATGCATTTAAATTTCAAACAAATGCATATTTGTTCAATATATGTAAAAGGGCCAAAGGATGCACATAAAATAAAGACTTTTCTGAGAAAAATATTTATTCAGGGAAGATTATACACGTCTGTGACTTCATTATTTTAGTAAAAAAACAACATATTTCGTTAATGTACTCTCTTAGTCAAATATGAATATACTAAGAAACACTGGAATAAATGTTTGACTTTAAATTGATTGAGCGCAATTTTTTTTTTTGGAAATGGATCGAAATGTTTTGGGTCCGAAGCAGTTTGCCTCAAAATTGTCATCGGTGTCGCGTGATATTAATCGCTGTGTGACAATACTTAAACCGGAAAGTGTAACAGATGTCATGTACGGTTCAATACTACATTTAACTTGTACGAATGGAATATTTGATTAGATCTACCCAGTGTAATTATACACGAACCAATAATTAAGTCTCGAGATGTCTAGTTCTGTGACGATAGAACACGAGAAAGAACGAGGTAATCTCAACATGGTTCGTGGCAGCGCTTCGGATGTCGCAGGTTTGGATATTAAAATTTCAATAATCTCCGTAAAATTGAAGTTTTTCGATATAATATTCTCACTTTCTGGTCTAGTTTTAATTGTTTATTGGAATGACATGTTCATTTAAAACGTTACTTGTGCTTAAACGTATAAAACTTAAATAAAAAAATGTACCCCTCCCAATCTGTTTTTTTGTTTACTCACATTTATTATTTGATATACTGAATGAGTCAGACTTTCTTAGCAGGTTTATGTTTTATTTCAACTGTAAATTGATCAAACTTCATTCAGTTTATAGTTTCTTTGACAAACAAAAACTTTCTTGAAAGTCCAGTCTAAATAACTAGTATTAATTAGAACGTTCGCTGGGTACTATTTAATTTTCTTTCCACTATGTTCCAGTCTGTTGTATTTACCCAACTAACATATTCACAAAATTTGTCGGATGAAGCTGCCTTGTTATTGTTGACATGATTTTCAAGTAGATATATTTTATACAGATGTACAGGCTTTGCTGTGATCAGAGTATATAGTCATTAGTATAGTAATAGTATAACTATATGTAAATTGTAATAACTAATAGTAAATACAGCATGTTCTTTTAAACTTAAGAGTAGGTCTGAAATGAACATTTTGTTTACAGTTATTCAACTGTCGCTCATTTTTTACTGCCGAGTAGTCAACCCAATTTTTTAATGCACAAACAAGATGCAAAAATTGCTTGAGCTTAGATATCAATATTAATTTAATAATTAAATCCATTGGGAAATAGTCTTGGGAATGTTGCTCTGATGAAGTTGCTTCAGACTCACTCAGAGATAAAAAAATCCCTGCATACATACCTAACAGTAACAAAGTAAATTGATTTCTTAATATATTTATAATTGGGTTAGTTTATTGTTATTCATAACTCTTTAAATTAGCCTGAAATGAACAACCAGGGATGTGAATTTTCTGCAGAATTCCGCGGATTTTGGTCGCCCAGGGGTTGATCTCGTGAAACACATAAATCTGAGGAGAAAATTGAGGGGGTAGGGTACGTAAAATTCTGGGCGTAATACAGTTGACGCGATTTTAAACATTACCAAGTACGGATAACGGGATTTTAAACACGACTGTGCGGTTGTTGTTGTTCTTTTCTTGAAATGACAAACTGTAAGTTTATCGCACCAGACGTTGGTCACAAAACAAAAGCGATGCACTGAATTGGGCATATATATGCTGCACGTTGTTTAGAGACTGTTACTGATCTGAGGAAGTGATGAAATATCAGTTTATGGCAAAAGCATTTATTTAAACAAAACAATGATCCGAACGTTTTAGATTTTTGTCTTGGATGAAGATTCGACTATCGCATTTAAAAGCATAAAATAACCTTCTTACGATGTTTTCATTTCAAGAAATCGTCGAAATTCTAGAAAATGTTCTCTTTGTCGACAAATATTGATATTTATCTTGAAATTGGATAATTGTCCGGGTCGCGAAAACTGGTTACAAAACTGGCTCTACACGTTGATTTCACTCCCTCTGTCCTTTGCAGCAGTAATTAACATTAAAAACTAAAACCTTGTCAAGCTTCTACACCTAACATGTGTCCCCACTTCGGATATTATAGCTTTAGGGAGTGGAGGATTGTCTTTTGAATCTGGACTATTTTCTTTTACCTCTGATTTATAAGAATGTAGTAGATCTATAACATAAGGGAAGCAAAATGAGAGATTGATATTCCCACATTGTAACGTGATTGTACAATAAGAATGATAAGGCCATGGCATAACTTATGAAAGTTGAAAGTAAGTTGTCTGTCAATACCAGAATGACATTGGTTTTTTACATCAGAAACAAAGTTCTCTGATGTATTACAGCAAAAGCTTCAAGGAAAATGCATTTTCTTCAGGGGACTTCGCCCCTGGTCCTCTACATACGCAACCCCCTTGACCCCCGGCAAAACTTTCCTCTTTTTTCACACTTCACTGTTGGCATCCCTGACAACAGGGTGCTATATTCAGACAAGGTTTCTGTTATTGTGGTAACAGTCTGTCTCCACTCTAGGTCAATATACCAAATTCTCCAAAATAGGATGATAATTTCCTAAATGTTAGAAATTGACGCTGATGCTGAACAAAGATAATGCTGAACATTTTCCCAAATCCAAGTCAATGGGCTGTTGTCAAAAACTGAACAATATCTCAGCAAGATCACATTGCATCCTACTCCTAGTCTACTTCCTTGGACACGTCAGCAAATTGCACTACATATGGCATTCTCAAATCAGCAGTCCTATAGAATTCCTTGTCAAATTGTTGAACAGTTAGACTGCTGGTATGTGAAAATGGATAGTAAATAGTCCAGGTAGTATACACAACTGTATATAGTGAGTTATTTATTTGTCACGGAGCAGTATATATAATGGGCAAACATTTTTGTATGTTGTGCTCTTCTGTGGATTTACTAGGAAGAAAAAAGTTAAAGAGTATACATTTGTATTGCTTGTAAATGAAATCTGTATGATTTGTTGTACGAAGAGCTTGCATTTTTCAGTGTTATATGACAGCATGCTTCAACATTACTCAGCATGTTCATTCACGCAAAAATCTGCGTATTTCACGCAGAAATAATGAAATGCATGCCAATTTTTTAACATGAGCGGGTACAAGTATGCACGCCGATCGGTACCGCATAGACTAAATAAACGCCGCAGAATAAACATCGGTACCGTTCACAAAGTAACATGATTATTCACACGCTTGCCAAAAACAGTCCGGAGTGTATTTATTCGGCAACCCACGTTTAATTCTTTAACTATTTACTCCAGCATTGCAAGAAATCAACTAGGAAAATTCAAAATACGCGTTTATGTCTTGGATTTTCACGCGAATATCCATGCAATCACTTTCGTTTTCAGGTCTAGTATACGATAAAATCCGTACCATACGGTCCGTAATGCCACCCGCTCCGTATTTTACGAGGAATGAATATTATTATAGCAAATTCAGATTACTATTTGATTTGCCTGAATATACTGATGATTTATGTCTCATAGTCTGTGCTATGACTATTCACATATAATTTACCTCACTGTATGTTTAGTTTATGTTTCATTGGTGGCCTACTTTTTATGTACAGCTGACTGTTATAAACATGTATTACTTCTTGCACGTGATTGACTTGTGTTTGGGAGTGGTATATAATGAAAAACCAGAAATAAATGCTTTTTGATGTGTACCCACAGTTTTTGTTATTGTACCCACATTTATAGTTGGGGTGGGTACAGATACCCACTTTCTGAAATATCACTGAACATGCTGATTACTATTGCAGCATACATGTGTACCCCTAGTGTTACTTACATCTCAATTCTTCAATGCTTGTTGAAATGTCACTAGGTTGTCTTTCAGTTTACTTTCACTATAAGTCCACTCCATATAAATGTGTATCAATCAGAACTTGAAGTATTATGATATACAAATTACATGATCAGTTACGCCTATGGGTTCCTGCAACTGTGATTTTCAGCTTATACTGTTTTGATCTAACTTAGATGTATTAACATTTTTAGGCAAAATGGTTGTAAGTGCTTCTGTACCGAAACTGAGTTAAAATTCTTTTTATTTTATTTTAATCATAAGTATCCTGATAAAACAACTGACTAAAGTTATTTCCAAGAAGTTTATCTGATTAAAAACGTCCATTACAGTATTTATATTTAAGAGGTTTCTGTGGGAAAATTGTAAAATATTTTTTTTTTTATTAATTTCCGGTAACAATTACAGAAGTTCACCAGAACATATGTTACAGATTTGTAACTGTTTGCGTTTCAACCAGTAATAACAAATAATGCTGCTGTAGAATTAAAATTCTTCAAGATCTGCAGATGTAGAGGTTTAAATTCATGTAGTCTATCATATACAACCATTGACTGTCTACTGTAATTCAAGCAGTATGTATCCATAATATACAGTAAAACCTCAATAGGAAGACCACCCTTGATACTCATGAATTCTGGTCTTAATATTGAGGTGGTCTTAATACATGTATTGAGGTTGAATACACCGTCGCCGTAACTTATGTAACAGAGAAAACCAGTAAAAATGAACTTGAAAATTTGTGTTCTTCATTTTAAGGTGGTCTTTACATGAAGGTTTTACTGTATATGCATAGAAGGAAAAACTAAAAAGATGAAGAGAAGGATAATTTTCATTTTAAAGGGCTGCAAAATACCAATCGGTGTACATAAGGATACTAAATCACTGATGAATAGAAGGCGTGTCTGCAGTATGTACAAACCAACAAGAAACTTGAACCATTGTGGGAATTGTCTCATTTCCACATTTTCATCATGTTTAAGAGGTTAAACTTAGCACAGATATACTGTAAAACCTCACCGAATGACCATTGCAATGAATAAGACCACCTCAAAATTAAGCACACAATTTTCAAGTCCATTTTCACTGTTTTGCTCTTTATTCAACCTCAATATTAAGACCATCATGATCTCAATAATAGACCAGTTTTCAAGGGTCCAAAGAATGGTCTTATTATTGAGGTTTTGTTAGACTTAGCGAAGTCGATCTGGTCAATATTCATATTTTATTGCCTTATTTTTGTGCCAACTTAATTAGTGTCAGGACCATCTAATCAGATCTAACAACATGATAGTGATAGTCTCCAGTCCTGGTTGGAACAGTTAGTGACAAATCCTGATAAGATGAATAACATATAATCAGTGATAAAGGGGTTCCATTTGACCCAAGGAATTTCCAAAAAGACACATTTGGAGTGTTTGACCCTCAGAATTCTCAGACTGAATGTTCATTTTTTCTCTAAATGATAGGAAATTTGTCTATAGAATGGTAAAATTCAGTAAACAAAATTCAAATTTCAAAATACCATTGATATTCAGTATTTAGTGGAACTCCTGGTGATCATA
This sequence comes from Mactromeris polynyma, assembly GCA_032209605.1. Taxonomy (NCBI): domain Eukaryota; kingdom Metazoa; phylum Mollusca; class Bivalvia; order Venerida; family Mactridae; genus Mactromeris; species Mactromeris polynyma. The sequence goes on along the minus strand of JASFXZ010000039.1, from coordinate 1,051,946 downwards.
GAGAATATAAACTTACCAGACTACTACACTCCAAAACTTCTATCGATTCATTTGTGATTGTTGTATAAATCTGAGTAAGTAGTCGGTAGCTCAGATTCAAAAATGTTTCTAGTTCAATGAAAGTCTTACCAGTCAGGATTGGAATGTAATCAATTGCAATTGCACACTTCCTGTATAGCAAGTATTGTAACATACCAGTAATGCATGCACAGTGGGAGGCATTCATACTACTATCAATTAGTATCATTATCAATTTTGATAATATGGTTTGTTTTTCATTGAGTGATTTTTTTAAACAGTTTTACTGCCTGTGCCTTTTCAAAATATGAGGAACTATAATTCCCAAATTTGAGAAAATAAGGTAATGGTTGTTTTGATTATTAAAATAACTTATCAGCTGTGGCTGGTGTTTGTTATATGTATGTTATATCTTTGCATATCGACGATATTGATATATTGCGAAAAAATATTTACGATATTTCGATATATAGATTATATTTTTTAATTCCTTCAATAGACTCTTTAAGCTCCTATTTTTCTGTGTGTTTGCCCTACATATTTGAATGCACAAATTGAATTTTATGATAACAAGATACCATTGAAGTAATAAATCCGTATTTTTTAACTTCACAGTATTACGTTATATTGGCAGCATTAAAATGGAATGCGCTATCCACTGGACCTGTTCATAACTTTTACAAGCGGGTGACTACAAACCGACATTAAGCTGTTTTTACAATTAGAATCTTGTTATAATGTGATGCAGAATTGTAGAATGATTGATGTCAAACTGCAACATATGTACTTCCAATTAAAAAGTTTTCAAATCCGAAATTTAGTAAACATTTAAGTACACTTTAGTTTACTTCCATTGACTTGGCTGTATGTACAGTTGATTCAAAATTAGTTGAGGATACAGTTACTGTCTGTTCACCATGTCTGTTGGTCAATATTTTACAAAACATGTTTTCATTGACTCAGACGACCTTACAGTTTCTTTACAATCATTCTCAAGTAAATAAAACCTGACTATAGGAGTGGATCACATTTATATATTTATTGTTACATGTATAATTAATTTTGATATGATATGTTATTTAAATCTTACTGTAGTTCGTTTATACAGTATAAACAGTAATACATGTACATTGTTCAGGAAGCATTCTTACAATGTATAATGGCAAATGATTGTTGTAATCTTGTTTTTTTGTGTCCTGTCAGATTTGTAAAAATGCTTTCAGCAAGTCAGGTACATTACAGGGTTGAAAAGTTGATATAACAAACAAAGTGTGTTATAAAAACGAACATTTGTCATCCATAGAAATTAACTTTGTAAACCACATTCCCTTATCTAAGGCTGTACGTATTCAACACTGAATTACACAATATACTCCATTGTTGTCCGTTGAAATGTACATGCAGGTATACACTGTATAGGATTATTTACGGGGGGGGGGGGGATTATGACCAAGTGTTTATCATGTCACTGACTTCAAATCACTTGCACCTCAAAGCCACTGGTTCTACTTCCTACCGGGATGTAGAATTTGTATGTGAGGAAGCTATCCATCTGGCTTACGGATGGTCAGTGGTTTTACCCTGGTGTCTGCCTTTGTCCAAGAAATACTCCTATGATGGGGCACCTATGATGTTCTTCCACCCAGATAGGTGAACAGTCTCTCTACATGACCACCCTGGCTGTTTATGTGACTTACTAGTCTCATTATAACAAAATGTAGTATTGTACATTTACTTTGGCTAATTTTGGTGAATGTGGTCAATAATTTTTTTTAATTGATTGGGAAAATCATGTTTACTAAGAGCAGTACATGTATATACATTATACATCTGTCATCACGGTGACCTGCTAGCCGGAAGCCAATTATAATTTTAACAAATTGTACAAAATTAATGTATAGTAGTGACTTTTCTGCTTTTTACAAAAAAGTTTATGTTCGGGCTAGTAAGGATGATTTCAGGCTATAGTGGTTTGGCTTAGTTAGCTACTTGTGCAATGGAATACGGTAAGTTCGTTGAAAAAATTAAGGCATCGCCTGTGTGTGTACACTACAGCCTTGCAACTAACACTTACTTGAGTTACGAAACTGTGCACGCATTTTGCTACTGAACGTTTGCTAAAAATTGCGCGCCCACTCGCTAGTGTAGCTCCGAGGTAGCACGCGATTACAGTAGTACAATGACGGGTGCCTACTTCTCGTAATAATTTCACAATGTAAAGTAACAAGGGAGGCAACAAACAAATACAGTGTGGCCTAGCGTATGTTATAATTCAATGTGTTAATTACCAAACTCCATCTGCTGCGGTAAGCGAATTAACATAATACTTGTTACATGTTGTATTTACGTGAAGTAAAATGTATGTTAAATTACATGAATTGACATTTTTCACACTACACTTGTTGAATGAAATTCTGGTTTATGTAGGTCTGGATCGAGTCACTCACAGTTTTATATCAATAGTAATGTGCGTCTTTACATTGAGATACATATCAATTTTCCATGCCAGACTGCCCCTGTATGGTTCATTAATAATCACATTAACATTTTTGGCCAAATTAACCGTAAAAAAATCACAGTTTTGATTTATTTAGTATTTTTGTATTCCATCTTTAGATAAATGGTTTGGTTTCTCTATTATTCACTATTAATAATTCATTGAATTCTTTTGATTATTTATCAGATTGTAGATGTTTTAAGTATTGTGATTATTTAATAGCTAAGTATAACGAAACTTCTATAAAGAAGGAAAATTACATGGTTGATATTTTTCTTGACATTCTTGAATTTGCAAAATTCACAAATATTTTCACGCTACAAATTTACCTCTTGATCTGTTGTCCAGTGGTCGCAGGTTCAATCCCCCGCTCCACCACTAACAGTACTAACAGTCTTTCAGAAGAGACAAAAAACGAGGTCCCATGTACGATGCTTTACATCGGGCACGTAAAAGAACCAAGGGTGTTGCTGGAACTGGGGCATCTTCTGTATCATACATTTATAATATCCTCCAAAAATCTAAAATGATTAACATTCTTCTGGAGGCATCAACCATATAGGTAACCGGTAACGACGATAAATAAACGCAAATACAAAAATGCAGTAGCAAACAAAGACTTCTCGAAAAGTGGCAAAATACAAAATGTTTATGTTTGAATGAAAGTGTTGTAGTTTGTTATCAACTGCATGTACATTCTCCATGTGTTAAGTAAGTGTTTTGTAACATAATGCATGTATAACGTGAAGCATGACAGTCAACCTTGTTTATTAGACAACCTTCTATTTAAATACTTGGTATCATTCGAAATCTTATTCTTGTTTGCCTTTCATCCAAAATAAATATCATGTCCCGATGTGTCTTCTTTAAGCACATGGAATTTAAATGAACTATTTGAAACTATGAATTATTTGAAATAAAATTTTGGACCTGATGAAATCGAATGAACGAGGTCCGACTGTATTTATATTAACATTGTTCATTTTGTACTAAATGTGTGTGTATTATGTTATTTGTGTACTATTACTTTCAGTAGAGGGAGAGGGAGAGGATTCATGTGAGTAGCAGCAACAAATATGCTTTGATAATTCGCTAATGCCTTGTACACTCATGCAGTCATTAGAAAGCATAACTAATCATAATATGTTTAATATATTCAACCTTGAATGACAGAACAGTTTGATTCTATGTTCTCTGTGTGCCTTATGCTTGAAGCATGGACCTTAAATAATTGTGTTTGACCTGCTGTTGCTATGATTGTTTAATATACACAACATTCCCTCCAATTTGATCCTTTGGTAAAAATTATATAACCAGATTATGCACCTTCTGAGATAGACTAATGTTAGCACACTTATGTTTTCTTATGACCTGGTAGAATCACGGGGAGGAAGTGTTTGAAGTTTCATTATTTTGTTGTATTCAAGGGATTTTGTTGTTTTTTTGGCTGAACAATTCAGCTTAAAGTTATCTTTCCAGTATGTTGATTTGTTTTTTGTGTGGATGTTTTAGTTTGTATACATTTTATTTCTACCCTGTAACTTCAAAGACTCAGTGTTACATGCCATGTGTCAATCTGGTGAATAAAATGTATCATTGATCAAGACTTTCTGTTCACCATGCATGTGAATGGATACAAAGGAGACAATATTGAACGCTAATACATGCAGCATGTTATTCAATGCAGTCAACCAGCTGATGAAATTCTTGTTATAATATGATGCAAGATAGCTGAACAGTTCATATCAAAATTTTACATACTCGGCATTCATATACGTTTTCAAACCCAGACTTAATGTTGTTCAGTAATCGACCAAAGTACATGGTTGTAAGACGGCAGTGTAGTTCAGTTTCTTGGCTGTTTCAGGGATGTTTTTGTACTTTTTTACAATATAGAGTGAATGTCAGCAGAGGTCTTGTGTACATTATTTTATGGTCCTTCTTATAGAAATATGCATTCATTTCACCTTCTTGTTATACAATTATAGTTTATTTTAATTGGTTACAACATTATATTAGTTAATACACTGTAGCCAGTAACATATCGTACATGTACATACATGTTATACAACAGTAATGTTCATTATCAAACTGGAGCTTCTGTTGTTAATTGATATATCTGTTTCAATCTAATGTAATGATGTGATAAAGAATTCAGGGCTAGAGCTGGCTTTTTTTTTTCTTGAGCCAATTTTTGAACTGGTTGTTTTCAGTCATTCGCGGGCTATATAATACCACGATAAGTTGAGAGTGACGTCATGCAATGTTTACCACCTTTAGTGATAAAAATAGGTAAATCAAATAACAAGCCAAACTATTTATTGTGATATTGATTTCATTTAACTAACAGCCGTGATAGCTCAGATGGTCGCGAGTCCACGCCTTACAATGCTAATTTAGCTTTTTAGTTTTGGGTCCGAGTTCGAGACCATCGGGAGGTAGTTTTTTTTTCATTACAGTATTATATTTTTCGTCAAGGTCATCTACAGTTGTACTTACACGTCCTATACTAATTAATGTTTGCTCGAACATCATTAATTAAAAACATTGTGTAACATGTGTATTTATAAGCTATTCACTAAGTGCACAATATCATCGTGCAGTAGATTTACATGTACATCTATTGCTACACACTCACAGTATATGGAACATAGTTGATATGGCTACTTGAACGTAAGGGGTTCAAATGAACATTTTAGTGACGACGCTATAACCATCATTAAACAAGTTTGATTTAACGAAAAAACAATTAGACGATAACAAAAAACCCACAAAAAACAGACAGAAACGACAAACTACAAGTAATTGACCAGCACTCAGCAAGGGATAAAAATTCATATTGTCCATAAAAATAGGAGACTGGAATGTGTCTCGAACTCACACCCTATCTATTGGTCGAAGTTACTTGACGGAAGCGCTACCAATTGAGCTATTGCTACTGTCTACTTTGAGCGATATTTCATCAAAATTTATACCGATTGAAGAGTGACAAGCAACAAGCTCCGCCTCCGATTGTTTTTGGCAAGCGTGTGAATAATCATGTCATTATACAGGAATGTGTCAAAGTCATCATATCAATTGGGGCCCTTATACACGCGAGTTATGCACAGACATTGAGAACTGGTCTTAGTCGCTTTTAACCGCATTTATCCTCGAAATTGAGTGTAATAAAACATTCGCCAACGGTAAATATTCGCCATATTTTGAAAGTCGTACTTTTCGATGATTTGAGTCAATTTTTGTTTTCTTGAGCCAAGAACACCAGCGCGAGCCCTGGAATTCGTTTTGAAATGCATTAAACTGTATTTACTAATTTAGCCATATAAAATTAAGTCACTAATGTGCTCTCTACAATTTGTATTTATAACAGCCTATTTTGAGTCCATACAATGAGATACAGTACTTACACATTTTGTAATTTTTTAATGCCTGACTGCCTGTATATGGTTCATTGATAATCACATTTACTTTTGTAGTCAAATTATGAAAACAAGCTTGTATTTTTTGGACATAGCTGTATAATATTGATTTTGACCTACATTTGTGACCAATCAAATGTTGTATATGAAACGCGTTGTTTATGTATGCAACAAATCAGAGGTGCGTTTTTTAGAGGTAGGAAAAGTAGAATTCTACCTAGTGCTATGTAGGGAAAGTAGCGCTGCCGTTTTTTAAACGTAGGGAAAGTAGCACCTATCTTTAGATAGGTAGCGTGTTTTGACAGTGCTAGCTTTGCTAAACAAAATGGCATCCATGCAGAACAGTGTCGTGTGGTCTGGCGCGCGCCATTTTGTAACTAGCGAATCGTTCAAGCGTTTTTTAGACGGCTACCTTTTCTACATTGGCTAACTTTTCTTGCTTATTTCCCCTACCTCTAAAAAACGCACCTCAGGCAATATAATTGGTTCATATTTTGAGCGGAGAGCCACCAAAAGGGATGTCTCGAAAAGTTAATTTACCTTTTCCCCCCAAGTCTTTATTAAAAACTTAATGCAAGGAGAAACGTATTAAGTACATGATATGTGAAAATAGTTTTTCTACCAAAAATTGACATGATTTCTTTCAATTTCATAGTTTTCAGTAATTTATTGTTGAAAGATACTTCTTTTCCCGTAGCGTACCCCTCTGGCAAAATAGAAATAGGGCAATTCTTGTTACGAAAGTTTCACTTAATCTGAATAGATTATTGCGTAAACTGTGAGTCCATGTCAAAGAATCAAAGCACCCGAAAGCAAGGCTCTCACTGCAGATCACAGACGTCACTTTGGCATATACTAGTATTTTACCTATCACAATAGTCTATCAAGAACACTTTGTTATGTCTGTACCGTTATATTAAACAATATAGGAGTTAAACACACAAGATTTACAAAATATTGGTATAGACAAAGGATGGATGGAGAAGTAAACAGTACCTTAATGTTGATTATTATATGCCAATTTACAATGCAATCCATTGAAAACTAAAGTATTTTGCTACATGTGTTCTGAAAGGACACTTCAGTTCAAAGTTCTGACGAGCCCCTTGCTAAAAACTGAATACATTACACAAGAACTATTTGGCTAGCGTAATAATTCATTCGTTGTATTCAATGGAAAACTTCTACTGTTTTATTTTGAATTCATTTCTTTTTCACATACGTCAAAAAATCATTCCATCTAATTAATGCCATTTATCTTTTTTTTAAAGATATTTCTTGTTTCTATTTGATATGAAAGATTCATTTAATTATTTTGATTAGTTCGTTAAACAGTTACAGTTTATTTTAAATATCTCAGTTCATGTAAAACATGACAACATGAGTACAAAATACAGTTAAACCTCAATAATAAGACCAACCATGGGACCCTTGAAAACTGGTCTTCTTATTGAGATGGTATTTAAATGTTGAGGTTGAATAAAGAGCGAAATTGCAAATTAACTTGAAATGTGTGGTCTTAATTTTGAGGTGCTCTTATTATTGAGGTGGTCTTTAAGTGTGGTTTGACTGTACACACAATACTACTGCAAAGGTAAAGAGGCAAATACTATTAGGAAACAAGAAACACAATTGTACATTAATTATATGATAAACAAATATTGCAGGAGAAAGTATATTTATACTAATTATGTTTAAAATATGTATACAAGAAAAATATGGGTGTGAGACACTGAGTCACATTAAATGTTAACTGATGTTAAATTCGTACTTAGAAAAGATGTATTGACATCTAACTATTTTACTGTCTGAATGAGATCTGAGTGTCTATGGTTAACTTGGTGCATTATTATAATACACATTATATTTGTTATGGATTATAAAATCTTTCGAAAATTTATTTTCAGTGTGTGCTTACCATTTAGTAAATTATGAAAAGTTTTGTGATGTCCAAGTGTGAAATATGAAATCATCAGCATGAAATATGATGCTGGCAAATTTGAATCTATGTGTAACCGTAGTGATATTGAAACTAGAATGCGAGTTGGATTAAAGTTAGGTCCGGTATGTAGGAGTATTTCATGGCTCTATTGATTGTTTAACATGAAAGAGTTTTTTTTTCTATTTTATTACCATACCTCACTGAATTTTGTCTTAATGTGACTTACAGTAAACCTCAACTAAAAACCACATCAATTATATAATAAGACCACTGCAAAATTAAGAACACTATTTTCAAGTCTGTTTTGCTCTTTATTCAACCTTAATTGGTATTAAGACCACTTCAATAAGAAGACCAGTATTCAAGGGTCTCAAAAGTGGTCTTGTTATTAAGGTTTTATTGTAATTAAATATCAGTGGATGATTCAGAATGACCTATATAATTATAAAGTCCCTATAGGATAGCTTTGTACATAATCATTACTGTTACTCCTTTCTTGTTTCAGAAATTGAGAACAGTTCTCAATCACAGAAGGTTTTCTTAGTGAGTGCTGCGTGACCATTCCCAAATTCAGATTTAATGTTTACTTAGAGTTTTTCATTTATCATTTTGTAAATTTGGCTTTGACATCACCTGGATTTGTTTTTGTCATTGGATAACTTTGTTATCAGTTTAATTTTGGAAATTATTTGGGAATTGTATAGATTAGTTCATGGCTGATAAGGTGGCACATTGTATTACCAACTTGGGTCATTGTGTACGCAGTGTAGACTCAGTACTGATACTGTATGTACACTGTCATATAACGCACCTTTATATCTGTATAGAAATGTGGGTTGTTGAATGATATTGAATGTTTTTATGTAATAACTCACTTCAGCAGGGATTGATAATTTGTCTGTGTTTGAATGTTGGGGCTGGGTCATATGGGATTGATAAGGGCAGTGTCGACCCAGTTGCCCAGTTACACACTACTCAATAAGTGAGGCCATGCCATGGTGTGTATATGAGATACAACATATTCGAGTAACTTAATTCACAGATTAAAGTATCAGTCTATATAGCAATGCATACATGTTATAAATAGTAAATATAGTGCATAATTAGTTTGATTTCTAGGTCAAAGACAGTTTTAATTCATTTACACAAATCATTTTATTTATAGGCAATATTTATACAAAACTGTACTGCACACATGTATTCATACTGCATTCAATTATCCAAAATATTATTGCTAGTAAAGGTAAATTGTACTGTTCTTTCATTGACTATGAGCGCGCGTTTGACACGAATTTACACGATGATCTATGGATTAAGCTCGTACAATCTGGTCTGAGCTGTAAAATAATCTGTATCATTAAAGCCATTTATCACAATGTACAAGCTTGCGTGAAAAATGTGCAAAATATGTCATTTTCGGACCTGTTTGAAGTCACACTCGGTCTTAAACAGGGTAAACCATTATCCCTGTTGCTTTTCATTTTATTTATAAATGATGTAAAAAATTCTTTAGATTTAGATAATCTAAAGGAATCAGACTTACGCATGTTATCAATGAATATGTACCAATACGAAATTGAGACTATCCGATTGTTTAGTTGCCCCTATAATTCTTTACGGCTCAGAGGTTTGTTGAATTTACGACTATAAAGAAGTCGATAAAATTCATATAAGATTCTGTAAATACTTGCTAGGAGTCCGTGTCCAAACCTCTAATGTGGCAGTATTAGGCGAACTGGGTAGAGTACCATTAGCAGTCGTAGCTAAGCAACGTGCTATGAAATATTGGCTTAAGATAAAATCTTCTGTTGATTCTGCTATGTATAGAATATATAATAAACAATTAATTATTAGCAACAATTCCAACAATAATATCGTGATTAAAAATCTTAGGTGCAACAATGTTAAATCTGTAATAAATGATCTCGGATTTGATTTTTTACTCGATGTAGAAAATGTTAATACTGATTTTGTACATATCCTTAAACAAAGGCTCCGTGATCAATATATTCAATCATGGGAGACAACATTAAAAAATCAGCCTAAATTATTTTATTATTGTATGATAAAAAAAGAATTCAGATATGAAGACTACCTAGACTACATTAGCAATAATGCACATAGGATGGCATTAACTAAACTTCGCCTCGGCGCACATACGCTTGAAATTGAAACAGGTCGATATTCAGGTATTCCACGTCAAAATCGATTATGTAATATGTGCAACCAAAATGTTACTGAGTCTGAATATCACTTTCTTCTTACCTGCCCATTACCTGTTACAACATTGCGAAATAAATACAATATCAAATTTAGTTGGCCCAGTCTTGAACTTTATAAGAATCTTCTGTCTTCAAATAGTAGGAAAAAAACAAACAATATCGCCAAATTTATTCACTTTGCCATGAAGTATAGACAAGAAAAACTTACCTCTTTAATTGCTGCTTCTTAACATGATAATAACGTTTATACAGTATATTTGCTAGAGTCTGTAATATATATATATATTTATGTTTGTTTGTATGTATATTTTGTAAATATGTTTTGAATCTTGACCATATATCGTTACCTTATTTGTAAATGGTCAAAGGCATGTACCGGTACTATGCCGATTTTTCCAATAAATTGTATTGTTTTGTATTAAGATAAACTAATTTGTTATGCTAATTCTCGATAATGCAGAAAAAAATGTATTTTATGACCCTTGTTGGGACTTAATTGAATGCAAACTTCCCTTCATTGATTTATCCCCAGTGAAAATGACATGGATAAACCTGAAGTGTGATGTCCTTGTATATTTGAATAAGTAGATACAATGATAGTTTATATTTCTCCGTAATGATTTATATGCAGCATGCATATTATAAGTTCATGAGGAAAAGCATGTTGTAACTAATTTCAGAGCATTATTATGCTTGTCTTGACATCCAATCCATCGTCCTTGACTAGTTTGGTGCAAATGTTATGATAAAATCTTATACATGTAGAGAATGTATTATATCCTATTTTATACATTATTATGTTTTTGATTGTAACTGGATCTTAAACTGTGAAAATATTTGAATTACTATGTAAACATTAATGCCACAAACACATTGGTTTGTTTAACTGTGAATTTGGATCGATATTTTTGACAAAAAACAAGTGTTGAAGAAAGTTTAACATTAAGTTCCACTTAGCTTTTCCATATGAATGCATATTGATAGATTGATTCCTCAGGGTATTTCTGTATTTCTTATTTATTACAATAAGGATTTATCTGATTTTGAATGTTCAAGGCTATGAGCTATTGCTTGTATTTCTTTTTTAGATAAGGCCTTGATACAATAGTATTTAAGTTGTATAGAGTGTCAGTCAGTTACAAGGTTTCTGTAATTGATGTAAATCAAACGACTTGCCAACCTTTATCACAGTTGAAGTTTGATTGACTCAAATCATTATGGAGGTCAGACTGGGAGTATTTGTCCTTGGTGGGGTTTCTTACTTACATTCTCAGGATAAGCCTGATTGAGTTCTTTCTACTGGACTAACTTGATGGCATTGACTGAATGTAGTCAGTAAGGCCATACTATTTTAATTTTGTTAAGCGTCAACCTTGGTTCGCGGTTCCTAGCTACCTAAATCGAAAAAACTGACTAGTTTTCAATCACTATTTTCAAACATGCAAGTAAACAATATATGTACAAAAACATACGTTAATATGACACAGCAGTTAACTTCCCTTGGCGATATTTAACCTTTTTTTGGCTCAAAGAGCTCAAAACCTATGTACACGTGGACGCTTAACAAAAATATAAAACGGCATAGCCTAATCTACAAGAATCTGGTCTGAGGAGATTGTCATGAATTATCTCCCTTTATCTCTTCTAGACTTCTCTCCCTTTATCCCTTCTGTAGTATGTAGGGATAAAGGGAGAGAACTCATCTTACAGTGCCTGTAGTGTTCTGTTTGCAATTTACTTGATGTACAGAAAGTTACTTTCATTTATTTTCAGGGACTCCCTACATGTTGAAATATCTCAGTTTGATTGCATTGACGGCTCAGAATGCCATGGTTATTTTGGTTATGCGCTACGTGCGCACGAGAGGCGGGGATATGTTTATGGCTACGTCTGCCGTAGTGATGTCAGAGATACTGAAGTTTACTTCATGTCTACTAATCATCTTCTACCAGCAAGGTAGCGTAAGAAGGTGGCTGCATCATTTACATGAAAACATCATTCTTCAGCCCAGTAAGTACATGTTCATAAACGATACCTTTCTCCACACACATACTGGCAGGCTTATTTTGAAAATGCTTGTCTTTGTTGATGGCAGCTTTCTGAGTGATACTGTACTTCTGTAAAACAATTTTGCATTACTATACAAGGTTACCAAATTCTATGGGAAAGATTTACATGAAAACTTTATTCCTGTAATTCACATAAGTTTAAATTAAAAGGACTCTTTGTATGATCAATGATTATGTTTATTTTAAGTAGCTTATTTGTATTCTTGTTTGGACTATTAAGTATAAACCCAATTCGATAAGGCTTTCATTATCGACTTATCCATTATATTGGGTATAGGGGAAGATTGTTAAAATCATATTTTCAATTATGAATGGATGAATAAACAATGTATACATGGTATCCGACACCCTTATAATTGTTATTTAGGTAAACATGATAATGAAAGAAATAGCTATGTTGGTGTGACTATACTATACACTGAGGATTCAGCCATGCGTTCGGTTAAGGCTAACACTCTCACGAGTTAAGAAACTGTGCACGCATTTTGCAACCGAATGCTCTGTTTGCCAAAAAGTATGCACCCTTCGCTAGCTACCTCGGAGATGCTCGAGCGAGTGGGCGCACAGTGGGCGCGTTCTTTTTGGCAAACAGAGCGTTCAGTTGCAAAATGTGTGCACAGTTTCTTAACTCGTGCGAGTGTTAGCCTTAACCGAACGCACGGCAGGTCTCATGGATTTAAAGTTTCAGAGCAATGTAAACACTCAGTATATCTCAAGATGGTTTAGAAATTGTATGATGTTTGTTCCCCGATAAACTGGGACACGTTTAAGCCTTGATGAATTATTTTCTAGATTCTAGATTGTTTATGCCAATTCAAAACTACTCAGCATTTTTATTTCTGAAAACAAAAGCAGTCCTCGTACACCTAGCATCAGAAATGTAAATATCAGCTAGCAGGAAAGTCCTCTCCATGTCAGCATTGTTTGTGTCTCGTTAATATATCCCTGAGTTAAGTGGGAGTGCTGGTGAGAAACCCAGTTAGGTGAAGTTGATAGTAAAAACATTTGTCATGATTGATGCGAAATAACAAAGTTTAAACTTACTAATGGTTGTCACATGTTTATGCATGCGTGTGAATGATTATATAATGTATAAGCAGTGATGAGCTTTTACAAAATAAATAAGGAAGGGTTTTGTTGCTATAGAATAGCAATAAACTGGTTACATGACTAACCAGAATACTACCGAAAAAACGGAATACCTGTAAATTTTATGTAATGACCAGCAATAAACCTCAACACAATAATGTTTACCTCATTAGTAAAGAAAACAAGAAAACAACTAGTTTGTTGTTCAACGTAAACATGATTGTTGAAATCAGTATTGTTCAATTATTGTTGTTAATATTTGCTGATATATATGTTGTTGTTTTTTTTCAGTTGATTGTCTCAAGATATCAGTACCATCATTAGTATACACACTACAAAACAATCTACTGTATATTGCACTCTCCAATCTTGATGCTGCCACATTTCAGGTTTGTTCCCTTCTACTGAGTTCTTGTAACTTCATTAGATAACTTTGAATTTCTTGGATGGCTCTCTATGGCTAACAGTTATGGTTGCTGACTTCAAATTACTTGCCCATCCGCACTGTTGGTTTGAATTTCTTGGATGGCTCTCCATGACTAACAGTTATGGTTGCTGACTTCAAATTACTTGCCCATCCGCACTGTTGGTTTGAATCCAAATTGGGATGTAGAATTTTGTATGTTTGGAAGCTATCCAGCTGGATTATGAAAGGGTTTGTGATTCTATGTAGATGCACATGTCAAAAAATGCTAGAAGGGGTGCCAGGGACTTGCTCCACCCTATTATTGCTGGAAAAATCACTTCATGACTCTGGCTGTTTATAATGAGTGTAGGACAAAATCCCCTCCGGACAAAATCCCCTCGCTCATTTTATACAAGGTGGACAAAATCCCCTTCGTGAATTTTACAAGGCGGACAAAACCCCCTTCATGAATTTTACAAGTAGGACAAAACACCCTCTCTTTTTTTCCACACTAGAAATAACATCCCTTAAAGTATTTCATCTTTGCTTTTGTTATTGTTGCAAAATAGCTTATTGTAGCTTGGATTTTGAAAGACAACAGAATAAAATTGTTATTATTTTGCAATGTTTTTCAACTGTGGAAAAACATATCAGAGGGTGGTGTGTCCTACTTGTACAATTCATGAAGGGGATTTTGTCCGGAGGGGATTTTGTCCTTATATGTTTATAATGGCTTAAATCCCCATAATTGGAAGAACAAATTAATTGCCTAAATGTAAGTCCGAGTAACCTTCCATTATATACTCCTATATGAATGATTCCCATTTGCATGAATCAACTGTCACTGTGTTCATAAACTTATGAATTATTTCTCAAACAAACTAGTACAAAAATAAGCACAATACAGTCTCACCTCGTTTCAATTCATTGAGTTCGAAATTTTATTTCAAATACATGGTTTCGAGTCGCTAATTTCAATTTGTATACGCTTCACTTTCAATATATACCTTTATTGCCAATTGTTATTCAAATTCAAAGTGCAAGTTAGCCATTAAAGACAAGCAAGCTGTTGTTAGACAACCTTTGTTTATATCATACCATGCTCCTTATACTGGATGTAATGAAATCCTGAAAGTTGTCATGGCTTATTTCTTTATTTCTTTTTTATACATTTACAGGTTACGTACCAGCTGAAGATTTTAACCACTGCCATTTTCTCTGTGATAATGTTACGGAAACCCCTTTCCAGTGTACAGTGGGTAGCACTAGTCGTACTATTTATGGGTATATCTATCGTACAGATGCAGCCTGAGAACTTCAATCAGAGTCAGTCAGGTCGAGAACAGCGCCCCCTACTGGGACTCTTTGCAGTGTTCATTTCCTGTCTAATGTCTGGATTTGCTGGAGTTTATTTTGAAAAGATCTTAAAAGGGACAAAACAATCTGTATGGTTGCGCAATGTGCAGCTGGGTGTTCTTGGTACTATAATAGGAATGGTAACCATGGAAATCAAAGAGGGAGAAAAATTACGAGAAGTTGGTTTCTTTTACGGATACGATTCGTGGGTTTGGTTAGGAATTATTCTACAATCCATTGGAGGCCTTCTTGTTGCTGTTGTTGTCAAATATGCTGATAACATTCTCAAAGGCTTTGCTGCCTCCTTGGCTATTGTTGTGTCTTGTTTAGTGTCAGTATTTTTCTTTGAATTCAAAATGTCATTTCAGTTTACAATAGGAGCAAGTTTTGTCATGTTATCTATATTTTTATATGGAAAATATATTCCGCCTCCTAGCGCTGTAAAAAAGACTGACACACCGAGTGGGAAAGTGCGTGCAATATAACATCACACAGATACTACGTGGCCAGTAGTTTACCATTAGTTCACTATACATAGTGAAGTTTTATCATTATTTTAGTGACTTTCATCATGCTTCTAGATTCATGAATTACTGAAATATATGATTTCAAGTAAGGTAGTATACAATAGCAGAATGTATGTATGTTGTTGTTAAAGAAATGTATCCGAATATATGAGCATGCATTACACAGCGGTTCTACTAGGTGCTGAATTTCAAGGGTCATTTTTTATATTTTTTGACCGGATTTTACCATTTTATTGCCAAAATACCTATAATTTATCCTTCAGTCAGAATCTTAGGGTCAATATGTGACTTTTTGGAAATTTCAGGTCCAAGGGTCAAATCAAGGTTCCAATGAAACCCCTGGTTACACCCCATAAAATTTCCTGAATAGATCGAGCTACATGTATCATTTAATGTTGTTAAAATCAGTATTGGAAATTGGAAATTGTAAGTAATGAGTGAGTGCTACATGTATATCATATGTTACAGGAGTGGTGACGTACATGTAGCACCTGTAGCAGGCCAGGGTTCACAGCTGTCTTGTGTTATAATTGGCTATTATTTACCTCACTTTGTGCATCTTTAACAATCTTGCAGTCATTTTGTATGTGAAAGATTTGGGTGTAAAGAGTGCTTATCATTTAATTAAATCACAGGTGCCATATAAGCAGACTGAAGGGGTATTTAGAGAAGTTAGTCACTGTTTTAATGTATTTTCTTTGTGTGATTTATAAAGAAATGTGTCCGTTTTCTGTAACTTAACCATCCCAACGCTTTAACCATGAACCGAAATTTTAATTATGCCCTCCTTAAAGAATTGCTTATTTGGCTTGACCCTACTCCGAAACGTTTTTGAAGTGTTGGCAATGTTTCTTCTTTTGAGGGAGGGGGGGTGGAAGTGTATTAAAATTTGAATTACCTTATTACATGTACGTACCCACCTTAATATTGTGGAGTAAGGTTATACAAGACAAACATTTTTAAGGATAGCCTTGTTACATATTCTGGAAGCCCGATGTAGCGTTCTCTTTCCCTGCACAAATGTATGAAAAAATACACAGTATTATAAAAATAAAAGCAACTTAAAACCTACAGTAACCCAACAACATGTTACAGGAA
This sequence comes from Mactromeris polynyma, assembly GCA_032209605.1. NCBI lineage: Eukaryota > Metazoa > Mollusca > Bivalvia > Venerida > Mactridae > Mactromeris > Mactromeris polynyma. The sequence goes on along the minus strand of JASFXZ010000039.1, from coordinate 1,035,303 downwards.
ACAGACATATTTTTTTCTGGCCTTGATAGATATCAGCAAATAAAAGTGACTGGTGTCCGATCTAGTGTACAGTAAAACTTAGAAACCTCGAACAGTTTTGGCTCGAACAGGTTCTTAAGTCCCGGCGAAACCCCTTCTTATTTCATATTATCTAACAGTAGATCACTTGAACAGAGATAGACCGAACACTCGAACAGGATTTGGGGTCCCTAGCTATCATTTCATTCATTGTTCACTATAGATAGGTCGAACAATACAGTAATTCACACTTGTATTTGTATTACTGTGTTTATGAGGTCGCCCGTCGCCGCGCACATTTTATAATGCATTTTATGGTATTTTGGTCAACCCGGTATGTCCCCCGCACACCATAAATAGACTTTTTGAAACCGAAGGGGGGAATTTTTTACCTGCCAGTATAGCAGTATAGATCAAACAGACAATTTTTGAAGCCAAATACGATCACTGCACAGTGCCAATGAGACCTATCGTACAGTTACCATTTTCCTGGCACCTAACCAGTACTTTCCTGGAATCTACCCAGTACTTTCCTGGTTACATGCCAGTACTATATTAGGTGGGAAACACTGAAAAGCATACCTGTTTTATCCAGCGAGACGAGGGATCGAACCCACGATCTTCGGATTCATAGTCAGCAGCATTAACCACTGAGCCACAGGGCCACCTGTCAATAATTCACACCTTTCAATGACTGCTTAATATACTAGTATACACATGTTATTCGCACTTAGTGATAATTAATTGCCAGTTGTACATGTGGAAACTCCCTAATCCGAACACGCCTCGGACAAACTTTAAAGGTCGGATTAGAGGAGAGTCCGGACTGGAGTCCGGACTGGAGAGAATTCCTCCATTGAATGTCCGTAATTTGAATATGTTCGCTAGAGCAAAGACCTAAATACCATTTGGCTAGAGGTTGTTTGCGTTATCGCGATGTATTCTAAATGTCTGAATGCATTCTTTTATTTGACTTTGCAGACTGATTTAAGCTACAAAATGTACATAAACTTGAAAATTCAATTTATAGCCAAAAATCATAAGTTATAAGAGACCAACATATTTATGCAACTTTCATAAGAGGAAGATTTGCAATGCGATATGCAAAATACATGATGTGTGAAATATTGGTTGATATTTAAATTCTTCCATAAATTATGTAAATTATCATTATAATGTGTTTATTCGTTATAGAAATGTAGGAAATTTTATTCTTACCGTCCATAAAACCTGACAAGCTTTGCACTTAGTACGATGTATTATTAAAACACCATACCTGAAAACTATGCACCATAGCTTCATTTCAAAAGATTTTTCGTGATTTGTGTACCTAATGGGCCCTTTTCTGCGCTCACATCCAATGTTTTCCAATTGTTTACAAAATAAGTGCATCTCGTACCCAGACTTACCTTGTTTCCATCAAAACTTAATGCATACGATGATAACGTCTAATGGTATGTATTCATAGAGACAATTAAATTATTATGCCTTCTCTCAATTCTCAGTCATTATACGATCTGACGTAATTTTGCGGAAAATTATCGTCCGGTTTTGGGAGATTTATTTTACCTGTAAAATAACAATCCGGACAGAAAAATTTGTTTGGATTCCGGTGTAGGGAGGATCCGGACTGTGGGGGATTTTTTATATGTCGTATTGGAGGAACTAAACCTCCAATACGACGGCAGTTCGAGGTTTCGAAGTTTTACTGTACATATATGCATATATTTGGTAGAATCACAGACATATGAACCATGGATTCGTAACAGGCTGATATCGGTGAAACGATCAGAAGAAATAATTTACTCACAATTCTTGGCACGCAATTTACCCACAATCCTTAGCGCGCTCGGTTAGTATAGTGGATTTGAATTGAAATTTCATCCGATTAAATGACGCTCGTTCCATCTTATAGCTCAGTATTGAATAAAAAAATGCATACATGCAAACAACAAGATAAACACAAATTATATAAATACCATCAAGAAACATAAAGCTGTTGTAAAGGTGACGATTACGGCAGTTCAAAATGTCAGATTCTTTCGATTCAGAAACAAGATGCTGGACGTCACCTATTTTTTACTGCTAATCGTAACACCTTGGTTATTATTATGAATCATTTTCGTAGAATTGTATGAGGTGTTCTGATCGTTTGATCTCGGAAGAAAATCTCGACGCTCGCAAGAATTCAAACAAGTCTAAATACATATACCAGCCTGTTGTGAATCCATGGTATATAATTATGTCCGAAGTAGAATTCAGTGTTACTAACATAAACTTGACCATTGTTCCGTACCATTAACAACCATTGTTTATCTTTTCTTGTTCAATATGGGCATTAACATATAAAACATAAATTTGAATATCCAATCATGACCACCTCAGTCTAGATATTTTGTTTATTTTGAACTTTGTATGTTAGAAACATTTATTTGTTGAAAACTCTGTTTTCTGTGTATTAAATGACTTGAAAAAGGGGCTATATTAATTTCTTGAACATGTAAAACTGTGATGTTACCTGTATGATGTTTTGTTGTCATCATTTCTTGGCTATTGCACGACACATTTTTTTATACGTGTTCAGAATTATTTTATGTCCTGTTTGACAATGTGTCACAAATATTATAGAAACCAGTATGATTGTAACCTGGTCCTTTTTTTTAATTTGCATAAAACTTTGTCAATGTGTATATGTTCATGGTACAGTAAAACCTCACTTAGAGACCATCTCAATAATAAGACCACCTCAAAATTATGAACACTTTTCAAGTCCATTTTCACTCTTTTGCTCTTTAATCAACCTCAATATTAAGACCACCTCAATAAGAAGACCAGATTTCAAGGGTACAACATGTGGTCTTATTGAAGTTTTACTGTACATGTATGGGTGTTCTGTTAATGGGGCAATTCTTATTGATCGGGTATACTGCTACGAATGTTTTGTGTTAGCTCTTAGTTGCAGAGTGTCAGGCTTGTTTTGAATATCCAGTGGTAACAATTGTGTTCCTATCAGCTGACTGTCTTATTTTTGTTCAGGGTGATTTAGAATTTGTATTGTGAGAGTTAATTTGCCTGACAGTTTAAATCTGTATTGGAGTATTCATTGCAGTTTCAAGTGGTTTAAGTTAAATCATACATTCTTATTATGAAGTGGATGACCAAAAGTAACCAAGTATTAATTGGAAATACACAAATTAACAAAGACCTACTCGTATATATTAGGAAATAGAACATATCGTTAGAAAAATAAAACACACACTTTATCTACACTTGATGGATTCCTACTTTGGAGTATCTTGATTATCTTTAACAAACATGCATCAGAACCATTCGCATTTATGTCTGAAAGGTTGGGATCTGATGTTTATGCAAATGTATTTCTTTACTAGTTATGGTCAGTATTCCTATAATGATACTGTAGTATCATGCCTGTCGACAATCTGTTTAACCAAATGAGACAGTATCCATATATTGATAGTATCATGCCTGTGGAAAATCTGTTTAACCAAATGAGACAGTATCCATATATTGATAGTATCATGCCTGTCGACAATCTGTTTAACCAAATGAGACAGTATCCATATATTGATAGTATCATGCCTGTGGAAAATCTGTTTAACCAAATGAGACAGTATCCATATATTGATAGTATCATGCCTGTGGAAAATCTGTTCAACCAAATGAGACAGTATCCATATATTGATAGTATCATGCCTGTGGAAAATCTGTTTAACCAAATGAGACAGTATCCATATATTGATAGTATCATGCCTGTCGACAATCTGTTTAACCAAATGAGACAGTATCCATATATTGATAGTATCATGCCTGTGGAAAATCTGTTTAACCAAATGAGACAGTATCCATATATTGATAGTATCATGCCTGTGGAAAATCTGTTCAACCAAATGAGACAGTATCCATATATTGATAGTATCATGCCTGTGGAAAATCTGTTTAACCAAATGAGACAGTATCCATATATTGATAGTATCATGCCTGTCGACAATCTGTTTAACCAAATGAGACAGTATCCATATATTGATAGTATCATGCCTGTGGAAAATCTGTTTAACCAGTGCATTTATGTCAGAAAGGTTTGGATCTGATGTTATGTGAATGTGTTTCCTTACTTATTTTTCTTATGGTGTTATTTGTTGAACATAATGTGTTCATTTTGTAAAATGTTTGAATTTTCGAATAAACTAGTTAAATACTTAACCATGTCCATTTGCCTCAAACTAATTAAACTAGAATTTCAAGTTTTGTGTGAAAACGTTAACAGTTGCATATTGTATATTAGGAACACTTGTTAGGGGCAACTGTCCACAGTATATTACTTATTACTGTTTGGAAACAGTGAAACATCTAAATCGATGGATCAATCAATCAAAGTATGATAATGTCATTGTAATACATGTATGAATGAATGTTATTTCAACCAAATGTTTGTTAAAGAATACAAGACTGACTGCTTGGCTTATATTTTTCATACCACCTTTGTTGGTACTAAGCATCAGCTTGTTTCGGTGTTTCATGACATTTTCATAAACCCATTTGAATTGTGTTGGCATTCTTTCTAGTTGCTTTGTTACTTATTTTTTTATCTGAGGTATTATATATTGTTAATGGCATGTTTTACAACCTAAAAATTGTTCATTGTTGTTTGTTAGTTATGATATGTATCTTTCTTTGTGTAGTTAGAGGTTAGGATGCCTTCGTAGCGCAGTGATCGTATGCAACATGAGGGTTTAAAGTTGATTGTAGGAAATGGCCAAAACAAGTTTATATTATATATATGTATACAGCGTGTCCTAAATTTTATTTCAAATAATACATTATTTCGAATAGCCCAATTCAATTTGATACGCCTAAGAAGATACATCGGGACCTGATACTTATTTCAGATGATACCAAGTATTCCGATAGAAGGTTGTCATAAACGAGGTCCGACTGTATATTGTAAATGTAACAGTTTTTTGCTTGCCCTTACTATTGGGGGGTTGGGGGATTGATCATGTCAAAGTTCTATAAGTTTTATCCTGTTCTGTTGCTGCTTGCTGTAAATTGCTATTTATGCAGGATTACAGGATGATAAACATGAGTCTGATTCTTACTCAATTTTATTATCATTCTCAAACAATTGCTTTTGATGTTTGCTTTAGATAATCCATCTATGAGAGATACAGTATTAAGTTGGATAATTATTTTAAAGATTGTTAGTATTAACGGATGAAAGAGAAGATAGTATCGTAGTTTAATTGTTTCTTAAACATGACAACCACTAATTTTCTTGTTAATTATGTAGTTAACATATGGCTGAGGTATGCCCCCTATACAGATCAAGACATTAAATTATCAATGCCAATCCATTTTTAGACAGGAATTGTATCCACTTCAAGAGAAATGTTTTTTGAAAAAGACAAAATAGTTTAAATTCGGTCTTTAGATAAACCCTTAGAATCTCTACTTTTATTATATGGAAGTCTTGAAAAGATATTAATTATTGTCTTTACTTAAGTTATTGCCTTTTTCCCTGGTAGTCATGAATTTAAGGTATTTTCTGGACATTGATGAAGATTTTTTTGTAGATTTGCGACTTTAGCAATTGTTAAAATTTTAACCATAATATAACTAGACATTAAAGGTACATAGTCTAGGGCAAATAGTTGCATTTTTAATGGCGTTAAGTATGTTAATATTATCATACTGTGTGTATGAATCTTATCCCAAACAGTTTCAGCCTTTACAGTGCAGTTTTTTTCTGTAATCAAAACTTAAATTGATAATATTGTTAAATTCCTGATCACACATTGTTGTTGTTTATGTTGTTGTTGTTGTCGCTGTGATGGTCAGGAATATTTTGTTTTCCAGTTGATAAAATGTTTAATTTGTTCAATAACCAAGATTAGAATCAGCAGTATTGTTACGCATTCTATGCTCTACGTGACGTCTGCAATTGTAGTAACTGTTGTTAAGGAATATGTATAAACTAGTAACGCAGACGTATGATCTTATGCTGTTTATTGTGAGCACTGAAACATTTTGAGATTATTTGGAAAGTTATATTATACACAAGATTTTGATAGAAATGTGTTGTTAAAAGCTGCTCTTGCCTTCAGCTCTAAATTTAAAATGATATATAATTTCTGTATGTTTATATTCTGCGTTGAATTATAAACTTACATTGAGCGGACTGTTATGTATGTGAACATGGGTGATTTTATATGGAATACATTTTGTCTGGAGAGTGTTGTAACAATGTCTTTTGACTGGTTTGTTGTCTGAACGATCCAGTCTTATGTTATAGTTCTGTTGTTAAATTTGTATATTTAGTATTATTAAGCCTTATGGTTGTTTAAATGTCACATATGTGTAATATATATCTATATATTTGTGTTATAGAGTCAAGTTTAGATAGATTCACTTATTTCTAGTCAGTGAAATAGTACTACTTACTGATAATGTAGATGAAATGTATTTACACCCGGACCCTGTTCTTCCAGTACTTCATTTAGTCCATTTTATTTTTGAAAGAAAAGATTACTGCTTACCTTGCTATACATTGTACTGCCTGGCATCTCCATCTCACACGAGTTCACAAATTAATGCTCTTACTAAGATTTTTTACGGAAAACTATGAATTTGTGTAGAAACAAAGTGGAATGAATTATAAGTATTGAGTGTAGACTATCTTAATTTCTTTTTTATCAACTATAGGGAGTCTGAAATTATTTCAGGTTTCGAAGTTGTTCAATGCAGTGTATTATTTTTAGCCTGCATAGCCAAATATATTTTCTGCCCAGTTTGTTGATTGTTCTACTTCTGTGTTGATTGTTGTTATGCAGTCATGTAAGTCTTTATTGTCGCACATTTTCTTTTATTGTCTTCGTGGTTCTAGTTTTTCTGTGTGCTTCTGAAAGAATATTCAAAGAGTTAGATGTAAACTTGTTCTCTAAGGAGTACCTTGAGCCTCTCATATGGTTTAATCCATTCAACCATTTATTAACATGAATGTAATATTTTGTTTATATCAGAAATTGTGAATTAACAGTTTATTGCTAAATAAAAAATAAAATAAAATATGGCACTTTTTTATTGATGAAATTGAAGCTCATTGGCTTAATATGCAAAGGTACACATATTGTTTTTCTAATACCTTTATTTCATTGTCTGATACAATATGTGTTTTAGCAACCACAAATTGAGGGTTCAGTTTATATTGGAGTTACGATAGTCCTGCGTTGAACCCTCGAAATGTGGTTGTCCTGCTTTGCTGTTTGGCCTTATAAAATATGCTTCTCGGTTACTGTCATTGTTTTCTGTAAAAATGGTGTTGGGGAAGATTTTATATATTTCCTGAAGATGTATGTCTATGTACCTGAAGATAGGCATTGCCCTCTTTAGTTTTGAAAATATGAAAAATGTTGTACAGCTTTAGAGGGTACCGCCTGGTTATCACCAAGCAATGAATTTAACCTGATTTTTTTGTATTATTCACTTGTACGTATGAGTTAATATTGTTACATTTGTGGAGAAGTGCATGTATTAATCGTGATAATTACTGTTTAATTACTGTATAGGGAATTACATATACCAAATGCAATGAAATATTGCCAGATGTATGCATTGTAAGAAAAGAAATAAAATTGAAAAAGATATTTATTTTCTTGTGATATAGGACCAGTCTGCTTAATAAGCAGTCTCCATATAAGTTTTCCTTCTGGTCTGTCCTGTGTATGTTGACATGGCATGTGTTCTACATGTCCCTAACAGATTTTGTCAATACATCAATTACATATAATGCTATCAAGCAGAAATGAGAGAATTATTAAAAATGTCACTTTTATATTTGCTTTGCTTCTGTGCGTAAACAAGATGATATACTGCCCTACATTTTAAATAACAACTCATTTTGTTGCTGTTTCTTCAATATTTACCCAACTGTAAAATTCCAGATATATTGTCATACATTCACTACAGACTGGATGCTTATATCATATGATGAAGAGACTTTCTGTATTTCAGGAGAAAAGTAATAAAATATTCCTATTATAAAGCTTGTCCATGCACTATGATCGAGCCTTTCATTATAGACCAGCTGTTGTAAGAAGTATACTTAACTCCATTAAAAACGCAACTATTTCACTTGGCCTTCATTTTGTTTCAAGTGTTAAACGCGTTTTATTGTTACAAATATGTAAATCATTCATCATAAAGAAATCAAACTATGGCCCTAGTATTCATATTTCATAATTGATTAAGTTTAGGAAATTATGTTTGAGAATAAAAATATAGTTATTTCTTTATAATGTCATCGTGTTGATGCGAACAATTTTTAGTTGCGTTTTTATTGGCATCGAGTATATCATACTGCCTGTAAATAGTTTTACTACAATGTAATGATTTCTTTGCATAGAATTGAGATAACAAAGCACCAGCTGTGTTTTAATAGAGCATTAATGTAATATGAAGTCCAGTCTAAATGATGCTTGAATACATCTAATGATTTCATGTCAACAAAAAAAAACAATGGCACACCTTTTTTTTAATAAGTTCTTTGAGTTGTGTTGATTATGGTCTAACCAATAGAATCATGAAGAAAATAAATGTATAATAACCGTCCTTACATCTGTTCTAGATGGTACTTCATGTCTGATTAGCAAAAGTAGGATGGGAACCACAGGGGCTTCAATAGGGGCTAAATCTCGAGGGTCATTTCGCTAATTCTTGACTGGACTTTACCATTTTATAGTCAAATTACTTACAATGTAAAGAAAAAATGGTTTTGGGGCCAAGTTTTTCACCAGACTCCATAGGCTCAGTCCTTTGAGTCTAATAGCCTCCCCACCCCATGACTATGATCAGGATTGTCTTTTGGGGTCTGCTTTGACCCCTTAAGTGTTCCCTCTGTTTCCACTGTATATTCACGTAAAGTAACAGGGTCTATCCCAGCCCTCTTGTACTAGTATTACATAGCATGGATTGAAAAAACACTTAATTCTTTATTTGTTCTAGTTAAAAAGTTAAAACAGTCAAATAATTTTACCAGTGTATTCAAAGACTGCTTCATCTTCTCCTGACAGATTTTTTTTAATGACAGAAATTATTTATTTTTTCATAAAACATGTGAAAATTATCTAATAAATCTGATAATGACAGAAAACACAATGATTGAACGTAAATTGTAGATGCCAGCAAATAAATAGATAACTGTATCAATTTTGACTTATGTTGATAATAAATAAAACTAACAAAGCCTGCGAAGATAACCTGATTATCAGTGATTGACTCATCATCATCAGCTATTGTAAAGCATGACTTAAATGAACCTAACTGATATGATCAACTTAATGTGATACATTTAGATGTAAGTAGTATTACTGGTATAATATATTCAACATGTTATTGATGATGGCAAAATTATTGTGGATTGTTTTTGTATTAAATTTATATGCTTATGGGAAAGTGTTAGTTGATCAAATAAATCCTCAAATTGTTTGTGATCATAGATTAACTGAGGACAATAAGGTGAGTACATTTACATGTTTACTTTAGGGTCAGTTTAGTAACAATTGTTACTAATATTTTAGATATTTTGCTTATAATGTGACACTTTATATGTATATTGATTATGTTTATTGTTACATGCAGTAACACAATTGAAAGTTATCAAAAATACCCATTGTGCCTACTGTTGAGTGTTTGTGTTTTAAATACATAAATTCGAGATTATATGAAGCAATGATTTGTATTGGATAAGGAATAGATTAGGGAAGGCATTTTGTCGAGGAGTAAAAACAACTGACTCCTAACCTGAAGGTTGCAAGTTGAACTCTGGCCTTGAGTGTTGTTGAATCGTCAACTGCTTAACCTCTGAATGAGGTTCAAGTACTGCATGATTAGCAAACCAGGAAGCAGTCATAGAGAGTGATTGATATAAGTTATATGCATGTCTTACAATCATGTGTTTAAACTAATGTGAGACACAGTCATCTTTTTAAGTCCATCTTTAAAGTTGTAAAAAAACGGAGTACCAGTTTGTTAATGACTCCTTATCTCATACACAGGACATGCATGAGAATTATGCAACTATGAAATTTGGCCACAGGGGGAAGGGTGTGACATCCTGATCCAGGGGAATTGGGCAATTTGTGTTTTGGGGTCTATTTCTCCACCCTTTCAATTCAATTCAATTCAGTTTATTTCACTCATACCATGCAATACATGACATAATGAGGTAAACAATTAATTACAAAGATACATATAACAGGGTAATCATAATGACAGAATAATAGTTAAGTAATTGACTGTAACATTTCTAATACTAAAGGTTCAATTCAATACATATAAGAGAGAGCCTAGAGCTAAGCGTTTTGTCCAAATCCCAACTGTGGGAGATGTCTAATTCCCCATTACCAGGATCTATTAAAAATCCAACCCAAGTCTATTTCCTAGGCCCTGGAATCATTATGGGTGTCAAATTCCCACCGGTTGGGAATCGTCTTCTGTCAAAAGTCTTGTGTATCCCCCCTGGGGCAAAACATTGTAGAGTGCATAGTATATGCCTGTTTGAAAATCAGTACTTTTACCTTCCGTCCTTGGATTACTTCTTTCATTGTATCTTACAGACACTAAACAATAGAACAGATTTACCCATAGATACACAATGTAAGTTCTTACGATACCTAACTCTTTATTTCATTCTAGAATTTGATGTTCCAAATTCAAAGCTGATTAAAAAAACAAGATTAGAAACAATTGCCTTCATTGGTTTATTCAGAAAGGGCTGTTACATTCAGTAGTACAGTCAAACCTCACTTAAAGACCATCTCAATAATAAGACCACCTTAATATTAAGACCACCTCAATATTAAGACCACCTCAATATTAAGACCACCTCAATATTAAGACCACTTCAATATTAAGACCACCTCAATATTAAGACTTGTTTTCAAGGGTCCCAATGGGAGTCTTATTATCGAGGTTTTACTGTACTAAAGACTAAGAATAATGCTGAGTTATCTTAATTATTGAAAGAACATAAGACATCCACTTCATGTAGCACTGGTGTGTAATACTTGAACTCCTGTTAGGTTTACTATTAATGCAGTTTTTTAAGCAACAAAAAACACTTACAGTAAACTCACATAAAGACCAACTCAATATTTAGAACAGATTTTTAAAGTCCATTTTCACTGTTTTGCTCTTTATTCAACCTCAATATTAAGACCACCTCAATATTAAGACCTGTTTCAAGGGTCCCAATGGTGGTCTTATTATTGAGGTTTTACTGTATTTAAAAACGCATAATGTACAAATTTTAATGATGTGACAGTGTATATTTAATTTGAAATACCGAAGTTTTGTCTGAAATGTTCATGAAGCGCAAATAAGTATTGTGTTGTCAAGTATATTGCTCGGTTTTTCAGATCAACAAATACAATGTCAAGCACAGAACTGTAACTTTTCCAGCTATTTGGAGTTTGATGTTCAAAATTACAACCAGTTTTGTATATCATCGAGAATACTAACCAGTAAGTATAAATGTATACTTTAGATTACTGTGTAAAACTTTTGCTTTATTTCCTAAATTCAATGGATGAATATTAAAAATTCTCGGAATACATTAAAAGTACCAGTTATATCCAAAAATATTAGTTTTATGTTGTAGTGTGAATTAAAGGCTTTTTGAAATCATTGAAAAGGTAAAAGTCTGTTGATTTTACGAATCGGTAGAAAGTTCTTGTGAATTCAGTTTGATCTACACTATATGGTACTAATTATAATGAAATATGGCAAAAGAGAAATAGTACCGGTACTAATATACCACAATCTTCTAACAATTAGTACTTTTTCATTTTTTAAAAGTTCATTTAGATCTACCAATTTGATAATACATTTATCTATAACATTCATTGTCCGTTATTTCTGCTTTTGTCAGAGGTCAAAGGCTGCATTGTTAATTACAGTGATATTTGTATATTAGAAACAATGAAATTTATAGTCCGGAAATCATCACATGAAAATATCCTCCACCTAAGCAATTCAATTAAAAAAATCTTTGATAGATAATTCAAACTATTGTTGATTTTTTGAAATAATCTTTGATAGATAATTCAAACTATTCTTGATTTTTTTTTACATTAAAAAAATTAAATCTGTCTTACAATATATATGTTTATCAGTCCTGTTTTGAGAGACCATATGTCAGCATAGAACTGGTAAAATGTATATGTGTCAAAAATGTGTTACTACAAAATTTATACATGACATATTTAATAATGATTCCAGATGATGGACAACTGTACAAGTTGGAGTATGTGCTTGGAAGGTTACACTCAACCATGTCCAGCCCTTTTTATATATACATGGAATTCCAGCCAATTTCCAGCATGGCAAGTAAATCAAATATTGCACAATTCACACAACTACGTTTATTGTCCTTGTGGTGATGGTGACTGGTGAAGCTGGTATGGTATAATTAAAACAGACACACATGTTGTCAATTCACACAACTACGTTTATCCATGTGATTTCATTTAAGATTATCATGCATTGACCACCAGCTGGAGTTTACAAAAAAGGGGGGAAAGAATGCTCATTGACAAAAACAATGAAATGGTTGCCCCCACTATGGACTTTGGGTAAATACTTTGTAAAGGATAAATAATTTTGAACCAATCTGAATTGAATCCTTTCATCTAGAAATATTTAAAACCAAATATTTAAGTGAACAAAGGGCCATACAAAATGGGCAGATTGTAACTGAAATCAAACTTGACCTATACTTTTATTACCCTGTGCTTATGTGCCCTGATTGAATATCCATCCTACAGGAGTTATTGATCGGAAATCAATTTTATTCTGTGCAAAAAGGACTTAACTCCTCCCAAAATTGGTGAATGGTTACTGAAATCAATCTTGACCTCTATTGTGTTATCCTATGTTTGTGCCCAATATGATTTGAATCCATCCCTCCTTTCAAGAATTATTAATCAGAAACCAATTTTAGCACTGACGGACTGACAGGGGCAACACTTAATGCCCCTTCACCAATTCTTCTAATGGCGGGGTAGTAAAAGTCAGAGCAATACCCCTTAGATCACCAAAAAAAATAGTTTTTGTACAAAAAACTAGGAATTGAGCTAACCTGATAAAAGAACATTGTATGCAAGTTCATTTTTATTGTTTCTCATTGTTTGATAGGAACCAGATGTGCATTGTCAATACCAGCAACCAAGTGAACAGAAAATCAGACTCCGAATACAAGCATGTAACTGTTCCGAGAAGTCCCTACCACCTCTGCTGTCTCTGTGCCCTCAGTCAACAATATCAACAGGTTTGTGTATGCTCTATTTGTCAAGGCTGTCTGAAAAGGGGGGGGCACTAGGTGAAACTGCATCAACGATTTGTCAATGATAAATTTCATCTGAAATGATATGTAATACAGTAAAGTTCCACTATTAAAACCATCCATGGGTCCGACATAAAGTGGTCTTATTATCGAGTCGGTCGGTCTTAATAGTGAAACCAAGCAGACTGGTTGTGACATTGAACATTAATACATGTAGCACACATTATACATATTTGTATATTTACAGTTGTGATGTACCAACGTCGGCATTATTTTAGTCAATTATACATACTCAATTTGATTTTATTTCAATTACCTGTATAATGGTTTTACTAACCAATAAATCAGACAGTTATAACTGGTTAATTTGTTAATCACTGACATCCCTATTTTATTTTGATATTGACTGTTGGCAATGGAAAGAGGTAATGTAAGGATCTACAATATCCCAACAATTTGCTGGAAATATCAGTACATATATATAGGACTATTTAAGTAGAGCATATCTCTTTGAATCTTAAAATCGTATCCATTGAAGCTTGACTGAGGTAACCTTGACAAATCAGAGAACTACGGTAGATCTTCGATGAGTAAGAATGTGTACCGATAATTTACATTTGATATTCTATACAGACTCGAGAATAAGGACAACAGACCATACTTCCATCATTGTGAATCAGGACGATAACACTGGCAAACTATCCACGAGTGTCATAGCAACTATAACAGTTGCCCTTTCACTTGGTATCTGTGGCGTCATAGCTGTATTCATCTATCTGGCAATGAAATGTAGGAAAGGTATAAACTTAACTTTCATGATCTGAAAACATCAAATCTTGGGCATTATCTCCTAGTTGAAAACTTAAATATCCCAGATATTGAAGGTAAGGCTATGTGATTCTCCCCATTTTCATAAACTGTCCAACCAGCAACTGTCTTGTCTTGCAAACACATTCAACTTTCCCTCACTAAACAAGAATTCACTGAAAATTATCATTATCCAAAGAGAAACCATCGTACCGAACATACGCCTCATCGTATCACTAATAAATATTTCAATGAGAAATAACATCGTTGAATTTGTCTATTTGTTTTGCTCAGTTTTACCTACAGAGTAATGTAGCATGACTAATTCATACTTTCAGGTAAAGTTAGTACCAACATTACAGAAACTCAACTCAACAATGCAACAAATCCTGCAAGCATCGAAGAGGCATCTTATATCTCATCAAGGAATGAAAGAAATTCTACAACTTCAAACAGTAACAATAATGACAACGTTGTTTCACAGCGGGAAAGTGCTTCAAATGATGTTGAATTGCATCACAGAAATGACCAAACAAGGAATGACAATAATAAACATGAGATGGACAACAGGATATGTGGAAAAAAACTGACTGTGAGAGACAGACACCAGGCTGCACCCACAGGACAATATACCCAGCAACCATCACATTCCACTAACTATATCCCTGAACATATAAGTAAAATGATGCTAGAAATAAACACATCCTTTGAATCAACAGATCATGAAACACAATCATGGATATCTGTATAGCAAATATCCGTCAAGTCAGTGTTAAGGCTTCCTCTATTCACATCTCCGTTGTTTTTTCGTATTTTCCCTCTCGAATTCGATTTGTCACAATACACGAAATCTGGATTTTGCTAAAAATGGGTTTTTACCAGTGGTACAATCAAATTTAATTTTAGATCCATTTAAGTTCAGTAAAATGTTAAATCCTGTCTTTGTTTCCAAGCACAATATTTTTGGTATATTGTTGCTAGTACCAATCTGGAATCGCCTCTAATCTGAACTTTATAGTTTGTGCGAAGGGTTTTTCGGCTTAGAGAGTTTCCACTGTATATTGAATAACGAGTGTGGCTTCGATCAACCGATACATAAAAATGTTTTTTAGGTATTACAACTTAGGGTATTGCTATTATGCATTTAATTGTCAGTAATTATGTCACTTCACATGCTTGTCTTACAATTTATGTCCAGTATGTAAAGTCCAATAGTCTACACCCCAAGCAATTAAACATTTTATGGCTTCTTTCAATTCTCAGTCATTGTACTATCTGATGTATTTTTGCGGAAAATTATCGTCCGGTTTTGGAAGATTTATTTTACGTGTAGAATAACAATCTGGACCGAAAAATCCTTTCAGACAAGTAGGGAAGATCCGGACTGTGGGGGATTTTTCATAGTTGTATTGGAGAAACTTGAATGGGACAGAAAATTGTCTGGTTAGAGGAAGTTTCCAGACAGGAGAGTTTCCATATTAGGGAGTTTCCACTGTAATCATACAAAAATAACTAATTTCATAGTTCCTGTATCTTTAATACAATTATACAATACCAATACAATATTGCATTCAACAATAAAAATAGTCTTCATAAACAAATATAACAGTTACACTCTCTAGATTACTGGCTTCCAGATACAAACATAGTCCATTGTCATTACATTGTTACTCAAAAAATCTGTATACAATAATTAGTTAAAAAAACATTTCAATAGTGTGATACCCATCGATTGTAATAAAATCTTCCAAAATTATGCCATCATTTGTTATAAATATAAATTTATTTTCATATTTTCTCAGTACATATTCAATGCAAAATAGAGCCACATGGCATATACAAGCTTAATTCACAGGTAAGGTCAGTATATGACCTAGACAAGAGTGTGCCAACCTTTACAAGGAATGTATCGGGGATGAGAACGGCAAAGAAAGAACAAGTAGAAAGGTTGGGGGTTTTGGGGTCTATTTACCTATGTCGTCTAAAAATAGCACAACAAAACATATGGGTTAGTACAGACTGCCGACATTCCTGCTGTGTTGTGGAAATATGGTCATCACATGGTTATCAGCGCCCCCCCCCCCCCCTCCCCAAACTTTCTTATAAGATTTACATTGATCTTAAAATTTGAAAATGGTGATGACAGGCGTCAAAAAATACCAAATGCTACACTCTTTTTTAGGACAACTTGTTAAGAAAAACTGATCACTGTATTTAGACCCTTATTCAGTATAATTAAAACCAAAAATGAAATACAGAAGCAAAATTGAAGACAGAAGTACAAGTGGAAGACCAGAAAGGAGCACATGCTGTCAAAAGCTTGTATAACAAATGCGCTTGTTTTAAAAATAATTCAAATCATTTACAAATTAAAAATCTGATTACTAATATAAGACATACATAAATAATCAACAATACATAAACAATACATGGAATGTCACTAAGTATCCCATTAACTGAAAACCAAGTACACATGTAAAGATATAGTGAGGAAGAAATGATATTTTCTATATTCTTCGCATACGGAAAGCAAAGATATAGTGAATAGGTCATTCAAAACAGAGATGCCAACAGTGAAGTGGAAAAAAATAGAAAATTGTGCCGGGGGTCAAAGGGGCCGCATATTTTGGAATAACGTCAATCTCAAAAATGGTCCTGATGGCCACAAAATGGAAAATTCACATCCCTATCAAAATGCACAAATGCTCAAAATTAAAGAATTCAGTATGCATGCAAATACATACAATATCCATACAATACTTGAACATTACTTTGAGTAATTTCTTATTTAAGACAATCGGGGAAAATCACACATTGATCCAAAAATTGATATGATACATGTAAAATAATGATAACTCCTCCAAAAATTGATGGATTGAAACGGATGCTTCAAATAGCGCAGGCATACATATCAAAAGCATAGCAAAAAAAATACGAAAGCAAATCAAAGTAATAACAACATAAACATAGAATAAACACTCAAAAAAATGCCAGTACAGCTGAGGTCAGCATAAACAAGGTACAGATGACAACAAACTCAGGATTACACAAGACCATACTGTTTTTTGTTTTTGTTAAGCGTCGACTTTGGTTTGCAAAACCGAGCCACACAAAGTTGTTTTAAAAAACGCAAATCTAGATAATAGACAATGTATCATTTCACATGTTTTAACGAGGTAAACATGATAAAATATACAAACATGATAAAATATAAGGAAACAACTTGTTTCTTTATAAAGTGTTAGAAGTCTAACAGAAAAACTGACTAGTTTTCTCTCTCTATTTTCAAACAAAATAGTTACATAGGACTCAGCAGTTACTTCCTTCGGCGATTTTTTAAACTAACAAAAATGTTTTTTTTTGCTCAAAGAGCTCAAAACACACAAGGACGCTTAACAAAAATATAAAATGGCATGGCCTCACATGACAGCAAACAAAACACTAACTTCATAATAGCAGAGTAGGGGACATACACATCTCAAATACACGTTATGAAATGAAAGACATATGTATATGATCACATTGATCAGAGATTCTAACCAACTTGGAATGTTTCACAACCATCTAATACAAAACGAAAATAATTGATCTAATAGGCAAATAACTAGGGATGTCAATGAATATTCGGACATTCGATAAAAGTATAAATTTTCATCATAAAAGTTGAAGGCAAAAGTATTATATTTTAATGGTTTGGTTATCATAAACCAAATAACATCTTATGCGTGAAATAGTACCTCCTTCTCATGTTGTATATCAGGGGCCAACAGAGAAATAACAATCTGGTGGTGACAATTTGGCCCTCTTCTTAATCAAGTTATTGCAGTGTTTTTTTTACAACTTTAGTGATCTAATTTAAACATATATAATGATAAACATAAAGTCAAACATTGAATTATAATTTCTGTTGTTATTATAAAATACTTGTTTTAACTTCATCTATCCACCCTAATATGTACAATTTGGAAGGATTTGTGATTTTGATGCTATCAGAACAATACAAAGGATTAAAAGACATTTTACTTTCACTTTTATAAACATAAGGCAATATGGGACACTAAAGTTTTCTTTTTGTCGGTAACAGAACTTTTCCCGATATCAATTATATGCCATTTTTAATGGATGGAAGTCGAATATATAGTATAATGTTCAAATATTTGAATACCAAGACTGCTATTTGTTGACATCCCTACAAATAACAAATCATAGCATCTTCATTTCTATGGCAAGTATGGAATGTGTCAAAGTTTTTAAATTAATACTAGAAATTCTTTAACATCATGAAGTAAACTGTATGTTAATACAATATCTAACAAAGAAACTATATTTTTTAAGAAAATAAATCCTTTGTAAAGGGAATTGATCTAAAACATGAAAAATCACTTAGCAACGTAAAAATGAATAAGACAACCGATATACTTGTTTTTTGTAATGGGTACATAAACAGCTATTAGGGTGGAGGTAAATCTTAGATCTAGCATTTTTATGTTATAAGCCTGAAGAAACAACATTCCCTAACCAGTTAGATAGCTTCCTCACATCCAAATTCTACATCTCTGGTGGGATTCAAACCCAGCATTAAGGGGCAAGTGATTTGAAAACAGGGTCTATAACCACTGGGCCACAGAGACCACAACTATGCTCTGTCATTGAAAGTACAATCAGTGGAAGCAACATGATTTATTGTTAAAACATTACGAACAGTCCCAGTAAGCAACAGACACAGACCTCATGATTTCAAAACATCATATAATGACCCACATTTACTATCACATGATAATATAGTTATACATAAAATTTAGCATTATATATATCCTATCAAGATTCATAAAAACTGGTTTAACTCAATGCAATATAACTATATATAATACATGATGTTTTCTTCATAGAGTGAATGCTAGTTACAAATGATTTATAGAATAAATTTACAATTCCTTTTTCTGCTTTGTTCAGAAACTCAAACATCTCGAAATTATCCAAACAACTAAACTATTTTATTATTTTTATCAAGATCAAGTCCTGTTCTTTGACACTGACAAGAGCATAATAAACTCGAATTACATGACTGCAACTGCAAAGTTTTTTAAGCATATCTCAGTCAAACTCTAGTATATCACACATATGCTATCTTTATACCACTGTTTCTTTCTGTTTTTTCTTTCTTTCGATCATATCAAAATACCTGAAAAATAGATATCAACTATTTAAATCAACAAAGGCCACGCTAAAAGATTGAACAAAATTCTAATTTGTATGTCAATTAATAATGATATAGTATGTGTTCAAAAAGATAAAATTAGATCAAAGCCCTTGTTTGGCCAATTTTGGGGTCGTTAATTCCTCTACCAGGACTGTTTTGCCCAATTTTCCATTTCAAATAACCCTCACTATGAAGAAATAGACTTCTTTTAAAATTGTTGAGGATTGATCCACATTTCTTAAACATACCAAACCATTTGTCAGAAAATACGGTATATTTGTATGATAGATGAAAAAACATGGTATAAAGAAGTTAAATATTTGAAAAATCACTAAGTTTGGCTCAAAAGGAGTCGAAATTCCCATTTCATCATTTAAACATTTAATGATTAGAAATTCCTCCATTTTGAGGTCTAGTGCCCTGTAATCATATACTGAAGAATACCACCAAGTGCTTTCTAAAAGGAAAGCTTGTCATTCGTACAAAACACATACAATCACAATTCTTGAAAATGAGCATTAATATACATGATATGATACGTCACTAATGTGTTGTAAGAAAAATGGAACAATGAATAAATCATCTCTAACGATCTCTAACTTATGACTGATGAAATCTGCAAGGCGTAAGAAATAACACAATATTCAGCAGCTACTGCCGCTGTCAAAGAAATGTAATATCCATATAATAAGCTCTATCTGTTTACCTATCAACCAGATCATCTAGCCATGCTCGATGTTTTAATGGTTCCATCCATGACTTTGGAATAGCATCTAATCCCAGTTTACATCCCAACAATGCACCGGCAACAGCAGCATTAGCGTCAGAATCTCCACCCTGATGTACAGAAAAGCATCCATACAAATAAGCAGGACAGTTTAATAGGTTGACAGGTTATACCAATGCACAGCTGTATTGCTATGCAAAATTTTACAATTGTTAGTTACCAACGTTATCATTTGAACTGAATTTCAGAAACTTCCGACATTTTGCAATTCAACATTTTAATATTAGGTCTGACATCCGTTTTATCATAAAGAAACGTTTTATTCAAAGCCAACTTTTTTAACTAGATAATGGAGTTGGTCCAAAGTGGGGAAAATATGTTTAAACATTATCACACAGTTATTTTACTCAGGATCCAGATTTGCCAAGCCAATCTAGTCTTAAACTTCAAAATGTGAGATTTCAATAACTTGTTTTCATATAACAACAAACGTTGAATTATGATTTCCACACATACATTTCTGGAATGTGTTTTACGATCGGCATCAGCAGTCATGAAAGCAATCCTTACCATCAAATTCTGCGTTTAAATGTCAAATATAACTTTAAAAACCTGATTAATGTTTGTGAGACTGGACCTAGAACTAAATGTTTACCTCTAGTACTATATCTTGTATTGCTTGTCTAAAATCTTTACGTCGTAAAGCCCAGAAACCAGCACCAAGAGCCTTGTACGTATAATTAGTTTTTCCTGGTTCATCTAAGTGCAGATCCTTCAGACAGGAACAATATATGTAAGATTTAAACTCCTTCACCTACAATATATAAACAGGAAAGTATAATACAAATGTTATTAATATATTTCATCAGAATTCTGTCAAACAAAATATTGAACATCAATATAACAAGAAGCCCAGAGGGCCAGAATGAATCACCAGTTTTAAAGAAAAATCATGTTCATCTTCAGGAGAGCTAAAAATGCACAAAGTTCTTAAACCTGCACCAATTTCATTTTTTATGACAACATTCTGAGGACCAGGAGTTTCCATATGTTGCAATAGCACCTTTCTGTCATAATTAGCACACACTAACAGGTTGAAATCAATGTTTTTTCAAATTTATAACAAATTATATTCATAAATAACCCTTTTTTCTATCATTCAGGTTGTATTAAGTATCAAGATATTGCATTTGCTGCAAAAATGTAACATCAAAGAAATGGTGTTTCCACTAAACCCTTTGAAATAATCATGGTAGATATTTAGTTAAAACTTATTTTCCAGTGCAAACATATTTCATGGTTAATCATCATGCGTTTTACCACCAGAACTTTTCTGTATGAATTCCGTACTGGAAAGAAGCAGCACAAGCGATAAACAAATGAAAAGTGGGATTTAAAGAATCGTCAGTAACAAGAATAAATTTCCATTTAGAACAAAACAAAATATTGTATCATATTCACAATGAGATTGAAAACATGCCCTTTGTTTCAACCACTTGATATAAATTTAACCTTGTAACACATCCAAATTACATTTATAAAAACACAGCAAAAATTATGGATAACAGTTACTTTAATCAGATACATACATCTCTTTCATTTTTCAAAAATCTGGATGAGAACATGTAAGCCTCATCTATCACAGCTTCAAGATCATATTTTCCATTTCTTTTCAAGTGACGTTCATTTTTCTGTAACATCAGTGCTATAACAGTCGTCACGGCAACACAGGATGCTTCACATCTAAAACATAGCATACACATTTTAAGAAAGGGCCTTGAGCTAAATATTATTTGCTGAATTTATTATGAAAATTTAACTAAAAGCTGAAAAGAAAAGTCATTATACACTTCTTAAGAAATACCAATTTATCAAAAGGAAGGCTCTGTTTTATAAGGATAGCGTGTCGTACTCTTGATCCAGAGTTCATGGGCTAAATTCAGCCATAGACCAGATTCATCTAGTCTTCGCAATCCCTAAATATAAAGAAACAAAAACTGGTTAGTAACCCAGGAAGTAGTCATTAATTGTGATTTATATAAGATGTGCAAGGTTGTCTCCAAATCAATATATAATAAATAATTTTAAAAACAAAGAAGAGACTGAAGAACATATATATACCTTGGATCATAATGTGTCACATGACAAACATCAAGAGTATTTTTGATCACTTGTCCTAGTGTTTCATACTGATGTATACCTAGTATACATGTGCGTGCTACAGCACTGTTACTGGCTATAAATGTTCCTTTGTCACGCCATACTATCTCCGACGCCTGAAAGAGAATTAAAAGACATACATGTAGTTGAGAAGCTGTAAATCAGAAACATCCGAAGAAAAATTAGATCCACAGTTTCATACTGATGATCACTACAAAGTCTAAATCATGGAGTAAGTCGTTCTGAAACATATTGGATTATAAAATGGAACACTTATCTTTACAAATATTTGATCAAGAGATGGTAATGACTAGGATACTTCCCGGATGCAAATTAATACCTATACACATCAGGTAAGACGAGCACAAATAAGTTCAAAATGCAAAATGAATATGAAAGATTGCAGAGCTGATATAATACATCTGATTGTCTCACATGTCTGATAACAAAATTTTTTTAATGTTTCAGTTTGGTACAGAACTACTGTAAATGGAAATCTCTGGATTGTTAACATACTTACTCTCAAAGGTTCTTCTGAAAATTGTGGATGATTCACTACTGCCTTAACCTGAGAGCATACACCAGGACTACACTCATCGCCTAACTCTGGCAAACCTTCATCTGACCAATGCATCAATTTACTGGCAAAATCTATAGGGTCTACCTGAAGTTGTCAGTTTAAACGTATAAGCAACATACCAGACTTTGAGAGAATTATATAATATTGTACAATAATTGAATAATATTTACAAAGTTTAAAACTACATGTATTAAAAAAAAAATTATTCAGCGGGCTTCTATGGTCAAATGGTTATGGTTGCCGTCTTCAAATCACTTACCCTCACCACTATGGGTTAGAATCCCACCCAGGATATAAAATTTGGATATGATGAAGCCATCCAGCTGGTTTACAGAAGGTGGTTCAAACCAGGTGTCTGCCGCCTGGGGTCTTCCTAAACCCTAATATGTGAAATAGTTACTGCTGCGACTTAAAGCCCCATTACAACAAAAACCATTTCTAATTTCATTTTTTCATGTAAGCATATAGCAATGCAACAATTACATGCAAGACCACACAAGCTTATCAACGATGGAGCCATTCTTCAAGACAAGCAATTTCCCTTTTAAAGTAATGAAACACTAAAATATTATATCATTCTTTTGTTTACTTTCAAGTACATTAGAAGGATTTGGCTCACAATCTTACCACAGATTTTTTCACAATGATTGATTTCAGAATGAGAATCATCTGATCCGTTTCATCAGTCCAATCTGCTTCACACCACTTTCTACGATGTGCATCTGGTAAACATTTCTTGTGGACAAGTTCTAGCCTCTCATGAACCTCTTTGTAGTGCTGAAACATTAAGTTGATTCACAGTAATATCAAATACAATACAGGTCTATGTATGAAATTGCAATGGGCAGATGCAGCACCTCCCTACAGTTATACACACTACCAGGTATGATACTATGAAACTAATGTGTGAAATAGAGAATATTTTTGCCAAAAAATTAAAGTTAAAATCAAAACAATAGTTTTAGGGTATAGAGAACATAACATAATAACAAAGGATGATTAGCTGGTTCACCACAACATGTCAGACAACCAGAGGTCTAAAACACTTGAATGCTTTGCTAGCAACAAAATGGCATCAACATACCAAACGGCCTTGTTCTGCATGGACACCATTCATTTAGCAAAGCTAGCACTGCAAGATTGACACAGCACCGCTACTTTCCCTGGGTAGCGCTAGGCAGGATTGTTTTCCTACCACTATCAAACATGCCTCTGCTTAAAACAGACCTAGTAGTTCTCATGTAATGACCTACACATGAAATGTAAATTCTACCTTTTTAACTTCAGCTTTCTTTAGTCCTTCTGTAAGCAATCCTATTGCATCACCAACACACTGACCATATATAGTTGCATATACTCTATCATAGGTGCGGTGAAGCTCTCTTCTTATTACCTGATAGTATAATTTGAATTAAATTTGAACACCTAAAGTGACATATAGTTGAAGTACATCAAGGGAAAAAGTGCACCCAACGTGGGTCTAGAACCCACGACCCCCTTAACACTAGTATGACGCTCTACCGACTGAACTAACCGGGCGGTCTTCTAACCCCACACCACTACACTCCTCCCCTCTACACCACTACACTCAAACACCATGGGCCGACAAACACAGCTGCCACCATTGAAGTAAATCAAGGGGAAAAGTGCGCCAAATGTGGGGCTCGAACCCATGACTCTGGAAACACTAGTATGGCGCTCTACCGACTGAGCTAACCGGCGGCTGTCTAACCTCACACCACTTCATGATAAATTACCAATCTAAGAAATTTGACAACAAGACACACAGGTACGACTACGAGGCATTTTATGACAAAATCATTTTATAAAGTACATTAAAAAATCTGTCTCGATGTAACTACTGTCGAGACTTCTTGAAGTTCTTCCGTGATAAATGTGGAGGGGCGTCAAGTTATTGCGCGGGGGTGTTTATGTGGATGTCTACGGTAAATATGTTTTCATCATTTCAGAATTTTGAGTTTGAAAATTCATCATTTTTCAGCAAAGCTCACTCTGTGTGTATCATTCTTAATATTGAACAATAACATTTTTTATGAAAATTTAAATATTTTTCCCTACTCTTGACACTTTGTATGGATGTTTTCGTGGTCTGTGCGTTTTCGTAAGTTTGACTTTCCCGGGGTACCCCTCCATTTTTAAAATTGCACAGTTTATACAGCGACGAGTTATATTGAATATGCGGCGCCAAGACTAGATCATACAGTGTGGATATATATTGGTTTCAAAACGACTATATTTTAAATTACCGACTTTACATATCATCAAGTTTTTCATTTTATTTAAATTTCCGCCCGGACTGTTTTAATAAAGAAATAAAAGGTTATGTATTGTAATTCCTCCAATGCTTCATTCCGCTGAAAAAAGGACATATCCGTTTCGTTAGTTGACATACCAATTCACTATTAAATCAACCGGAAGTCTATTTCGTATCCAAGTAAACAACATGGCGGATGGTGGAGGTTTACCACAGAATATGGACTCACAGTCGTTAGATGACGGATTTGTTCAAATAAATGGGGAGACTCACGTGCTCAACTATGACACGAACATTTTGAATCTTGAAGAAAATCGTGAAGCTTCACCAGGTGCTGATATTGAAGCTGACGCGGATATTCCAACAACAACTGATTCCGTGGATGAAGAGGAAGATGTTGAGGTATTGGTACTGTCATTCAGACTTAGATTTACCTTGGTTTGCTTTGATCCAGGTGTTTTTGTGAGCATTACTGCTCGCGCTGGCCTGTTTTAAATCTTATATAATCTAGTTGTACACCGAATGCCACACAAGTCAGTCGTTTTGATATGACCTCACTTTGTTTATTTTGTGATAAAGTGATCTGTTGTTTACATTCATATGCTGAACATGTAACCTACATACTTTGATACAGTGATCTGATTGGACACTATCATTACTCCATGTTATTGTCGTTTGCGAAAAAATCAGTTTTGCAGTAAACTGTTGCACTATCACTAATTAATATATCACTTTTAAAATTAAGTGTGATGGAAGTTATTAAAAAGCTTTACTGGTTGAAAAATTTAAAGTCCAAGACAATAGATGAGGGATTTGTTCAAGTAAATGAGGAAACTCATTTGCAACTATAACATTTTACATCTTGAAAAAAATCTTAGCCTGGTGCTGATATTGAGCCTAATATGCAGATGATCCAGTGACAACTCCTTCCCTTTACAAGACACATTTATATTATAATCATACACTGTGTATGACAGTTTAAGCCATCTTTGGACCTATATACTGACTCTGGTTTTATCTCTACCATCTAAATATTTTCCAAACTAAGTGTAAAAATGTTATTTATTACATACCTTTACTTCTTCAGGGGTTAAATAAACATATATAAGGTTGTTAAGAATTAACAATGTACTGCTTTGAATGATACTTTAAAAATATTGTATGATGCTTATATTGAATGAAGAAATTTGGTTTAAAGCTTATAAATACTAAAAACATGTTTTAATTTCAGCTTTCTCCTGGTGGAATTCTGGATGAGGAAACCGTTGGTAGAGGACTTTCCAACCTTGGACGCTCAGCTGATGGTGCTAAGCAAGTCTATCTCCATTGCACCATTCCAGTTAGTAAATGTTTAATGTTAAGATTGATTTAATAAACAGCATGATATACATCTTATTTATAATAGGTCATGAGCTGTGCCATGACAAAACCTGTAGTAGTAACCAAAATGTCTATTTTCATTTTATACATTGTCTAACAGATATATTTTTCAGCTTTTATTTAATACCAAAAGTATTATTATTGGACATCTACTTTTCTTTTAATAGCAATACCAATATTAAGAACAATATGTAATAGTAAGCTACAACATGATGATGTAATGTGTCAGAATGTACATAATTCTTAAAAATTATTTGCTCTTCCAATGGAAAAAAAAGTAATATGTACTTACAAAGCTTTTCTTGGTCATTTAATTCTATAAATCACAATTAAGCCTTCAAATCATCTTCATACAAAGTGCTTAGTTTGTGACATCAAAACTTTGATTGGGAAATACTTGACGTCATAACCAATGTCACTAATACAGGTTTTGTTGTGACAGCACACATATATTATCATGCATGATGTGTCTGTCATGAATTACATATGTTATTTTTCACAGAGAGCAAAATTTGACCAATATGTCATGTCTATCAATGACTACACAAGTTTAGAATCGTGCAGTATAATCAGTAGGTTGCATTGGAAATATGTAAGCATTATTTCAATGTGAATTGATGGGTTGTCAAGGATCCAAATTTCTGCATCTACATTAAGTACACGGTATTTGTTGTTGAGCCATATGCAAAGAAGCTGTGATTTATGAATATATGCACACTACTTTTGTAAATCTTGGTGAGGGTGATATTACAGCTACATCAGAACAATGCGAGTTGTGGCTCAGAAATTGTATATAATTAACATAAAGTTGTACTTCAATCACTTTGAATGTCTTATATTTACAGGGTTACAATTTGATTGACATTCAAGCTATAGCAATCTACACAGAATTACAGAAGATTGAAATACCATACAACCAACTGACAGGTAAGGCTTTCTCTTTAACCTGAAATAGGCAAATAGTGTATTAATTTAAAAAGTAAAATATTCACTATTAATCTGTTGTAAATAAACATAGAAAAAAACAGTATAGTTTCATGCTTTGTCAATGATTGTGCTGAAGTGTTTGTTTTTATTAAACCTAGTCACACTTGCAAGTTTATGAGAGTTTTGAAACTAATATCTGTACATCTAGCATAAATGTTCAAGAAAAAACGCCTTTTAAATTTTGTGGATTGTTGTATTCTCTACACCAATAAACAAAAAAACATTATTGTATCCATATCTATGTAATTATTTTTGTTTTTGAATAAATATGTGTTTTCTTAAGGACTCCAGAGTTTTTAAATTACCTTACAGATTTATCACCACTGAATCAGCTTCCTTACCTACTCATTCTTGATGCTTCACACAACAAACTGACCACTGTCCTGGACTTTAAACCACCCAAAAATCTGAAGGAAGTGGATTTGTCATTCAATGAGATAGAAGTGATTGCTGATCTCTCCGCTCACCATTCTTTGACAAAACTCAACATTGACAGTATCCTTGATTTAGCCTTATTTACCACAAGTTTTGTTCTACGCTCATATCCTTCTGTGAAATTGATTCAATTGTCTTCGGACCAATGTACCATACTGATTCTTTTTTAACAATATTACCCTGGTATTATTTTGCCTGTGAGTATTGACTGATTGATGACCTCTGCCTTGTATTACATGAACATCTCCAAACAATGTGATTTCACGCACTCAACCTGTCCTTGCTACAACAAAAGCCTCTGACAGAGTTGCGATGGAGATTTGGCACAATGATGCCTAAGATATTGTAAGTACATGTACACTGTTTATGAAGTTTTGATTTCATTTGTACATGATTCTGCAGTGTTTTAAATTTCTTTACAGTCACTATTTTATTTATACAGAATGTTCATACATTATTATCTTAACCTCATTGCTCAGATAACCAGATTACAAACATTCAAGGATTACAGAATTGTGGGAGATTGAAGAGTCTCAGTTTGGCACACAATAAAATTGAAAAGATTCAGGGACTTGACTACCTTCCTATACATTATTTGAACCTGGTATGAATTTATTGTTACATATACCACTATAGAAGATCATTTTCACTTCTTTTCTATAAAAAATTGAACTTTCAATGGTTGGCAATTTTGTTGTACAAAGATTCATAGAGTTTGCAGTGTGGTTACTATCAGCAACATGATCACCGATTCTTATGTGAGAACAATAACCGCACCTGTAAACTATTTAACTAGTGTTGTGGTGATCAGTGTTTTAATAAATGGAAAATATAGAGGAAATATTATCTAGATGGTAAATGAAACCTTTTAGTTTATACGTTGGTTAAACTTTCTTTTATCCTGTGATTATAATTAAGAGCTATCCAACCTTCTCACCCTATATTGACCAATAAAATGTACACTAAATAATTTCACATACCGGTAACTATAATTACATTTTATGTATGTTTCTTATTCTGTGTTAATTTCAGTGTCACAACAAATTGACTAGAGTTGAAAATCTAGAGACATTGCGAGTCATTCAGGTATGTTGTCTGTGTTTTTTGGTAGTTTACGTCTCGGTAATTGAAATCAGGTGATCATACCTGTACAACACAAAACCAATATGAAACAAGTGAAAATGAATGTGTGAATTCTTGAGACTTGATTTTCTTAAGTAGGACATTTAAAGTAATAATGCTGTATCTGTATTTATTTAGAATGATAATTGTTTATATTTTGCAACAATTGTATCTAAGTTATCTAGTACTATGGTAGGAATTTATTGTGACTACCAAATATATCTTGTATGATAACAATTTTCTGGACTGGTAATTACATGTACTGTAAAACCTCGATAATAAGACCACCATTGGGACCCTTGAAAACTGGTCTTATTGAGGTAGTCTTAATATTGAGGTTGAATAAAGAGCTAAACAGTGAAAATGGACCTGACAATTATGTTCTTAATATCGAGGTGGTCTTATAATTGAGATGGTCTTTAAGTGAGGGTTTACTGTATATGGATACTAGACAGAGTACTGTAATGCACGGTGGTATTTATTTTTTCAGCAAATCAACTTTTCTGGGAACAAGATCAGAAGTTTGAAGGGATTACAAGATCATGACTTACTGGAATGTTTAGACTTAGAGGACAATGAGGTATACTGCTGGATATTTCCTGTCTTTCTCTGAATTATATTTGATAAGGAAATAAGATGACAAACTCATAACAGTCTTACTATATTTTAAGTATAATGCGATTATTTGATGGTGGTTCTTCTAAATAACTTGTTGTTATAATGTTTTTTATTGTGTGTTCAGCAGTAATTATTGACCATTTTGTAAGACATACAATCATGCATCACAATGACCAGATTAGATCAATACTAGATTAATTTTATTGTTCTAATATTTTCATTTCTTGTATGGTAACTAAAATGCCACACCATTGTAACACAACATGTTATTTATGGATCAATAAATCTGTTGTAGTTTTATTGTTTTCTCAATGTTCCTAGAAACTTACTGTCCACAATCCAATACAGTAATACTTAAGTTTTCAATAATTTCCTCCTTTTTTATTTCAGTTTGAGCTTTATGTATATATATTAAGTGCAAATGTAGTGGTAAATTTATGTGCTAAGAAAGGTCACCATTAGAGCATTATCAATTCTAACTGTCATTACTATGATTATCTGTTGTAACTATTTGTCGGCATTTGATTTCTGTATTGATAGAAACATTTCATCAATAGAATTTATTAGCTTATGCAGGAGGTTTTTACTTTCAATGCCCATTTTTAGATATCACTACAATATCCATTATGAGTGTCATGATCAGTTCATTACATGATATTATTTTGTTGTAGGTTATTGACATAACAGAGATCAAGTACGTAAAAGAATTACAGATGTTGAGACATTTAAACTTATTGAGAAATCCGATTCAAGAACTACCTGATTACAGACTATCAATATTATTCCAAATCCAGAGACTTACTGAACTAGACAGACATAAAGTTGAAGTCGATGAGAAAGTAAGATTTTTCTACTATTTTTGTTTTTCTCAGTATTTTAGTATGCTTTGTTTTCAGTTTGTTTCAACCAGAGAAGTACTTTGTCAAGTACAGTTTTCTGAAGGTCAATGTTTAACGTCTTCACAAGTAATTCTTCTTGTAAATGACTTGTTTCAAGATGTAAATCTCTGGAACATTGTACAAGAGCAAATGTTTTGCAAATGGAACTACAATGTATTTCATCGACTGTAGAATTAATGATGTATTATATCTGTTGTTATGGGAATATAACATTGTGTCTTGTAGGTTTCATCAGTGAATATGTTCAACCCTCCACCTGAGGTTATTGCTGCTAGAGATCATATAATGCACGTTGTATACTCATTTCTACAACCTAGTAGAGTTTGGGACAGGTAAGGCATTATCGTTACTGGAGTCTTATATTGCTACCACTTTCATTGTTGTTGGTGACAAATAAAATCTGCCATGTTTATATAAGTGATACATGTATGACTTCACTTCTTTCAGATATCGAATCTTATGTTGCTTTGATCAAATTGTATTAGTAAGTTCTTGAATTAAAACTTAAGATAATTCAAGTTGAAGCCTGTGGATAAGATAAATACAAATGTACAAGCTAAGAGTTGAAACTTAATGTTTTGTATTATAATATCAAGTACACGTGTACTATGGAGTTTCCGAGTTCTTTTTCAATTCAGGTCCCAATATTATAGCATTTTACTGTTTGATCTTTTTATAAATGATTTACCTCGATCAGTAAATATGTGGGTTTTTTCTAGCACTCTACCAAGCATTGAGACCCCTTACCCTATGCTGGTGCTGGTGGGGCCACAAGGGTCAGGAAAGAAGGACCTTGCAATGAAACTGGTGGAGGAATTCTCAGACTACTTTGGTTATGGGTAAGATTTATTTTCTTCATGACTAATGTTAGGAAAACTTGCTAGCAACAATAAAACATTTTCCATTGTTATGATCAAATTTTAACTCGATGTGAAAATCATTTTGGAAATGTCAGTATGTTACACATGTTCTTTACATGTCATTTATTAAATATTGAATATTTTAATGCAACACTAAGAATAATGAACAGTTAAACCTCAATGGTAAGACCACCATTGAGACTCTTGAAAACATGTCTTAATATTGAGGTGGTCTTAATATTGAGGTTGAATGAATAGAGGAACAGTCAAAATGAACTTGAAAAGTGTGGTCTTAATTTTGAGATGGTCTTATTGTCGAGGTGGTCTTTAAGAGAGCTTCTACAGTATAGTTATCCTACAAACCATCGTAGCAATGACCTCTTCAACTTGTTTCATTTTACAGTAAAACCTCATTAATACGACCACCCTTGGGACCCTTGAAAACTGATCTTAATATTGAGGTGGTCTTAGTATTGCGGTTGAATGAAGACCAAAACAGTGAAAATGGACTTAACAATTGTGTTCTTAATTTTGAGGTGGTCTTATTATTGATATGGTCTTTAAGTGGGGTTTTACTGCAGTGTTTTTGTAAATAGTGATCATATGATGTCCTTTTTCAGCATTTCCCACACAACAAGAAAACCACACAAAGAGGAAACTGCTGGGAAAGATTACCACTTTGTTACAGAGGAGAAATTTGAGATGGACATAAAAATGGTAAATATTTGATTTCTCTAGGATGATTCAAATAAATAGTTTAATTAAAATTGCTATGCTGGTAAATAGAATATCACTGTGTTAATCAAATCAGACAGGCAGGTCAGTTATAAATATTGAATAGTTTCCCATGTTCGAATGCATATTTTTGTACTGAAGTATAATGGAATCAATCTTCACATATAAATGCTTGTGTATTTCCTTATAAGCCTTGGTTTGTCATTACACATGATTACATAGAAGTCTCAATCACCGTAACCATCTCTGGTAATGAGTTGTTACTTGACTACTGATAGCTATTATCAAAAAAATTGTAATATTTTTCAGGGTCAGTTTATTCAAACGTATCAATACAATGGTCAGTGGTATGGTTTACAAATGGAGTCTATAGAATCTGTAGCCAGAGAAGGACTGGCTTGTGCTGTACACATGGAACTTGAGGTGGGTATTGGAACTTTGTATAAACCTCTTATTGAATATATCAAGCATACATCGTAAATAAACAAATTCTATGTAACTATTAAAATTTTAGGCATATGAAATATCAGCTGTATGCCTCATTAATATCCTGTTAAGTGACGACTTGATTTAAACTGGAATTAAATTTTGATTGAATGTTGGGAGATTTGGAATGCCACAAATATGTTATATGAAACATTGCATTTTGTTAAATAATCTTTTGACATGGATATACCTATTCCAGTTTTTTTTACTATCATTGTCTTGGCGAACATATTTCCACTTTATAGGTTGGATTTATTAAAAGAGCTTTCAGTTTTACACATTGTATTACAGGGAGTTCTGACATTAAAGAATACATACTTTGAACCACGGTATGTGTTAGTTATGCCATTGAATGAAGACTGCCATGAGAAACGTCTCCGTGACCGAGGCATCTACACAGAGCAACAGATTATGTACACATTGAATAGAGCCGATATGTATAAAACTTACAACCAAAACCATCCTGGCTTCTTTGATATGATGATTAACAGTGGTGAGTTTATTTATTGATAATATTCTAATAAATTAAAATAAAATATGAAATTCAAGGCTCTATAAAAATATACTGAGGTGGACCTCATTTATTCAAATTTATCAGGTCCAAATTTTGTTTCGAATAATACATGGTTTCGAATAGTCCATTTCAATTTGACATGTCCAAGAAGGTAGATCGGGACCTGATATTTATTTCTGATTTCTGAATATTTGGGGCTATATTATCCATAATTTATGTATCGTATTTTACTCATTCATATGCTGCCGTTTGTTTCAGATGATATACAGGAATCGTACAAGAGGTTACGACGTCTTGTAATGGATTATTTGGGTATCGGTATATCTCCACCTGTGTCAGAAACGGGGGAACAAAGTAACGATGTACAGCGTGGGGATACTGACCAGAATCTCACAACCCAAGTTGGAACACGAACATGGTCAAAACCGAGTATGTCAGAAACGGGCTTGTCACAATCATTCAGCCGTCCCCGTGGAGCACAATCTCCTATCATATCTGGTAGAGGAATAGTGGTACGTATTGATTTAATTTCTTATTTTTATCATTATGCATTGGTTACTTCAGTGGAGGCATAGCGGGCTAAGGATAGCAACAGAGTCAAATGCTGCTATGGACAAGGATAAGACTCTTCCATAATTCTTCACAATGCCATAAGTATTGTAAGCAGATGGCAGTCATTGAGAGTGATTAATATAAGTTGTTAGATCCTATTTTACAGCACATGTATGATAAATGTGTTTATAGTGGAACTCTTTGGACTTAAATTTGAATTACATGTGCATTTAGTCAAGTTACTGTTAAGCTGCTTTTTAAATAATCCAGCATGGGTGTTCTACAACCACTTCTATCAGTTAGCTATCTCAATTCAAATATCAAATTAGTCTGTTTTCTGATCTTATCACAGGAAGAAGCATCATTAAAACGACGACAAAGTGCTGCCAAAGATGCAGTGTCAGGTGCCCCACCACCTTTATTAGAACAACTCCTAACAAGGCAAGTATTGAAATAGAACACATTTTTGTGCTAAATCTAGTTAGTACATTACATAGGCACTTTTGAACGGTTGTACAATGTTAACATGGCTTCATTGAACAAATTTTGTTTCCATGTGGGACTTCGATATGGATGAATATACTGCTAGTCAACCGTATTTCAATTATGTACAGCAGTCAGTTGACCTAATCTGTGTGTCTGGATTACCAACCAGTACTAAACTGTTCTTCTTCAACTGACAACATTCCCATGTGTAATCTTCAAATTGTCTCATACACCTCACTTGGGGTTCAAATCAACAACCTCCACTGACCGAGCTAATTGAGCAGGCAGCTATATTTAACACCTAAGTAACTGTACATCATTTTTTCTCAACATAATTTTTCGTTCTTTAACAAATTCGTTTTGTGCCTTGTTTCAGTTATCCCAAGACAGCTCCTCAAAGTGTTGAGGGTCAAACGGGTCTAGGTGTGAGCACAGCCACTACGACAGATCCTCATAGATCTGTCTCGGCACCTGCTGTCAATAAGCCTCGCCCAGGTTCTACAGATTCTAGTGAAAACCGATCTGGAGCCAGCTCCAGCCTCACTGGTTTAACGTCAGCCAGCGATATCCAGCGTGGAGGGTCACCTGAAGTAGCCACCATGACTGGCAATATTGCACCACCTAACAAAGGGCCACAACTCCCTACTGAGATGGTACATCCCCTTGAATTAATGAGCGACTCAGGAAAAGAGCCACGTCCACCTTCAAATCCACGTCCTGGATCACAGGGGTCACGTCCTCGACCAGGATCAGAGAAACATAAAATATTGCCACCAATATCTCCTCACAATGGGAGACCTGTAGAACTACAGTGATTTAACTTTTTTTTATGAATTTGTGTTTTATTTTGTCTGAATGGATAATAATCATTGAAAGCAATACTGCTGAACTTATATGTAAACTTCTGGTTGATGGTTGTCATATTTTAAACTGTCAATTGTGATGCTTCAATATTAAAGAAACAGTACAGCGTATGGTATGTGATATCAGCGTAATAAGCCATGTTTTGTTTTTGTAGTCATGTGCGAGTTCTTACAAAACCTTTCCTCATTTTGTATAAGTTCTAGAAGACACTAAACCATCGTTCAAGAACTTTACAAAGAAAGGAATCATAAATCTCTTTATTTGGATAAATGAAAACACAAAATATAATATCTAAAATATCTAGCGATTTTTAAATGTGCTTGTCTAATTATGTCAGGAATCGTCTACTTGGGGCATGTTACTTATCTCAAAGGTTAGAAGAGAAGTTAGTTTATCTGCATGTACAAAAAATGGCAGATAGACCAGTTTCACTTTCTACCTTCAACATACACAAGCAAATGCTGATTAATATAAGGTGCATGATTCTTCTCCTGTTTGAAAACTGCTGAATTTACATTCATAATAGATTAATTGTTCAAGATAAGATGCGTGTCATAACTGTTATATTGTTTATGTGTATGCTTAACTGTGATATTAAGAGAGAATAAATTACAAAGAAAACTTTTTATTATTATTTTATTATAAAATCTGGTACTGTATTTCAAATCTGAAATCAGCTGATAATAATAATTACTACAACATCATTAATGCAACTTTAAACAATGTTCCTAAGAACACACACTTTGAGGCCAGCATGTATGAAATAATCATTTGAAGCACAATGAGACACCTTTTACTCAATCATTATTGTACAAGTTCAATGCTTACTACGGTAATAGAAGAAAAATCAACACACAGAATTGTGCAAATTGGATAAAACATCTCTGAACAATGTTCAGGTATGTAAGTATGCTAGCTACATTTTGTATGTTGAAATTTAAACAGTTACATCATTATCAAGATGCATCATACTGTCCATCCCAGTAACTCTTCACTTTATCTCATAAACACATCATGTTACTCATGTATTCATATACAAACATAAAAA
This sequence comes from Mactromeris polynyma, assembly GCA_032209605.1. Lineage (NCBI taxonomy): Eukaryota > Metazoa > Mollusca > Bivalvia > Venerida > Mactridae > Mactromeris > Mactromeris polynyma. The sequence continues at coordinate 999,193 of JASFXZ010000039.1, read as the reverse complement.
GTAGGTTTCTATCGCGTTCCTTCATTTTTAGATTCACTCTCTAGTCGTTTTAACACATGTCCCGGTATTTTCTTTTCTCTCCCAGAAGCTTTTCTGCGATTTTTCATTTCATCTTTGAAATCTTCATGCTCATCTCTGAAAGAATTAGTAAATAGTTGTCATTAAAAATTATTAAAAAGCAAATATATGTTTATATTTACTCGATTCACGTCTGTCTAGTCCATTCAATAGTTTTACTGTCTTCTTGATTGAATAGTAAATACCAGAACCTAGCATGTGACATATTGACCTTGTTTTAGACCCATCATTATTCCGCTAATATTGTGACCAGCTTCTATAAAAATCAGAAAATAGTGTTACCTCTAGAGAGTTAACAGTCAGTCCAATTGTTGACATAAGATTATGCCTTATGATCAACTAAACTGACTTTATACTTCAGTCAGCTAAAAACCAGTCTCATCCCCATGTAGCCATGCTTTTTGACAGATCAAATTGTTTTAAGCAATTGTGTAGAGGGCCATAGAATTTAAATTCTAACAATTGGTTTCTGTGAAAAAATTTAAGTAATTCTCTAATGACTGCCATAGCAATGTGAGTTTCAGGTAGATCAAGTTTCATTTACCCAATTTGGTAAATTTGCTGATTCCAGCATCAATTTTATTAAATATAAGTAAAATTGTTAAAGCAGTTTCAGAGAGTATGTTATTTGAAGCATTGGACAGACAACTGACAAATGTATGTAGAATCACAAGCTAAAATAAGACTCTTAATTTTCAAAAACTTGACCTAAACTTGAAGGCAAGAAACCTGCACACTGTACCTGAATAGACCATGATCTCTCAATCCAATCATTAAAGTTTTAAGTTCTCTGTGTCTAGGATAATAGTTCACTTTATAAGGATCCAAGTGAGCAGGTATTCCAGAAAATATCCTTACAACTTTCATAGATTTTTTGTCAGTAGGTCTTGCAACCTCACCAAATATTCTGGCCGACAGCCTAGCCATCCGCTCTGCATATCTAGATGACATTGTTTGCTAGTTACCCCTGAAAAATAAAAAAATGATAAACAAATGATCTCTACTACCATGTCACAATCACGCCTTCGATCTAGATATCAATCCTCTTTGCTCCAATGCAATGTGAGGGAGTACTGGAGTTGGAAAGAAACAAATTTATGCAAAGGTTCCAAATACAAATTTGAGAAGTGCTTTCCCTATAGTATACATATATGGTGTGAGTGATGCAAACTACACCAAACATTACAATCATGTATGTATCATTTTTAGGACAAGTCTTTAGAGTGATCCCAGAGAGAAAATTTAAAGATTTTTCATTAACATTTGGAACCCAGCAAATAAATTATCAGTGTGAACTAATCAATATTTCTATTAAAGGCAGGGCTCTAGAAATCCACTAGCCTGATATCCCTGACAAGTCTAATTGCCAATTTGAGCTACCGGCAGTTGAGTTGGACTTAGTCCGGAACAAGTCTGTTATATGCAAACCTACTCAACTGTTAATCCATATCCTATTCTATGCTCAAACAACTTGCCTCCTATGTCGGACAGGTCAAAATTAGCATTTACACTAATCAGGGACAACTGTACTTATAGAAAATTTCTAGAACCCTGAAAGGGTAAGAGTACTAAGTCATGTTCACATAAAACAATGTACATAAGCAGCAGTCAGATTCGCTCTTTAGTTACATGTACACAACACATTTCAGGTAAATGTGTATGTTAGTTTTAGCCACTGTCTAAGCCGCTTACATAATGATTAGGCAGCAACAAGACATTTACAGGGCTACTTCTAGCTGTCCACAAGCTCGATTTTGGCCCCATTCCTACTCCAAAATAGATTCCGTCCTTCCCAATCTACAGAAAAATCCCTTTTAAAAATCAAATTGATTTTAAGCAGAGTAAACAAATCAACAGGCCATAACGTAACAAGTCAATGTCATTGTTTACAATCAACTTGTGACAGTATGAATTACCAGTTGATTAAATATTGACAATTTGCTAAGAGACACTAAAACAAGAAATGTGAAGTTATAGCATACTTCATTAATCATTTATAATTCATTGTTTAACCATTTGTTGATACAATTTTCCCATTTCGTTGCCATTTTATCTTGAAAAAATCCCAATTTGAACGGGACACATTTCTCCGAAACACCTACCAAAACTCTGATTTATAGAAATAGTATATATCCCATAATATGTAAAATTTAATGTATAAAATTTCTCAAATATATATAATTATATCATTTGACTTTAATCAATGACAACCGATGTCAATTAATACATCCACCATAACTTTTATTCGAAGAGGTGACAACACCTTATTATCATAAAAAAATCATTAGAAACACATCCAATTGTAATATCAGCTGTAAAAATACTTTTAAAAACACATAGACGAATCAAGGGCATCCGTTTACTATCCTACTTAACTTAAAACACTTAAAAAGTCTAATTTGACCAAAAAAATATTTTTCAAAAAAGGAACATACAAACAATGCGAGAAAAAAGTAATGCGTGTAAATATCTGCGTGATTAAACAGATGGTAAACATAAACGTGCAAAATAATAATTTCACCTTCGCTGGTCGTGAAAAGAAAGGCTATATCCCGAATATTCCGTACCAGCCGGGAAATATTTCACAGAACGCTGAAGATTTGCACAGTCGAAAAATTATTCACGGACGAGTATCATTCTTGAATTCTTTATCTCTTTTTTTTGAAATATTTGTATAAATAAAATATTTTAACTTATCCGGAAACGCACGTATACCGAGCAAACGTGTTATATCTACCTACTAAAATATAGCCGCCTTTTTAAAACGAAAATCAAATAATTTGTATATACAATCGTGGCTGTTTCGTAAAGTTATTTTAATCTACCATGCCCAAAACCCTGTATAGATATAGCTCTATATTTTTGATTTTGCCATGCCCAAATATTAAAATAATGAATGAAATATTAAATCGATAAATTATAGTTTAAATATATCCGAAAATAAACATTGGGCAATACTGTTTTTAAGTCACGATAGTTAAAAAATGGTTATTGTATTATTTGCATACATTAAGTTAAGACGTCTGTCACCAAAAAGCTAGGTAGCACAGGGCCGTAAATTACATGGAGGCATGTAGGCAGTTGCCTCCTATTGCGGGCTGAAAAAAAAATCATTTTTTGTCTAAAAAGGGTCCAAAATTTTTTTCGCCTCGATCCGCTCGGCGGGGTGCCTCCCCTTCCAGGGGAGGCAATTTACGACCCTGTAGCAATTAGTCCAATTGTGTCGATCTATTTCACATTCGGAGTTAAAATTAATGTGAACTATACGGGATAAAACTTATGCACATCACGGTATCTTGAAATCCTTGGACATAGCATAGATCTACGTATTTCCAGTCTTTAGGAAACCTGGGAAATATTGGTACCAGATTAAACGCATCAATTAGTTTATTAAGAGAGGTTACTCATTCATATGCTATACTATCTGACTCATGATTATGTTGGTGATCGATTCCTGACCACCACATGCCCCTCTTCCCACTTGGGTACAGTGTATGTATGCTGGATTTTAAGGAATTTTGCTTGTTCCTTTTTATATTGAACGGATTTTTCGGCGCAGCCGTACTAAGCTGGGTTTTGCTTAGTCCAGCCACGGACGTCACATCTCTATACTGTCGCCGTACAACGCGTGTAAAAGTCAGAGTACAGAGACATGTATGCGGGGCTAGGTTTTGCTACACTTCAGTCCATTTTACAACTTGCTGATTTCGAACAAATCAGCGTCCTGTTTACAAACCCAGTTCGGCTGTCCAAAATTTTCTCCGATATTTATATCTTTATATTTGAATGGCTTACGCGTCGCTGAATAAATTCGTCTGCTCAAGAAATAAATTATGGTTTGAGTACAGCTATACCGTTTCAAATGTATACTTCAAAATAAACAAATTATGTTATAATACGTTTTCTATAATTGTATACCTTTGGTATTCCGTTGTCTTTATTGATTGAATTAACACGTGTGTTCGTGCAAAAATATTAAGCTATAAAACTACAACATCTTTGGTTATTTCAATTTGCGCCGATCATCTTTTTTAAAGATATTTCTTGTTTAAGATGAAAAGTCCGAGCATATCCTTTAGCAGGACCAAATATCTGATACAAATTACTATGAAAACGAAAGTGCTTACAGTTCATTAAGACCGACAACTCAGCCAGGACATTGGGGACTTGCACTCTTGGAAATATTACGATCGGCATTAATTCTCCCCTATTGAATGTACGCACGCATTGAACGTACGATAAATAATAATGGGGCGGTGATTATAATATGGAGGCGTGGCCTATGCATAGGCATTGATCCTCCCCCACTGAATTTAAACGGGAGTCGTGTATAACAGGGCAAATTTGGGCGAATTTGTTTGAACCAAACCGGTTTGAATCCAAAACTGGTTTGTCAAACCTTTCATTTGTTTTAACTAACTGGTTTCAAACTAAAACAAGTTTCTGTATTTGTTAATAACAAATCTTAAACTGGTTAATCAAACTGACCGAACTACCTCCAAGTGTGGTTTGTCTGGTTTGATTTATCCGAATAATCGTATACTAGTTAAACAAAATGGTGGACTGATTTTATGGCGGGTGACCGTGCCACTCATATGTGGGGCAATGTTTAAAAACAAATGTTTCTTTACTACATGGGAACCTGGGTTTAAAATTGTCCACTCTGTTACGTTGCAAAACAGACGTCTGAAAGTTCTTAACTCTGATTTTCTTATCACGCACCAATCTGTCTGCAATCTCGCACAGTCAAAATCACGTGGGCCATTTTTCATTGGCTAAACCATCTGCTTGTTTGCAGACCAATCTTAATCTTAACTGGTTTAAGTTTTTCAACAAAACTACAAAAAAACTGAAACATCAAACTTGAACCAGGTTTTGCAAAACAAATTCGCCCTTTGTTTGTACCAAACCGGTTTGAATCCAAAACAGGTTTGTCAAACCTTTCATTTGTTTTAACTAACTGGTTTCAAACTAAAACAAGTTTCCGTATTTGTTAATAACAAATCTTAAACTGGTTAATCAAACTGACCGAACCACCTCGAAGTGTGGTTTGTCTGGTTTGATTTATCCGAATTATCGTATACTAGTTAAACAAAATGGTGGACTGATTTTATGGCGGGTGACCGTGTCAGTCATATGTGGGGCAATGTTTAAAAATAAATGTTTCTTTGCTATATGGGAACATGCCTGCATGTAATTATGAAAGTGATACTAAGTACATTTTCGAAATATCGCTGTAAGGTAAACAACCCGAGGTGATTTCAATTTCTGACATGTGTTGTTCTAATCAATCGATTAGCATGCATGCTTGAATGGATGATAATTGTTTGATTCAGTGAAAACACGAGACATATTTCACAGAGTACGACTTTTGCAACATTTTCGCCTCTCAGCACATGATACGTGTACGTCTTTGCTGAACGCAATTTCAAGTCGCGAAAACTTGGTTAAATTCGTTCCGATATATATAAACAAAGTGTGAGTAATGTTCTAATGATCTTAAACAAAGGCAAGATTGGAGTTGAAGCTTACCATTTCTGTCTAAATCTCTAACTTGTTTATCTTCTATCTTGGTGGATTTCAAACATTGCTGCTTACTGGTTTGTGTAAACATACAACTCAATTTGTTATCAACACGGCTAAAATGTTGTCCACGTCGCTATCAGAAGACTCATCTTCCTCCTCGCAGCTTTGTATAGGCCCGAAAGCAGTACACCTGCGAATTTTCATTTCCAATATTCCATATTGCATTAACGGGAAGTAAACAAACGCTGTTGAACACATTCCGACACGTCTCCATTCGACTGGACCTACAACGTTAAGTACAATTTCTCTACTGCGCATTATACAGGTCTTGGTGTACAATAAAAGCAGAAGAAATTTTAAAACGTTAAATCTTATAACAACCGAGATATTTAAAAATGAAAATGTATTCTGAAAAAAGTTGTCATGTAGATATCTACATGGATGTACGTGATACTCATATAATAGCTTAGGTGTACGTTAAATACGTGAATATCTATGAGTATCACGTATTGAACGTACACCCTAGCTGTTATATTTGAGTTTCACGCATTAAACGTACGCCCAAGTATTTATCTATGTGTGTCACGTAGAGAACGTACACCCAAGTAGATATTCATGATTATCACGTATTGAACGTACACACAAGCTGTTATAAATGAATGTCACGTATTGAACGTACACCCATGTAGGTATCTATGAGTATCACGCATTGAACGTACGCCCAAGTATTTATGTCATGATGGGTATTACGTATTTAACGTACGCCTGAGTAGTTATCTATGTGTGTGTCACGTATTGAATGTACATCCAAGCTGTTATAAATGAGTGTCACGTATTGAACGTACATCCAAGCTGTTATATATGAGTACAACGCATTGAATGTACACCCAACGGTATTTATTTATGGGTATCACATATCTAACGTACATCCAAGCTGTCATATATGAGTATCTCGTATTGAACGTACACTCAAGCTGTTATATATGAGTATCACGTATTGAACGTACACCACAGCTGTTATACATATGAGTATCTCGTATTGAACATGCACCCTAGAAGTTATCTATGAGTTGCACGTATTGAACGTACATCCAAATGCAAGCTGTTATATATGATTTTCCCGTATTGGACGCACACTGAAGTAGTTATTCATGAGTATCACGTATTGAACGTACGTCCAAGTAGCTAACTTTGAGCATCATATTTTGAACGTTCGTTAAATTGTCTGACATTGTGCACCACACATTCTTTGAATATCACGTATTGACTTAATATTTGAATATACGCACAACCGTCAGACACTCAGTACGTATCACTTATTGAATGTACGCCCACTGAGTGTCTGACATTGCGTATCACTCATTGAATGTTAGTCCCATACGCCGTAGAGTATCAGTGATACTCATTGATAGCTAACTGGGCGAACGTTCAATGCGTGATACTCATTTTAAGATTATATAATACTATGATATAATATATATTATATGATTTCTCATGACACTTTTTGACTATGGGTTAAACATGCATTTACATGAATAAAATATTTTAATATATCATATGCGGTATCTGAATCATTATTCAAAAGGCGTTTCGCTATATGCATTCAAGCAAGGAACTATCTATCTGGAACACACTCTATACGGTCCCTGTATCTATATTTATTAAATGCGCACAATAAGACAATTATTTTGTTCGCCCTTATTTACTGTGTACGAGTTTAAATTGATGGTGTAAAATCATTAATTGTGAGTAAATTTCACCAAATTTAGCCACGACAAATTTCACAAGAATGTAATTCACTTTATCATTTTTACATGTAAGCAATATATATAATATATACTACTTTACATATTATCCTCATTAAATCTACATCAATCATTTCAAGGAGGCATATTTTTATGTTCTTATACATTACAAAGATGCCAACGCACAGTACATTTGTATTTGTATTGCAGAATAAAGCAATATGAACAAATCTGAAGCTGAATTATTTCTAACACTGTACTATTGTTTTATTTAATTCCGTGATAAGATCTAGTTTTAGTCTCTGAGACGTCTTCACGTTGGCTAACGACTGACTTTCAATTAATTTCCAGTTTAATAAATACGTTGGTATGGCGTCGTTCATCCCGTTCCTAATAAGTGTAGCAAATGATTCACAGTCACTTGCCTGTATGTTCGAAAGACTAAAATACAGTCTTTACAATACGATGCAATTAATGTTAACACCCATCGAATGAGTTATCCAACGTACGTTCAATGCGTCCGTACGTTCAATAGGGGAGAATTATAGGTCGTAACCAATGAACGAAATCAAAGAAAATGTGTCTGGTGTTCGTTTATAATCTCATGTATACGTTGACGTTGAATATTGAACATTATATAGATATATTCCGATAAAGTTTATGAAAATATGATACGGTACGCTACAATTAATGTTAACGCCCACCTAATGAATTATTCATCGTACGTTCAATGCGTGCGTACGTTCAACAGGGGAGAATTAATGTCTACCGAAATATTACAGTATAACGGGCGCAGAACGATCTTGATTTCGTTTTCCTGTCGAGGCATACATTTCTTACTGTTGCTAAAAATCCCCTCATTGTTGATACAATTAGTTGAAAACACATTAATCAAAGTGGATGGGCTTGAACGTGAACTGTATAAATGAACTTAGTAAGTAGCAATGCTACATTCACTAGGTGGCGCTGCGCACCAATATGCGCAGAAAACCAAAATGGAAGACCTCGCTCAATCTGGGAAAACCCGTGTTACAATTTCCGCCATAAAAATTGTAAATAAACGAAGAAGAAAATCTTGGGTCAATATTAAAATACCATACAGCCTTATTACACGCACGAAATTGCAATTTTTAGTCAATTTAGACATTAATGTACGCAAATTCGCTTTATTTGAGACTGGATGGGTGGGACAAAATGCTTATTTTGATCGATTTCTGAGGGAGGACCTATGCGGATATACTCGGTTGACTTCTGTCTTTACCACTGCACAGTATCGTACTTTCGCTATCCGTCGCCGATGAAAACTCGCTAGTTCTATGAATTGTGGTTATATATTTCAAGATCACTACAGGTAAGTTTATATTTAACGTACCAAAGCAGTATATAATACTCTATATTAAGTATCTGAATGATCGTTTTCTCATGACACTGTCTAAAAGCAATAAATTTCCATATTGGACCCAAGCTGTCAATTCACGCCAGTACAGTAATAGGAGTGGGTGGGGTAAGAATGACTGATCATTGATTTATTAATAATTAATTCTGCATTTGGTACCTTGTACACTTGCATTTTGCCGTTTATTGAACTCTTTTTGGAGTTGTATTTAATTGTTTTATTGCATAGTTGTTTATTGTAATTGTGATTAGTATACGTTCAATTTGCTCAAATTGCTGTTCAATTTCAAATCAAAACCTTCATTCGTTAAAAGTCAACTTGCCAAGTTGTTCAGAGTTATGCAAATATGTTGAATGTTGGTATCTAGTTTTGTTTGCTAGTGTACATATGTCAAACTATGTGCATTTTAATTGATATATTATCATTTTCACACTATTGAAGCGGCATTACATATTCTATGTAATTAATGTACCGACGGTATGAATATAGACTTGTGTATCTATTTATAGTATAATGCTCAAATGTAGTATATATCACAGGTACATGAAGCAAATTTTTTTCTGTACGGACCATTACTATAACACGCCCTCCAAACACGCGCTTTTCCTCCAAATTTAGAACAGTATAAAATACAAACCGAATATGACATTTTCGAAATTTCTGACACTGACTTGCGAAAGTTGTAAAAGTTCTAGCGCCACCCAGGAATCAATTTACAAACTAAGACTGGGTTCTGCATCAAGAACAAGTATTTAAATGGTATAGCATTGCCCGATTTTTGAAAAACATATTACTGCTTTTTGTACAAAGAAAAAATATACGACATTACTCACCTTTGACTAACCGAAACTACTCCCGCGCTGCATATCGGAAAACTCGTTCGCTTCGCTTACACTGTTCTCAATTTGGAGGAAAAGCGCGTGTTTGGAGGGCGTGTATAATAAGAATATTCTCAAACCTTAAAAAATCTATCGTTTTGAATATTAATACTAGCACACGTGTAATCTGTTCAATATTTATTGAATCATGTGTGAAGATCAATTGTCAATTTCTAGTAACTTGCGGATATCAAGAGATAAAAGTTTTCGAGTCGAGCCGTCAGCGAAAATTGTCACGAGGCGCACGAAGGGAAAAACGTCATATACCCTGTCAGCGCCGTGTATATAGAATCCTATACGCGAGCCTTTAACCAATGAAATTACTGGATTTTTCTTTGCAGTATTATAATTGTATACATACATGTAATACATATTATATATTATAGATCTATAATCTAAAATAACAAATTTAGATAAAATAATTTATAATAGCTTTATATAAGTTCAATTAATTGCAAAAAAACCTTCAGCACAAGTTATTATGCTGTTATTTTTTTAGGGAACAGATTCACATACTGCCGGGAGTTCAAGCGGAGAACAAGCGTGAGGCTGAAGGACAAAAATAAGGTTGAACACAAATATTTCAACAGTGCTTGATGAAAACCATCTTTGTTAATCCTTTCTACCAACCAATCTATCAACTCAGAGACAATGTGTTACTCATTGTTTCCCCGAAAACAAGCTATAACTTGACTGGGGTCATTTTTACCCATTTTCGTGAATATGGTAGTTTTTCATGTATCTAGGTGAATGGATTAAAAAAATCATAAAAAATCAACTTTTCACCTTTTTTCTTGAAATGAAGTTTTTTGACATAGTGACACCCTATCTTATCTGATTTAAATATTAAATGTACACTTATTTTGTTATTAAAAATGCTGTAGCATTGCTTAGTTTGCATCATTTCGGATGAGACTGCTTTTCGGATATACATGTTCATGTACTTCTTTTGTGACTTTGGGTGCAGTGTTTGTGTCTCACTGTCTTGTATTTGGATGTGTTACTTTAGGAGCTGGGATCCCATCAAGAAAATTCCGAAAACTCGAATGTTGGTGTACCCTGTAGACAATGAAATTAAAAACACTACTTTATTTTGGCATATTCTACTGGATATGTTTGTGCATGGTATGCATTTTAAAGTTTGACAATCGAATCACATATACAATAATATTGCTATTTATCAATCAGCAATCAACTGCAGTAAGTGCATTTGTACCTTTGTCCATATTACACATGAAGGGACCAGGGAATTGGTTCGAGAGTTTGAGGCTGGACAGTTCGAGCCAAAAGTGGTATAACAATGTAGATTATATAGAGACATTTATTGGAACTTTACAATCAGTTTGAGTCATCTAGGTTGTTGGCAACCAAGTTCTAGTCAAAGTTTGTAAAATTGACTAAACGTTTCATATTAAGAAATTCTTGTCTTGAATGAGGTATGTTATTCTTATTCTAGGTGAAAGTGACACTCTGGTGTGATAGCCAAGGAAAAATGCATTCTGACCATGCGAGAAAAATCAAGAAAAATCTCAGGGACTTGAAGAAGGACATGGACGCAAAAGGTTTAATTGACTACTTTATAGAAAACGAAATATTTGATTTTCCAGACATGGAAGCTATTAATGGATATAATACAACAGAAAGTAGGAATAATTGCTTTTTCAAACTTTTATTAAGAAGTGGGGACCAGGCTTACGGTGTGTTTCTTGAATCACTACGAGAAAATGGTCAAGACCATTTGGCTGATATTATTGAAAATACACAGCTAGAGAACAGTGCCGGAGCAGTTGGTACAGGTAATGTGCCATTTCAGTGATGTATATTACAAAGCAGCCCTTTTTTATGGCAAATTTGGGGCCGATATTAGGCCCCATTCCCCAAATAAAGAAGTATAAATTTTATCCTACTTTTAAAGAAAATTTCCCCTATCAAAGGACCCACCGTACTTCCCCATGAAAAAAATGGCTGCAAATGAATATTTTAAAAAAATGACTCTTAATCTTATGTCAGGGTAAAATAAGTGTTTGTTTGCTACTTCCTTATCTACTTGCAGACTATAATATGGCTCTCTTGATCACAAGAAATGAAGTAAAACAATTACTTATTAAGTTTCAAAGAAAATAAATAACCTACGGACATGGCTGCCAAGGCACAGGATGGGTTTCCTTTAAATACATGTTAAAAACTGAAGACTAGATGATTTAAAAAAAATGTTCAGAATGTTTTTTTGGATAACTCACTAACAAAATGTTATGCCTTTGCAATTTGTTAACTTAAAGAAAACATGACTGGTAGAGGCTGGTGCTGGATCCTTTGTACAACCTTTAAATGGTATCAATTGGAGCTCTCATTGATAGAACGACATCGATGTATCGATACTTATTTTAAAAAGTTACTTTTGAATAATAAATACCTGCCTGAAAAAGACAAAATAACACCAAAAATGGTAAATGTGTGCTGTCCAAATACTGTCTAATACTACGCCATACATGTGTTCAAATGTGTTAAAGGAAAATAAATAACTAAAGATTATTCATATTTTTCTTCTTTATTTTGCAAAATACACACATACTTTTTCATAGTGAGGAAACAAGATGTTCACTGCAATTCATAAGCATCTAAAAGACATAACAAGAAGTGAAAATACACTAAAACCTCACTCAAAGACCATCTCAATAATAAGACCACCTCAATATTAAGACCACACTTTTCAAGTCCAATTTGACTGTTCCACTCAATGTTCAACCTCAATATTAAGACCACCTCAATGGTGCCAATGGTGGTCGTATAATGGAGGTCCACCTCAATATTAAGACCACACTTTTCAAATCCAATTTGTCTGTTCCACTCTTTATTCAACCTCAATATTAAGACCACCTCAATGGTGGTCGTATTATTGAGGTTTTACTGTATATGAAATCATGACCAGTTACTGCAAGCCTGTAAATGGCATTTTAGTAAGAATACTTGATATATCAATGTGTCTCATCCAATATATCGATATCGTCGATATGCATTTTGCCGAATCTTGCAGCTCTAGTATCAATATTACTTATGTTAGTGATATAGAGCCATCGCAGCTCTTTAGTCAAAAGACACATCTTTGGGCATTGTTTATTATAGCATGTATATTGAAAATTACTCATGAAACATTGATATGTATACATACTTGTTTCAGAGCCACATGAATGGATTAATAATATACAACCAGCAGCAAGAAATCGAAGGCTTAGTGAGAAAGATATCAGTAGATTGGCTCAAACACTTGGTGACAATTGGGAACTAGTACTTTTAGACATGGGCGTAAAGCAAGTAGAATTGGAACACAGCAAGATGGACAATAGTACAACTGTGATGAAAATATATGCAGCATTAAACAAATGGCGAATGCGATGTCCAGATGTCTGTACTCTTGACAATTTTGTACGCATTGCCAAAAACTGTACACGGACCACTACCGTTGATTGGCAACAAATGAAAGATATTGCAGAGAGTATAAATTACCTTTACTTTAAAGGGGTCCGGGGGATCTCCCCCTGAAATTTGTTACAATATAGGTATGAAATGGTGGCTTCTGGTGCACGTACCAAGATTTTAACAACTTTCGAGGGGACACCTCCTGTACCTACCCCCAGTCAGTATTAAGTCAAACCCCTTGTCACAATTGAATTAGAAGCTATTCCATCATAAAGTATGTTGATTATGTTTCAATGAAATATTGTAGACATCAAAACTTTCATGCTGATTTTGGCGGAAGTTGACTCTTGTCCAATATGAATATGATCAAGGAGCACACTAATGGACTGTATTAACTGTTAATAGTGTGCTCACAAAGGATTAAGATCAGGATCAAGATCAGATCAACTGATCCTGAAAATTCGGCTCACTTGATCTTGATCTCCATTTTGGTGTTCACATAGCTGAAATTGATCGCGATCAGTTGAGCCAAGAATCTGGCTCATATTTGATCGCGATTTTCAATGACGTAAGCGACTTTGTGCAATGCTCTTCATGCGGAGGCGCGTTTACACTAATCGTCTGCTTGTTTACCAATCGTAACTACTCGGCGGTATCCGGCATTATTTATATCTCCGAGGTGTTCCGAGTGCTTGTTTACGCGTCTTTCGCGCTAGCTGTCATTCGTGTTTGTCAAGTATGGCGGAAGATAAAACCAGATAGCCCAATTGGACTGAGCTGGAGAGGGTTTGCGCAGTGAAAAATATTAACCAGCATTTTGATGCGTTATTTAGAAAATTCAAAGGGGCCACCATGGGTGCGAGGAAAAAAGCTGCGGATGAGTTCAACAGGTGAAAAAATATTTCTTTTCATGTTGAGAGGCTATTTCTATCCATCTGCATATAGCTTTAATAATTATAATATAAGGCCAAACCAAATTGGTAGGTAGTTCGTCGGATTTACCGCTCCTTTAAAATGCAAGAGTAGAAAATAAAATAAAAAAGCTATCAAGAGTAGTCGTTCTTGAATGTCATTCGTAACATAATTGGTCACACGTCCTTTCCTGATATTAACATGTTTTAAATAATGGAAAATGGATTATTAACAGTTTAAATTGGTGAAACACAGAAAAATTACGTAAACAATATATTACTCTCCTTTAGCATCGGGGCTTATTCCGATACTTACACGTGAATGTAACGGTAGTGGAATCAAAGCGCTGTGTGGAGCATAACAAGATATAATCTGACATTAATGTAAAATCACATTTGTACATGTATCCTTAAAAGTTAAAGAATACAACGATATTTAAATGCATAGCAACCGTAGTTACCACTCCCACAATGCACATGAGAGTACATGAAAGGACCATAGACGATGCATCAAAACTTAGGATAAATAAAGGTTGATACAACCGCTACAGCCTACACAGACATTTAAAGGATTGGGATACTTGTGAATCATGAAATACCTGTGACAAGCTTGGAGTACAATACAAATACTGGAAAATTCATGCAGTATCGAAAACAGATGACAATACATCAATAGGAAATGTAAACAAATTCGGAATCGGATTGAATAAAGCGAGCATGGAGCTGTATAATATGTGTTTGGTCAGTCTATAATTCTGATCAACACATATGTGTACGTTTCGATGCTTCGTTATAAACATCTTAATTGGAAAAATGCATTAATCTAGGATAGCATGGAAGAAAAGCTACACAACTAGAAATTAGAATACAAATTTACAAAATGGTAAGCCACCTTACACTTAGTCCAAACAATTAGACAACAATGCTAGTTCCTTCATGTTTACCTTCATTTTTCCATATTTTATTTTTTAATAGTTTGCGTTCTTTTTCGGATACATATGTCAAATGCTGCCAGAATTTGATTTATTTACATGTATAACACCAATGAAAAACGCAAAAAATGGCAATTATCACAATGTAAACAACATGCTGTATGTCACCATCCGCCAGAGTTGTTTACTTGACTATCCATCGGATTTAAACTCAATTTGCATTATCAAAGCAAGTGTTTTTTTCCAATGTTTTTTTGTTGCGACTGTATCATAATTGATTATTTATTAATGTATCGTAAGTTTCATAGGCACCGGTGAGTGGCCATGAAATTTCCTCTGTATTCTTATAGAAAGAACACAGAGGAAATTATTTTTTTCGATGCGGGTTGTAAATGTCATGGCCACTCACCGGCCACCTATGGTAAGTTTTATATGCATAAAATCGTCCCAACCAAATTTCAATCGGCCCCTATATGAAAAGTTCTACGGAAAAATGACGATATCCCATATGACTACGCATTGACAGAAAACGTAAAATGTAAAATATCTAAAATGAAGGTAAAACGTGAAGAATACAAATGCTTGGTAGTTATATGTGTATGACTACCTTACTCCGCAGCGTAAAATATTGCCATTATTTTGTCCAAAAACAGAGGAAATCAGATGAAACTGTTTGGATATTTCTGAAGTTTAGAAGGCTGTTGAAGTTAACAGTTAACATTATAATTTTAAACTTGAAATGCCATAAGAAGACTAGCTACACAGTGTTGACATTGTTCTGAATCACCTTGTCTGTCATTCGGTGTGTCCAGATATAACAAACATGTTGTACATTTAGTACAAGAAATACTTAATCAGGACAGATTTCAAGGAAATGTAATTTAGCAAACATAGCAATCAGAAGTGTAGATGTGTAAGACATCTTTGGTGCATATCCACCAAGGCATTGAGGAGTTATGACCCATTAACAGAAACTAATTGTGCATCTTGTGGTAACAATCTAGTCTAAGTGGGTAGCTCACTGATGTCTATTTTTAAGTTTGCAACCAGCATTGCTCAATGTTTTGCTACTCATAAAAAAAAGGATAGGAGTCATTGAAATTTGAGAAAAATAAAATTATGAGAGAAAAAACCGCCGCCTGTGAAATTTTGAGAATACAAAAATAAAAAATCTGAATATTAGAATTTATCCTATAAAGTAAAGTTAATGCATTTTATCCATGTATTTTGGTTTGTTTAATTAGTTTTAAATGAAAGATTTTTATTACTTTTAACCTTTTACGCTTCTGTCTCAAGTGCATCACTGAATTAATAAACATATCCCTATATTTATTGCAGTTCTGGTATGGCCTCCTGCAAACGTAGT
This sequence comes from Mactromeris polynyma, assembly GCA_032209605.1. Taxonomy (NCBI): domain Eukaryota; kingdom Metazoa; phylum Mollusca; class Bivalvia; order Venerida; family Mactridae; genus Mactromeris; species Mactromeris polynyma. The sequence goes on along the minus strand of JASFXZ010000039.1, from coordinate 982,944 downwards.
GTGGACCAGGTGAAGGTCATGTACAAGGACTGTTAATTTCAACAATTACAATATATTATGTGCATTTATGTATTTAACATTTCAGATCAAAATCTAAGTACTTCCTGTCAAAACACCAGTGTAAATGTTAAACAGGTGTGTATAATTTGATGTTTAATTCTGTTTCATTTATATGCTACATGTAATTGTATCTCCCTCTCTCTCTGTGGGAGACATATTGTTTTTGTACTCGGTGTCTCTATTTTCTCGTCTGTCCATCCATCCGTCCATGGTTAGCTTGTCCGCGATTCACCAATGCTGCAGGTTGGATTTCAGTCAAACATCATGGAATTGATCTGCATCAAGTGTAGTTGTGCATCCTTGTCGTTCCGTTCTTCTCAGATAATTGCCATTTTGCATATATTGGATTTGCCTAGGCTATTCAAAAAAATGAACTGTATTAATAACATTATTGTCTCTTTCAGAAATGGAATCACTACATGATGAAGAAGAATGTGTGCAACATGTAACAGGTACTGAGATTTTTATGCCCCCTTTCATGGAAGAGAAAGCATATTAGTTTGCACATGTCGGTCAGTCCTTAACCTCGTTTCCGATCGATAACTCGAGAACCCTTGGACCTATCATCCTCATACTTGGTCCAAACATTCATCTTGGGTAGCAGTGGAACCCTATTGATTTTGGTGTCAAAAGTCAAGTTCACAGGGGGGCTTAATGTTTTACAATCATCTCTTGTTAAATCATATATTGCACATCTCGTATAATGAACTGATTGTTTTATTGTAATCATTTTATAGTGACCATCTTTACATTAGTATCAATTAAATTTATATATCGAGCATACTTTGGAAATTCATAACATGCAGAAAACCAATTGTTGTTTATATATGTTCAGGACATTACATTGATTTAAGTGTCTTTTCATGTAATTGCACAGAGAATTGTATGCAGAATAAACAAATGACAAACAGCATCTAGTTGCAGTTGACTGTCATCGCATTCCCTTGGCAACACATCGTTTCTATCAATACCAATGTTATGCAAAATAACACATGCAGCTATGATTTTTGTACATTTCTTCGGCTTCATTCTCAATCCATAAGACAGGCATGGAAATTGACGTTTCAACACTCCAAACTCTGCTCCACTAGAACTCGAGTCTTGCATAGCGAGTTGTTGTAACGCTCCTAATAAAATGTAAAGAGATATGGAATATGAATGAAATCATACATAAATAAATAATATTTACACTGCAATATAGCTCTACAATAAGGATCGATTTAAATGTACCATGTTACCAGCAAATTTGAAAACCTGAAATTGAGACTTTCTATTTTTATCTGATATATCAATTGGATATACTTGATTACCGGTTAGACATTATACAACAGAATATAACATGTTTATAACTATTTTATACTCAAAATAGCCTAAATATTACTTGTTATTCACATTAAAATATGCTTCAATAAAATACAATAAAATTAAATAGGCAGAAATTGTGGTGACAATATGAATTGTATGTTTTTAAAAATATTTTATGACAAATCAGCATAATGACAACAATACAGAGAACAATGTACTATAATATATATTATATACACACAAATTGTGGTGCCAAGTATGGTGTCAGGAGATGTTTTTTACAAGGAATGCCAGAATCACCCAACAGAATACCCTCAAATTCACCTGAAACATGCGAAATTGAACAAATAAAATATTTAGTTTCAGTCATTTTACACTGCCCATAAGTTCACATTTTCAAGCAGGTAAGCACATACATTGATCGTAAGATTACTTAAGTTATTTAAATAGATGTGATATTAAGCTTAATCTCCAAGACTTCAGTGGATGAAGCATTTTAGTCAATTCAAATAAAATAAGGAATATAGATGACGTCACATTGTGTATAGTTAGATAACATTAGTATGTTACATGCTTGTGGATCGGTTGTGTTAAATATTTGTAAAACTTGGTTTCTCTGCACGACACACGTTTAACCAAGTACTCTTTTATATACAATCTTAACCGTACGTTACTAATATGCCCGGCTAACGCAGTGGGATAATGCCCGCGGCACTAATCATGAGGTCTTGGGTTCGAAACCTGGGGGCAGCATTATTTTTTCTTCTTTTTTTTCTCGCTACAAGATGATGTTCGTGTACTGTAAAACCAAGCTGGAAAATTCCGGAAACTACAGGCACATTACTTTACAAGTAATTCCTGGCTTCGCTACTCCAAGTCAACCAATGGTGTATTATGTGCCCCGTGCAGCTTGTTTGCTCCCAAAGATGACAAGAACAAGAACCTTATTACACAACCGTTGAACGACTGGAGCAATGTATCTAAGGTAAAAGTTCTGGTTAACATAAAATAAATTCGAATGGTATCAACTTTGACAAATGGTTTTTAATTTTAAAGGCTGGAAATTAAAAGATTCGTTTAGGTCCATACTAGTACAGTTTAACGGTGGAAAAGACCATCATTTAAAAGAATGTGCGTATGCACCCATTTTGTGGGGCGGGGTACTTGCGTACTTACCCGTATGCGAAGCTTGGCGTTGACTCAAAAGTGTTTACGTCCCGAAAACATTTATAAAAAAACATTCAGAAACAGAGTAAGTGCTAAGCTCTGTCGGATCTTGCCGGCTTTTACTTTCTGTTATGGTCCTGTTTAAGTATTTTATTATGTTTGTTAACCACTTTTTTAAGTAAGGTTTTGTCACAGATGGAATTAGATGAGTTGATCCTTTTCCAAGGCGGTAGCACTTTTGTCATTCTTTTATGTGTGTAATGTCCCTTGTTTATAGTTATTTGCATGAATTCGATGTTTGGTTTGGGCCTGGAGGACCTATTGTTTGATACACTAAATTGAGCAACCTTAAAGTCACAGTAAATAACTGAGAATGTCCGTTAGTTACATAAATGCCACCATTTAAGAGTTGTAGTTAATTACACGTTTATTTTTCAGTTACTTGATAAACACAGTATGTCAGCAACTCATATGTCGTCGGCGGAAGCAGCGGAAACGTTCCTGTCCGTTTTGAGTGGTAAACAGAAAGACATAGCCTGCTCAATATCATCTTCCTATAATCAATTGGTAGAAAAGAATCGTCAGATTTTATCTGGAATAGTCGAGACCGTCGTTCAGCTCGGAAAGCAGGGTTTGGCATTTCGCGGAACAGACGACAGAAAAAGTAACTACATTAGCCTGCTTCATTACCAAGCTAAAAACAATCCCATAATGAAAGACCATTAGAAAAACGGAGATCCAAGAACTATGTATACGTCACCTGAAATCCAGAATGAAATCATTGAAATCTGCGGAAATGCTTTAAAAAAGGAAATAGTGGACACATGTTACAGAGCATTCTGTTTTGGATTTATGGCTGATGAGGCGACCGATGCAGCTACCATCGAACAAATGGCTCTCTGTCTTCGCTTTTATGATGAGGAATCGAACTCAGTCAGAGAAGATTTCCTTTGTTTTGCTGAGTGTATCGGCACAACCGGCGAAGCATTGTCAGATGCATTTCTTCAACAGCTGCGCGTAAACGGAATCGATGTCAACAGGATGCGAGGCCAGGGGTATGATGGAGCAGCTAACATGTCCGGCAAGTTTCGGGGTGTTCAAGCCCGTGTGAAACAGATTGTACCGGAAGCTGCATATATATACACAATGCAAAGCACATTGCCTTAACCTCGCCATTGTTCACGCATCAAAGGGACCATTCGTTCGTATGATGATGGACAAAGTACAAGAGGTCGCCTTTGCGTTCATTTATTCCGGAAAGAGGCTCCTTCGCTTTCAGGGAACACTTGAAAACGACCCTGTCAGTCGTGATGAAATGGAAAGGCGTACTAAGCTCCAATCTTTATGCGAAACAAGATGGGCTGCAAGGGCGGACGCTCTCCTTACATTCCTGTCGTCTTTCAGAACACTAGAAGCGGCATTATTAGAACTGTCGACGGAAGGGGACACTAAAGCTGGCTGTCACAGGAACGCCATTTTACGGTTTGACTTTATAGTCACTTTAGTTGCCGCTGGACACGTCCTGTCCTCGTGCGTACCATTATCAAAGCTGTTACAGCGCAAATCATGTGACCTTATTGAGGCTGTTACGGAGGCTAGGGTTTAAACAAACTTATTCTTGATGAAAGAAAAGACCCATTAGTGTGGGAGGCATTGTATAAAAAAGCTGTTGCTCTAGCTGTCGATGTGGAAATTGAACCATCTCAGCCACGCAATGTCTGTGGGAGAGCACATAGACCTAATACCTCAGCAGATACGGTTTCAGACTTACGGAGGGTGAACATGTATCTACCGTTTGTAGACCATTTGCGCATGTAGTTGGACATGAGGCTACTTACAGAAGAAGAACGGTTCAAGGTGCAGTATCTGATACCGACGAGGGTTGCGAACCTCACTGACCAGGTGCGTTTTAACACATTACACATGTCATTACCTTTCATGAACAGACTCAATAAAACTAAGTCTGGTATTTTCAGTGGTACAGTATATTGAACTATACGTACATATATTGACATCAACCAAGTACATACAACATCGCCATTATTTTAGATATGGAATATAACAGCTTCTTAAAAGTTTAATCATAAACATGTAATATGCTATTGAGTTATAATGGACTGGAACTTCATGAGTACAAATAGAAAAGAGAGTATTTTATCAGTAAAAAACTAAACTTGAGGTAATGTCTTTATCATGCAGATGTGAAGTTGAATTGAGTCCAGAGCTACATTATTTGTTTCATACGAACATTGGCATTTCCAGGAATAGAATAGTTATGTATTAAAATATTTGACAGTTGTTGTTTGCATACGCTTTATTATCACCAACGGACGGACGAACTGACGGAGTCCTTTCAGACAAATAATTCTATGTTTAATATGCTGATAATTAAATGGCAGGTGGTGGGTGAAATTCATGCCGCGTGTGCATCTGATGTGACCAACGACATTGACCAGTTCAGCACCGAGATACGTCGATGTCAAAGACGCTGCTAGACGGTAATGGAGGACCCAAGCGACTGCCTATTGGAAGCGTTGGGTCAGGCAAATATAAGGACCTCTACCCAAATGTCCGTGCCTGTTTGTCTATATTATTATCAATGCCTGTGTCAACAGCGACAGCAGAACGGTCCTTTAGCACGATGCGACGCGTTAAGACCTATTTGCGAAGTACAATGACCACTGAGAGACTCAGTGGTCTTGGTCTCCTCAATATCTATAGAGAGAAGGAGATAGATATTGAGGCAGTGGTTGATTTTATTGCCAGGAAAAAGGAAAGACGCCTGGCTCTTTTATTTAGGATTTGAACGTGCCTAAGCTATAATCATTTAATGTATATGGCTTACGTTTTAATGAGGGTATATGCCGTTATACATGTAATGTATCATTTTAGTTTAAATAGAAATGCATGTACAAACAAAATATATGTTTCTGTTATCTTTAGTCGCTCTGTTCCATAATGCAATGTTTAATTGAGGATGTGAATATTGAAGACATTATTTGCGTCAGTTTATACTGACTTTACTATATTGCTATGTAAACGTTTGTTTTATATTGCTGTGAATGTTGACGGGCGCTGTATTTTTTTTAAAATAAATGGTCCCAATAATAAATGAAAATTTCGACTCCGTTTATATCAAACTATATATATCAAATAGCCTTAATCGGGTTTTGGTGAAACAAATCCTGCGGATATCCAAAACACATTCAGAGTTCACCATTTGTGTTCGACTATTCAAAAAAAATCCGGGGGAGTACACCGCTATGCAAAACACACACCCTCCTTGTACCTCCCCCAGTCGTGCGTATCATCGAAAATTGCCCAGCAACGGCCCTGGTATGGACGTTCGACTATATAGGATAATGGGGAGAGTTGCACAGTGACTTGCACGCTTAAACCACGACTGCATTGACTATAAATAGATCACGGAGTACAATTCGATTAACTCCCTTGTCGGAAAGTGACGCATTTGTTTACATTAGATACCAATAAAACTCGACCTCATACTTACCAGCGACAGCGTAAAACTTTTTCATCACAGTTTCTTGCTCATTTGCTGATGGAAATTTGAGGAAAGAAGTCAGAGAATCACAGAAAGCTGACTGACTCTTGATACACCGTGCACACGGCTATAACAATATGGTGGGCATTGCTTGCAAAAAAAAGAGTCAACAAAAGAGGTGGCAATGCATGAGACCTCTCCGTTGCTCTATCGATGTCAACTAAATTACAAAGAAAATAATATAGTTTCTGGATAGAAACGATACCGCTCCCGAATCTCCTCCCTGTCAAAATCTTCCAAAGGGTTGGCACGGTCAGGGAATACTCGAGTATCCAATAGTAAACCATTGTGCAAACGACGCTGCCTTACGACATAATCAGCCATCTTTACATTGAATTATGGGATACGAGTATATCTTAATTTTATCCTCCTCTAGAGCAGGATCAGAATTAATCAATATAAAGATCAACTTGATCCCGATTTTCGGCTCAAATTTGATCTTGATCCTTTGTGAACACCAACTTTGATCCTGATCTCAAAATTGATCCAAAAAGTTGTTCCTGGTCCTGACAATCAGACTTAAGTTTCTTTGTGAACACAGGGTCAACGTGTCCCCATCATCAGACATTTCTAACTCACTTCTGGTGCAATCACCGAGAAAATAGTCTCAACTCCATAAGTTTTTCTTATGTTAGAAAGTGAAATGTCAGTCAATTATGACGATGTTATGGGTCTCACAATGCTACCTAAATTGTTTTATTTTTCTACACGTGTTCATTATTACCCAAAATAATAATTTCAAATACCGTACTCAAAAGATTCCAACGTGTCATACATCTGTGAAAATGCACGATATGTGTACAATTATGGTTGAACCAATAACAGAATATTCAATGATATCCTTAGTAATTAATTAGTTACACATGTACTTGTATTCATCTAATACTACGAGTACGTAAATTTTACAGTTTCCGTGATGACGGTGATTCGTTTATTTTCCATATATTGATCCTGTTCACAAAAGTCAGTCTGGTGAGTGACAGAATGTTCACTTTCATCAGTAGGCAATTGTTCTCCATTTGACGGTCTAAATGTCATTTTATTTGGAGACTTTTTCCAAATCAAGCCTGTTTGTGGGTAATTTGCTTTCAAAACAAATTATTTTCCCTGTTTTCTTGCGCCAAAATGTTCGCCAAAGTCAGGACATTCAATACATCGGTCATTTGAACCAAGCTAGAGTTGGAATGATAAATAGTGATGAAATTGTAGTTTTGAAATTTAGGTTAAATAGTGCTATGTCTCATCCATCTATCCTTTGCATATTTCCTACTAGATCCTCCTTACGTGAACAGCATTCAGCACTTACAACCTCATAAGCAACTTTATTAGTTATTACTTCTTTTTCGGTTTTCATTATGATAAACATTCCTCTATATCAAGAACCCAACTTGCATGTATTACAAACATAATTGCACTTATCCTTACTTTTCCACAAAATTTACTGTCTTTTGTAGTTCGCAATTCGCATTCCATTCATCCTTTTTTCAGATATGGACTTGCTGTCATTGGCAGAAGCTTTAGAGAAGCCTGCAGACACATTTGTTTCCGTGGCTGTATATGTCATTGGTCTAACTGGGCCACACACTTACAAAACTAAAACAGACACAGAGCGTCGCTACTTTTGTGCGACTGTTGCAGACGCTACTAGTTCATGTCTGTTAAGGATATACAGGAAAATTCCAAGCATGACGCCCGGTGCTTCTGTTTTCCTGAAAGATGCTTTAAGAAAAACTGGAGAGAACCAGCTTTGGGTTGTCAGTTCCACAAAGGTGACTAATTGGGCGCCCGTTCAGGTACCACAAGCCATCATAGACTATGCCTTGAAAAACGGGTCTACAAAAAAAGATGGCCCCACCAAACTGGCCAATGCCATCAAGTCAAATACGTCTAGCAACATATTAGCAAAAGTTGTGCAGGTTAGCATTTTTTTTCTGTACTTAAAGTTATATGACTTACATCTGGCTAACCTTAGACATGTTTGATTATAGTTCGCCTACCAATAAGTATGTATATTTATGTTGTATGACCCTCTACAAAAAAAGAAAGCAGTGTTTTGCACATGTCGGTCAGTTTGTCAGTTGGTGACATTTTAGTTTCCAATCAATAGCTTGCGAACAACTTGACCTACACTCATCAAAATATGTCTACACATTGATAACGGGTAGTAATGAAACTTTATAGATTTTGAGATCCATGGGTCCAAGGTCAAGGTCACATGGATCACTACCAACTATGTCACAAAAAGCCATTCAGGCGCATTATGTTGTACAGGTATCTCTGTTTCTTCTGTTGCTGTATATCAGTTACCCTAAATTTAGCAAATAATCAAGTATGCATGAGTTGAGTAAAAAAATAACAATTTAACAAATGATTTGCACTCATTCCTATATAGCTGTTGGATAACTGCAAACAATTTCATAAGTCTACCAATTTGTCAAATAAATGCCAATTCCCAATACCATAAATGCATATTTGTTTCCTAAAGTAACACAAAAATCCATTCTCATTCTAAAAACAAAAATTACATTCCAGCTGATCAATCAAATTTACATCATTACAAACATATTAAGCTAAACCAAAATATATTTTTATATTGTTACCAATATATAAAGTTGTAGCTATATCAAAGAACAGATTTAATCTATTTAGTCAATCTAGTGATGATTTCTTCCAGGAGCTCATTTCTAGAAATACATAGCAAATAAACCCATATTGAAAACTTACAAATTTTTTATTGTCTCACAATATACAAATATTTTCTCCAGACTTCGCCTTTGAAGTACAGGCGCAATGGTGTACTACCTATAAAATTCTTGGCGTTGCAAGATTGTCTTGTCGAAGGGCCGGTGAAAATTGCTCTGTTTGGAGAAGACGCACAGCGAGATTTTACCGAGGGAGACGTTTTGAGCGTTACCGAAACCTATAGGTGGAAGGACACGCACACGCTGTCTACTAAAAAATCTTCCAAGATTGAGGTATGAATCTATTTAAATTGTCGCAACTTTTGTTACCTTAACACATTTTTGGCACAAACTGGAGCTTGCATTCCCACTTTCAACACATTCTACAATATATAATAACTCAACAATGCTTCAGGAAATTATATACATCGTTTCTTAACATTACGCACACGAATGGTCTCAACATGGAGTCACCATCTAGTTCTTTGATTAACCAGTTCAAGGTTGTTTGCAAATTTGGTTACGCAAACTCACTTTCACAAATTCGTACATTGTCTTGTGAAGTATTGTTGACGTCATCACCATGACGTGAAGATGTTCATGACATTTGCATTGCGTTTGTCAAGTAGTAAGTCGAAAAAGTTTGTTATACAAACTACCACACAGCTTCAAATAGTTTGTAAGGAAACTTTACACACATAGATTAATACCATAACTCGTCAATGTCCACAACATTTTTTCCATTACATTTGTTCTCTTCCTTACTTCAACAGGTTTGTTTTGTTAACTACCACCACACTTTCATAGGGTTTGAATTAAACTCAGTACACATTTACCACTATTATGTATAGACCTTGTGTTGTACAAATAATCAACATGTGGGATCAATACGGTATATGGACAACAAATGTGGCCATTTCCTATGAATCATGTGTGTCTCATTTCGTCTGAATGGATAGTACTGTTGGGGATATTATTAATTATTCAAGCTACAGTTTAAAATGTTATCATGTATATGGAACACCAAGTTTCATTTGAAACACACACTTTTCGAACAAGCTTTCCTCAGTGATAACTCTAATCATTCCAGTACCTCCCACAAGACTCCATGGACCTACCACAGATGGGCCCCCGTTTTGACGACGAAGACTTCACTGCAGACAGCACCAACAGTAGTGGTTCAGAGCCTGAGGAGTTTCAGGTTATGGGCGTCACTTCGGCGCATAAATATCAGTGCTGCCCAAAGTCAGGTGTGTTTGCCTTCTCAGCGTCATTGATTTTCTGTTCACGTCAACAATAAAACCAACAAATCGAGGTTTCAGTGCAAGACTTTCATAACTCCAACATCAATACATAGGAGTTAGGATAGTCTTGCGCTGAACCTACGAAATATATACAATTGTGCTTCGTTTCTATAAATATGAATAATTATAGCATAGTATTTATTTGTTCAAAACACATAACCTTCCCACTTTAATCATGGTTGTGCATTCCCTGATTATGATCACATTCTCTATCCAAATGTTTTAGCGCCAAATTTGAGTATCGCAATATAGCTACTATACTATATATCATATAAAGCTAGATTTGAGTAACAATTTGGTGTTCTATAATAATTTTACACAATACGCTCGTATCTTTTCAGAATGTCGGAACAAAAACTTAGAAGATGGAACTTACCCGATGTGCAAAGGACAATCATTAACTCAACAGAGTTATTATTGCACAGCACAAGTAGTACTCAAAAGTTTTCCTCTCAGTCTGTGCTGGGCATGCACAATCCATAAAGTCCAAGGTCTCTTAACTTCCTCTTGTTCATTGGATTTGGATTCCTCTGTATTCCAACCGGGTAGGCATATGCTGCTCTAAGTAGAGTTACTCAACTTAGTGGCTTACATTTGCTTCGTTTAAATTCTGATGTTGTTACAGCAGATCAAACTGTTCTTAAAGATTATAATCGTTTGCGTGACCTTGCTAAACAATAATCTCATGTACCGTCCTGCTGCTGATTGTTAGCCCAAAATATTGTGCTCTTAACCTTTGTGTATTTAAGGTGAAATTTACTTCTTGTTCTTTCTTGATTCCACGTCAGTTACTTTGATCAGATGGAAATGTCTATCTGAAGTTATGGCAACCATGTTTGCACTCAGTCATGCCTTTTAATAAAATAAGTATTTTCAAACAAATTTTAACAAGTATGGAGACCTTATGTAAAAATAACCACTGCTTGTTTACTTTCAGTCCAAATTATTTACTTTTGTATCAAAATTACTTTTGCAATTAACTTCACTACTTCACTGGTTCAATCACTTCCTTGTTTTTCCCATATTCCAAATGGCTATTATGAACTATTTGTTTCTTTCGAACTGAAGCCACCTTTTCTACTGCTTTATTTGTTACCAGCCTTATGTTAAATCTACCAATCTGCAGCAAGCTAGATATAAAATCCTTTCTTCTTGACAGACACTGCTTTGATTATGTATGCATTTAATTGAGTTTCGATACCTTGCGTTCATGCCATTACTACTTCTTACAAAAGTTGCTATGTTTGTCCAGGCTTGCGATACATTCACTGCCTCCATTTAGTGCTGCACAATTCTCATTGAATGCCTTACTTTATTGTTTTTCCATTTTTTTCAATTTGCTTTCGCTATGACCACACCAGCCAAAAAATTATGTGGACATCTTTAGTATTATGTCAGTATTTTCACAGCATTCAGCACCTACAACATCATAAGCAACTATATTAGTTATTACTTCTTTTTCGGTTTTCATTATGATAAACATTCCTCTATATCAATGGCCCAACTTACATGTATTACAAACACAATTGCACCTATCCTTACTTTTGTATTTCTTAATGGTTTAACATTTTCATTTTTACATTTCTACATTTTCCACAAAATTTACTGTCTTTTGTAGTTCACAATTCGCATTCCATTCATCCTTTTCAGATATGGACTTGCTGTCATTGGCAGAAGCTTTAGAGAAGCCTGCAGACACATTTGTTTCCGTGGCTGTATATGTCATTGGTCTAACTGGGCCACACACTTACAAAACTAAAACAGACACAGAACGTCGCTACTTTTGTGCGACTGTTGCAGACGCTACTAGTTCCTGTCTGTTAAGGATATACAGGATAATTCCAAGCATGACGCCCGGTGCTTCTGTTTTCCTGAAAGATGCTATAAGAAAAACTGGAGAGAACCAGCTTTGGGTTGTCAGTTCCACAGAGGTGACTTATTGGGCGCCCATTCAGGTACAACAAGCCATCATAGACTATGCCTTGAAAAACGGGTCTACAAAAAAAGATGGCCCCACCAAACTGGCCAATGCCATCAAGTCAAATACGTCTAGCAACATATTAGCAAAAGTTGTGCAGGTTAGCATTTTTTTCTGTACTTAAAGTTATATGACTTACATCTGGCTAACCTTAGACATGTTTGATTATAGTTCGCCTACCAATAAGTATGTATATTTATGTTTTATGACCCTCTACAAAAAAAGAAAGCAGTGTTTTGCACATGTCGGTCAGTTTGTCAGTTGGTGACTTTTTAGTTTCCAATCAATAGCTTGCGAACAACTTGACCTACACTCATCAAAATATGTCTACACATTGATAACGGGTAGTTATGAAACTTTATAGATTTTGAGATCCATGGATCCAAGGTCAAGGTCACATGGATCAATACCAACTATGTCACAAAAAGCCATTCAGGCGCATTATGTTGTACAGGTATCTCTGTTTCTTCTGTTGCTTATATCAGTTACCATAAATTTAGCAAATAATCAAGTATGCATGAGTTGAGTAAAAAAATAACAATTTAACAAATGATTTGCACTCATTCCTATATGGCTGTTGGATAACTGCAAACAATTTCATGAGTCTACCAATTTGTCAAATAAATGCCAATACCCAATACCATAAATGCATATTTGTTTCCTAAAGTAAAACAAAAATCCATTCTCATTCTAAAAACAAAAATTATATTCCAGCTGATCAATCAAATTTACATCATTACAAATATATTAAGCTAAACTAAAATATATTTTTATATTGTTACCAATATATAAAGTTGTAGCTATATCAAAGAACAGATTTAATCTATTTAGTCAATCTAGTGATGATTTCTTCCAGGAGCTCATTTCTAGAAATACATAGCAAATAAACCCATATTGAGAACTTACAAATTTGTTATTGTCTCATAATATACAAATATTTTCTCCAGACTTCGCCTTTGAAGTACAGGCGCAATGGTGTACTACCTATAAAATTCTTGGCGTTGCAAGATTGTCCTGACGAAGGGCCGGTGAAAATTGCTCTGTTTGGAGAAGACGCACAGCGAGATTTTACCGAGGGAGACGTTTTGAGCGTTACCGAAACCTATAGGTGGAAGGACACGCACACGCTGTCTACTAAAAAATCTTCCAAGATTGAGGTATGAATCAATTTAAATTGTCGCAACTTTTGTTACCTTAACAAATTTTTGGCACAAACTGGAGCTTGCATTTCCACTTTCAACACATTCTACAATATATAATATCTCAACAATGCTTCAGGAAATTATATACATCGTTTCTTAACATTACGCACACGAATGGTCTCAACATGGAGTCACAATCTAGTTCTTTGATTAACCAGTTCAAGGTTGTTTGCAAATTTGGTTACGCAAACTCACTTTCACAAATTCGTACATTGTCTTGTGAAGTATTGTGCACATCATCACCATGAAGTGAAGATGTGCATCACACTTGCATTGCGTTTGTCAAGCAGTAAGTCGAAAAAGTTTGTTATACAAACTATCACACAGCTTCAAATAGTTTGTAAGGAAACTTTACACACATAGATTAATACCATAACTCGTCCAATGTCCACAACATTTTTTCCATTACATTTTTTCTCTTCCTTACTTCAACAGGTTTGTTTTGTTAACTATCACCACACTTTCATAGGGTTTGAATTAAACTCAGTACACATTTACCACTATTATGTATAGACCTTGTGTTGTACAAATAATCAACATGTGGGATCAATACGGTATATGGACAACAAATGTGGCCATTTCCTATGAATCATGTGTGTCTCATTTCGTCTGAATGGATAGTACTGTTGGGGATATTATTAATTATTCAAGCTACAGTTTAAAATGTTATCATGTATATGGAACACCAAGTTTCATTTGAAACACACACTCTTCGAACAAGCTTTCCTCAGTGATAACTCTAATCGTTCCAGTACCTCCCACAAGACTCCATGGACCTACCACAGATGGGCCCCCGTTTTGACGACGAAGACTTCACTGCAGACAGCACCAACAGTAGTGGTTCAGAGCCTGAGGAGTTTCAGGTTATGGGCGTCACTTCGGCGCATAAATATCAGTGCTGCCCAAAGTCAGGTGTGTTTGCCTTCTCAGCGTCATTGATTTTCTGTTCACGTCAACAATAAAACCAACAAATCGAGGTTTCAGTGCAAGACTTTCATAACTCCAACATCAATACATAGTATTTATTTGTTCAAAACACATAACCTTCCCACTTTAATCATGGTTGTGCATTCCCTGATAAGGATCACATTCTCTATCCAACTGTTTTAGCGCCAAATTTGAGTATCGCAATATAGCCAACTAATAATATATATCATATAAAGCAAGATTTGAGTAACAATATTATCTATAATAATTTTACACATTACGCTCAACTTTTATCGTATCTTTTCAGAATGTTGGAACAAAAAATTAGAAGATGGAACTTGCCCGAAGTGCAAAGGAAAATCATTAACTCAACAGAGTTATTATTGCTTAGCACAAGTAGTGCTCAAAAGAAGTATGGGCACACACGAAATGTGGAAATTGTTCAAACCAGACTTAGAACTGATAGTTAACTTGCCTGACTTACAAACCATGGAAGAAGATCCAGCCCTTCACGACTTCTTAACAGAATCACTTCCCATTAATGCTCGTGGGACATTTCATAATGGCAAACTGACCATTCAGACTGCCAAACGCCCACGTGATTGTTGAAGTGTTAATTTTTACTGTTTGCATGTCCACATACTATCAGACTGCCAAACGCCCACGTGATTGTGATACTATAGCAACGCATTACTATGACTTATAAACGTTCTTTGTTTCATTGATACTATTAAGTGTGGTGGCATATTACTGCCACCAGTTAGCATGATAACTTAAATCTAGTGTAATACATCATAAAAAGGTAAGAGGTGGCAGTTTTGGGCACTTTCAAGCCTGTTTCTAGTTGTATGATATTTATCTTACCGAAAATTTATCACGAATATTAACTAGATAGCTAGATAATTATCGTAATAATTAAGTGGTTGACACGAATTAATTCGCGAACGTTATAATGCTAACTGGTGGCAGTAATATGCCACCATAAGTAAGTAACCATAAACGTTTCAGTTGTAAACCGATGACAGGTTTGTTGAATGATAATCTTTATCTATATAAGTATATTTGAATCGACAGTTTAATTACCTAATTGATAGACAAATACGCGTATATGGTTTCGGCGTAACATTTATAATTATATGTGGCTTCTGTGGGGAAACAGTCTCTAGGCAAGACAAAGGTTTTTGTATGTATTATGAAATAATAAAGAACACGCCCATTGATCCTTTATTGAGTTAAAAGCGCCATTTCATTTGTTAATTAGAATCACGTGATAAACGCATGACACCTCCCCTCTTTCGCGGGTAATTTGTTAAGACATCAAATAAAATAGATAATATTAGTTGCTATGAGATACCTTTAAGGAAATTGTCTAAGTGACATTTGTCTTAGTGACTATTTGACTTCTTCGTGATTTAAACTTTAAGACTTTGTGTATTTTGAAACTTAACTTAGTGACTATTTATTAAATATACTTTTCTGTGAACATTATTATTACTCTGCGAACTTTGTGTCACTGTTATTAAATTTGATCAAGCGGAACTGTGCTATTGTCGTTATATCTTGCCATCATCACATCACTGGTTATGGATCACTGTTGCCTCCACTACATTACGTGCGGGTACCGAAATGGGCCACGTAACATAAGTAAGCCGCACATTTCATTTCCATTTACAAGGACATCAATACAGTCGTTTACATTTTCATTATTCAAAGAGACAAAATTAAAAGAAAGACATTGATCGGCGATAAACGATTAGGAGGACTAGAAATGCTAAATATTGAGTCACATATAAAGTCGTTAAAAATAAAATGGGTACAAGCTATGTGTGATAATAAAAATACGGCTAAGTGGAAAATGATACCAAATTTATACTTTAAACAATACGGTAACAATTTCCTGTTATTTTACATGAATCTAAACATTAAAAAACTATTAGATCTAAAAATACCAACATTGTAAACATGGTTACAGTTAAAATGCACAAATTGTGCAGAAATTAAAAACTTCCGCGAAATACGCAAAGAAGTAATATGGGGAAACAAAAATATCAAGTACAACGGTAAATGTTTAATATTCCCAAACTGGATAAACTCCACTGCTAGACAAACACGGTGATCTAAGTTCACAAACAATTCGTAACAAACTTATTAGCACACACAACTGGATCTCAGAATACAGCATATTACTAAAATCAATCCCTAAATCATGGAAGCATACTTCAAAACATACATTAGTTTATACTTCTCTTGAGATAAAAGTCAATAAACTAAGACTTGAAAATATTAACAGCAACTACATTTATAAGTATCTTATATCGTCAAAATTCACCAAACCGTACATGCATGGTCACTGGGAAGCTGTACTTAACTTACACATTGATTGGTCTGCACTATACTCCTTCATACATTCAATCTCAGATAACAGACGCGGAGCAATAGGAGGTTTGGCCAGGATTCCAGGCTAATGCAATGTTACCGAAACATATAATCATCTTTTCATCGATTGTCCACAAACGAATAAATTATGGACTGATGTTCAAACTGTATTCAATATGTTTGGGATAAATAAAAATGTCCGGATTCTCAAACATATAGTTAATGGATATAAGATAAGTAATTGCGAATACCATCATATGAACCAAATACTATCATTAATAGCTTTTTGCATTAGCAAAGCATACTTTGAAAGCGACAATTGGACTAAAACCAGCAACCTATACAATATATTTACATACGAATATAAAACACTGGCTATATACCTTAATCAACGAAAGGTCAATTATCGTTTTTTAACAATCTTTAACAAACACCTGCCTTTAATCTAATCAAGAACTAAATATAACGTTATCAATGCTTATACTGTAAGCATTCCTCGTTGATTTTTCAAAAGCTGTTTTAACCACACATCGAAATGATCTAGTCTCTTTTCGTTTTCGTACTGTAATAGTATACTAGACTAGATTATATCAAAGGTGTGTCTGGTTTCTATCTTTTTCTACATACAAACCTTTTTGTCATATTGTCACATTTAATTTTTTTTTACTGTGAATATACGAACTAGCAATATAATAGATATAGAAATACCTACAATGTAGTATATCTTTAAACAACTGCCACGTTTATTATGCATTTATATGTACATGTATATGATAAGCTCCTATATGTTATGTATGTATGATTAAATAAAAAAATAAAAATAAAAAGTTTTCATTATTCATGTTCGTCCACAACTCATACACATTTAATTACATTGTACATTTACATCCAATACTAGCTTAATGTCCTTAATGTAAAATGATGTATATATTAAGTTATTATTATTATGATAATACCTTGCCTTTTTTGGTTAAAATAATAACTTTGTTTCTTATGATTTATCATTATCTTATTTCATCATATATTATTACTGTGATTGCACCATGGTTATTATTTCACCTTCACCACCAATACGTTAGTAACTAACAATGATACTTTACATCCAAACTAAACACACATGTTAGCAAACCAACATATTTAGCACCGACGATTACCATGATAATTTTGTTTAAAATACATCTGTACATTGTTTTTTAGCATTGCTCCAAGATGAGTTCTTGGGATAACCCTGTGTCGCTTGTTCATGTTTGCCATCAACATTTTATCAAATTACTTCAATAACAAAACTTTTGCTCAAACTTCACCAAAACCATTCTTGCATTGGTCTCTTTCAAAAAATTTCAAATTGTTGCAGTCCATTGCACATTAGAGCGATGAGCTACAAAATTAAAAACACAATAGAAGAATTTACGCAACCTTGCATGGAAACGTAGTATATAATACTCAGTTCAGCAATAAAGGGCCGTCATGGCCATGTTGTATATATATGTGTATGTATGTGTATATATATATAGTACACTAATAAAGTTACCAAATACAGTTATGGTCACTGTCATATTTATTGCACCATTTCCATGTAATTTTTTATGTTAGTTATTTGTCTTCAATTTTTGATCCAGTCGAAAAATAATTCAATTTTTCATCACCACTACAGTTCACTTGTCTACAAATGAACTAACATTTATGAAGTTTTGCATCCACAATGATGGCCACGGATTATTCTGCCAACACATTTCTACCCTAAAACGTTATACATAAATAAATGTATTTAATATATAGCAGTTTTGCATTCTACACAGGTGAACTACGTTTTTTATTTCCTTTGCAAACCGGAGTCGCAAAGTCTCATCTTTTTAGTAACTGCATATCATTGTCTTCTATTATATGTCAGTCACAAGTTCTTCTACCTCATTCTGGCTCAACTTGTATTTAACCCATATTGTTCGCTGTGCTACATCCATTTGCTGCATTCTGTAGCAACTTTTGTACTTGTTTGCTATACTATCTGTTGCTGATCGAAGCCTTTCCAGCTAACCATCACATGCACCTCTTCCCACGTGACTTCTCGGTTACAGTGTATATATATACAGAGTTTTGCCTGTAACTTTTTATATTGAACGGATTTTTTCGAATGAAGTGGTTTTCTCGATTTGTGTTTTGTCACTTATTGTTCACCCACAAAGATGAAAAGTCCGAGCATATCCTTTAGCAGAACTATCTGATACAAATTACTATGAAAACGAAAGTACACACAGTACAATTAAGGGTAATATAACGATTCGCCACATAACGATTCGCCACAGTGGAATAACGATTCGCCATAGTTGTATAACGATTCGCCACAGTTGTATAACGATTCGCCACAGGTGTGATAAATAAAATTTGGATGATAAATGGTGCAAATTGTATTTATAGAAGAAACTTCCAGAGGACATTGTTACGGGAAATGATGTTTGCATGCAAGAAACTCGGAACCCGGTGTGATTTTGACAATGCCTGAGTAAATAACGAGTATATTAATTAAGTTATGATGGTGTATTTTGATACAAACACCTAAAATAAGAAAGAACACACGCAATATATTCTATTAGATTTTAATATAAAGCACAATTGTGTATGATAAATTATAATAGATTTGAGTAGTGCAAAACAAAGCTGGAAAAGAGATGCTATCATAAAAAATACATAAAATATGGACATCAACTTGTATATATATACGAATCACTGCAGCACCTACATAACGACTAACACTTTAGAGATAAAGATAAGCTTTCTTTACCGTCGCATATATGATCAACAAGTAACAACGAACAATTCAAAACGAAAGTTACAAAAACATGAACAAACAAAACTAGTAATTGACAGGAATAGAGATATGGACACCAACTTGTATATATACGGATCACTGCAGCGCATTTCGTATAACCGAACGATATTTTTATCATTAGAAAAAAAACATGAACTATCAAAATTAGTACATGACAAGAATAGAGACGTATATGGCGAGCGTGCAGTCTCTTTTATTTCCCGGGTAACTAACCAGTACTAGCATGTTCTTCGTATTGAATGTAACTCAGCCAACTTTCAACGAATTGGCTTCTACTTCTCTTGTGACAAGGGTTTTTACTTAAGGCTGACTGGAGGGATTGTCACCTGGAAATTAAAATGTTGGTACTTGTTAGTATTTTTAACGAGATAATACTAGTGCAATTCTCACGAATAAGTCCTCAAAATTGATACCCCGAAATGCTGCAGAAGGCACTATTTCATACATATATTGTAATTTTTCGGTTGTGGTCCCCGGAACCCCCTTAAAGGAAGGGAATCCTACTCCCACACCAACCACCACTCGGCGTTGTGCGCCTCAAGTGCGAGGCATTTGTCCTCATTGTTTGCCCCCCACCTTCTGGAAGTTCTGGAACCGGGCCTGCTGTGACTTTTACACAGGTCCATACATGGATACATTTTAAAGGTGATAACCAATGTAATTTTTTGACAAACTGAAGAATGAACAGGCAATTACGTGCAATTATCCATTTTTGTATTTAACTACTCATTCTTCTCGACTTTATAAAACATAAAACATTATTTGATAAACACATATAAAACTCGGAAATACAAAATACTTCCGAAAATATAATGTACGCTTTAAAACCAAATTTTGTTGTTTTGACGATTGAAAAGTAATAATTATTCCGACTGTTTCATTGTTTCTTTTATGTAAACCTCAATCTTATATTATTATTTTGGTCACGTGTGAGGAAGAACATAAACTTATTTATCCGAAAAGCAGTGTTGTCCGAAATGCTGCTAACTAAGTTCAATATTAAAGTTCCCGTTCAAGCCCATCCACTTTGAATAATCTATTTTCAAACAATTTTATCAATATTGAGGGGATTTTTAGCAACAGTAAGAAAATGTATACCTCGACAGGAAAACGAAATCAATATCGTTCTACGCCCGTTTCCACTGTAATATTTCCAAAAACCCAATGTCCTGACAGAGTTGTCGATCTTAATTGGAATACTAACGATTCGCCTCAGTCGAATAACGATTCGCCACAGTTGTATAACGATTCGCCACAGTTTTAACGATCGCCACAGTTTTTTATTAGGCTTATAATGATGATACTGATATCAGTAATTATTATTGTTAAATATGACCTATCTATTACACACTCACACACATATCCGTGATACTCAGAAGTGTTATAACAAAGACCTAAATACCATAGATGCGCTACTAGTATGGACCATAAAACGAAGTCTCGTTCGTTCACTCGACGATCCGAGAAACGAAACAGGTGCGCGAGATTTGGAAAACTGCTAGACGTCGCTATTTTGTATTGCATTTCAAAATACAGTTTGGACAGTTTTGAAACCATTATTTTCTTAAATAAGCTTCCAATGATAAAAAGTTAATTTAAGTAAAGATCCTTTACTCCAAAAAAATACCTAAAAGACGTTTTAGGTCTTTGCTCGAATGAAAAGCCGAATCACGCCTCTGAATTTCGGTCGCAAATTTATTCATGTTTTCGTACAAATCGGACACTTTATTTATTCTTATCAAACGATAAATCCTTGTATTAAGTTAAAGCATATTAAAAATATTAGGTTACAATATATTCAAGTTTTTGCATTAACAGCATTCAAGTAATCATAGGTAGCGAATTTACGCTGCACACGCTGAAGCGTAATTTCTTCACAGACTCACGTTAAGTTTCCTATCAATTCTCGGATTTTCACAAAAAGAACCATATATCATACTTACCCAAATGTAAAAAGCAATCTTTTAGGACGTCAAATCCTCAAAAAAAAATGTTTAATATTTATAGTTTTTCCAGAAACGGCGATCAAACAATCCAAGATAAAAGAAATTTTCACAACATTATTGCTTCATAACTATATTTCTAAACAGGTCGGTTATTTCCGCTTCATTTATGGATATTTCATCAAATTCTAATTGTACTAATACACTTCCATGTCAATTAAATATTTTAAAAGGCTGCTGTGAAAAACAATCTGTGTTCACATAATCTTAAAATTGTGTAAAGATTAATTAAACAAATGATGTAAATCACGCGAGCATGTCATGTTTGTGTACACAAGTCGTCTATTTTCCCCAGCACAAGGGTGTGCAAAATAAAAATTTAGTAGGTCAATTCAATGTATTTATTGTCTGTGTAACAGGGTGGTGACAGCAATTTTATTCTGAACAAGAATTAACATTAAAAATGTCGGAAGAGGCTGGTTTAATCTTTGAAATATGAACATTTCTGGATGACAGACGTTGAAACCCGATTGTGTTTATTACACATTGAGATCACAGACTGATATGACCTAATCATTTCAATTATCAAAGGCACTTATTCAATTAAACAGGAAATAGCAGTATGAATTAACACATAACAAAGATCTCCTGGGGTTTTATGACTCTTGTGTTTGTACAGCTGACCCTAGGGCAATTTTCAATTACAGTAGTGACCAGTAGAACTAATCTGCCGAGGGCGTGGTTTATGAATTGCAAAACAATAGGCATCGACCAATCAAATTAATTAAAACGCAAGAAAATTCATTTATTACTGTCAATTATCAATTTATATGAGAACACAGAAATTGTTTAAACAATGAAATTAAAAGGCCAGCCGCGAAAGACGTCTAAAATATTTTATGGATTTTAGCGCTATGTGCCATTTTCATAAGACATTTCTTTAAAAGTAACTATAAACAATATATATTTAATCTGAGTATGAATAACAAAACAGACAGAGTGTTTCATATTTTATTTTGACAACAATATATTGTTTTTAGACTATGTCTGCCGTTTACATCGTATCGATGCGCCATATCTGGTAAACGTTAACCTGCTCTCGCGAGATTTTATTTGCCGCGAGAGTTTACGATATCTGGCCGAGTAGCGCATCTGTGGTATTTAGGTCTTTGGTTATAAATAACACCACGGACCTATATATAGGTCCGTGATAACACAATATCAATTATGATTAAAAGTATAACCCTTCTGAGTATCACGGATATGTGTGTGAGTGTGTAATAGATCATAGGTCATATTTAACAATAATAATTACTGATATCAGTATCATCATTATAAGCCTAATAAAAAACTGTGGCGATCGTTAAAACTGTGGCGAATCGTTATACAACTGTGGCGAATCGTTATTCGACTGAGGCGAATCGTTAGTATTCCAATTAAGATCGACAACTCTGTCAGGACATTGGGTTTTTGGAAATATTACAGTGGAAACGGGCGTAGAACGATATTGATTTCGTTTTCCTGTCGAGGTATACATTTTCTTACTGTTGCTAAAAATCCCCTCAATATTGATAAAATTGTTTGAAAATAGATTATTCAAAGTGGATGGGCTTGAACGGGAACTTTAATATTGAACTTAGTTAGCAGCATTTCGGACAACACTGCTTTTCGGATAAATAAGTTTATGTTCTTCCTTTGGGTGCAATTTTTTGGGTCTCACTTTCTAGTATATGAATGCGTTCATTTAGTAGCTTGGACCCCATCAAGAAAATTCCGAAAGTTCGAATGTTTAAACATTTCGGTATACACAGTTACACAATACACTGTAGACAATAAAATGAAAATAAAAAACACTTCACTTTATATTTTTGGCAAATTCTACTCGGATATGTTTGTTCGGTGCAGGACAAAGCGTACTACTAACGAAGCCTACCACTTCCGAAGCCTACCATTTTAGGACGAAGCGTACCATAAAGAATATATAGTGATTTTTAATCTGTTATTTTCAGCTATGTAGTAGGTGTTAAAAACACGGTCACCTAATGTTGGTAAATAATCGGGTTAAATTGTATAGTTTTTAATTATACTAGTAACAATTAGTAAAAACTTAATTATTATCAAAATTGTTTGTTCAAATATGATTATCTTTGTTTGTCGACTATAGAAATATACTTTCCCGCGGTTCGTAGTATAGCGGGAAAGTATTGTCTTCTAGTCACAGTACGTTTGATTGACCAGTGGTCAGGCGGTAGTCATGAAAGATGTTATGTTCTATTTAGCCAATCGAAAGTTGTTTTGTTGAAACAAGAGCCAATAGAAATATAATGTAGAATTGTTTAGGGGTATGAAACGGTTCTGAAATCAGTTCTAGCGAGCACGCCGTTTGATTATATACAAGTTTCTTTTGAAAATTCAGAACTTTGGCTAAATTTCAGGTTGTATTATTGATAAATGTTTAGTTAGATTGATCATTAACTAAGCGCAATTCTTGCAAATGAACATATATTATGCAGTTGACTAGTAGGTTGATAATATACCAACCGCAAATGTAATTGAGCTACATAGTTTTATTAGATGTTAATCTTAGGCAGGTACAGTTTGCCAGAGCATTTTACATTTTAAAGAATGAAGTTTATCTCTGGGTTTTACTCTGGCCTGATAATACTTGATGGGAATTTGTATGAACGGATCAATTTATATATATTGTATACTGATATAAATAAGCATATGTTGAAATTGACATTGAAATATACTGTTTCGAACCAAATAGGTTCACCATCATCATGGCATCATGTCACAATAAACAGCTACAGCATGTGTGCACGCTAAAGGCCAAACATAACTATTTGTTGTTTGTTGTTAAGGTATGAATCAACACTTAGTGGAAATAAGACCGTATTAAATTTACCCTTACATGTTACCTGTTCTAATTCTTATACGTGTGTTGTTAATCATGTATTTTAGAATGAAATGCGACAGTATTTCATACTGTAATCATCTTAAATTCATTGTTTTTATACAGTAATTGTTTTAATTCATTATTTTATCATTGAAATTATGTTCTTTACAGTATAAAAATAATTAGTTTTATATTGTTTTGTTTCCCTCTATATGTATTATGTGGTACACTTCGTCCTGTAAAATGGTATGCTTAGTCCTGGTACGCTTCGGTAGTGGTACGCTTCGTCCGACATTCTGTTTGTTCTTGTTATGATTTTTATGCCCCCCTTCGAAAAAGAGAGAACATATTGGTTTGCACATGTCAGTCGGTCCGTAACCTTTTTGTTTCTGATCAATAACTCAAGAATCCCTTGACCTATCATCCTAAAACTTGGTTCACACATTCACCATGGGTAGCAGAGGAACCCTGTTGATTTTGGGGTCACAGGGTCAAAGGTCAAGGGCGGCATAATGCTTTACAAACGTCTCTTGTTAAAGTTTGACAATCAAATAACATATATACAATCATATTGCTATTTATATATCGGCAAACAACTGCAAATAGTGCATTTGTAACACAAATGTGTCAATATTACACACAAAGGGGCCAGATAATCGACTGGACATTTCGAACCAAAAGTGTTATAATAATAAAGCTTATACAGTCAAACCTGTGGTAAAGACCACCTGCGAACAAAGACCACTATTGCTAAACCTGTCTGCAAAGACCACCAATTTTATCTCCCATCAGACCATTTTCAATGATATTTAATCTGTTAATAGAGACCACCTGTAAACAAAGACCACATTTTGCTGTTCACATGGGTGGTCTTTACAGACAGGTTTGACTGTATTGTATAGATACATTTATTGGAACTTTACAATCGGTTGGAGTGATCCAGGTTGTTGGCAACCAAGTTCTAGTCAACGTTTGTAAATTTTGACTAAACGTTTCATATTAAGAAATTGTCTTGAATGAAGTACACATGTATGTTGTTCTTATTCTAGGTGAACGTGACACTCTGGTGTGGAAGCCAACATGCCTCTAACTCAAGGAAAAATGCATTCTGACCTTGCGAGAAAAATCAAGAAAAATCTCAGGGATTTGAAGAAGGACATGGATGCTAAAGATTTAATTGACTTCTTTATAGAAAACGAAATATTTGATTATCCAGACATGGAAGCTATTAATGGATATAATCCTAATACAACAGAAAATAGGAATAATTGCTTTTTGGGACTTTTATTGAAAAGTGGGGATCAGGCTTACGGTGTGTTTCTTCAATCCCTACGAGAAAATGGTCAAGACCATTTGGCTGATATGATTGAAAATACACAGCTAGAGAACAGTGCTGGAGCAGTTGGTACAGGTAACGTGCCATTTTAGTGACATATATTACAAAGCAGCCCTTTTTCTATGGCAAATTTGGGGTCGATATCGGGCGCCATTCCTCAAAGAAACAGTAAATATTTTCCCCCTACTTAGAAAGAAAAGTCCCCTTAAGACTGGTACTGCTGCACTAATTATTAATGGTCAAACTATTCATTCTGCAGCTGTACACTCCTGTGACATGCAGTGTATCACCTGTTAAATGTTGTTCACCGACTGGTACTGCTGCACTAATTTATATTAATGGTCAAACTATTCATTCTTTACTGAAGATTCCAGTCGAGAGATATTTGAACTATGCTGGCCTGACTGCTTTTCAACTTTGCTCTTTACAAAACAGATTTGTAGGTGTACATACCTTAGTCATTGATGAAGTCAGTATGGTGAGTGACAGAATGTTCACTTTCATCAGTAGGCGTCTGTGTGAAATAACAGGCAATAGTTCTCCATTTGGTGGTCTAAATGTTATTTTATTTGGTGACTTTTTCCAAATTAAGCCTGTTTGTGGGTCATTTGCTTTCCAAAACAAAGTGTTGTGGGAATTATTTTTTCCTGTTTTCTTGACGCAAAATGTTCGCCAAAGTCAGGACATTCAATACATCGTTCTTTTGAACCAAGCTAGAGTTGGAATGATAAATAGTTATGATATAGTAGTTTTGAAATCTAGGTTAAATAGTGCTATGTCTCATCCATCTAGCCTTTGCATATTTCCTACTAAACCCTCCGTACGTGAACAGCATTCAGCACTTACAACCTCATATTAGCAACTATATTAGTTATTACTTCTTTTTCTGTTTTCATTATGATAAACATTCCTCTATATCAAGTACCCAACTTACATGTATTACAAACATAATTGCACTTATCCTTACTGTTGTATTTCTTAATGGTTTGACATTTTCATTTTTACTTGTTCTGCATTTTCCACAAAATGTGTAGTTCACAATTCGCATTCCATTCATCCTTTTTCAGATATGGACTTGCTGTCATTGGCGGAAGCTTTAGAGAAGCATGCAGACACATGTGTATCCGTGGCTGTATATGTCATTGGTCTAACTGGGCCACAAACTTACAAAAATAAAACAGACGCGGAACGTCACTACTTTTGTGCGACTGTTGCAGACGCTACTAGTTCCTGTCTGTTAAGGATATACACAATGCACAAGAGTATTCCAAACATGACGCCCGGTGCTTCTGTTTTCCTGAAAGATGCTATAAGAAAAACTGGAGAGAACCAGCTTTGGGTTGTCAGCTCCACTAAGGTGTCTACTTGGGCGCCCATTCAGGTACCACAAGCCATCATGGACTGTGCCGTGAACAATGGGTCTACAAAAAAAGATGGCCCCACCAAACTGGCCAATGCCATCAAGTCAAATACGTCCTGCAACATATTAGCTAAAGTTGTGCAGGTTAGCAATTTTTTTACTATACTTAAAGTTATATGACTTACATCTGGCTAATGAAACTTTATAGATTTTGAGATCCATGGGTCCAGGGTCAAGGTCACATGGATCAATACCAACTTTGTCACAAAAAGCCATTCAGGCGCATAATGTTGTACAGGTATCTTTGTTTCTTCTGTTGCTGTGTAGTTCAGTTGCCATAAATTTAGCAAATAATCAAGTATGCATGAGTTGAGTTAAAAAAAAAAAAATTAACAAATGATTTGCACTGATTCTTATATGGCTGTTGGATAACTACAAACAATTTCATAAGTCTACCAAGTTGTCAAATAAATGCCAGTTCCAAATACCATAAATGCATATTTGTTTCCTAGAGTAACAAAAAAATCCCTTCTCATTCTAAAAACAAAAATTATATTCCAGCTGATCAATCAAATTTACATCATTACAAATATATTAAGCAAAACCAAAATATATGTTTATATTGTTACCAATATATAAAGTTGTAATGCTTATAGCCAACTTTTATAAAAGTTTTGGTTATCTCTGCCTTCATCATGTTTTTCTAATACATTTTTAGCTGTTTACATGTAGCTATATCAAAGAGCAGATTTAATCTATTTAGTCAATCTAGTGGTGATTTCTTCCAGGAGCTCATTTCTAGAAATACATAGCAAATAAACCCATATTGAGAACTTACAAAAAATGTATTGTCTCATAATATACAAATATTTTCTCCAGGCTTCGCCTTTGAAGTACAAGTGCAATGGTGAACTACCTATAAAATTCTTGGCGTTGCAAGATTGTCCTGACGGTAGGCCGGTGAAAATTGCTCTGTTTCGAGAAGACGCACAGCGAGATTTTACCGAGGGAGACGTTTTGAGCATTACCGAAACCTATAGGTGGAATGACAAGCACACGCTGTCCACTAAAAAATCTTCCAAAATTGAGGTATGAATCAATTTAAATTGTCGCAACTTTTTTTACCTTAACAAACTTTTGGCACAAACTGGAGCTTGCACCCACACTTTCAACACATTCTACAATATATAATAACTGAACAATGCTTCAGGAATTATATACATCGTTTCTTAACATTACGCACACGAATGGTCTCAACATGGAGTCACCATCTGGTTCTTTGGTTAACTAGTTCAAGGTTATTTGCAAATTTTGTTATGCAAACTCACTTTCAAAATTTCGTACATTTTCTTATGAAGTTTTGTGCACATCATCACCATAACGTGTAGATGTGCATGACATTTGCATTGCGTTTGTCAAGCAGTAAGTCGAAAACGTTTGTTATACAAACTACCACACAGCTTCAAATAGTTTGTAAGGAAACTTTACACACATAGATTAATACCATAACTCGTCAATGTCCACAACATTTTTTCCATTACATTTTTTCTCTTCCTTACTTCAACAGGTTTGTTTTGTTAACTACCACCACACTTTCATAGGGTTTGAATAAAACTCAGTACACATTTACCGCTATTGGGCCCGTTTTATCAATATTCGTACGAACTAGCGTTCGTAAGTTTCGAAATGTTCGTAAGAATTTTCTTACGAAAATACTTACGACCGTTTTATCAAGGCATTCTTACGAAAATACTTACGACCGTTTTATAAACGCGTTCGTACGTATGACAACGATTTTACGAATAAGAATATTCGTACGCAAACGCTCTTCAATTGGAGGTAGAAAACAACGTAGTTCGCGCCATCTGTCATCTGTTGTCATACACGTTTGCATAGAATTATTATGACTGACGCAGCGGAAACAAAAACAAACTGCAGACAAACAAACTGGTCGGAGGAGGAGAAGCAGGCGTTAGAGGAATGTTGTTATGAAAAGCAGCTGTCTGAAATGAATGGCATGTTTTGGGTGGCTGTAACTGCACAGTAAGTAGTTTTAATTTGTTAAATTATTCATATAGCCAAAGACCTAAATACCGTGTTTAGGTCTTTGATATAGCAGACGTTTATCATTTACAAGTAAGACAGACTACCCGCCTATTAATGGACTTGTAGATACACAGATTTGCGCTAAGGTAAACGAATGCCTAACCACTGCGAGTCATAGGTCCCAGTTATATTACTGAATCCAGAGCTACTGGTCCCAAGGGGATCGTCGTGATGATTGCTTCTACTTTGCAATATGTTAATCTATATACAATTGTTATGACGGTTATGCCAGTAAATAATCACAAATGAACTTTTATTAAGCCTAAAGTAGATCAATATGAATGTGGTGTTCGAACCCTCTACCCCAGAAATTCTGCTATAGCACTCTACCAAATGAACTAACTGGGCGTCTGATTAACTTTTTTTCATTTGTAAAATAAATGCATACTTCTTATACATTTCAGCCGCTATATGTTCCAACACCAACAATGCACAGGCGGGCAAAAGGAAGCGTAAATGTATGTTGGGTTTACTGCTGTCCTATAGTTATTTGTATTAATTTTTAGTAATTATCCACAATTTTCAGTCCATTTAGGTAAATAAAAGGTTCATATTGGTATAAGGATTAAAAACTAGAACAAAATTTGTTGACAGAACAAAGTTATATTTGTAGCTTTATCTGCATATTTGTCTCACAATAAATTTCCTGTATTTCAGGTGACTGTCTATCAGAACTGATATAATTAAAAAAAAGAGAAATTGTCTCCTTTCAGAGAATTGGTTCAACTTAAAAGGGAATCTGTTGAATTTAAACAACTGAAATTTGCCACATTGAACCCCTTCAGTTCTAAATGATTTATTTATTATTGTTATATATATTTTGTTATTGTTATTTTCTTATTGTTTATGCAGCAATAAATTCAAATGTGTATTTGAGTTGTGGTGTTTGTACATTTTTAAAAAAACAACACTGATGATAATATAAACAAAAGCAAAGTAAAATAATGTATGTGCTTTGAAGTAAGGACATAAATACAATTCAACACTAATTTATGGTTAACATTTGTGTATCTTAGACTGCAAATAGAATATAGACATGCATACACCACTCTTATGCAAACATCTATAAAACAAGAGACCAACGAGGGCATGTGCTCTACTGGCTGACTGAATTCGTTCACTTTTTGTCTTTAAGTTATAAGAAGGCAATTATGGAGGCTATATTGATTACATAAATATTGCCAAAATCAAGGGCCATAATGCAGTCATGAATGCACGTATCTGTCTTTTCAAAAAGAACCAAGATCTCATGGATATCAAACGACTGTCCAAGTTTGTGAAGTTCAAATAAAGAATAGAAGCTATTCACAAGCTCATGCATGGCAATTTTGTCATTTTCAAGATACCATAATCTAGTCAAGCACGAGTGGATCTGGCTGATTTTCGAAAGGGACCGAGCTTTCATGGATATCTACCTACTGTATAAGTTTGGTAAACATCGGATAATATTGAAGGTGCTATTCTGTTCACAAGCTGTATTATAGAAAATTGACAATTTTAAGGGCCATAATCCAGTAATGCATAGGCAGTTCTGGCTAGATATCGAAAGGAACAGAGCTCTTATGGATATCTAACTACTGTATAAATTTGATTGAAATACAATCAAACTAACGTCTTTATCATGTTCACAAGCAATTGTTTACGGACGTACGGACGGGCGTACGGACGACAGACACCGCGCCATCGCATAAGCTCTTCTGTTCTTTTGTCAGTAAGGCTAAAATTATTGAAATTGTTAATTGCATGACACTTAAATATAGAAATATAGAATGGTTCTCTTTAGCATCTGATCAAATTTGTCTCTTAGCCTATATTTACGAATGTTACGCATGCCTATGACCATTCGTAGCTTTTTGGCTTAAACTTACGAATTTGTAGCGTCTGCATGCGTAAGAAAATATTGATAAAACGCTCTTGCGATAGTAAGAACGTCGTAAGAAAATCTTACGAATTCGTAGCGTCTGCATGCGTACGAAAATATTGATAAAACGCTCTTGCGATCGTAAGAATGTCGTAAGTAAATCTTACGAAAATTTCGTGCGTAAGAACGTTGATAAAACGGGCCCATTATGTATAGACCTTGTGTTGTACAAATAATCAACATGTTGGATCAATATATTGGACAACAAATGTGTCCATTTCCTATGAATCATGTGTGTCTCATTTCGTATTCAAGCTACAGTTTAAAATGTTATCATGTTTATGGAACACCAAGTTTCATTTGAAACACACACTCTTCGAACAAGCTTTCCTCAGTGATGACTCTAATCATTCCAGTTCCTCCCACAAGACTCAATTGACCTACCACAGATGGGCCCCCGTTTTGACGACGAAGACTTCACTGCAGACAGCACCAACAGTAGTGGTTCAGAGCCTGAGGAGTTTCAGGTTATGGGCGTCACTTCGGCGCATAAATATCAGTGCTGCCCAAACCCAGGTTTGTTTGCCTTCTCAGCGTCATTGATTTTCTGTTCACATCAACAATAAATCAACAAATCGAGATTTCAGTGAAAGACTTACATAACTCCAACATCAATACAGAGGATTTAGGATAGTCTTGTGCTGAACATTCGAAATCTGTTCCAACATATACAATTGTGCTTCGTTTCTATAAATATGAATGATTATAGCATAGTATTTATTTGTTCAAAACACATAACCTTCCCGCTTTAATCATGGTTGTGCATTCCCTGATAAGGATCACATTCTCTATCCAACTGTTTTAGCGCCAAATTTGAGTGTCGCAATATAGCCAACTAATAATATATATCATATAAAGCAAGATTTGAGTAACAATATTATCTATAATAATTTTACACATTACGCTCAACTTTTATCGTATCTTTTCAGAATGTCGGAACAAAAAATTAGAAGATGGAACTTGCCCGAAGTGCAAAGGAAAATCATTAACTCAACAGAGTTATTATTGCTTAGCACAAGTAGTGCTCAAAAGAAGTATGGGCACACACGAAATGAGGAAATTGTTCAAACCAGACTTAGAACTGATAGTTAACTTGCCTGACTTACAAACCATGGAAGAAGATCCAGCCCTTCACGACTTCTTAACAGAATCACTTCCCATTAATGCTCGTGGGACATTTCATAATGGCAAACTGACCATTCAGACTGCCAAACGCCCACGTGATTGTTGAAGTGTTAATTTTTACTGTTTGCATGTCCACATACTATCAGACTGCCAAACGCCCACGTGATTGTGATACTATAGCAACGCATTACTATGACTTATAAAGGTTCTTTGTTTCATTGATACTATTAAGTATGGTGGCATATTACTGCCACCAGTTAGCATGATAACTTAAATCTAGTGTAATACATCATAAAAAGGTAAGAGGTGGCAGTTTTGGGCACTTTCAAGCCTGTTTCTAGTTGTATGATATTTATCTTACCGAAAATTTATCACGAATATTAACTAGATAGCTAGATAATTATCGTAATAATTAAGTGGTTGACACGAATTAATTCGCGAACGTTATCATGCTAACTGGTGGCAGTAATATGCCACCATAAGTAAGTAACCATAAACGTTTAAGTTGTAAACCGATGACAGGTTTGTTGAATGATAATCTTTATCTATATAAGTATATTTGAATCGACTGTTTAATTACCTAATTGATAGACAAATACGCGTATATGGTTTCGGCGTAACATTTATAATTATATGTGGCTTCTGCGGGGAAACAGTCTCTAGGCAAGACAAAGGTTTTTGTATGTATTATGAAATAATAAAGAACACGCCCATTGATCCTTTATTTAGTTAAAAGCGCCATTTCATTTGTTAATTAGAATCACGTGATAAACGCATGACACCTCCCCTCTTTCGCGGGTAATTTGTCAGTAAGACATCAAATAAAATAAATAATATTAGTTGCTATGAGATACCTTTAAGGAAATTGTCTAAGTGACATTTGTCTTAGTGACTATTTGACTTTGTCACTAGTTTTACTTCGTGTTTTCTTCGTGATTTAAACTTTAAGACTTTGTGTATTTTGAAACTTAACTTAGTGACTATTTATTAAATATACTTTTCTGTGAACATTATTATTACTCTGCGAACTTTGTGTCACTGTTATTAAATTTGATCAAGCGGAACTGTGCTATTGTCGTTATATCTTGCCATCATCACATCACTGGTTATGGATCACTGTTGCCTCCACTACGTTACGTGCGGGTACCGAAATGGGCCACGTAACATAAGTAAGCCCCACATTTCCATTTACAAGGACATCAATACAGTCGTTTACATTTTCATTATTCAAAGAGACACAATTAAAAGAAAGACATTGATCGGCGATAAACGATTAGGAGGACTAGAAATGCTAAATATTGAGTCACATATAAAGTCGTTAAAAATAAAATGGGTACAAGCTATGTGTGATAATAAAAATACGGCTAAGTGGAAAATGATACCAAATTTATACTTTAAACAATACGGTAACAATTTCCTGTTATTTTACATGAATCTAAACATTAAAAAACTATTAGATCTAAAAATACCAACATTGTAAACATGGTTACAGTTAAAATGCACAAATTGTGCAGAAATTAAAAACTTCCGCGAAATACGCAAAGAAGTAATATGGGGAAACAAAAATATCAAGTACAACGGTAAATGTTTAATATTCCCAAACTGGATAAACTCCACTGCTAGACAAACACGGTGATCTAAGTTCACAAACAATTCGTAACAAACTTATTAGCACACACAACTGGATCTCAGAATACAGCATATTACTAAAATCAATCCCTAAATCATGGAAGCATACTTCAAAACATACATTAGTTTATACTTCTCTTGAGATAAAAGTCAATAAACTAAGACTTGAAAATATTAACAGCAACTACATTTATAAGTATCTTATATCGTCAAAATTCACCAAACCGTACATGCATGGTCACTGGGAAGCTGTACTTAACTTACACATTGATTGGTCTGCACTATACTCCTTCATACATTCAATCTCAGATAACAGACGCGGAGCAATAGGAGGTTTGGCCAGGATTCCAGGCTAATGCAATGTTACCGAAACATATAATCATCTTTTCATCGATTGTCCACAAACGAATAAATTATGGACTGATGTTCAAACTGTATTCAATATGTTTGGGATAAATAAAAATGTCCGGATTCTCAAACATATAGTTAATGGATATAAGATAAGTAATTGCGAATACCATCATATGAACCAAATACTATCATTAATAGCTTTTTGCATTAGCAAAGCATACTTTGAAAGCGACAATTGGACTAAAACCAGCAACCTATACAATATATTTACATACGAATATAAAACACTGGCTATATACCTTAATCAGCGAAAGGTCAATGATCGTTTTTTAACAATCTTTAACAAACACCTGCCTTTAATCTAATCAAGAACTAAATATAACGTTATCAATGCTTATACTGTAAGCATTCCTCGTTGATTTTTCAAAAGCTGTTTTAACCACACATCGAAATGATCTAGTCTCTTTTCGTTTTCGTACTGTAATAGTATACTAGACTAGATTATATCAAAGGTGTGTCTGGTTTCTATCTTTTTCTACATACAAACCTTTTTGTCATATTGTCACATTTAATTTTTTTTTACTGTGAATATACGAACTAGCAATATAATAGATATAGAAATACCTACAATGTAGTATATCTTTAAACAACTGCCACGTTTATTATGCATTTATATGTACATGTATATGATAAGCTCCTATATGTTATGTATGTATGATTAAATAAAAAAATAAAAATAAAAAGTTTTCATTATTCATGTTCGTCCACAACTCATACACATTTAATTACATTGTACATTTACATCCAATACTAGCTTAATGTCCTTAATGTAAAATGATGTATATATTAAGTTATTATTATTATGATAATACCTTGCCTTTTTTGGTTAACATAATAACTTTGTTTCTTATGATTTATCATTATCTTATTTCATCATATATTATTACTGTGATTGCACCATGGTTATTATTTCACCTTCACCACCAATACGTTAGTAACTAACAATGATACTTTACATCCAAACTAAACACACATGTTAGCAAACCAACATATTTAGCACCGACGATTACCATGATAATTTTGTTTAAAATACATCTGTACATTGTTTTTTAGCATTGCTCCAAGATGAGTTCTTGGGATAACCCTGTGTCGCTTGTTCATGTTTGCCATCAACATTTTATCAAATTACTTCAATAACAAAACTTTTGCTCAAACTTCACCAAAACCATTCTTGCATTGGTCTCTTTCAAAAAATTTCAAATTGTTGCAGTCCATTGCACATTAGAGCGATGAGCTACAAAATTAAAAACACAATAGAAGAATTTACGCAACCTTGCATGGAAACGTAGTATATAATACTCAGTTCAGCAATAAAGGGCCGTCATGGCCATGTTGTATATATATGTGTATGTATGTGTATATATATATAGTACACTAATAAAGTTACCAAATACAGTTATGGTCACTGTCATATTTATTGCACCATTTCCATGTAATTTTTTATGTTAGTTATTTGTCTTCAATTTTTGATCCAGTCGAAAAATAATTCAATTTTTCATCACCACTACAGTTCACTTGTCTACAAATGAACTAACATTTATGAAGTTTTGCATCCACAATGATGGCCACGGATTATTCTGCCAACACATTTCTACCCTAAAACGTTATACATAAATAAATGTATTTAATATATAGCAGTTTTGCATTCTACACAGGTGAACTACGTTTTTTATTTCCTTTGCAAACCGGAGTCGCAAAGTCTCATCTTTTTAGTAACTGCATATCATTGTCTTCTATTATATGTCAGTCACAAGTTCTTCTACCTCATTCTGGCTCAACTTGTATTTAACCCATATTGTTCGCTGTGCTACATCCATTTGCTGCATTCTGTAGCAACTTTTGTACTTGTTTGCTATACTATCTGTTGCTGATCGAAGCCTTTCCAGCTAACCATCACATGCACCTCTTCCCACGTGACTTCTCGGTTACAGTGTATATATATACAGAGTTTTGCCTGTAACTTTTTATATTGAACGGATTTTTTCGAATGAAGTGGTTTTCTCGATTTGTGTTTTGTCACTTATTGTTCACCCACAAAGATGAAAAGTCCGAGCATATCCTTTAGCAGAACTATCTGATACAAATTACTATGAAAACGAAAGTACACACAGTACAATTAAGGGTAATATAACGATTCGCCACATAACGATTCGCCACAGTGGAATAACGATTCGCCATAGTTGTATAACGATTCGCCACAGTTGTATAACGATTCGCCACAGGTGTGATAAATAAAATTTGGATGATAAATGGTGCACATTGTATTTATAGAAGAAACTTCCAGAGGACATTGTTACGGGAAATGATGTTTGCATGCAAGAAACTCGGAACCCGGTGTGATTTTGACAATGCCTGAGTAAATAACGAGTATATTAATTAAGTTATGATGGTGTATTTTGATACAAACACCTAAAATAAGAAAGAACACACGCAATATATTCTATTAGATTTTAATATAAAGCACAATTGTGTATGATAAATTATAATAGATTTGAGTAGTGCAAAACAAAGCTGGAAAAGAGATGCTATCATAAAAAATACATAAAATATGGACATCAACTTGTATATATATACGAATCACTGCAGCACCTACATGACGACTAACACTTTAGAGATAAAGATAAGCTTTCTTTACCGTCGCATATATGATCAACAAGTAACAACGAACAATTCAAAACGAAAGTTACAAAAACATGAACAAACAAAACTAGTAATTGACAGGAATAGAGATATGGACACCAACTTGTATATATACGGATCACTGCAGCGCATTTCGTATAACCGAACGATATTTTTATCATTAGAAAAAAAACATGAACTATCAAAATTAGTACATGACAAGAATAGAGACGTATATGGCGAGCGTGCAGTCTCTTTTATTTCCCGGGTAACTAACCAGTACTAGCATGTTCTTCGTATTGAATGTAACTCAGCCAACTTTCAACGAATTGGCTTCTACTTCTCTTGTGACAAGGGTTTTTACTTAAGGCTGACTGGAGGGATTGTCACCTGGAAATTAAAATGTTGGTACTTGTTAGTATTTTTAACGAGATAATACTAGTGCAATTCTCACGAATAAGTCCTCAAAATTGATACCCCGAAATGCTGCAGAAGGCACTATTTCATACATATATTGTAATTTTTCGGTTGTGGTCCCCGGAACCCCCTTAAAGGAAGGGAATCCTTCTCCCGCACCAACCACCACTCGGCGTTGTGCGCCTCAAGTGCGAGGCATTTGTCCTCATTGTTTGCCCCCCCCCCCCTCTGGAATTTCTGGAACCGGGCCTGCTGTGACTTTTACACAGGTCCATACATGGATACATGCATCCAACAGGGCGCTGTTAGATATCTCTTACAACAACATTTTAAAGGTGATAACCAATGTAATTTTTTGACAAACTGAAGAATGAACAGGCAATTACGTGCAATTATCCATTTTTGTATTTAACTACTCATTCTTCTCGACTTTATAAAACATAAAACATTATTTGATAAACACATATAAAACTCGGAAATACAAAATACTTCCGAAAATATAGTGTACGCTTTAAAACCAAATTTTGTTGTTTTGACGATTGAAAAGTAATAATTATTCCGACTGTTTCATTGTTTCTTTTATGTAAACCTCAATCTTATATTATTATTTTGGTCACGTGTGTGGATTTAAAATTGAATCATAATTGATATTGTGTTATTTATAACACTTCTGAGTATCACGGATATGTGTGTGAGTGTGTAATAGATAGGTCATATTTAACAATAATAATTACTGATATCTGTATCATCATTATAAGCCTAATAAAAAACTGTGGCGATCGTTAAAACTGTGGCGAATCGTTATACAACTGTGGCGAATCGTTATGTGGCGAGTCGTTAGTATTCCAATAAGATCGACAACTCTGTCAGGACATTGGGTTTTGGAAATATTACAGTGGAAACGGGCGTAGAACGATATTGATTGCGTTTTTCTGTCGAGGTATACATTTTCTTAATGTTGCTAAAAATCCCCTCAATATTGATAAAATTGTTTGAAAATAGATTATTCAAAGTGGATGGGCTTGAACGGGAACTTTAATATTGAACTTAGTTTGCAGCATCTCGGATAACACTGCTTTTCGGATAAATAAGTTTATGTTCTTTCTTTGGGTGCAGTTTTTGGGTCTCACTTTCTAGTATATGAATGCGTTACTTTAGTAGCTTGGACCCCATCAAGAAAATTCCGAAAGTTCGAATGTTTAAATATTTCTGTATACACAGTTACACAATACACTGTAGACAATAAAATTAAAAACACTTCACTAAAAACACTTCACTTTATTTTTGGCAAATTCTACTCGGATATGTTTGTTCGATGCAGGACCACTTCCGAAGCGTACCATTTTAGGACGAAGTGTACCACAAAGAATATATAGTGATTTTTAATCTGTTATTTTCAGCTATGTAGTAGGTGTTAAAAACACGGTCACCTAATGTTGGTAAATAATCGGGTTAAATTGAATAGTTTTTAATTATACTAGTAACAATTAGTTAAAACTTAATTATTATCAAAATTGTTTGTTCAAATATGATTATCTTTGTTTGTCGACTATAGAAATATACTTTCCCGCGGTTCGTAGAATAGCGGGAAAGTATTGTCTTCTAGTCACGGTACGTTTGATTGACCAGTGGTCAGGCGGTAGTCATGAAAGATGTTATGTTCTATTTAGCCAATCAAAAGTTGTTTTGTTGAAACAAGAGCCAATAGAAATATAATGTAGAATTGTTTAGGGGTATGAAACGGTTCTGAAATCAGTTCTAGCGAGCACGCCGTTTGATTATATACAAGTTTCTTTTGAAAATTCAGAACTTTGGCTAAATTTCAGGTCGTATTATTGATAAATGTTTAGTTAGATTGATCATTAACTAAGCGCAATTCTTGCAAATGAACATATATTATGCAGTTGATTTGTAGGTTGATAATATACCAACCGCAAATGTAATTGAGCTACATAGTTTTATTAGATGTTAATCTTAGGCAGGTACAGTTTGCCAGAGCATTTTACATTTTAAAGAATGAAGTTTATCTCTGGGTTTTACTCTGGCCTGATAATACTTGATGGGAATTTGTATGAACGGATCAATTTATATATATTGTATACTGATATAAATAAGCATATGTTGAAATTGACATTGAAATATACTGTTTCGAACCAAATAGGTTCACCATCATGTCACAATAAACAGCTACAGCATGTGTGCACGCTAAAGGCCAAACATAACTATTTGTTGTTTGTTGTTAAGGTATGAATCAACACTTAGTGGAAATAAGACCGTATTAAATTTACCCTTACATGTTACCTGTTCTAATTCTTATACGTGTGTTGTTAATCATGTATTTTAGAATGAAATGCGACAGTATTTCATACTGTAATCATCTTAAATTCATTGTTTTTATACAGTAATTGTTTTAATTCATTATTTTATCATTGAAATTATATTCTTTACAGTATAAAAATAATTAGTTTTATATTGTTTTGTTTCCCTCTATATGTATTATGTGGTACACTTCGTCCTGTAAAATGGTATGCTTAGTCCTGGTACGCTTCAGAAGTGGTACGCTTCGTCCGACATTCTGTTTGTTCTTGTTATGATTTTTATGCCCCCCTTCGAAAAAGAGAGAATATATTGGTTTGCACATGTCAGTCGGTCCGTAACCTTTTTGTTTCTGATCAATAACTCAAGAATCCCTTGACCTATCATCCTAAAACTTGGTTCACACATTCACCATGGGTAGCAGAGGAACCCTGTTGATTTTGGGGTCACAGGGTCAAAGGTCAAGGGTGGCATAATGCTTTACAAACATCTCTTGTTAAAGTTTGACAATCAAATAACATATATACAATCATATTGCTATTTATATATCGGCAAACAACTGCAAATAGTGCATTTGTAACACAAATGTGTCAATATTACACACAAAGGGGCCAGATAATCGACTGGACATTTCGAACCAAAAGTGTTATAATAATAAAGCTTATACAGTCAAACCTGTGGTAAAGACCACTATTGCTAAACCTGTCTGCAAAGACCACCTGCGAACAAAGACCACTATTGCTAAACCTGTCTGCAAAGACCACCAATTTTATCTCCCATCAGACCATTTTCAATGAAACATTTATTTAATCTGTTAATAGAGACCACCTGTAAACAAAGACCACATTTTGCTGTTCACATGGGTGGTCTTTACAGACAGGTTTGACTGTATAGAGACATTTATTGGAACTTTACAATTGGTTGGAGTGATCCAGGTTGTTGGCAACCAAGTTCTAGTCAACGAAACTCCACTGTACACAATTGTAAATTTGACTAAAAGTTGCATAATAAGAAATTCATTTCATGAAGTATGTTATTCTTATTCTAGGTGAAAGTGACACCCAGGTGTGATAGCCAACATGCCTCTAACTCAAGGAAAAATGCATTCTGACCATGAGAGAAAAATCAAGAAAAATCTCAGGGACTTGAAGAAGGACATGGATGCAAAAGATTTAATTGACTACTTTATTGAAAAAGAAATATTTGATTTTCCAGACATGGAAGTTATTAATGGATATAATCCTAATACAACAGAAAATAGGAATAATGAATTTTTCAAACTTTTATTAAGAAGTGGGGATCAGGCTTACGGTGTGTTTCTTCAATCCCTACGAGAAAATGGTCAAGACCATTTGGCTGATATGATTGAAAATACACAGCTAGAGAACAGTGCCGGAGCAGTTGGTACAGGTAATGTGCCATTTCAGTGATGTATATTACAAAGCAGCCCTTTTTATGGCAAATTTGGGGTCGCTATTGGGCCCCATTCCCCAAAAAAAGAAGTATAAATTTTATCCTACTTTGAAAGAAAATACCTCTTCAATAAACTTATTTAAAATATTATTAGCCTTATAAATACCCAAATTTAGTGATTCATTATGCAAATTTCCCCTATCAAAGGATGTACCGTACTTCCCACTGAAAAAAATGTCTGCAAATGAATATTTAAAAAAATGACTCTCATGTCAGGGTAAAAGAACTTTAAGAAGTGTTTGTTTGCTACTTCCTTATCTACTTGCAGACTATAATATATGGCCCTCTTGATCACAAGAAATGAAGTAAAACAATTACTTATTAAGTTTCAATGAAAATAAATAACCTACGGACATGGCTGCCAAGGCACAGGATGGGTTTTCCTTACATGGCTTTATAGTAACATGTTTAAAAAAATTGGCCGGAATGTTTTTTTGGATTACTCACTTCCAAAATGTTATGCCTTTGCAATTTGTTAAAGAAAACATGGTTGGTAGAGGCGGGTGCTGGATCCTTTGTACAGCCTTTAAATGGTATCAATTGGAGTTGCCATTGATAGAAACGATATTGATGTATCATTGATGTTTTTCCGTTGATCGATACATATTTTAAAAAATTTATACATTTGAATAATTAATACCTGCCTGAAAAAGACAAAAAATCACCCAAAATAAAAATGGTAACTGTGCGCTGTCAAAAGACGATGTCTAAACCTACGCCATACCTGTGTTCAAGGAAAATAAATAACTGAAGATTATTCATATTTTTCTTATATATTTTGCAAAAAAACACATACTTTTTCATAGTGAGGAAACAAGATGTTCACAGTAACTCAAAAGCATCTAAATTGATATATCACTGTATCGTCAATATGTCTCATCCAATATATCGATGTCGTTGATATGCATTTTGCAGAATCAATTACAGCTCTTGTATCAATATTACTTCTGTTAGCAATACAGAGCCATCGCAGCTCTTTAGTCAAAAGACACATCTTTAGGCATTGTTTATTACAGCATGTACATGTACCTTGAAAAGTACTGATGAAACATTGATATGTTTACATACTTGTTTCAGAGCCATATGAATGGATTAATAATATACAACCAGCGGTAAAAAGTAGAAGGCTTAGTGAGAAAGATATCAGTAGATTGGCTCAAACACTCGGCGACGACTGGGAACTAGTACTTTTAGACATGGGCGTTAAGCAAGTAGAATTGGAACACAGCAAGATGGACAATAGTACAGCTGTGATGAAAATATATGCAGCATTAAACAAATGGCGAATGCGATGTCCAGATGTCTGTACTCTTGACAATTTTGTACGCATTGCCAAAGAATGTACACAGGCCACTACTGTTGATTGGCAACAAATGAAAATTATTGCAGAGCGGATGTGATGAAGTTCTATTATATAAACTTTCATAGAATCTTATATATTTCCTACGCTGAATTCTTTATGAATGCATTGTTGTTTCAAGCCTCTTCTTCTCCTTCTAATAATGTCATACTTCATGTAACATTATGTATCAATCTTTTCAACTGTCCAGTTTTTGGTACATTATCTGAATACATTTCCGCTCCTATTCAAATTTTTGTTGATGTTAAGATCAAGATGGTATTTAAATAACAGCTATTTTTGTGCATTATGTCACGGCGGGAATTAATTCTACCAAAACAATTTAAAAGGTAAAAATAATATAATTTTGCAAATTGGAGTACTCGCAAATTCGGAGTGATCTACAGTACCTGGAATTGTCCAAGAATGGAATATGCAAGTTCTTATGTTATAGATGCTATATATTTGTGTCTGCAAATCAAGTGCCAAACTATGATTGTTGGTCTGCAATACATTTTTAAAGGTCAATTCTCTCATTAATCATTTACTTCAAATTACTTATGCAAAAGTTTTGAAAGCACAGACTTTGTTAATAGTCTGTTTGAGATAACTGTTATTAAGTTTTTGCATAATTTAGTTCTGCTGTGCCTTGTGTATTCATAACTCAACATAGAAGTTTTATCTCTTTCAAAACTTGTAAAATATATGATTCCGTTTCAATGAATATCTCAATTTTCTTTCTTGGACCTTAAATGGACTTTACGATGTTCCACTTTTTTCCTTTTCATAACATTATTGCATAATTATTACA
Organism: Mactromeris polynyma; assembly: GCA_032209605.1. NCBI lineage: Eukaryota > Metazoa > Mollusca > Bivalvia > Venerida > Mactridae > Mactromeris > Mactromeris polynyma. Next base: position 939,850 of record JASFXZ010000039.1, on the reverse strand, counting down.
GCATATAAAAGATATTTTACAACATATTTCTATATTGGTACTAGCAATAACAATGCACTATTTTTGTTAATGTTTATTTGTCTGAATTAAATACACAATAAGAAAAAAAATGATGTTCTTTACCATCCTATGCAATAAACTGTATTATTCTTCATTATACCCGCACACACAAAGGTTGGGGGTATACCGGAGTCACTCGGTTTGCTTGGTCTGTTAACAAAAACTTGCGGAGCGAACTACTTCTACCGATAAAACTTGGAGGATTTTCATGTAACTTCTCACCAATAATCTGTGTAACGAGTTGTAGTGCATGACATTTTTCCCCCCAATCATATTTAAGATAGCTGACAGAGGATTTTCATGTAACTTCACACCAATAATCTGTGTAATGAGTTGTAGTGCATGACATTTTTTCCCCCAATCATATTTAAGATAGCCGACAGAGGATTTTCATGAAACTTCACACATATAATGTACATGATGAGATTCAGTACTTTCTATTATTTGAGCAAACTCAAGACGACCAAAGTGCTCAATGTGAGCTATTCGGACCTGTGTCCGTCGTCAACAATTTAGCTTGTTGACACACTTGGTCAGACTGTTTGTCTCAATGAAATCTAGGCCAAGTTCAAAACTGGGTCATCTGGGGTCAAAAACTTGGTCACAGGATCAAATGATGGAAAATCCTTGTGGATTCTCAGGAGGCTGCAGTTTCTACGGGAACTATATAAACTTGATCAAACTGTTTGTCTTAATAAAATGCAAGTCCAGTGTGGTACTAGGTCATGTTGGGTCAAACAGTAAGTCACAAGGACAAATCATTGAAAGTTCTCTTGAGGTCACCATGACAATGTACTCGGGTGAGCGATATAGGGTCACCATGGCCCTCTTGTATTCTGTTTGAGTTCAAGATCACTGACTTGCATCTGTATTGGATTTTGTCAAATATATGTATTGCGGCGTATTTATCAACTCTAGTGATAGCTCTAGTTAAACAATATCTTAATGAGTTCTGTTCAAATGATGATTTTTTGTGCATCATTTCTGTTATATATAAAACTACATGTTTATAAGTAGTTTTAGTTATCAGTGTTTGGTGTTATAATGCATTTACAAACAGGGTTTGCTAATATTTACATGAGAGCAGTACCTATTGCTAGCTATTTTTGTCAATTCTTGATATTTTCTCATATTTCCATGTCTCCAACTTTTTTACCACTTTTACAGTATTTCTTGTTACATTGTTTATGACAATGTACCCAAAACCTGTAATTAATTTTGTTTTAAACTTCATTGTTTTAGATTGGTTGTAAGACGATTCTCACAAATTATTGATCAGTTTCTATGACCTCTTCCCAGGTTACTTCCGGTGCCTAATTTTAGAGACTGGGATGATCATGGTAGAACCTGGCCCCGATCTCTCGAATTTTCTCAATTTTAGCTAAATCTCAGCTTTAAAATCGTCTCAAATTGATGAGATTTTCCACATCTTAGACCGGACTCGAAAACGTATTACAAGTCGAAAAATATGATTTTTTTAGAGATTCAAATAAGATTTGTCTCATTCTCAGTATCTGTTTTGAGCAAAATCTCATATTGAGCTAAGATTTCTATTTGAGATGCTTTGAGAGATTGGGGCCTGGTTGTTGATGGAGATCAAGTCCACAACCTCTAGAATAGGAATCTGGCAGTCTACCTGTACACCACTTGGCCTCCCTATGACCTGTGATTATAATAAATGAACTATTACATGCATAGCAGTGATTCACAACAAATTCTCTTGAACATGTAGCTCTTATCAAGTATAATTCTAGTGTTGCAGACTAAGGATTACTGACAATCTGTTATCTCATTGGTTGAATGTTTTCAAAAATTAATTAGGTAATAAAACAATTACGAGTATTTCTTGGGCGTTTGTGGAATTGTCCAAACTATCGCCTTTGATTAGTTAGACGACTTACAAAAAAGTTTCTGTATGCAAGTGCATTGTATGACGGAGATTTTGTCATCATACAGTATATCGACACCGAACATTAAAGAAGATGAATTATATTGTAGTTTAGAGACTGGTAACTTTTGTAGGCACTTCAGACCATGATTAATTGCATGGTTGATAATTATCTCTGCCCAACTCTACTTAGCATGCTTCCAATTAGAGGCATTGATATCAGTTCTCAGAAAATGATACTCACTCCCCTCCTGTCACCACATCGAGAACAAATGATGATAATTGACCAATTTATTTACCATGGCCTTCAGGAAAATATGTCCTTGCAAAGTGCCTTTCCATGAAGTACATTACATCAGATTGCATAATTATGATTCAAAAATGGTGTGCATGTGTGTTAAATAAATGAATTAATATATTGTCATCTTTGATCTCTGAAATGTTATTTAAGCTTCTCCGACTATAAATAAATTCTGTCAAGTTTATTTTAATGTATTGTTTTATTGTTAATGCATGAAATTTTAGTTTAACTGTGGATATAGCAATTGTATACGTGTTCACCCCTCATGTTTATTCATATTAAAGAGACAAATGTTAAGCATGGATTTCCTTCTTTTTTCCATTAGTCTGTAGTTCACGGTCACTAGATGTTTGCGAATATTGCCCCTGGTGTGTATGTAGAAGTGTAATATACTTGTATATACAGTCAAGGATGTTATCCATCATTCTTGAATGTAACATATACTAAAGCAAGGGGTTCCATTGGAGCCTAGAGTTGACCCCAAAAATACACAATTCTGGCTGAAGTTCAATTTTTCGCTAAATCATACATGTAATATGGTAAAATCAGGCTGAAATTATCAAAATGACCCTCGAGATTCAGCACCAAATGGAACCCCTAATAGCATGTTGTTTTGTAAAAATATGTACTTGCCAAGACACTCTCCCTAATGCAAAACATTTTATAAATGCATATTTTATTTAAGACTAAAACACAATGTACTAGTAGATGCTTTCAATCTGTGTATGTTTGACCAATTTATGATTGTACAAGTAGGATTTGTGATGAAGCCATTACGTGAATCCAGATTCCTGGTAAACTTCATGTGGCTGAATCAATGTAAATACATTAAAATATACTCATAGGACAGATGAATTATCAAATATTTATCAATTCTTTTGTTGGTTAGTTGTTTGCAAATTCTGTCACATAATGGTCAGACATTATACATGTATCAGACATTGAATTCATTTGAAGCCGACAGTCATGTTTATATGGCCATACCTGGTAATATCCGTAAGTTACTATTTGTAGTTTTTGCCTAATAAGTACATGTACTCACAAATACTCCGAATACATGTATATAGAAAGGAAAAGAAGTTATAATAATCTAATAATGGTATTTAACACCTGGTTATATCAAAACATGGCTCACAGTGATAGGCCCTAATTGCCAATAAAATTGGTTTGTAACTCAATACAATGTACAGAGGACAAACGAACTGTATTCAAACTTCTGTATTTGAATCTTCACAAAAATATGCATAAAATCCTATCTACACTCAAGTTATTTGTCGTTGTATCTGACAAAATTTACTCAACATCAATAATCATGCTTATCACTAGTTATCATCAGCAAAATGTAAAGACTGACTGTCAATGTCTGTATAATTTTCACCAGTCCACTCCTTGAGAATAAACAAAGCATCCAAAGAGAGACAAGGATAGTGAGGGCCTATTCAATGAATGTCAGCCAACGATACTATTCTACTTTAAAACTGTCTTTTGTCAGTAAAGGTGTTTGCTATTAACTTTTTAAATTTGGTTTCATGTGTACATTGAATGCGATACGGTGGGCCAGGGATACAAATCAAAACAGTTTTGTAATGTGAGCAACCGTTAGCCATAACTGAACGCATGGCTGTTCAATCTTAAAATGCAATCTTAAAATGCAAATCTTTAAATAAAACTGAAATCATGATGCCGAGTTTGAAGTAAATTTCATATTTACCGCAAGTAAATATTTGTGGTATGATTTGTTGGGATTAAAAGAATTTGTCAATATAATATGATACAGAATAATGTTCATGTGTTTGTGTCTTGAACAGCAATTTCTAAGTTCCATGCAATGGACAATGTACCTTCGATCAGAATAGCAATATCAAGACAACACATAGCAATCAAAAAACTTTATTGATAAATAAAGTTCAACAAATTCAATTTCTACAAAGTTCAAGATGTAAAAGAGAAATATTGTGACTTTCAGCAAACCATCACATTTAAGACATGCAGAACTTTGTAAATAACTGTGTACACCATGCTACTAATTCAAGTACAATATACATGTGCTAATAATGTCCGAGAATTATTTTTCATTTGTCAAAACATGCTTATTCAAGAAAATATTTCACAGAATGTCCATGTTATTCAAAAGCAAACTAACACCAAACACCACATAGCATTAATCTTATTCTAAAGTCGGCAGATACACCAAGTTAATATTTTTGAAAAGTATGACTCAACAAGATTTCCCAACAGCAGTCATATGGCTAAATATTTTCATCTCGACATATAAAAGCAACACACATGAAAGTCTTCCATGAGATAAAAATCGTCACAGTGTCAAATAATTTAACAATTTATATAATGATATCTATGTCTCCTAATTCTTCTTCTGAAGGAAGTTCCACACTTTCTGGGGGTACAAAATAAGGGTCAATTAATGGTAAACCAGCTTTTTCTCGTCTGTCAAGTTCTAAATATGCTTCCCTGGCCACCCAGTCCTTCATTCTGTAATAATAAAACAGTGTATGGTGATGTGTATGTTTCTGTTAATGGGTTTATCAATACAGCACAGCTAACTTTTGATTTTAAAAGATTACACAAGATGTACCAGTGGAGATGAAGGATGAGTTAATTGTATTGAAGTACAAGAAAAAGTTGATCACTTGTCCTGAACAATAGCTCAATATTTTTGGATTTATGACAGTAAAAGAAAAATTGAGTGAGTTGGGTTTTATGTCCCTCCAACAAATTTTCAGTAATATGGAATGTTTACTTGAAGTACATATGGTGCCGGCACACTGTGTGAGACACATGACCACAGACGTGATACCATGATGTAGCCACATGACAATGACATGATACCATGATGTAGACACATGACAATGACATGATACCATGATGTAGACACATGACAATGACATGATACCATGATGTAGACACATGACACTGACATGATACCATGATGTAGACATGACAATGACATGATACCATGATGTAGACACATGACAATGACATGATACCATGATGTAGACACATGACAATGACATGATACCATGATGTAGACACATGACAATGACATGATATAGACACATGACAATGACATGATACCATGATGTAGACACATGACAATGACATGATACCATGATGTAGACACATGACAATGACATGATACCATGATATAGACACATGACAATGACATGATACAATGATGTAGACACATGACAACAGACATGATAACATGATATAGACACATGACAATGACATGATACCGTGATGTAGATACATGACAATGACATGATACCATGATGTAGACACATGACCACAGACATGATACCATGGCATGATGACATAGACACATGACAATGACATGATACCATGATGTAGACACATGACAATGACATGATACCATGATGTAGACACATGACCACAGACATGATACCATGGCATGATGTAGACACATGACAATGACATGATACCATGATATTGACACATGACAATAACATGATACCATGATGTAGCCACATGACAATAACATGATACCATGATGTAGCCACATGACAATAACATGATACCATGATGTAGACACATGACAATGACATGATACGATGATATTGACACATGACAATAACATGATACCATGATGTAGACACATGACAATGACATGATACCATGATATTGACACATGACAATAACATGATACCATGATGTAGACACATGACCACAGACATGATAACATGATGTATACACATGAAAACACATTATGGCTTGATGTCAAACACGGGACATTCTGCACCGGGGAGTTGAATACACTGAGCCACTTGGGTGATTCCCTCACAGCTATTTTACCTATTTGACCAGATATTTTCAGATATTTTCTAATTTATAATATATAGATTTTGCAGCAACATAAAAAAGTTGAAGCTAGCTGTTATTCATTACCATAATGGCAATTCATTTTTAAATCCAGATAACCGATCCAAATGTGTTGTTCTACAACGCTTAAAACAGTTGGTCAGGTGATATTCATTTGCCATCCCAGCCAAGCATCAGTGGGTTTGAAAACCACCTAAATGTAACTTAGTGATGATGCATATATATGAATTGAATATTAAATATTTCCTATCATTAAGACATATACTTACTTAAAATTTGGTGCATACAACATTAAATAGCTTCCCATGACCAGTAGTACAGTAAAAAGGGTAAAATTCATTAAGTTGGCATTAAAGGTATCTTCTTCCCGATCATCCTTGCTCCAACCATATGATACCCAGTTCTAAAAATATAAGATAAAACATATTAGTAACAGGCTTAGTACATTATAACAACTGCTAATCTAATCCTGCTTCAGGGAATAGGGGTGGGGATTTCTTTTATTTTTTGAAAATAAGTCCCGGACTCCCAATGTTTGATCGCAGAAGACATCAAGTTGCTCCTGAGAGTTCAAACAAATCTATATAGACATAGTAGGAAGTTTCCAATCAATAGTGTATATGTCTGTGACCGGTAAAGGGTCAACTCGGCCCACTTCCAATCTCGCCCCGGTCCAACTCGGCCCACTTTTGAAGCGCAATGAAAAGGCAAACCTTCACACCTTCGGCATACTAAAGAAGGTGATACATGTAGTTACATGTATTTCATTTCATTTGTTGTTTAATTGTTTGTCTAATCATTTAATCTTCTAAGGCCTAAAAAAATGTCTGTTTCCTGTAACATGCTTGAAAAAAGATGGGTCGGTAGGTAGGGATTATTACATGTCAGAATATTACATTTTATCATGTGAATAAATCTACAATGAATTTGATTAACAGCGATGGCAGACATACATTAGTAAAATCTTTTTTTTGTAAGTACTTCACCAGGGAAGCATTTCATCTTTACACTTTGAAAATATATCAATACACTGCAGCTACATTAGAACGCTGTCGGTTATTGGGATCTCCATTCGTGGCTAACGATTTTTTTCATGAAAGATCCAAAAATTTGCTAATAAGAAGAAAACTTCTTCAAGATCTACTAGATGTGTTGGTCGCATGTTTACCCTTTAAGTTGAGACAAAAGCTTACAAATCGGCACGGAATGTTTGAAGTGCTGAGAGTCAAAAACAATGTTCTTGCAGACTACAAAGGCGCCGCGTCTCAACTTGTTACATCAACATAGTCGGCCAAATGTTTGATGGGCAGGGTTTTCCCGTGAATTTTCTTTAAGGGGGTCACACTGTTTGCCTAGGGGCTTCATTTGTGGGTCATTTGTAAAATTTGGGGGTCATTTATACAATTAACCAGATATGATACTCAAATTCACGACATACCGGTATGCAAATATTGTTTGTTTACATTTTAACACCTCAGAGTTTTACAGATGCCAATGCATTCACATGCGAGTTAATTGTTTGATGCCTTACAAGAGTGTGGCTACGAAAGTTTGGGCAATCTGGAGACACAAAAGGATTGTCTTGACAAGTTTGAATACATTAGACCATTTTCAATAAATACAACCACTGATCGCGAAAAAATGGTCTTTTAATCCTTACAATTCCAAATAGACTTTTGAAACGACCCCCAATGATGTTTTTGTAGTCAATACACATCGTGACCTCACACTGCGTCGACTGAATGCGCGGATGAATACACACAAAAATAGTACCAAGTTGACGGCCAAAAAAACATTGAAAATAATTTTCAGACCAAAACAGGAGCCATATTGGACATTGACTTTAAATGAAATTTCTTCGTAACAGTTATTATTCCGCGTCAATCATTTATTCCGCTTGAACAGTAGCTTATGCAGTCCAAGGTCGCGCTAGAGAAGATCAACTTGTCGAGTGAGCGCGTATCTGATGAAATTCTCACGTTAAAACGTCGAAGAAGATGCTATCAAACAGAAACTAAGATAAACAAACTGGTAAACATACCGGATTTCGTATAAACATAGAATATGGGCTTCTAAGATATTTGTTGCTCGAGAAAATATAGTACCCAACACGTTCATATTGTTTACCTTAGATTTAGGTAGAAAAGTGTCCGTGATCAATGAAATTTGGGCATTCATGCATGCACACCTCGGAAAAGCCAATCAGAATGCAGGGATTTGTTGGATTTGGAATTATTACGAAGTAACTACCCTGCTCTTAGTCTTACCCATTTCTGTATGAATTTAACGCATTTGTACCCTTGTGACGCTCCATGAATATTTTTACGGGTCATTCAGCCAAAATGTGCGCCAAAATGCACACATTTGTGCATCGGGGAAAACCCTGGATGGGCGATGCACATTCAAAATTTTCTACTCGCAGAGTTCTAAGGCACCGCGTCGTCTTCTAATTTCCGAGGTCGACCGTCGTGGGTGGTGATTTTGTCAATGATCATGAATGATGCACATTTTGGTATCATTTAATTGGCTTGAAATGCTTTATTAGACAGATGTAATATAGATACTACCGCGCGTGGTGCAATAACTTTAGGTCATCGCATTTTTCATGCGTGATTCAACATTTTAACGCGATGGATTATTCTTTTGTTCTGGTGAATAACGGATAAATATTGATAGATAAGAAAATATAATTAGGTATAATTATTAAATTAATTGTCACTCGCAATCTGCAATTTTCACATGTATTTTGTGAGTGTAACAGGAGGTCATTTTCACTGGTAACAAATAATACAAATGCCGCCAAAATATCGCACAACGCTATATTGGGTGGGTGGGGTAAGTTGGTATTCCTTCTCTATGGTTAATGTCTTTAGATTTTAACGCGATCGCGAGTCTTGGACCCCCCCACCGATCCTGTTATAATGGAGTTGCAGTGACTATGATAGTTCGGACACGACTAAATTATCGTTGTCATCACAGGCCAGAGATCACTAAATCTGACTTTTTACTTTGGACCATATTTTTTTTTGGTCAGCGGTAAAAATTTACGGTCGGTCGGGTTACAGGAAACAGACATATTTTTAGGTCTAAATTCTAATTGTTTAATTTTTTGTTATCTGTGCTTTATCTGTATTCATTATTTATGTATTTTTCGTTATTTATACCAATATTATGAAATAAATATCAAAGGTTTTCGTATGGTCTACCTCGTTTCAAATCTATAAAGAATAAAATAATGATAAAATGTGAAAGAAATACCTCTCATAACTGTTTTTGAGTAAAAACTGTGTGACAAACATGTTCAAATTATAACAGATACCAAAACACATTTCACAGGGAAATTTCCACTGCACTGCGAATCTTAAATGCACTAGAATATTCAATAATGTTTCCAACTTAGGTTTAATTGGTTTTAACGTAAAGATTAATGATCAATGTATCAAAATTCAACACTTAAAAGGTTCATATATATCGCCTCAATTATTGGACCAGGTTGGTCAGTGGGCCGAGTAGGACCGGGCTGAGTTGACCCTGAATCTCTGTGACCTCAGACCTGTGTATAATTGCGACACATCCCTATTGATCAGTCATTTTCTTTTAAATTTAAATGTCTTGTAAAAGATCATGTCAACAGAGGCGTTTTGACAAAATCAATTGGTTCTTACAATATTTTATCAATGAATGTCATCCTATGCAAAGAACATGTATGAGTATTGCGAGAGCATATAATTCTTGACCGTATCCGGTGTAGAAAGCATCAATTGCACTATTGGAAATGTATTTTCCCTGCTGGTGTTGTTTGATAGTTCAAAATTAGTGGAAAAATTGTCGGAAAGTGCTACGTGACATTGATAGGAAGCTGATAAGACCCTACATACCCGGAAAATGTCAAAATGTGAAATAAGGTATGTAGGGTCTTATTTATAGGACCAAAGGATATCCCGGTCCCACTAAAAAGTGCGACTAGGTGAGACCAGGTGAGACGAAGTCACGAAGTGCGACGAAGCGAAAATATACCTTTTATGCATGATTTATGATTATAAATGAATGAAAACATACTTATATATGTTCATATATACTATTTCTACCGATATATTACATTTTTTTTAGTTTTGAATAGTTTAAAAAAAACATTATGACAGCGTAAAAAGCCAACTTCGCAAAAACATGGCGGCGCTCTGTACAGATAACATCGTTGTGACAATTGCAAATTGTGATTATCACAACGATGTTATCTGTACAGAACGCCGCCATTTTTTTTGCGAAGTTGGATTTTTTAAACTATTCAAGACTGAAAAAAAATGCAATATATCGGTAGAAATAGTATATATGAACATATATAAGTATGTTTTCATTCATTTATAATCATAAATCATGCATTAAAGGTATTTTTTCGCTTCGTCGCACTTCGTGACTTCGTCTCACCTGGTCTCACCTAGTCGCACTTTTTAGTGGGACCCAGGATATCCTACTCCGAATCCTAGTTCCTACTTTCAAGAACTGGCTTAATACCTACATCTGAGGTACCAAATCAACTCTTTATTCGGCTAATACCAGGGTATCCACTCAAGCGGGGATATGTAAGATAGAAAACTTGGGATCTTAACAACAGATGTAAGATGTAAAATTATCAAATATCACAATAAAAGAATAAAGAGAACCTTCAATTTTTTAGGATCTGCATCACCGAAATGTTCTTTAAGGTCCTTAAACTCTTGTGAATTCTCCAACACATCTGTACTGGTAGGTGTTGGTACATCAGTTTTCTTTCCTGTCGAAGAAATTGCTCTTATATGCAGAAATGAGCAACGAGAACGAGCGTAGTGTGTAAAAAATTGTCGGCTAGGCCTCGCAAACCGTTGCAAGGTCGCCATTTTGTCCTACAGAAGACTGAAGAGTTCATTAATAAACACAAGGATATCTTATACAACCAAAGGACGACAGTGGAGGAAAAAGTGCTACCTATTAAACAACAAGAACCGAAAAGAAGAACCGTTTCGATTTCATCAACTAAATGACTTATTAGTTGAATATTCTACTAATAAGGCATTGAATACACGATTTAAATTAGAAAGGCAGCATCAATATATTCTTTTAAAACAGGTGTTATTTTTAGCCAAATAGCAGGGAAAGCATTGATCAACGTGAGTTTAGACAGGGACATAATAGCAACACATTTTAAAACAATTCTACAGCTGCATCGTGCGTCATCTCAGTCACGCTTGACTATTATGTGACGGTGGTTACATGCCAAAAGAATAAGTCGCAGGTTGTTGACAATCTTATACATCATGGTCAACTGGGCTTTGGTCCTACGTGTCTCCAGTGTCTCCTAGCCAAGATGTGCCAGCATGGACGACACACTACCTGTATTGTGGAATCTGTTCGTCGGATAACTTGCTGCTCTTCTCTGTGCCATTTCAAGCCTCCTGATGTTGGTTTTGGTGTAGGCCTATGGGTTCCAGACAGTGGAGCAATATTCAATGTGAGGCCGCACCAATGCTTTGTAGGCACGGGCCTTGGTTTCCTCACTCGAGATACGGAGGTTACGTCTGAGGAATCCTAGGGTTGAGTTACCCTTCTTGGTAATCTTGTTGATTTGAATGTCTATGAGAGATTGCTCGTCAAGTGCAGACCAAAGTATTTTGTAACATATTTTGTGTCTAGAATGTGGCCTTTTAATTTGTATAGTTGCTGGTAATTGGAGATACTGCACTTTTCTGGATGGAAGGACATATCCCACTTTTTCCCCATTCTAAGTCCTGCTGTAGTTTGTCGCAGTTGCTTTCTAATTTTCAACAATTCCCCGAGGAGGCCTTCAAACAACCCAACGCTTCTACAAATTGCATACGTTGCACATGATGTTAAAACTTCGCCCGAGTACCAACCTGGTTGATTTAACTTGTTTAGATTTATTGGTGTATCCCCTCCCCGATGTAGGCCTACATTGTGTATCTTATCAAGCAGATTTGTGTGTTCAAAGGTCCTGCATTGCAGAGGTTACCTGCTCTATACTTGGATTTTCTATTTGCCGTATTACAATACGTTTCCATATCTAAACTGTACGTGTTAGTGGAACTAATTTGCTTCGGGTGGAGGGCTTGATGTAATGATTAGGATAATCAGCTTTTCCCTTGTCTTAAAAATTAATACGTACTTTATAAGCAATTAAACTCAGAGAAATTCTCGAGTATTTTGCTATTTTTACAATGGTCATTTAAACTGTCATGCTTGATTTTCTTTTACAATGTTCGTTTTATTTACGTAATGTTTGGACAAGAGTGAAGTTAGGTGCGCCCAATAAACCAGGTATACCCTCCCCACAGTGTCATTTTGCCACTGACCGTTATTACTATCGATCGTTACCAATCATTTATGTTTATCCTACACGTGTGTTCCTTTTGCTTCGTAAATATGTGTATTTATATACACATAGTTTTTCATGTCTCCTTGTGCTTTTAGACTAGCTGTGCACATTGTAAATGACATTTTCTGCTGGACTTCATCATTCAATTTTCTCCGAAATCACTGAAATAAATACCCGACATCTGTGATCCTCAATCACTATACACAAAAGTTTACGAAAAAGGAAAGTCAATCGCCTGATATATTGAAACGGTGCCTAAGGAATGTAAATTATGCCCACGCCTATTTGATTTACCCCCATATGGTGACTAATCCTAGTTTTATAATTTATATGTCGGTAAAGTTTTTATATACAGTTTTGTGTTTAAAGCTGACCAAATAACAATGGGCCAACGATCCTCTCGGAATAATAAAGCAGACGACGGTGCATTTAGCGAACAATTTCTCGGAACTTTGCGAAGAAGTAATGGTAACAAGAAACAGCAGACTGATCCACACGTTTTCTGTTGCTGTTGTACAAAGGTAGACACATTTATTCTATCACACTGGTTTAAACTTTATGCGTCGGTGTAAGATTACTATGTAAACAATTAATACCAACGATACATAACCGAATGGGTTACGCTGCCTTTCTATTTATTTTCTCCATATCGAACTTTTTATGTATAACTGTCAGATGTGTATAGTCACTCGTTCATGTACAAATATTATTTGTAGCCTTTCCATACATATAAATATTATACATACATGTTTATTTACGTACACATTCAGTCATACCTGAATGCATTTGACGGATTCAGTTAATAATTTAGTTGTATCGGTTAGATTAATCAAACCAAGTTTAAATACATGTTTATCTATGCAAATATATGTCTGATCACGACACTCGTGTAATATGATTTTTTATAACTACATAGTTTATTACAACTTATTTATTATTTACAATATCTACACCATTTCTGTCATGATTAATCGTGTTATGAAAGTGAATTCACTTTGCAAACAATATCATTTAAGTGACGACATGTCTTCAGACAGACTTCTGGTAATTCTGTATATTCAGTTATACAGCACCTCTTGTTTATTACGAGTAATCGTTTCTCTCTGGAAAATATGTGTTTTTAAACTGCTCTTAATAAGTGCGCTACATATACAATCTAACTTTTCCAATTTACGTTCCTCGCAGCGCTTTGATTCCGCTAGGACATTGGAATAAGCGCACGATGCTGCCGGTGAGTATTTCCCTCTAATCCCGAAGATATCACAGTGTCACTTAATGGTGCACAAACTGAGCGCAAAACTCTATCCTCAGAATTATTGTCAGAGCTCCAACCACGAACATTCCAAAACCCGACAGTCAATTAAATTCGAAGATTCATATTTCCACGGCGTTGTCCGTATCCGTTACGACCTCGTCCACCAGCCCTGATCCAACATTGGTCCTGATTACGTGAGATGTTTCTTTCACTTCTGTTGTTGGTATGCTAGTTTTGATCGCGTGATGAATCATGATGATGATCAGTTCTGCCTGCATTAGCATTGTTATTAAGTAAAACTCTAGATCCACGCAAGGATAGGTTAATTACAATTATTCAAAGCACTAAGAATCGCCTTGAAAACGTTGCTCATGATTCTGTCAGATTGGGAGAGGTCATGTTGAATATACACTTGATCAGATGGTTTTCGTGACTTATGTCCTTTTTGAGCATGGTATTACGTTTATCGTCATGACATTTAAACCGAGCAATAACAACACTGGGTTTTCCAGTATTTGCTGATTTCCGTTTGGCATCATCACACTTAACATCGTTAATATGGAGGCCCTCTTTAATCAATATGCTAACTTTGTTTGTAGTATTTTCGTTTCTTGATTCTGGCAGGCCCTTTATAACTACATTGAGAGCAATATCATAATTATTCTGGGTATATGATGTCAGAGAGCTCACTTGTTTAATTTTCTCATTCATATCGTCCAAATCAGCTACAATATCTTCTTTCATATATTCATTGAAAGACTCAAGTTGAGAGGCCACATTCTTGCGAATACGTCCAAATTCAGAGTTAACCCGCTTATCAACGAGTTGGGCCACCTTATTGGAGATACGTTGCTCTAGGCCAGACTTCAGTCTGTCCATCCGCTCGGTCAATGCTGAAAACATCATTTGCATATCAGGGCGTTAGCCCCATGTCTTTAGTAACCGTAATTTTGGAAACAGCCGTGGCAGAGTTAGACACATTTGATACCACTCTTTGTAGCACTACGCATTACATGCATACGACCAATACGACCAATCAACATGTCGAATTGATCGTGACATCACTAACCGCTGTTCTACTTTCCTTCGTCTTTGATAAATTTGCAAATTGTTCGTATGGTAAAATAGATCTTCGTTTCCGAATCCATCGTGAGAATTTTATTTTAAAGTGAAATATCTGGTTCAAGAATTATTGTTGAATTATTGTTTAAGTGTTTGTGGTTAAAACTTCTTTGGTAAGAGCAGCTTTTGTTAACGTAAAAAGAGAAATCGATGAATTGAGGGAGGTCTATTTTTTATCGGAAACGAGTGCTCCGTTCGGATACATTTCTTGATGTTGTTGACTTCATGTTTGACCCCCGCCTAGGTTACTATATATATCGTCGATACGATTCATTCACAAACAATTTCCATTATCATTCGTAAAATTTGACCGCTCGCAGTTACGAATTCGCTATTTATAGACAACACCTTGTAATATCTTGTACCTGGACGCGCTCGGCAGACGAGTTGTAAATATTCTGAACTTGAAGTCGGATTCTGACCATTATTTTACTGCACACTGAATACTGTAGCAAATCGTTAAATAATAGCAGCAGATACTGTTTATCTCTGTTGTATGGTATATAAACAATTCATTCCGTCGCGGAATTATAAACCATTTCCGTGATTCCGTATTGTATTTCCGAACTGTACGGGAATTGCCGATATAAAATTTCTAAGAGGATAGTGTTCGCTCTCGTCGTCCCGATACATATTATATGCGTTCTGTGACTCGGAAGGAAATGGCAGCGATGTCTATGACTATGAGCCGAGTCTTCAAACTAAGATTAGATTAAATGCTATATTAATTACGTAATTTTTCGGCACAGTCGTACTGACATGGTTTTGCTAATTGCATATTCCGAGTTTTGTATACCAATAAAAACTTACGTTAACCACCAAGGCAATTTCGCGCAATTTCTCTTCAATTTAAAAATATTTGTAACCTTGAAGCAGATTGTTTAACATTTTGTATAGTGTATTTCAAGATTTATCCAGTAATTAGTAGTGTTGTTATTCATCACCACTGGGAATTTGTCCGGTGTTGGAATTAATAAGACTTTCTTGGTGTTATGTACCAGTCGCGAACATTTATATTGTTTTAATTAGATAAATAGCTATGTAACAAGTTTATTAACATGGCTGTGTGAGTTCACGACTTATGCAATAAGTAATTTTGAACTATATTGAAACAGACTACACTGTGTCTATGACTAATCACACTACGGAGTTATTTATTATGCAGTCACATTCGGAACACCTCGGCATTATTGTCTCTGCGGATCCGGGTTTGATTCCCACTTTTAGGCAGGTTATGTTCTTCAGTGACACTGGCTACGATAATGTCTTCCACATGTGGAGAAGTTGGCAGTACTGGTTGATAATTACTTCCAGGAAAACTGGTTAGGTCAATTGACCGCTGTATATGACTGAAAAAATGTTGAAACCTTACGTAAAACCTCATCAAATTAATAAAGGAAGGGTTTATGGAAAGGTATATCTGTTTCGGCTAAACTCGTGATCAAGCAAATGCCTGGGTATCTGTTTGACAGACATGAACAATATGCCGACACTACTAGTATGCGGACACTACCCTATTCATCGTATTTTGAACACTTCCGCGTTTTTAACTGGATGACAAACAGACAAAGTCAGATTGTGAAACGAAAATATTGGTGTCGCTCTCAACGGGTATTACACCTAGCTAGGGCGCACCAGTCTTTCTGCGCTTTCAGCGCTTTGATTACATTTTTAAGCGTAGGTCAAATTCTCTCATAGACCCACTTTCGAGTTCAACTAAAGCAGCGGCGTATGTAACTCCATTGTACTGTTCTAGTGCCTAGTTCCATAATTTCAGAGATTAGAGAAAAATGAGAAAAGACAGGCTATCAGATTTGTTACAAACACATAGCTATAGAACTCAGGTAAAGACACAAATAGCATTGCTAAACATGTTAATCAAGCCTGCATCACTGCATGGGACTCGCATGGGACCTACATGGGTTCTCTTGAGGGACCAATATATGCTGTAGATTTGGGTCCTGGATGGTTTCTGCATACCATTTGGATTGAGTCCCATACGGTTTATGCAATAAAAATCTAAAAATACTTAGGCCTAAATTCCGGGTGTAATTTTTATTCCCATATATATGACTGTCGCTTCTTTGCTTGTCACCAAAGAGCCGCGGCCGTGGTCCAGTGGTTACTGCGCTGGACTTGTAACCCGGCAATCCGGGTTCGATTCCCGGTCGCGGCAGGTCATACCCTTCCATGAAAATTTTCCTCCACAATCATTTGGAGAAGTTGCCGGCTCCTTGTGGAAGGGTAAGTTAGTACTGGTTAGAATTCAGTCCAGGAAAAACTGGTTAGGTGAACCGGTCGCCGTATATAACTGAAATATCGTTGAGAAACGGCGTTAAACCCGATGAAACAAACATTGTCACCAAAGACATAAATACAATGGTACAATGGTATTTAGGGTTTGGCCAAAAGACGTCTCGTGTTGATCGGAGTTATTCAATTCAGGACGAGTGCGATCTGCGTGGATTTGAGTTTATTTACCCTCGTGCACATGCATGAATTGTTCAACATGTCCCGAGCGGTATTCGGTCAATTTGTTTTACTTGTCTTAATGACATTGATGTCAAGTGTACGAAAACGCTTCAAAAGGAGTAAACAATTATTGTAGCATATTTAGTATGCCAAGAACACCCAAAAATTTACGCGAACGTGCGATTGGCATGCTTGATGCTGGCATGTCGACAGAAGACGTTGCAAGGCATGTTGGGAGTTCTAGTCGAGCGATACGAAATCTTCGCGCACGTTTAAGAACGACAGGACACACCGACGACTTGCCACGTCGTGGACGTCCGTGTGTTACAACGCGTGGTCAAGACCGCTATATCATGAACATGCATTTGCGCAATCGATTCCAAACCGCCACTGCTACTGCTGCTGCTGCTAACACACCTGGGCTTCATAATAACCGAATCAGTGGGCAAACTGTTCTTAATCGTCTGCGGGAGAACGGTTTACACGGACGACGTCGGATGCGTTTTAACGCAACGTCATCGTGTAAATCGTCTTAACTGGGCTCGTGTACACACTCGTTGGACACGACGACGCTGGAATACCGTTCTTTTTCGGATGAATTCAGATTGTGTTTACATCGTAGTGATGACAGGGTGCGCGTCTACCGTATGAGAAATGAACGCTATGGCTGACTGTTGTGTTCTTGAACGAGATTGTTTCGGTGGTGGGGGTTCTGTCATGGTTTGGGCAGCCATTGCCGATGGTTATCGTTCACCACTAGTCGTCATTCATGGCAATTTAAATGCTCAACGTTACCGCGATGACATTATCTCTCATCACGTCATTCCTCTGTTCCATAACAACGCCAACATCTCGATTGTTCACCATGATAATGACATCTCATACAGCTAGAGACACAGTAAAGTTTCTTATAACAAATAACATTGATTTCATTGATGACTGGCCCGCTACAAGTCCTGATCTCAGCCCGAGCACGTCTGGGATATTCTAAACAGACGAGTGGGGCGTCGTCCCAAACCATCTGCTAACGTCAACGAACTTCGTCAAGCGCTCATTCAGGAATGGAACAATAATCCAAAGGCAGAAATCAACACCTTAGTCAATTATATGCGCCGGCGATGCACTGCAGTGGTCAACTCAAGATGTGGCCATACCCGTTATTAAGTGTTTTTTTTAACCCCTACCTCACTTTTCTGTTAACCTTTGGTCATCATTTTTGCACCGAACGATGCATCATGTAACACTCTTTATACGCATATATAACAATGATTCCCCCGATTTGTATTCATCCAGCTATGTTCAGCAAACTTAGCGGAAGTTTCTTATTTTGTTTAGTATACATGTATGTATATAATGGCCCCAGTTGCGATGAAGATAATATTAAATAAGCAATTAATGGTATATAGCTATAGTTTTATGAGCTAGCAGGTATTTTATAATAATAAATGCCATAAATCATATGACTTATACATATTGTGGTCAAAAATATCAGTGCCTTCATTTTGTATTTGAGATCTTCGCTATGTTATGACAAAGTTGAATGAATTATTAAGTCTACTGTCATCACGGACAAATGTTTAACTTTTTAGAAATTGTATAAAACAGTACTGGCGGGTAAACTAGCAATATTAATCGGTATATTTATAAATTCTGATTTTTTTTCAAATACTACTTTAAATACTGAACAATGGCTTTATGGATTTACCTTCCGCACATGTACATGTATGCCAGTATTAACTTAGCATGATAGTAATTTACTATGCGAAACCACGGACATATAAACCACAATTGTACTTGTATAATTCTGTATTTGTTATAAATTTAGATGAAAAACTCCAACTCTAGCGGACGTGAACCAACTTACTATATCACGGATAAAAGTTACTGCTTAGCTACGACTTGTCTAGACGACAACGATAGTTATCAGTCGATTCGTTCAGTACTAAACTTCCGCATTGAAACTGAGGCTGTCAAAATACTGTCGCGATTTAGTTTCCAATTGTTTTATACTAAATCTATTCAACGAACTGTAAAATGAGCTTTGGAACTGCAATTTCCATATAAATCTCACGTGATTAGTATGTAGGGTTATTACAAAATCTGTGTCATAGTGCTGTTTGCCGAGGTCAGGTCCAAAACACTATCCGGAGTTCATATTAAAAACTTATCTAGAACAGAAACTTCACTTTTCGTGGTGATTAACTATTGATAGAATGACTTCTAGAACGGATTATGAAGACCCTGCGGCTAGACCACTATTCGGAGAGACACACCCGCAGGTATCTTGTTCATGATATGATATAGAATCTATTTGAACACATTAGGAATTAGGTTCTCTATACAAATCAAAGTACTGAAAGTACTGTTGGAAGGGGATTTTTGACAGATGTCAGACTCAATTCAAATTAACAGCGATAAAAACAAATTAATTTGAATATAAATTGAAGCAATTATGATAACACAATCAATAATAACCTCAACATGTAGAACCTACTGTATGACATTTAATTCATTTAAATTTTGCCAGATACACTGATTAATCAGGCTCAGGTGCCCTAAATCTCCGATAATTTCACCTGTCCACCGACAAGTTACTAAATAGATGGCCTGTCCAAACTGAATCCTACTTCATGCACTAAATCATATTTGAAAATACATGTAACATGGAATATAAATTCTGTAAAAATTAAAATTAAACATAAAAAATTGCTGATTAAAATGCAAAACATATCGTCGAGCCCCCTAACTGCGCCCCTCCCCTAACTGCACCCCTCCCCTAACTGCACCGCTTTCTTTGTTTTTCTTGTTGTCTCGCGAGTTTTGATGGCACATGACCCAAACCGTGTGAAAATAGTGATGTAATCACAGTTTAATAGTGTGTAAAACCAAAAGACTAGTCAAAATGCTGACTTTATAGAATGTCTTGGAACTATACAAATTACAATGATGGAGCATGAGTGTGTTTTTATGGCTAATGGGGCTAATTCTGCTAGGAGATGATAATTGTAAATAATCACCTTCCAATAATACAGATTTCACTACTCTGACACATGTATATGAATTATGATGATTTGTTAGAGTGAAACCGTGGTAACAAGTGACTCAAAACTATTACCCCCAGTGATGACATCTCTTTTTCCATTGACTGAGCTGGGCTCTTAAGATTTAATAGAGCGTTATCCCGAATGCATGAACACTAATCAAAGCTATACTGCTTTTGTGTTATAGCACAGACCTGTACTTGAAACAAACTATTTAAATGTTCTATATATATGGCCTATTTACTAAAATAAGAAAATTTTGACTTTATGATGCACCAACCTACATGTAGGTTAAAAATGAAGTATAGAAGCAGTACAACTTCATCCTGCTGGTGTGTAGATTTAAACTTATATGTTCTATAAATATTTCAGGACAGGATTTGTCATTTGGTGCTGGCGTCAATCACTGGTATTCTTGTTGCTGTAAGTATGAGTAATTGTATGAAATTATGACTTTTAATGAAGATCATCAGTCTAACCAGTAAGAGAGAGACAAGAACTAGATATTTTCTGACTGTACTGTATAATGTGAACAGGTCTGTTAACTATGATATGAAATCTGTATTACTGTTACAATGTTGGGTTTTAATTATGTGTTAAGTTCTAGATAAGGCTACTTAAATGATTCAATGAATATGTTTTCAGATTAATGTTGTTTAACATCAAACTTTGCCCATTTGCCTTTTTTCCATTAATGTACACTTCTTTAAGGATCATTGTACATAAGACTGTATACAGGGAGCTGCAGGGCTTGTATGTAAATAAATGAGATGAAATTCATGTAAGTGTCATGGTTTTTGAAGAAATTGCAGCAACTTTAACATGTTAAGTTTGCATATACAGGGCCCACACTGGCTTAAACAAAGTAGGAGCCACTTTGCGCGCACAATAATTGATTTATACATAATTAATGTCCATTTAAGTCTGCTATTAAAACCACCCATGGGTCGGACTTAAAGTGGTCTTATTATCTAGGCGGTCTTAATCTAGTGAAACCAAGCAGACTGGTTGTGACATTGAATGTAGCACACATACTTTTTTTATACTAGTATAATACAGAATAAGAAAAGCAACATGTATGGTAACTTTAATTCATTTTTATTCAAAATAAGGAAAGACAAAAATTTAATTCCCACATCAGGATGTTCAGTGCTTCTAATGATGAACTGTCGCTGATTACTTCAATCAATCCATTGTCTTTGTTACACAATAGCACACCATTTAAAACCACTGGTAATCAACTGTTGGGGGTCAATTTAGTGAATTTACGTTGTTGTTCACGCCTTCGCCGATACCGTAAAGGGGTTTATTGTATGTCGTAAAATTGTGTAAACAAGTTGACACGCGAGTTAAATGGCCTAATTAGCGGGACCTAAAACCGCAATAGACTGGATATGCTGGACGTATTACGGGGTTAATCGATCAAATTTTATATTCAACTTTCAGATTATATGTATTTTAAAACAGGAAATCGTCCAATTCGCCACTCGCAATTTTTTATCGCCACTTTTAACTAAAATTCGCCAATTGGCTCCGATTGCGAACGACAGCGTGGGCCCTGCATATACATTGTACTTGTTAAAGTTCTTGTAAGTTGTATTGCAATAATTTAGTAAATTTTAAAGGGTTCCATTTTACCTTGGAGTTGACACTTTGACCCCTGGAATTTCCAAAAAGCCACATTTTGACCCTC
Organism: Mactromeris polynyma; assembly: GCA_032209605.1. Lineage (NCBI taxonomy): Eukaryota > Metazoa > Mollusca > Bivalvia > Venerida > Mactridae > Mactromeris > Mactromeris polynyma. Next base: position 917,793 of record JASFXZ010000039.1, on the reverse strand, counting down.
AGGATTCTGACCAAGTAAGGCTATAAAATGAAAAATCTGGGGAAAAATTATCAAAATGACCCTGAGATTCAGCACCTAGTGGAACCCCTGAATTTGCCATTCTTCCTCGAGCTTTTGCAAATTTTATTTTATTATATTTCAGGTAACTCTAGTGAGTGCATTTATCTTCCCAAATTGGCCACCAAATGGTATCAACATATTTTTCGCTGTTGCCATGTCATTCATTGGAGTTTCTCATTTAGTTCTGGTAAGTATATCTAGTTTTTCACTTTAAGGACGGCCTCAGTTTGTGAATGTAGAAATTTTTATCAAGTTCTTAATCTGTGAATCGGTAGTAGTTAGTCTTTAATTATTTACTTCAAATAATACTGTCAGAGAAATCTTCAAGCATTCTACCATTTGAATTTTACCACACCTGACAGATGGCTGGACGCAATTCAAGCACTCTGATGGATAACATAATGTACAGAATCAATACTTTACTTGCTGTTTTCTATAATGTGTTTTTTACCAAAATAAATTATCTAAAAAATCTACCATTGAGTTGTGAATGAGTCTAGTCAAATTAACTTTAAAATGTCTAAATTCCAGATGTTCCAATTTTGCCTAGGTATGGGTTGTGTATATTTTCTGTTTCATCATTTTGAAAATAATAATTAATCATTCTGTTGAGTAGTTTTTCAGTTGTCTGTCATTGATTTGTTTAATCATTCTGTTGTAGGATAATGCTTTAAACTGAATTTCTATGTTTGATCATTTCAGATATATTGGTATCGACAAGGTGATTTGGAACCAAAATTTCTGCGGTTGATATTTTACAATGCGTTTACCATGATTTTACTGTGTGTGGTGGGTAACCTCTACATTCACAATATATGACAAGATGTATGAATGTGTTAACTTTCACAGAGGATGACATGTGTGTAATGTGGATAAACTATGAATGTACCTTTTATAAGGTTGTACGTTGCAGACCAAGGACATATATGTATGTGACAGACATGACATTGTGATAAAAACTGTTGTAAAATGTTCATAAACATATTTTGTTTCAACTGAAGTGTTAGTTGAAGTCATTATTGCTGGTTATCAATATTGATGTAAATGTTTTAAATACGTTGCGTTTTATATGCTTAAGTCATAACATAAACGCTAAACCACCTTCTTTTTCTGATTAAGTTTGTCGGGATCTTCACAGGTTATTTAGTCCTGTGCCGACTTCAACATTTCTCAAGCCTAAACTTATTATTTTGCTAACCGGTTAGCCGTTTAATCTTACGAAATTCCAATTTTTTCCAAAATGAAAATAATTTTTTTCCAATTAATTGTTTACATCCTTACATGTGAATGCCTAATATTCTTTTTTACATAAAAAAAATGAAAGTTTGACTAAATACAATGTAACATGCAATTGACCAATATTTATTTAAACCAGAACTATGGGGATTTGGTTAATAATGAGCTCAAGATTCAGGTCAATATCGTCTTATCATTTGAATTATATGTTTGCTATTTCTGCTGCAGTAACTTGCGATATTTCGTGCAATTTCTTTATCTTTTAATACTGTTTTAAAACCTATGAGCATTCATGTCTTAAATTGTGTGATTGTGAACAGCTTATTGTTCTGTCTATGACTATGTACTAGTATACACTTCTGATGAATTACCTTCAAAGTAATTCCTCAGTTCCACATTTGGATGACAGACTGGAAACGCAGACTCAGTGTCTCACATTTTGGACAAAATATAGCAATTACAAGAATTACCAAGTCTTGAATTTTTTTTTAAATGAATGTTATGGCCTTTGAAAAATTCACAAAATTTAGATGGTGCTATTATTGTCTTTGATTATAAAACAAATGTAATGGTACTATATGCATATTCTTATGTAGTTAACACATATTTCTGTTGAAATTTAAATGAAATGTATTACCTAAAGTTGTTTAAGATATAAATATTAGATGGATGTGAATAGAGTTCCTCTGAATATATATGTATATATGCATGGTGGAAGTGTGAAATATTTTGCCCACAGTTTTATGAATGTTGGCATAATATCTCTTGTAGCGTTTCATTATATTTGTTTACTGTGGATCACTTATGACATACAAACTATAACTGACAGTAGATTGGGCATTGTATTGTAATATGTTACTACCTGAACGTAAGAATGGCTTAACTTTTGAAGAATTCTGACATAGATACACCAGTCATTTATGTGTGTACATTTGTAATGTAAATAAGTATTATTATGTTCAGCCATCTATGGCAGGCTTTGCCTTGAATTTTTCAGAGCGCTAGCCCGTTGCTCGGCCAAACTACTAGACCAAACTTAAATAATTTATGAAGAGCAAAGTCACTGTTATGTGTCGGTACAATTTGTTAAATTTGTGGATGTGTTTTATTATTCTCTATTTTTAAGAAAAGTGTATTTTTTAAAATTAACCATATGCCTATTTGGACCAGCACTCAATTAAGCATATGCCTATTTGGACTAGCACTCAATTAAGCATATGCCTATTTGGACCAGCACTCAATTAAGCATATGCCTATTTGGACCAGCACTCAATTAAGCATATGCCTATTTGGACCAGCACTCAATTAAGCATATGCCTATTTGGACCAGCACTCAATTAAGCATATGCCTATTTGGACCAGCACTCAATTAAGCATATGCCTATTTGGACCAGCACTCAATTAAGCATATGCCTATTTGGACCAGCACTCAATTAAGCATATGCCTATTTGGACCAGCACTCAATTAAGCATATGCCTATTTGGACCAGCACTCAGTAATTTCTGCTAGCAAGAAATCAAAGTTACCCCGGGCTTCGGGTAAAGACAAGAATGGTTAATATCAAATTAATATTTTTGGACATTTGTTAGGATTTTGAATACAGGAAATAGTAATATTGTAGGTATAAAATCAGAAGAATGACTGCATCACGAATATTACTTAATACCAATGATTTATATTACCATGACTTTGAGAAATGGCGCCGTTATATGGACCATACCCATATAGCGCAATTATTCAATAAGCTTTCATGCATTTTGTTCCCGGTGGTGTAAAAGTTCAACTCAGACTACATGTTCAACTCTCATACTGATTGCATTATTATTGATTTCATTTAAGTAGTCGCCTGAAGTTTGTCAATTAAATTTTGGCAAAGTATTGTTATAATTATTTATATTGATTCCCTAAGAAGCTTGGTATGAACAAAAAATGACGATATGATTAATTTGTGCAATATTTTGTCTGCCATTGTAACTCTGAAATATTTGGTATAAAATCGTAGTTGGACTCTTATACCACTTGTTGATCAAATTTTACGTCTGATGTGTTTATGTACGCATGTATGGCAAACAGTTAGTGCAGTGTGTATTTCTACACGCACACTTGTACATTGTACTGAACACACTATTTGTTACTTGTATCTGAAGTGCTATTTTCCTTCTCTCGTTAATGATTATGTCGTGCATGACAACTTCTTTGTAAATGTAAATATCACATGTTTTATTTACCAATATGCATGTGTTGCATTATCTTAATCTGCTTAGTTATGTTTTTTCAGTAGAAAATAGACACAAAAAGCCTTTTCTCGTCTTTTTACCTTGTGTAACATTTGTTTGGTTAACTGAATCAGTTGGTATTAAAATTTCTACGCTCATTCATTTGTCAAGGCTCTCTTCAACTCTTAATGATTGCATATTGTATAGTAAATACAAGGCTTGTGATAGAGGAAATCGCATGAATAAGTACATGACTTAAGGCTTAATCAAATAGTTTGCTTTACTGACTGTCTCTCTGTATTTACATGCATCACTGTATCCTACTCATAGCTTTCATATTCTTTTTTCAATATATAACTTGGTTGCAAAGTTTATGTCTTCCAAAACAAACAATGTTACACATTTTTTGGCGCAGCCGTACTAACATGGTTTTGCTATTTGCATTATCCACCAAGGCAATTTCTCTTTAACCGAGCAGGGTTTGTAACCTGAACACGGATTAATAAACATTTCGATGAAGGGTACCTTACCTTACCGAAATCCACTAAATTTCGGTGAATTTACAGAAATCCATTTTGGATCTGGAGTGACCACCAATCGTAACATCTCAGCATTTTTTTATGTTGTACAACAAATCTTAATCTTCAAATTACGACAACAATCTTTTTTCAAGATATATCTTGTTCAACCATTATGTGTTATTTATAGGTGATTTTTCTGAGTAAATGCTGGAATAGTCTTAATACATTGTTTTTGTGTGATGAGAATGGCTTTTGTGTGGTATTCAGTGATATTATTGCCATATTTTATATGATAAAATGTTTATATATATAATGTTCTCATGTTTATGACACATGGACCTGTATATGTTTATCTTGTAGATCTAAACTGTGCACAACATAATGCTTTTCTATGTTGACAATGCTTAAGGTTGTTTTACTATTAATAAAAATATTTTTATTTAAAAAATTTCTGTTATTTGAACCACTTTGCCAGAAATGAAAGAAACATAGTGAATGAGAGAAAGTAGTGAACCATGCTGATATGCCGCAGTATGTGGCAGGTTACCCAGAATGCCGCATTATGTGGCAGGTTACCCAGAGTGGTGCAGTTATGGCTGTAGTCGTCTGCCCTTTTTGTAGCCGAGAATTTTGCGGTTAACCTGTTCAAGGACTGGGCAAGCATATGAGGTTGAATTGTTGCTATAGATGTGCATTTTGTTCATAATGTTGTCAATATCATTATGTCTCGCCCCACATACTAGGATGGAGAGAAATATTAATGCTGTGCTGTCTGTGGTTGGATTTCAATGAAACTCACACAAATTATCGGTACCAAGCCTAGTTGTGCATATTGGTACCAAGCCTAGTTGTGCATATTGGTACCAAGCCTAGTTGTGCATATTGGTACCAAGCCTAGTTGTGCATATTGGTACCAAGCCTAGTTGTGCATATTGGTACCAAGCCTAGTTGTGCATATTGTCAGCATTATTTTTTGAAGAATTATGGCCCCTTTGGGGCATTGGGGGAAGACATAGGTGTATGCAACTGCATGCTCTGGTTTGATCAGATTTGATTGATTAAATATTCTCTTTGAGCTTGGGTTTCCATGGTGATACATAAACTCATCTCTACTCCAAGTTTCAAAGTTCTGTACCAGATAGTTTTGATACATGTTACAACTCTTCGCTCCGACTGAGAACAGTTTTGTGAACATAAGACAAGACTATGTTAGTTTGATGATCTCTTGTTTTATTCTCCATATATATGGATGAGATTTAAGCACAAAATGTACATTCAAGAGTAATGTTATCTAGAGTAATTATCTACAATCTTTGTGCAGCTAGAACAATCATATATACACATAGTGTAAATTATATATACCATAAAACTGTACATAATCTGTAAAAAGATATATCCTGGGTTCATCTGAATATAACATGAAACTGTACTACATGTAGTAAGTACGAACAGTGGTTCTAAAGGGACACTACCAACTTAGTATACAGAACCAAACAACATTATAAATGTAAACCTTGCTTAGCATTCTTTAAACCATGTTTGACAATAATGAAACATGGAAATTCATTTTTTGAGCGAAGAAAAAAAAAGCCTAGCAAAAATATTGCCACAGAAAATAATCTTATAGTTGACATACAAAACTGGAAATGTCCCCACAGAAGAAAGTCAAATCCGATACTACAAAATGATTTTTTTATGACTACATGTTTTAACATGGTAACACATTGGCTGATAATAATTGCAGACCCACAATGAGCTTTAAAATCAGAAGTTAAAATGAGATTTACTTGGCAAACTGCCAATCAGTATAAAAATGAAAGATGACATCAATATCTAGAACAATACAGGTGAACAATGCACATACATGTAATAATGAGATATAATATACATAAATTAATGGTTAAATATGTATTTTTAGCATTTTTATCACTTATTTTCCAACATACCGGTAAGCAAAGGTAAGCATTTTTCAATCTGACTTAACAAGGTCAAGCATCAAAACATTACAATAAAATATCAGTGAAATTTAGAGAAATCTTACAGAGTAACAAGCAACAATGGAGAAATATAGTCGAACACATCAAGTATGAAAACTATTAATATGTACTGAGACAGGAATTGTTATATCAGTATAAAAGTGCATAAATCAGCAATAGCAATTTTAAAACAAGTACATAATAGTAAGCTAATATTATTATTAATAAAAGAATTCAGACAATCAATTGTTACACCATTAACAAGTTTGTTGAAGATCGGTGTTCAGCATTCAGTTTTGATACTTTCACATTCTGCAGAATCTCACACAAGTCAGATTTTATATATAAAGAAACCATTTATAGTATTACCCTGCAACTTGTAAATACTAAAATGACAAAATATGAGACAATAGTACACAATCAATGCTCTGAACTTATAACAAAATTTCACAAAGATATAAATGTGCTATTAAATAATCTAAAAGATACAAAATGAGTTTTCATGTTAGCAACTTATCAAAATAAGTGAGTCAAATATTCAATAATTCACTTGTAATATACAGTCTATGTACAGAACACATTATAACAAAACATTAACATATACAAGATTGCACTTTGTCTTCATATAATATATACACATATCTACACATTCACAAATACATTAAAACAAAGCAGTTCTATCTACACAATGGTTATTAACAAGACATATGCTAACAGGGTAGAAATAACCCACAAAGTAATGTGAACAGAAATATAAATACCAAGACTATTACAGATCATTGTATCATTTTTTAATCTAGTTTGATAGGCATAGTCATAACACATCATTTATATATCAATGAATGATTTCAGTACTTGACCCTGGCTAGGACACATTTTCTAACAACAAAAATCTGAAGTTATCTCAATACAATGTACATTGTATTATTAGAAATGAAACACATAACAAGGGGAGATAATTCTGTATGGTTTATATCTCAGTGGATATTTATGGAAGACGTAATTAGTACAGTATATCATGGCTTTTTTCCTACAGATCTACAATATGGTTATACTCTGTTGAATACATTCAATCAGGAAAACCTACAAATACCTCAGATTCAAAATAAACAAAATGGTTTCATCCAAACGCAAAATTTAGACCCCTGCTCAATTGTTAACTGCTCCATCACTTTGTCTGCATCTCATGAAAACAATCAGGCAATTATTTTACCATTTAAATTTCAGCATGAAGTCATGCAGATGTCAATGAATCATTTAATCATTTAAGCACTGACTTTTTGTATATCAGAACAAATTCAAATGCTGTATGGCTTTCCATGAATATTTACCTGATAAACGACAGTAAACATACAAGATAATTATACAATATAAATGTATCTACATTTATACACAATATTGATTGATTTTGTTGACACTTCATGCAATGGCCGTGGTATTATCATACTGGTATCAAATTAATTATGCTAATATTATGCATAGCAAAATTAAAACCACATGGAGTCTAAAATATGCGTGATTTAATAAATGGACAATCCATGTACAAAATTAATGTATACCTAAGACGATTATAGAAACATTTCTTGAGAGTTTTGTGCTCGTAGCAAGTGTGTTTCAGTACAGACGAAGTTCCAGGATTTGAGATCGGTCTCACTGCTTAATGTTGCTCAAAGATATACATGTACAACTAACAGCACCCTTGATGGAAAGAACAGCAATACAATATTAGTGATAGTTACATTCGAGAGTTCAAACACAATCAATATATCATAGTAGCGGATTGCTTTATCTCAAGTAAAACCTACAACATGATATCTGTGCATGAGCAATAATCTGCATAATATACACAACTTAATTATTAAATAATGTGTAGTCTATCTAGTATCTATCATAAGACTATATGGAAAATGAAAGTAAAAACTATAAAACGACAAATGAAGTGAATCTCTGAGTATTAAGAATATACAGTCAATCATAAAACAAAATAAAAGTGTTTTATATATTGCACGCAACAATTATATACCAGAAATGCATCTATAAGCCTATCTCAATTTATTATAATTAAAAAAAGAGCAAAGAAATTTAGATTCTGAGTTTTATCCATCTTGAAACCAAAAATTGTTGGAAATTATGAATATTTCAACAAAAAGAGTCCAAAGAGACCTACGTTTTTCTTTTGATTTACTATTGAGTAACAAACAAAACAATCGTACATAATAGTATAAAAACAAAAACTAATGAGAACGGAGCTGATGACGTATGACTAGATTTATATATCATCCACTGAGAGAATATATAAAGTGTGCAAATAAAGAGCACAGGTCCCTAGTAGTCAACTGGTCCCTGCCTATAAATAAAACCAACTTGACAATTCTCTGATGTGTTTGCATTTGAAAAGGAAACATATGATTGCTATTACATTCAGTAATTTGGAAAACCATTATGAAATATATGAATCCATGATTTTATCGACTACAGGTAAACACATTTTTCTCAACAGTAAACTGATTCTAACTTAAGATGAAACTATCATATGTTTGTATAAAATCAGTGATTTTAGATAAGAACATTTACATATATACATGTATTCCACATTGGAGAAGAGCATGAGCAGAACATAGCAACAGATAACATGTATTATGCAAAGATAAATACAATCTTTGAACTTGAAAATAAATGCAATATTGAACATTAGGTTGAAAGTTTATATATGTTGTATCTTAACTATAGATACATATAAATATCAGAACACAATGGCACTGCAGTATATAGTTGAAGAAAACTTAACAGTCTACTTGAAACTTGAAGAAGATTTTGTTGGCACATTATCCAGATTGGTTTCAAGTCGTCGAGACAAGTCCGGAGATCTAGTGGTCGGTTTCTTCATTACGGGAGGCTTGGCCTTAATCGGTGGTTTTGGCTTCTCCGCTATTGGAGGAGAAAATGTATGCATCTGTGACGGGGACATCTTCAGATGGTGCTCATCTAGGCTATACTTTCTGCCAGAAGATGGCACAGATACAGTCATTGGTTCATCGCGTTTTAGATTCTGAAACGTCGACATCATCGGGGAAGTCTTCAAGAGTGGCTCTGAATTCTTCTGAATATCTGAAGTGTAGACTTCAGAGCTAGAAATGTTTCGAGGCATTGAAGAAGCCTTTTTCAATGTTCCTTGATTAGACTTTGCAAATGTTTCTGCAGCACTAACTGGACTGTCCCTATCGCTTCCGTCTTGTGGAGAAGACAAATTTGATCCCTCTGGTAGATCTAAAACCAAGTCAGGAGTATGTTTTGATGTAGATTTTGATTTTTGCAATGGCAAACTCATTCTTTTATCAGAAGTCTGTTGCAGTTCCAGGGATCTAACATCTGACATGATTTCAGCAAGGACTGTATCCATACTAGTAATGTCATCAGAAGCACTTGAGCGATTTGATGTTGTCTTTTCGGGACTAGAAGTCTGTCGTTTAAGTAACTCGATACCTGGACCCAGATTATACCTTACTCCCTGGTCACTTTTTGTACTAAGTCTACTCTCAGTAAACCTACTGCTATCAGTGAACATTGACTGACTCATTAAGTTTCCAGGAGCTGTCGTTACATTGCCAACTGTTATAGTCTCCTGGCTATTCTCAAGGACAGTTTCTGTGATTTCCGTCTCCAGGAGAGGTTTTATTGTCGGTACTGACTTGCTGCCAGAATGGTCAGTGGATTTCGATGATATAGAGTGAAGTGAAGATGTAGATGTACTTTTAGCTTCATCCGATGAAATACTCTTCTTATCTTCAGGTCTGAAACAAACAAAATAGGAATCACTGATATTGCTGTGTCATCTATCATCTTCAAGCCCTAGTTTGAAGTCATATTTATTCAACAGGCAAATTTTATCAGTGAATCATTTATGCTGACTCATTTTGACTTACGAAAATAGTAAAGATCCAGTTTTGTGGCAATAAATAACCAGCAATCAAGTAATCATCAGATAGAGTAACAAGAGAACAACAGTACATCCTGGAGTTACATAATGTATATCTTGTTTGGGGGCTTATAGAACTTGGTTACAATGACCCAATGCTACAATTAGTCCAACCAAATGTCTGGACATCCATGTAAGAAGGTTACCTTCTGACTGTGTCACTGTAGTAGATTAGATTCTTCAAAGATTGAACCAATTTCTAAAGAAATCCCACAGATGGGTGCTTTTTGTAGAATTTGTCTCAGATAAAGTCCCAACACTATCTTATATAATAAACTGATTTATTGAAACTCAACTGGGATAGAGACAGAGGTTATTTGAATCAAACTACATGAACACCCTGTACTGGTGTTTTGCTGGGAGGAGTGAATGTGACATATGCAAGGCTTGAACCAACAATCTCCCTACTCCACAAAATTTCTACCCCCTAATAAAATTCTGGGAAACAATTTCATACTTACAGGTGTTTTATGGCAACGTAATTAGATGGAATAAGTCCTTCATGTCCAGCGAATGCTCCTTCCCACCATTCGATAGATGCTTTTGTATACAACACTAAATTATCTCCCTTCTTGAATGACAGCTCCCTATCTGTACGTCCTCTGAAGTCGTATAGGGCAGTAGCTTCGTACACTTCTGTATCTACAAGAATATAACATACATTGTAATACAATAACCAGTATAAAACATGCAAACAATGAGTATGGTATTTTTCTAAATGGCAACCTTTTACCATTCTAATCTTTCACCAACACTATCAATAGGCAAGATTATGACACGTAGTATATCAACCAATTGTCCTTAAAAAATATTCTTGGTATTCTATCAGCAGGTTGGGCATTTTAAGAACACCTTACACACTAGTAAATGAAATCTGATTCAATCAAATACTATAAATTCAGTAAAACAAGTTTATCAACAAAAATTCTTAACAAACACACACAATTCAAACTTTTTCAATAAATAAAATTTCCCATGTACATGTAATATGATAATGAACATGGTGTTTAAAAGCAACTGAATAAGTTTAGCAGTTTTAATGATGCTTGGTCGGACCAGATATGGACAATGACAACAGTTTGAAGATTCATATACAAGCATACTAATGAATAGGGGCAGTTGTTAACAAATGAAAATAAAAAGGAACATATTAACACAAAGTCTATTTAGATGCAATACTAATTTCTACTTTGCTTATATCATACGATGTACAGGGGTGATAACACATTAATATTCATTAATAAATCATTGAAACATATGTGATAAATAGAATCCAGCATCTGAGTTAACATTTTCACAAGTTTATCAAATCTGATGGTCAAAGTGAGGCAATACTCAGCATTCATATCAAACAACTAGTTTCATAAATTCAAACCACCAATCATGTTCGAATCACTCTAGCAAATGTACCGGTAAATGACATATCTGTATAAGAACTTAAAATTGTACCACATACTCAATATTATCACCCCTGAACACTAGAACATTCCAAATTAAAAATACAAGTTTTTCTAGTTTTGTCTGATAACAACACATGCCTAAAACAGAAATGAAAACAAAACAGGAATATAATGAATACGTTAAATGAATCAAGTAGGTCTACCAAAATTCTCCAGTTTATAACACAGAACTCAGTAAGTTATAGTCTAATAGTGTATAATTAGTCTAAGCATTAGCATTTCTTTTTAAGCTTCCTTCTTATATAACACAACTTTACTGTACATAAGACACAAAACGTTGGGGTAACAGGTCAGTTACTGAAGGCAACCTTAAGTTATAGTTCCTTGTGATAACAATAATCTTAGATAAAATTTTCCACATCAAACATAAAATGAAACAAAGACCACAACAGCTGTAAGCCATCTCTACTCTTTCCCCTAAATGCACAAGATAATCAATACAAGTATCCAAATTAAAACAAAACTTGAAGATTTCTTTCTCGAAAGAGCTTAAATTTTGTTAAAACATGTCAACTGTCTAGGAAAACACAGAAGTGACATGTTTGTCTTATTGTAAAATGAAGTCTAGAACATTCCAGCCCATTGCATTTACAAAAAATTAAATAACTACAGAATAATATGGAGTGGTAACATTTTAGGTAAATAGTAATATTTTAAGTAAAATAATCTCAAATACTCAAATAAATGTTACCGAAGTTTATGAAAGAACTGTCAAACTTAAAGTTGCCTTTTTTATCACATGACAAGGGTTAACAATAGTATTCAACATTCACCAATACATATCCAGCTTACCCATCATTGAATCTGACATAATATGAACAACAAAATATACATTAGCAACTGAACTCTGCATACAATATCTCTATAAACATAACATGAAGTGCACAAAAAGGGCCTTGCTATAATTAGGACCAGAATTCCCTGTACATGTATACATTTATAGGCAGAAAAAAACTCCTTTATTTCATGATACAGATTTCTCCTGCAAGTCTGAGCAAGACGATGGATGACCAAAATCCACCACCATTTTGTCTCATCACAGTACGGCTTTAGCAGCAAGTATATTTTACTTCTATGGTGAATAATTTTTCCAGTATATATACACTGACTAACAAAGGTCAAAACTGCTTGGAAATGAGAAGTTCCTTTTATTGCACACACATACACTTATTATATTCAGCATGTATTGTATTTCATGTATGGACACTTATTTCTGTTTCTGATTTCTCATGATGAAGTACTACCTTCCACACAGGAATAATACATCTTATGTGTAAGGTGGGAATTACAAGTATACAACTCTTTGCTGGCTCTATCTGGCTAACCACATAACTATTATTTTACATACAAGTACATTGCACTAAGACTTCTGAGTGGGTGGGGGATTATAATATAACACTGCCTTTCTTATACATCCAGTAACAGTTTGCACATATCTGAATATAGTCATACCTTTATGAACTAAAATAATAATATTATAAGAAATGTATTACTAAACTAACTCCCCAAACACTTGTATAAAGTCATATCCATTTTAACACATACAAACTAATTTTTTGTCACCTTCACAGAATGGTATTTTTTTCATGTTAGTCCCTAGTTTTTAAATGCAGTAACCATTATCAGAAAACTTTATCTTTAAGTAAGATCATTGCCAACATGTTTCATTGTGTGATTGCAACTACAAGTAATGTTGAAACAAAATTAGTTGAGAATACTGTCATTGTGTACACAATGTCTATTGGTCAATATTTTCCAAACCCTTGTTTTCATTGGCTGACCACCTAACAAGTTTCTACTGTCCATAAGTAAATAAAAGCAGACTATAGTTTAAACAAATGTTACAAATGACGGTCACCTACAGATTTCAAAATGCTGTTTTCATCCTTTTTCCAAACATTATACAAAAATATATAATATTCTTACATGACCAGAGGTTTTAAGTCTGCAAAAAATAATTTCATATCACTAAGCACGAGTTCCTATAATCCCAGAAATTATGGAGTTCCGAACCCTAAATCACTGATACATGATGTACGTGCACCCAGTGAATCTGATGTTCTACATAAATAGACCTACCTTCATCATCATCATCACTCTGTATAGAACTTTCACCTTCCTCCTCCTCCAAACCATCGAGAGAATCTTGTCTGAAATCAGTCAAGTAAAATTCATCAATCAGAAATTCAGTAACAGTGATAATGATAACACTAAACTTTGAATTTTAACAAGAATATATACATTACAGAGTGATCACAAGGCACAATGCTTTCACTAATTGAATTAAATGTTATTGAATACAGAAAACACACGGATGACAGTAGCACAACACAATCAGACCTATGTAGAAAGTCACCTCATTTCAACTATCACGTCATACTTAGCGATAATTTCCTATCCCCCAAAGTAATAACAGATACCAAGGACACATACCACAATGCATTATTTTGCCACAGTTAAGCATTCAACATCTCCTGTGGCAGAGTTATTAAGGCATCTACCTTAAGAGCAGTATGCCACAGGTTCAAATCCCAGAAGGAGTCACTTCCGATATGGTCAGTTCGTGAGCCACCAGCTAGGTAAATAAAGGTTACCATTTGCCTACATGCCTGGCATTAAGGATAGGAATCGGGATAATGTGCTCTGAAAGAAGTTGTCACTTAAGTCAGAACTGGCTGGCCCTTTAAACAAAGGTCACACTATAATAAATAAACACTTTACTTTCAACACAGATTAAGAATAAAACCTACCCCATATCTACAATACATTTCTCATACACTTCGCCTCCATCACATGGAAATATCTCGTCCTGGTTACGTATAATCGTCTTAATGACTTCATTAACGTTGGTCTGAAATGTCACCTGGTCCCTATCTGGGGGAATTGGGATCAGTGTGGGCCCAAAACATATGGCAAGATTATATGGGTCCATCATATTCTCATCTGAATATTCAGACAAGCTGAAAGAGAAATAAATCATATAAAAACTGTTGATACAATGCTAATACATATTAAATAGGTAAAATCATCAAATAGTTGCAACTTGTTGTAATATAAGCTGTGCTGCCCACTGATTATGCTAAGTGTATAATAAAGGAATTATTTTAAATCCAAGGAAGGGATGAAAGCAAACAACTCAATTCATTGCATTGGGTATTTTTGACAGTAATTGGCATCAATAAATTTCATTTCAAGTTTAAACAAATGTTCACTCTATACAACCATCAACATACACAATTATCATTTTTTAATCAATATTTGGATTATTTCAGCATTTCTCTGTTTAAACAACATAAAAACTGTAAACTCAATATTGTCCCCTGCCCCAACTACATACCGGGTACAACTTACATAGAAATCAATTTAATACTACATAAAAATGTAATACATAATTACATTTCTATACATCATACATGTAAGTTATATCTCAGAAGTAGTGGACTTATATAATAATGACTTACTGATTAAGGAATGCAAATAAATATCTCTTAACTACGATGATATGTCTTGGTAGAGTCAGAAGCAATTCTTTAATCTTGTCGATCTTAGCTTGTTCATCAAGTCCTGAAAAATACATGATAAATGTTATTTAAAAAGTGTAGCTATAACTGGCGTCCAAAATTAATTAAGTATTTTTTTAAAAGCCATATATACTGACAAAACACATGGGTAGGGAAGTGAATATGCATACATTTAATGAACAAACCATACGCTAAATTCTTCAACTAAAACCTATGACAATATCTCATATCAGTTCTTATATAAAAGTGAGCATGTTTTGCAAAACTCAACTCTGTATCTCAACTTATGCTATAAAGACAATGGTATAAACATTTTAACTGAATGCTTCATTCCTGTTGGAAATAAGTTGGGAATGGAATAATTTCAACAGAAATGTCTTCCATTCATCATGGCACTAAAATAACGTATCTGAAACATTCGGGACTAAACACACAATCCATGGATTCCCACTTGACTGTCCATTATAGCCTGCAAATAAAAGTCCCATACACATTCTCCAATTTCACCAATATTAATAAGAAATCTCTTGACAGGTCTAGATGACTGACAAAGCCCAGAACCGTAGATAAACCAATAACCAGTACTACTGGTCCTAAACAAGCTAACAAGACTCAGCAATATAAACTCTAATACTTACTACTACATGCTATAAGTTCATCAAACAATGGTAACGGGAACAATGGTGGTTTGAGTTCACGGAAGAACATTTTGAGCACACCAGCAGCAGAGTTGATTTTTTCACACGCATCATCTTCATCAGCCAATGGATCATCACCTGTACAGTAACAACATTGGTCAATCATTCTGTATAGCATTCAGTTATATACAGTAAAACCTTAATAATAAGACCACTATTGGGACTCTTGAAAAATAGTCTTATTATTCAGGTGTTCTTAATATTTAGGTTGAATAAAGAGTGAAACAGTGAATATGGACTTCAAAATTGTGTTCTTAATTTCAAGGTGGTCTTAATATTGAGGCGGTCTTAAAGTGAGGTTTTACTGTATACAACATTTCCTTTTGTAATGCTAGATAATTAAGCTTAAATTACTAATCATAATATAATAAGTTTCCATACAAAATGATTCAATAGCATCACTAATTAAGTTGCACAATTTAACTTGAATATTGACCAGTCAACTTCCAGGATGTTAAAACAGCGTTACAAACTTCTAATTTCCTATGTGTTGTTCAAAGATCATGTTCATCATATTACCTTTTTCAAATGCATTTTTAAGATCATTGATTTCCACTTGTGAACCTGGAATTCTGAAGACTCCTTGGTGATGCATTCCGTACAGATTCAACACTCGTATACAACTTTTGATGACGGTGGGTATCTCAAGTCCAGTAGCCTGAAATCATAAACAACCGTGTATGATGTTTTAGAAACAAACTGAAACGAAGGCAATCAAGCATCAATCTGTCAAAATTTGGAAAATGGCTCATTTCAAAAGTGCTATATTTTCTCTAAAATACAACATTGTACAGCAATTTCACAATTGCCTGACTTAAAACTGCTGGAATGTTTCATTGCACAGGTACATTAATACATGATTGTGATTGAAAAGGTTCATTGTATTTTAGTATATCTATCACAACAAGGTAAGCTTCTTGACCAGTCTTACCTATAATGTGAGATTACATCAATAATTTTACCCGGTTTTGACTGACAACTTTGAATCAACTAAACTTAAGTAAAAAGTTTCATATCATGATCTCAATATAAGATATAAAAAAGAGTAAGTACAATGTATTATTCCATTTCATAAAGGCATAACAATCAATTTCTCACTCTAGTAGGCATAACAGTTCACAGAACAATACAAATTATTTGTATGATGCAATGTGACTGAAACAGTGTAGTTGCTGGCAAAAATTCAGACATCCACCGATAAAATGGAAGATAATGAAGACAGTATTTGTTACTGTTACTTTCAGACGGGGAAATGTGTCTTAAATGTTCTTTTTATCAGCATTTACATTAAACATCACGCCTGCCAAACATACTATAAGTGACAGATACAACGTTGTTAATATCTTCAATGATAAGTTGTACTTTTCGGGGTGACTGTGCACTTTGTATGTGGCTTTTTCTGCTTGACTTCTTACTTAGTTTTGATCAACCATGTGGCATGATTGGGACTTTATGAAGTTTATAAAAGAATATCAGAGGGATAATAATTTTACTCAAGATGCAAACATACCTCAACGTATTCTTCTAAGTTACCACCAAATAGTTTTGGTTGACCTATTTGTGGATTGCGACCAATTCTACGCTTCTTTGGCTTAGGAGGTAAAGATGGTGGCCTGAAATCAAGATTTAGTGGATATAATTATTAGCATTCCATTTTCACTTCATGCAAACATACTTCTATCATATAATAACCCAATTTGCATCTGACGGAAAAACACTAAAACATAATAGCAAAATTTTCAAATTTTGAATATGCATGTATATATGAACACTGCTATGGGATTTACAACCTCTTCTGTAAGTGAAGTCATTTCAAGAAAAATGTGATGTCACTATTTGCAGAGAGGAAAAAAAATATTTATTCCATATGGTCATTTAGTTTTCATATTGCCATGTGGTGCAAATATTGCTTACTGTCAATGATGATAAATGATAAAAAATAAACTGAGAAACCTATAACCTGAACTATCTCGGGTGTGTTTGCTATATCACATATTTCTGCCTCAATAAATGCTTATATTACTCATGCTGGACTACTGTTCCTTCAGAAACAAACCTACGCATGTGAATGAAGACACTTTTGAAACATCACATAAATTCAACAGAATCTTTTATCATTTTTTTACCCACAAACTTCAGTCACTTAAACCACTAATAAATGCTGGAACAGGTAAAATCTATTCCAACTATACCATACATAATATCAGTCCCCCACAAACCTGAGAATTCAAGTCAATATATTGGACAGCCATGTTACCAGGTATATGAAAACTGCCCGCGACATTTATGACACAAATCTTAAACATACAGTAAGTTAAGTATACCAAACATTTTTAAATTCAAGTTCATGTAAATATCAGTTCATGTAAATATCAGTTCATGTAATTATCAGTTCATGCATGCCAGATCTATATTATATATACAGTTATTTTTAACATGACTAAAGCTTATAATTCCTCATGCAACGATTAAACTGTCAACACACCAAGTGCTGGATACAAGAACAGAAATGTCAATAGCCTTAAAATAGTTGAACATGATAAAGTACATGTAAGAATTATTAGATGATATATGTAGTCCTCTTATAAAAGAAAATACTGAGCTTATACTAGCATTTAACTACACTGAGCTTCACAGCACTAGTCTCTGTCGATGGACTATACCCCCTAATCTCTGTTAATCTTTGCTCGAGCTGGTGAACAAAAAAACTTGCCATAGCGAGGAATAGTCTGAATTAGGACTATACTTAATTAAGCTATTAATCAGGTTGGGTCAAAACAAATCACGAGTTATTGTTAATTGATTCACAGAAAATGAATATCAACACGAAATCATCAAAATTGGTGCTGTTAAAAAATGAACATTATTTTTACCATCATGGACACTATTTAACAACATGCATTAAATCCCATTACCAAAACTCTTTTTTGTTTTAGAAATAAACTTAACATCTCTGTTAGCTAACATGTTATTTCTATACCCCACCAATCAATAATCAATTACCCAAGACACATTTCTGGGTCCCATTCATCACTATAGGAATACCCATTTATTGTATCGTCTGAATTCTCCGAGGATCTAGGTAGGAATAACAAAGTATATTTAAAATTAATGTTATGGATTACAGTTACATGTCTAAACATGAAATATCTTAATGCATCTGTGTTTGATACAAACATTTCCTAGATGGGCTTAAAGGCATAATTATATAGTACATGAATCAGACTTGACCAATACCACAAGCAGAAACATGAACATAATGAATGAATGAACAAAAAGTCTATATACAAAAACTACAACTACATGACTGGTTCCACACACTGATCTGCAGTAGCTAGATGTGTCCATAGGAGACGGATGCCCCCCACTGTGTTTTTAATCGAAACTAATTTTTCAAGTAGAAAAAGGGCCATTACTCCTCCAAAAATTGGTGGGTTACAAGCGAAATTTAATTTGACCTGTATTTTATTATCCTATATGCTTATGTGTCCAATATGAATTGAATCCATGCATCCATGCTGATCAGAAACCAATTGTTTGCATGGACAGATGCACAGACAGATGGACAGGGGATCCACTTTATGCCCCTTCGCCATTCTTCAAACAAATACCACATCCGTGGTCACAAGGAATCATTCATAAGAAACACAGCATTAAAAGATCATCTTTTCCAACACGTACATGCCTATAACTCTAAGCAGCATCTTTAACTGCTTTCATGAAACAAGATGACCAGTCATTTCCCTAAAACTCTAAAACTGACAGTCCAGAATATTTAGCAGGGGATAACAGGGTTGCTGGAGTCACTATGACTTATGTTATGTAATATTTTCCTTGAATCTTGGAGATTTCTAACACCAATTCAGACAGGCTGAAATCCTGAACTCAATTCCAGACCAGAAAGTGACAGAGAAAAATGGCAAAATAATGAAAATTATAAGTAGTGAAAGGTTTTTGAGCCCACGTATTAAACAAAAGAAGGGAGGAGTATCTAAATTTACCCTTCTTTGAACCTTATTAAATATAACAACCACAAATCAGTAATAACAAAATAAAATGCATACTGTGCGTATACATGCTACAATGTTTCTATAATGAACCATAGTAGTTACATATAATTCAACAAGCCAAAATATACATGTATTTGATTAAAAGTGAGAGGCTTGTAAGGGCTTATAAGTAACATTTTCAACTCATGCACATGTGTTCATTGCCACTAAACAGTGATACAGAATTATAAGTGAAGAAAATGAGTACAATTAAAAGAATCTAAGTTCATGTCGCAAGTTTAATGCATTTCCATAGTAACTTGAAATCTACCTTTGCAGATGCAACCTGTTGAATAACTCCAGCAGAACCATCTGCTCGGAGCCAACTCTGAAACATGAATGTCACCATTAACATCCCTACATAGCACATTGACACAATACAACAACATAGCATGCTATCTGTGCTAAACCAAAGTACTGTCAAACGCATGACTTACTATACTAGGACTTTGCACCAAAAATATCTTGTAATGTACAAACATCTTCTAGTTTTACGGCCCCTAAATTGTGATTTTGTTGCAAGCCAATAAAAACGTTTATATACACTAACAGTATTTAAACATTTCAAGCCATTACCATAAATGCTAGCTGTGAATTTCACTGATTCACTGACAGATATGGTGAACAATTACATCAAAAGCATTACAGCCATTAGCAGTGGACAGCAGCACATAAGATAGAACCTGGCATCACATTGGACAGGATGACTGTGTAAGGCACATGATTCATCAATAACTCCAACAAGAGAGAGGACACCTCCAAAAGTTAACATGAGAGCACAAAATGTCAACAGAACAAAATACACAGTTGCCATGGTATCGGTTAATTTCAATGCAACAAATGCATTATAACAGAATAAAATGTTTCTGGTCGTTAAGTCTCCAAACTTGATATCTCATTCAGACATCAATCCTGCCAATACGTACAAACATCAATCAAGTACATGATGACATCAGCAAGCCAGCACAAAATTTAACCACAACAAAACATGCCTACAACACAACATACAATGGCCAGACTTTCTGAAACCATGACACTGTAAAAATGCTTGACAACATAAGCGTCATCCTTGACAAGAAGTACACAATACTGCCCTGTGTTCAGGAAAGATGTTTGTGGCTAATGTTTCACAATGTTTGCAATTTGGTTCCCCAAGTGCAGTGAATGTGATGTGGTGGATCAGGGATACAAAACGAAACGGTTTTGTAACGTTCGTAATTGTTAGCCATAACTGAATGCAGGGCAGCGAACATGCCTCACAGAATATTGCTTACAGTTATATATGCGACAGTAAGGCACATACTGTAACCACAGTCTTCATACAATAAAGATTATAGCCGAAACAAACCACAGGGCACAGGAAATACAATGTGATACAAATATCAACCACAATATCCAACAGATTGGATTATAACGATCAATATAAAACAATAAGCAAATACAGATGAGAATATAAAAGTATACAATATAAAAAGCAATTTTGTCAAAGCAAAGCCAATTATCACATATTTGAAGCCTGCATAGAAATTGGATCAAATAAATGAGGGCAAGTTTGAAATGTCAGTGTATATGGTACCAAAATAAAGTTTCTTAGATACCCATTAAATGGCATGAAATCTTTACCACCACAGATCTAAACGGTAATTTGCAAACAATTCAAAATACGAAAAACTTATATAAAACTATTGAAATTGATTGAACAAGCCATTCTCAAGTTGCTAGCCACAACATCAAAATAGACAACAAAATTTACTCAACAACCATGAAAGCCGTAAAGTTAACAACAACAAGGTGATATTTACCTGACTCTGACACCAGTAGATGAGGCATCTTCACCCAGGGCTTTCTGGACTGAACTGAACTTGGCTTGTAATCTGGCAATACGGTTGTTGCTTAATGTGTATGATCGGAATTTCTGTAGACAGAAAGCAATTGCAATACTTAACATTTATCAAAATAGAATTAAGTATAGCTTAGAATGTATGCCAGACGCAATATGATAAAAAGATGTACTCAGTAAATATGACACAAGATGACTGAATTTTCCACATTAAAACTTATTGCTGTGTCTTCGAATGTTGTGCACAATTCATCGACCAAGGCTCATGTCTAATATTTGAGTTGAGTTTTAATAATATTGATCATGCAATTAAGCTTAATTTAAAAACGGTACAGCTTTTGTTACCAACAATATCATTTGAGGACCCATGGACAAGTATATCAGTCAAAACGTATTTGTTGTACAGCAATAATGAATCATGCTTAGAATTTACATAAATCCCTTCCTACTTCCTGGGTAACTAACCAGTACTTGCACCTAATTCAGAGACTGAGAAGTTTGCAGTTCATTGTGCACACGGTACAGAGGGATGCACTGACAGACACGCAGCAACAATACACTCCTCCTTCAGGGAGCATAAAACCTCACCGTGAGTAGCTAGCATTTAGTTACTGAAACAGACTGATTCATTCAAATATATAAACACTTTTACTAACACTTAAATAATATCCTTCGGTTTCAAGACGTTGCTGGCGTTTTTTATCAGTCTCATGCGGTGATCTTGGAGGTAAATTTTCATCCACAAACAAAGAAGTCACATCAACGTCTTTCCGATTTATCAGCTCAGTCAGAGATTTCTCTGTCGCCTCAAGGGATTTCCAAGTCTGAAAGAAAAATACGCCAATCAATGAATGGGAGTTACAGTCAAACCCTGGTCTGGGGTCAAAGGTTTTAAAAAATTAGATTATCATAACCTTTCTATAAGATTGTTCTGGTAAGATTTCATCATTGATTGTACAGTTTACTGTCAGTGTCTGGAAAAATTCAAATATTTACTAAATAATGTCACAAAAATAAACATTCAACAGATACGAGTTGATAACGAAATGTAGTTTATATAACCTCTCATCTAGATTTTACTCAAAAAATTTTCTTCACAAGTTAATTTTTTTATGTTTTTAAGACAATGGTACCATGTTTTCAGAGTAGTTATGTCTGTATTGAACATGAGGTAAAAGAACTTTCAAAATTGACATGCTTACTTAAAGTAACAAGAAACTATATACATGTATATACATTACTTCAAAACGATTTACTTGAAAGCTGTATAACTGATATAAATGTCCTACAAAACACAATATGAATCAGACAGAAAATGTTGCATATCATACCTCATCATTATCTAGTTTAAGTTGTTCAAGCACTTTCTGAGACGACTTGTAACTTTGCAACAGTTGGTCCTGTACGGGTTTCTGAGCACTTATCTGTCGTACCTGAAATAGTTATTGCAAATATTTAACATAAATGCATGATAACATATTATTTATACATCAGTTAGAAATGAAAAAATGCTCAAAGACTAATAACCATGTGAAATAAAGCCATGTTTTGAGGAACACGAAAAATCGGTCAATGGCGCTAACGGGATATGAAGAATAAACAAAGCAGTTAAAACTTTAACAAACTTAATTTCTATCAAGGGGCAATAACTCTTGAATAATTTGTGTGTTCTGTAATTACTGAACTATTTGTTTAAACTATTACGATTGGTTGGAAAGGAATAAATCAGATTGATCTGGGATTTTTTTGTCATCAAATACCTTTGTACTTCAAAACATGTTTACAAGACATGGAAGGATGAGTGGGGAAATCTTACCTCATCTCCTCTGTACGACTGGAATTCAAACTTTTTTGGCAACATGAATGCTTGGTTATTGAGCTCAAGGAATCTCTGTTTATCAGTTTGTGGGTCCATTTGTGATATGATATCATTGAGCAACTCCACAGCAGAATTGTGTGAATTACGCATGTTACAATGTGCTGTCTGATATATCATCACAGTACCTCGTATGGAATTATGATATCCAAAGTCCATACACTGTAAGAATACAAAACATCATTATACACAGGGATAATGCTAAGCTACATATACTCAGTACATTAAATAATGCACAAAAAAGACTTTCTCAAGTTTTTCTGACTTACATAGGAATACAAGAAAAGTAGGGTACCCGGTACATTGCATTATCTCATGTTTATTTGCAACATATACGATATATTTAATCGCAAATATTGGGTTTTTTCATATAAATTATGTTCCAAATCGCAATAAAATGTAGCTTTACAAACATTTCACAGGACTAAAATTGTGCGTTTTTAAATGTACCGAGTATATATGCACAACATGTGATAATTCCTTCTGTATGTCAGTTACATTAAAGTATTTTACCACAATTAATATTTAAACATTCTCGTTTTGAGAAACTGAAGTTCAAATTTCTATACTGGTAAAATAAAATCTCAGCTATAATACAATGTAGAACTTTAAGCTAAGCTATATTTTTTAAAAACAAAATCAGGTCTTGGAATGACTATAGCTTTTAAAATCATAACTAACAAATAATTCAATTTTGTAAGATAATGAGTGATAGAAAACTGTGCAGCAGTTTATAAGATCTTATTTCGGTGATGGTTAAATGGGACCCAACTGTTAATACCTACAAATAACAGAAGTAAGAAGGAATGGGGAAGTAAGGAACTGTCTGACAGACTATGAAAATCAAGAGACCCATCAGGACCTGACACTCCCTTGATAAGCATTTTTCTGGACAAGACAATTTTTGAAATTATTCCCAATATAACTCTATGGAAAACATGTGACCCCTGTGTGGGGAGGGTTTTGACAACAGAGGCATAATTTGAACAACCACTAAACAATGCTACATCCAAAATGTCATAAACCCTGGGTCATGCAGTTTTGGAAAAGAAGACTTTCCTAGGGATTTAAGGAGACAACAAGGGGAGTGGTAAAGGGATGTAACACTTACATCCATCAGATCAGAAACATCATCAGAGAAATATTTATTTATGGCAGCATTTGCAACTTCTATGTTGAGTAAATATTCATTCCTCGCATGTAATGCTTTCAACTTGTTCACAGAGTATTTTTCTTGTTTCTGAAATGAGAAAAAAATAAAATTAATACAGTTGAATGAAGGCTTAAATTTCTTAACTAAAGACACAGATTTGCTTCTATCATTTTCAAATTCAAGCTATGTGTAACAGAAACAATCAAACAATTAACATGCGACAATTATTATTTCAGATCTTAGTACATCTAGTATTGCTCTGTCTAGCGTGAATGTCAATGAAATACAATATATGTATGGCTCTCATTGATTCGAAATTTTGTATCAATATATCGACTTAAAAATATCCATGATACATCAATATATCAACTTATTATTTTGCACATTAAAGACACGATGAAATGTAAAAGCATTCTTGATTTGCTTAAAACATTAACAGCAGCATCAAACACACAAAAAAAATCATTGGAAATAAATCCGAATAAGGAAATAAAATTAAATAAAAATTTCTACAGCAAACTAAAAACTTACAAATGCATTACTATGAAAAACTGACTTCTCTT
Source organism: Mactromeris polynyma (assembly GCA_032209605.1). Lineage (NCBI taxonomy): Eukaryota > Metazoa > Mollusca > Bivalvia > Venerida > Mactridae > Mactromeris > Mactromeris polynyma. Next base: position 892,647 of record JASFXZ010000039.1, on the reverse strand, counting down.
AACAAGGCAACAATGATAGATTAATGTCCACTTTTGGTAAATGTCATCAGACAATAGACAAGCAAAACATTTAACAGAGGACAAAACATTGCTCAAAATATTCTACGAACAACTACTGGTATTTAAGTGTTTTTTTTATTTCCTTAAATAGTTCAAACAAAACACAACACTGTTGCTTAACATAAACAGACATATTCAAGCAGGGGTTCCATTTGACCCTGGAGTTGACCCTTTGGCCCCTGGAATTTCAAAAAGCCACATTTTGACCCAAAGGTTTCTGGCTGAAAGGTCAATTTTTCTCTAAATGGCCATAAATGGTAAAATCTGGTGAACAAATATCAAAATGACCCTTGAGATTCAGCCACTAGTGGAACCCCTGTCAAGATAATGAAGATGTCTTTGATTTAAATAATTTTGAAATAAACCAAATTGTCAAGACAAATACAATACAAAATATATGTAAGAAACCATCAGACAATGTATTTACCTCCTCGCCTAACTTTTCAATCTTTTTGAACTTTCGACTACTAGTGAGTGATTTCCCTGAAAGTTGTTGTTCTACTTTAGCTTTCTGTGACTGCACTTTCTTCAACACTTCTTCAGCTTGTTTACTTTCATTCTGATACTGATGATACGTCTTCATCGCCTGAAAAACACAAAGGATTTCTCTTGTAATATAATATGAAAACTGGTCTTCTTATTGAAGTGGACTTAATATTGAGGTTAAACAGTGAAAATGGATGTGAAAATTGTGGTCTTCATTTTGAGGTGGTCTTTATGTGAGGTTTTACTGTATTACGTTCATAAATTAAACCAATCTCCAAGACATTTGACATATCATATAGTTCTATCAATTCAAAACAGATAAACACCAAGGAGCATAGTTATAGTTGTATCAGAGCATTATGGTTGGGAAAGCGAAAAAATCTCACTTTGGATCAGAGATAAAAACAACATTTTCACAAATATCAGTACTATGTGTTTCTTGAAGAAAACAGCTCATGAAAATCAAACTAAAATAGATCTTCATAAACTAACGCCTTGTCTTTTCCCTGGTTTTAGCAAATATGTGTAATGAATATTGATATTATTCTCCTTGCCCACCAAGTGACCACCAGTGGATTGAATTGATGAGAGACATACATCACCGACTTCCATTGAAATAAAGTACAGGCAAATTATCAATACTTGCAGACAAAATGTCTGGGTAACAAACTCAATGTGGCAGAAAAAAGCAGCAAACTTGATGTGACAAAAGAAATAGACTGTGAATTCACCTTGACCAGAAGGAAAAGGATACCTATGTACAATGATGAAAATGTTCTAGTATTGCAGTTTTCATTAACAAACCCACCAGTATACACTAGACTTAGCATGTTATTCTCTGCAGAAACAGAACACAAAAAACTTGTAAAATGTTGAAAGCCTTTCATGATAATTGAGTAGATAAAGCTTATAACATGAAATCTGCCTTTACAAGACTAATTTCTCTGGAAGCCCGCACCTGGTGAAATAAAACTTACGCCAAATGTACCAGACTTCAGTTCTTTTTCACAGGATAGAAACATAAAACCTTCATCATGCTTCAGTCATAAAACCTGATGATTTTCAATGCACTAGCTACAGATACTTGCTAATTATTGTTGGTAAGTAAGTTTTTATAGTCTTGCACAATTCTTTGTGTTCTAGAGATAATAAGAGAGCTTGAAGTAATAGCAGGAATCAAGTTAAAAGACCTCATTATTTCATACATGATTACAAATCATGCAGTTGAGAGTTTGTTTCATACAACACATGGGAGATGGATTTTAGACCAGACAATATGTTTTATCCAACCCAGCAATATCTTGCTTGCGAAACAGCTGCTCATCTGTACAGTGTTATGTTACAAATACAAAACTATATAACAGATCAGTGAGATTTTGCTCATTTCCAAAACAAAAAGTTGCTTTCAAGGCCTCTTATATGAGTGATGCACCATACTCTTTAAATTTGATAAACAATTTTGTTAATATCTTAATAGTGAATATCAACATCCACAGTTTTATCATCATCACCATGCACCTCCACCATCATCATTATGATCATCATCATCACCACTACTAACATCACCATAATCAACATCATCACCACCTCCATCATCATCATTATGATCATCATCATCACCACTACTAACATCACCATAATCAACATCATCACCACCTCCACCATCATCATTATGATCATCACCATCACCACCATCATCAACATCATCACCATCATCATTATCATCACAACCATTAATTACATCACAAGCATCACTGATGTAATCATCAAGTCCATTTGGAGTGACAATTACGACAAACAGATTGTACATGAACTATATATATACAATTCCAAGATTAAATGTACAACATTTACCTTTTGTAATTCATGGAGAATTTTGAGCATATCTTCGTGGCTTTCAGAACCAATTTCTTTACACTGAAAACAAGGTAAAGATTGAAATTAGGTTACATCAGTATATCAACTAGTTTTATTAAATAACAGTAAACAATAATTTCACGTCATATGACTTGTAATGACAATATCAGGATCCAACATTTTAAGGGTATTCATAGAGCCCATCCTGTTTAGTTATACTGAGACAGCACTTGACTGCCAAACTGGAGGTAGTAGGTTTGAACCGAGGCGTATGCTCCCAATCACAATTAGACAGAAGATTATACATCTAAAGTTATTTGTCCACTACCTCTAATTCATGAGCCAGCCTGGTTAGCTCAGTGATCAGAGCTCCTGGCTGTCACAAGGGAGGTCTGGGTTCGAGTAACGGGCTGGGCAGGTATGTCCTTCATTGACATTTGGCAATTGTATTTGTGCTCCACATTTTATTCATGAGGGGAAGTTGTCAGCTTCTTGTATAAGAACAAGTTAGTACTGGTTGTTGATTACTCAACTGACCCCCTTGAACTCAGTAATTTGATAGTAAAATAAATAAATAAAAACTGATTCATGAGGGAAACTTCAAAGTTAGTCAGTCCAGAAGACAGCCCTAGTACTGTTTGGTAACCCAAGGAACTTAAGTTTGGTCAACTAACTGCTTCACATAATTGAAATGCTGTTGCCACACATTACTGATACAATGTTGGAAAAAGTCTAAAACTCCAACACAACCTAACAATATTCATAGATCACAATCTCAAACCAATGAAAAACATATGGATATGTTAGCGACTCATGTACTAAACAATTTCTGACAACCATAATGTAACAACCAATAATTCAAGTGGTTACGGATCTATACAATGGCTTGAATACTTGTTACGCTGGTCAATGACCCAAGAGTGAAATTACACATGTAATTTGCATTGAAATTTTGTATGAAATAATAATGGTAATTTATTAAATAAAGACACCTTTTCCTCATTGTACTAAAATCATTCAAAATACTTGTACAAAAACACAGTAAGAAGGGAAGCAAATAATAGGTCAGGAATATATAAACATTAAACATGTTATTTGTCCCCCAGGCCATGTAAAAATATAAGGAACACATAAATATAGCATATAAATCAATACACAAGCAATTCAATTAATTGACTATTGCCTAAGGGAAAATTGTCCTTAATTACTGTTAATGTGTTTGACATATATAACTTCCTGAACGAATTCATATGTCATTATCAAGTCATTTGACTAGCACTACAATATAGCAACAGTGAATGATTAAAATGTTACAAATATATATACGTTTTATGATGTTTCCCCAGTTGACATAACCGGAAAGGCAATGTTCTTCTGATATAAAGATCAAAATAACTACAAGACATTATTTTCGTTACATCCACTTTAGTGGATCAGTGAATACCAAATAACATCAGAAATTAATGACATGTGGAACAAGGACATGTTGCCTTGATACTGAATTGTACTTCATCAAGGTGAACAAATTGAATTGCTTGACTTTGATACCCAAAGATGATGTATTGAATGTGTCAATAGTGAGACAGGCCTCTAGGTCCTGTGTGCAACATGCAATTGTATTATGAAAGACATATCAGCCAAATACTTCCACTATTGATCAATAAAGGTAGAGGTTACAGGTCCAGACAAGATAAGACATGACCCTTGACCCCGGACTGACCTTGACTTTTGATATTGAGACCTAAGGACCTAAGTACTATGCACTATGATGTCTCAATGAGGTTAGGCAAACATTCAAACAAAATCGGACAGATGCATGCACGAAACTACACCTAACAGTTCTTGTGGCACTTTATCCAGCTCATGCCAAGTCGGCTCACAAAGGCTTATGTTTCCCCTTTGATGTATGAGAATAGTAAACTACACCTATGATACAACAATTCATTTTCATTGCTATGAAACAAATACAGAAAAAAAACACATTATTCAGCACATAGACAAATATGAAAAGTACGCCATGAAATATTCACAGAAGTTCTACTATCAGCATCACCATGGATACATATTTAGATTTCAACTAGATTAATATAGAAACCAATCGGTCTTTTTTTATTTTGAAGTCTGCAATTTCTAGCAGAACTACACCGCAAGTAATTACAGACACATCCCATCTCCCCATGGAGTCGTCCATACTTTTATAACTGTATGCTTTCAATGTGACACTGAAGATATTACATGTAGAATTGCTAAGAGAGAAAAAATACCCTCTGACAAATAGATCAATAATACCAGTCAGCTTACTCTTACAATTTTGCGAACATTTCCCGGAAAAATAGATTCTGTCAAGCTGTATTAGCCTAGTTTTGCAGTCTCGTATACAGATAGCACTTGTATGGGTTTTACTTATTGTATGAAACGTGTGTCACTTGAATACTAGACGTAATAAAACTCCTTAGTAGTCTGCTTGAGGTGAGGATTGTTTACATTATTACAAATTTGAGAAATATTACAATTAAACTTCTGCAGGGCATATACCAATATGGAAATAATTGCTATCTGGTTGTGTTAAATTGTGCTTTACAACAATACTGTATTTCAGTTTTATACTGTGGCCCCATTGACCTAATTATGCAGCTTTCCGTGAACAGTTCTTGAGCAAGCAACTGCTAACTTACCATAGGACAAATGACTGAAGAAACATTAACACACCAAGAACAATTGCCTACCCAAGGTGTCTAACCCGTGATTGGTATTTGAGTGTGCTATCTGACTCAGCAAACAAGACTGAGCTTGGGGCCCAATACAGCTACCATACTTGTAGAATAATGCCTAATGATTGTGATATATGGTTACCTTTTTGAATAGTCGTTGAGAGTTATCCTGTATTTCAGACAATCTATTATAGACATGTGACCCACAAATATCAGCAAGGATGCCATGGTCATGACTCTGTTTGCGTGTAATCTCAAGCAATTGTGACCAGCAGTTGAACGTGCTGAATTTATCCCAGTGCTCACGTCTGAAAATATAGAAAGTACATTTAAAGGTCTATACTATATAAATGTGCTTAAAGCAGTACCTTGTAACAAGTAGGCAATACTTGTCAATAAAACAGTGACAAGACATAAACAGCTATATTTAGCAATACTGCAATGTCTGAACCCAGACATACACTGACACGCACAAATTGTACATTCACTATACTTACACACTTAGTAACTCTCACATATACTGCAAAACTTTAATGCCACTACAACAATGTCCAATATAAAATATCATACTCAATGGGAAATGAACACCAAGAAATATTGTACTTGTTTCTGAAAGCTACAGATCTATGAATATACCGGCACTCAGCAAAAAGTTATTTCATCAGCACCCAACCTTGTAAACATTTAATACAAACCTGTTGTTATATATAACATATTTTAATATAACACTTAAATTGTGGAGTACAACTTTGGTTTAGAAGAAAGGCATTATTCACAGCATTTTTGAGTAGCAGCCACAAACTCATGACAGGCTATAATACAGGTAACACCATCGCCCCTGTTGGAAACACATGTATAGTTTTTAGGTCAATAAGATACAAAAACATTGCACAAACATCAAGATTGACACAATTATTGTTCTATAACAAACAGTTACACTGCATCATTGACCATATGAGCCTCATGAAACAGTAAACATGAGCTAAGCAAGGTTTTAGTCATATGTCACATCATAATTGAATTCAAAAACAGAACTCATATTAATGTTTACATCTAGTGAACAAGTGGGGTAACTTGGTTAACCCTGCCTCATTAAAAGTGAAAGCATTAAAACATGGCTGCACACAATTATGAAGATCAAAGAATAAAACTGTTAATGGTATTAACTGACAAAAAGCTGGCTGGTGAATGCTAATGATATACCTTATAAAAAAAGGTACTAGTGTTTTACATTTCTACATGGAGAATCTGTTTTATCAGAATACAAAGTGTATACATGTATGGACCAGTATATAGTATAATAACGATGATTGCAAGAAAACCTGGGTTACGATGAAGGGTAGGAAATGGACAATTGAAGGGTAACATATTTGACAACTAAGGAAGGACATCAGACAACAAAGAAACCTCAGTAGCAAACATTTTAGTGATATCATGTGTTGAACCACCCCAAATAGATCGGGTGAAACTTGACCTTAAAATTTCACTCAACAATACCAGAAACTGTGATGCCTCTCTAACTGAATGCTTTCAGATGTATGTGGACTATACATTTAACTGATGAAGGTCACATTTGATTTGTCAAGGTTGGTTTATGTCAGAGTTAACAGGCATGAGAATGCAGAATTTTAAAATCAGCTGAAAATTTGGCAAGGGGTCCAAGAGGTCGCTGAAGCTCCTGGCTTTTAAGCGTCTAAGATGGCTTAAATTGTCTCAAAAACTACTCTTGCGAGCATCAAATCTGCGAATCTGCCGAAAATTCTCATGCCTGGAGTTAAAGACAATGATTCAGATAGGAAATATACACCATTTGTGGGTATATCTGTTGGAATATTTGTGACAGAAAACATGGAAGGATGAGTATTATTGCTGCTGTCACCAGCAGGTAAAGAAAAGAGAGAGTGAGAAATATAAAGCTTGAAGGTTTTTTGTTTGCAGAGTAAACACAAACATTGAATCTATTCAGGCTTACCTGTGGAATTCCCATGTATGCCAATGACTTTTAAACCTATAATTGTTGAGATTATTCAGAAAAACATCATAACAGTTTAATATTAAAATATTAAATATCATTCATATCATACTTTGAACTCTGGCGGGCTGTCATAAATGCTTTACACCTGATGTTCTGGTGATCTGATTATGAAGAACAGTTTGAAAAACATGTAAAGTTGACAGTATGAATATGGGTAACTCTCGGATGACTGAGTAGTACAGGGGCCAGTTGCATTTACTATGTAAAAACCAACATAAAGGACACCAGACTTGAGGTTGACCAGGAAGACACACAAACTCAGTAATACTTTCAAAAGCCCTCATATTTTAGGAATTCAGCCAGTGACAAATTGGTGATAGGCAATACACACATTGTATATGTATACTAGCAATATAGGAGCATGTAAATGTGGCCAAGTACATTGCTAACAACCATTAAATAACTGTTCCACCATTGGGTAAAGCATGGTATACTCTATTTCTTGCTTGTCTAGTGCTCAAGAACAACATCCCACTAGTCTATTGAATTACCAATTTCTAATATGAGGGAAAAATAATTATTTCCTTATTATTTGTTATTATGATAACATATTAATTTTGGATATTTGCCCATCAGGAAATAAAATACCAAATGTTACAGTTGGCATGTGTTTTTTATGCAGATTCTCTGTCTTTCTTAATTATGATAAAACCACATTCAACAAGCAATGTTTCAGAGCAACTAGGAACCAGATGAACAACATAAAACAAGCATGTGTAAAGCATGCTAACCCCTTGGCTTCCTTAAAACATGGAAGTTTTGAGTATTCATGGAATATGAGAATAGTCTACAGCAAAGCCAAGAAGATCTGCACTTGAATCTGTGTGACATACGAGCACTAGAAGACCATAGTAACTAAATTTGAGAATGAGAACTAGACGGTACCAGATATAATATTACAGTTTTCATCCAGGTTCAGTTTCATCTCGGTGCTTGAACAAATGAATTTTAAGCAAATTTGGACTTTAAAAAAACTGATCAAAATGTTATTACATGTACTAGCAAATACTTTCGATAGTACTTGAAGCCATCATGACTGTGCAGTTTAATTGAAACCTTCAATAGCACTGTAGAGAAACTAGACTTATATAATGCAGACATTATATCTTCAAACATACATTGTGTATTACAACAAGGTTACTGTGTCTGTTATATGTAAAACTCAATTACATTTTATTGGTTGTAAACGAGATTTTAATGACTCAGGGATCATTTGTATTTTAGGAGACAAAGTGCTGCTTATAAGTGTGCTATATTATATATGCACATTAGCAACATCTACCAAATATCTGAAGTGGCCTCATGATTAAAAAATTAGACATGCAACATTAATGGATTTGTTGATCCTGTGGGTTTTCAAAGCAATGTTAACTGTGTAAGCAATTAGTGCCCAAGGTGCTCCTTGCAATAACAACACCATCAAAAACATCAAACTTGATTACAGTGTACATATATAGTACATGTATATGGTCTTAAACAAATAAATAACAAAAAAACAAAACAAAAAAAACATCAATGAGGTCAACGTATCATTTGAATTGCGATGAAACAGAAGATGTTCATAGAGGAGGTCAAGTGGTTGTGGGTTTGAACCCTGACTCCTGATCCAATGGGCATGTCAGGTTGAACCCAGGCTAGGGTAAGGTTGCAACACCTTGAACACCACAATACCAGAAATCTGTGTGAGTTCCAGAACTGGCTAATAACTACAGACAGTTGTCACTCAAAGTGATTTGTTTCACAATCAGTGTAAAATAGATTAAGGTTTAAACTAAATATAGGAGTATAAACAAGACAACACCATTACTTCAGTATCAACCCTCACACCATATTAACATTACACAGTCAGCAGGAAATAGCAATCAAATGTTGTGCGTATGCATATATCCATATATAGATCAAGAAAGTGACAGAGAGCCCTCTCAACATCAAACAACATGTACTGGTGTTTAATAGGATTTGACTAAGGTGAACAAAGTGCAATTACAGGCTGGTTTCACATAATTAGTCATCCCAATGTTTGTACATTCAACCCAACAAAGGTGAAAACAAATTGATGAGCTACAAAATTTGTATTGACAAGTTCATTTCTGATCTACATTCTTACCACAAATACAGAACAAGAGGCCCTATCACGTAATTGCAAGACCCCCCCCCCCCCCAAACAAAAATCTACATGTCACCTCCTCTGTGACCTTGACCTTGATCCTATTCAGGTTTAAGCCAGAAGTGAAAATTGAGTATACTGCCATCTGCGTCATTATCACTAGTTCGAAATAAGTGCACGGACTATAGTTTAAAATTTTAAAATACCTACTTTATTGAACACTATACTGGAATATTGGTGACATCGATATATTCTTAGCAGCTTCCGAAACATTACAATCAATAATATTCAATACATACTGGTAGTTTCCAATTATAACAACAACATTTTTCAATTTAGAAATTGAAATCAATAATGTAACAGGTTTTACAGGAAGCCAAATATCAGTCAAGGGAAACATCATTCATTAAAAAATCTGATGATTTAGGCAAGAATTTCTAGAAAATCACTGCCAAAATCGATTGACAGGAAACAATATTTTCACATATTTTAGTTATCGAAACAACAGATAAGCTACCTTGGCTGACAAACAACTAAAAATCTGCAATAGTAATTCAAATTTTACGTAGAGGAAAAACATATGTAGCTTTTTAATTTAGGGCTTATGGGTAATTAGTGTCTATACCCATTTGCTGACATCAGCTTGCATGGACTTTGGCACTAACTTAAGAATCCTATTTTTAACTACATCATTAAAGTATAAACAAGGGGAAATCTGTATGCTTCCCACTTTCTATAGGGCACAAAAACATCAGGAAACACCAAGGTGTTTCAATGAAATTATAAACTCCCAGATCCTTCAGTCAGGCTGGGTAAATCTCAAGGCAACAGAACAGCCATCAACTGAAGGCAGGGGTTTCCCTAGGATTTTTCAGCTAGGGGTCCTTGGACCCTCGTGTTTGATAAACTGTGGGTTTTTTAAGGTCCCAGATATGCAGTTAATATTAGGCAAAAAAAATTTAGGGATCCCAGGGATGCACAATAAGTGGAAAATAGGAGTCCCTAGAAAGAAAAGGGAGTCAGGGACTCAAGATTTCTGCATCAGGGAAATCCCTGAAGCATAACAGTAATTCAAAAGATCCCACTATTACCTCATTAACTACACACAAACTCCGGATTAGCCAAGCAGTAGGGGAGTGCAATAAGTTCAAGACCCAAGAGATGTAGATCTGAGAGCTATAGGAGTGACAGCAACATTTTTGTGGCTATGAATGAAATTGCCACTTCATCACCATCTGCTCCAGCTATCATCATTGTTTGTAGGTAAGTATAGAAACAGTGCTCTAAATATAAACTGATATTTCACTTTGTACTGATACAACTTGTCATATTTACTGTCTTCATTTATGATGGTAATTAAGAATGTATAGAAGATAGGAAGTGTTTATACTACTTTTGTAGTGACGTTTGCTTATTGTTATTGTACATTATTGATGTAAACAAGCATTTTGTACCAACTTAAGTATTAGTGTCGTATTTGTGAATATTGTATGTGCGGAATGTAGGGTTAGACGCAATTCACAATGTACATTAGATCAAAGTCATCAAGTTTCTGATCATTCTTGTCAAATCAAATATTAAAAATACATTACAGTAATGACCATTAATTAGCTTTAAGGGTAGTCTCACTGTAAATTCCATTAAAAATGAAAATCCTTGGAAAACTTAATGGATTTTGTATGATGTTTACTGGCAGGAGCAAGCAGTGATTGAGACTTTAGTGCATTACTTATTGCTATCATTCATATTTGTTGGAAATAATGAATTTTTCAGAAAAAATATATGAATTAAGTTTCAATTTATTCTAAAAATACTAGTCAGGGATATGCCTAAAAACTTGGGATGAACAATGACTAAATGTTTTCCAAGAAGTTTATAATTAGCAGTCTTTTTTTGTGGGGCAATTTAAGCAAGATGGAGTTTGTTGTAAACGGACGGAATGTTCTTTTTCTTTGAAAGAGCAAACACAACGTAGAAAAGTTGGAGGGCTAAATATACACACCAAAGGCATTTACTTCTTCATACCTTTGATCCCATTGTACAGAAAGTTGTTACCATAGGAAGTTCATTCAACTGAAGTACTTGAAAGAACAAGCAAGTTTCAGATTCTATCAGCACCACAAGTCCTAGATTGAAGTATAAGATTGCTCTTTCCTTAACACACCACAAACTTCCTCGTAATACTTATAGGTATTGTCTTTTTAGCAAATTAATATTTTTCCCATACAACTAGACACTATGGGCACTTGACCTGTAACCAGTAAATGTTCACATAAGTGTCAATATAAGTTGCATATCTTAGATCTAGCCAATGATCACAAAGCACAGTTAAATATGAATGACAGCAATTTCTCTGACACACCAGGAAGGGAATGTTTCAGCCCTATCAGGTTGAAGGAATGAAAACAGAAACAAAGAATTTTATACAACTGAAGCAAAGAAGTGGAAGTCTTTATTCATAGATACTTGAAGCTGAGATGTAATAGGAAAAAAAGAATAAACCTTACATTTTTGAATATATATATTCTATGTTCTACAAATACACTGACTTAATTCAAATACACTGATAGTATAATTGAGACAATTAAGAAAGAGTGAGGTGGTGTTTTAACCTCTGGCTAGTCTAATTAATCCACAAGGATGATTAATAACAAAAATTCAAGTAAAATTTTGTGTTTTTATAGAAAATGATAGACAAAATACTGATTATGAAGAAAAAAGAAAACTTCACTGCTTTGCCCGACCAGTCAATGTATATATGTAATTACCTTTGTTTTTCCTGTTTATGTCGAGCCCAGGTACTTTTTACAAGTTTCTCCAAATTCCGAGAATATTCAGCCTCCAGGTCGGCTTTCCGACGATAGAATTCCTGGATTTCTTGTACCATAGCAATCTGGATTTCCAGACGTGACTCGAGACATTTTAACTGCTCTGCAAGCTGCTGACGTATATCTGAAAGTAGAAAATATAGTAAAATATCAGTTGATCATACATTATAAGCTTATGTTCTACACTGTAATTATACAATGTACAATGTAGTGTTATAGAGAAGACATATAATGCTGCCAATGTACGTACAAACATGATGTCTCAAAACTGTTTTTCTACTTTCAACTGCCTGCCCACTAGGTAGAGCGCTATAGACTGTCACCCAGCAGATCCGGGTTAGATTCCCGGGTTGGACAGGTTATGTTCTTACTTGACGCTGACTATGGTCTTGTCCTCCAATGTGGAGAACTTGCCATTTGCTTGCGGAAGAGCAAAGTGTAAATACAAATGGAGTACTAGTTTTCAATTCCTGGAAAACTGTTTAGCTTAACTGGCCACCGTATTTGACTGATAAGTCGTTGAAAAATTGTATGAAACTCAATGAAAACAAACAAAACTTCACTTTCAACAATACGAGTTTCATTCTACTTAACTGACATAACAAGCAAGAACAAACGGAAACAAAAAACCGCAGATGTAACCACAAAGAGAAGGAATGTATAATTCAACATGACAATGCAGTTTATCGTTTTAATCTCATTATCTGAAAATTCTGTAAACTGTTTTGAATATTCATCAATGAAAATGGTTGCTATGCCAGCTAAAATTTCATCATAAATGTACCAGCTAAAACATCTGAACTCCCATGTTTTAGGAAACATACATTAAGGTATATAAAGTTTCTGACATAAATAATTATCAACTATTAAAGTGACTTCTTGAAGCCATATGTCTTAAAAAACTCAACATTTTCATTGAATTTTGAAACTTAAGTACTTTAATGACAAGGCAAGTATACATGCTAGATTATGCAACTACGGTATTTTAACAGTATGCTGGAGTTCACAACTGATTCCAATTGGTTCAATCTGGGGTTGTACTGACTGGTGTACTGACTTGGGTAGGAATTAATTTGATCACAATAAATCTTATGATATAAATTAATATCACACTCTACATACAGCAATCCTGTAAATGATCAGTCAAAATGATAAAACTGCAATGACCTTTGACGATGGTGATCAAACTCGGGTTTTATAACACTGCGGGGGGGGGGGAGTGTAATGGTCTTTAATTAAACAGTCATTCTTTCTCTGTCACCAACTGGGCTCGTGTTAAATCATTAAAATTGATAGAGCAGTAGTCATAGATGACAATGTCATAAAAATCATATCATGTAAGCAAACATCAAAAACAAACATAAAGTTTTATATTTTTTTACCTAAGTTGAAGGTCATAAATATAAATATTTATAACCAATGGTAAACATATAGTATGAGGATACATTATTTTGTACATGAGTAATAGTATACATAAAGTTTTATGTAAGATTCAATTTTGGCAGTACATACCAGTTATTGATATTACTTTTATTTGTAATAATATTATTTAATTTAGTTTTACTCCAACAGCAATTCTATATCGATTACAATTCTGCATTTTTTAGGCCAAAAGTTGTATACTGAGTTAAGTTTGCTCCGAACCAATCGTTCAGAATCTCGAGTTTTGAGAGTGTTCTCTGATCTCACATTTGTAACCATTATATAGACCCTCACAGGCTCGACTGTTATACAAGACAAGATCTTAACCCATATTTACATACCTATAAAACATTAATTACACAATGGAAATTTCAATGTAAATTACAATTTGAGATTGTTTCACAATAATTTAACTAAAAACCTTTAATGTTGGTTGAATTAGCATCAATTTTTGCTACAAAACCACCAAGTCTAGACAGACGAGACAGATAACAATGTTACCTACAAACCACCAAGTCTAGACAGACGAGACAGATAACAATGTTACCTACAAACCCACCAAGTCTAGACAGACGAGACAGATAACAATGTTACCTACAAACCCACCAAGTCTAGACAGACGAGACAGATAACAATGTTACCTACAAACCACCAAGTCTAGACAGACGAGACAGATAACAATGTTACCAACAAACCACCAAGTCTAGACAGACGAGACAGATAACAATGTTACCTACAAAACCACCAAGTCTAGACAGACGAGACAGATAACAATGTTACCTACAAACCCACCAAGTCTAGACAGACGAGACAGATAACAATGTTACCTACAAAACCACCAAGTCTAGACAGACGAGACAGATAACAATGTTACCTACAAACCCACCAAGTCTAGACAGACGAGACAGATAACAATGTTACCTACAAAACCACCAAGTCTAGACAGACGAGACAGATAACAATGTTACCTACAAAACCACCAAGTCTAGACAGACGAGACAGATAACAATGTTACCTACAAACCCACCAAGTCTAGACAGACGAGACAGATAACAATGTTACCTACAAAACCACCAAGTCTAGACAGACGAGACAGATAACAATGTTACCTACAAAACCACCAAGTCTAGACAGACGAGACAGATAACAATGTTACCTACAAACCCACCAAGTCTAGACAGACGAGACAGATAACAATGTTACCTACAAACCCACCAAGTCTAGACAGACGAGACAGATAACAATGTTACCTACAAACCCAGTGACAGGCCAAAAGTTTCAAGTTTTAATTTTCTCAATGTCGTGCATGTAAGAAAATTCCAGAGTAAAAACCAGTTATTTGCATGTAATCTTATGCATAAAGCCTGGAGGCGATTTGATGTGTCAGAATAAAGGAAATAAGTGCAGTTAAATGTTTAAAATGTTCACCATGAGTCATCATTAAAGCCAATGTTGATAAGGCAAAATTTGCAGCGATTATACTGATATAAAATGACACTTAAATGTTAAACTGAAGTCAGGAATGATAAATGCATTTTTAAGTTCATGAAAAAACAATAAACAATTACAATGACTACTGGTGCCTGAAAAAACAACAACAATTATTGTACAAGGAATAATGGTGTCTATTATATATTGAATGCTTCCAATTGTTCAGACTGACTGTTTATTAATCGTATCAAGAGAGACATAGGAAATGATCGACTCCTAATCAGGAAATGTGTGGTTCAGAAATATAAGAGCCCGTCATGTACAGGAAGGGACATTATGACTCACTGCTGTGAGATTAGCTGAAAATATACGTACTTTCACACATTTCTATCCATATTTATCATGCTCAGTCAATTAGTCAATACATGTAAATCCATGACAATATATTACAGAGGGCCACTCCACTCTGGCAGGCACTAATTTAATCTAATTATGAACTGTCTGTTTACAGACTTTCACTTCCTGGAAACATTAAAACCTTTCTGTTACATCATTACTGATACTTTCCCTGCATAATTTTAGCTGCATCAGGCCTTTAATGTTTGCTATTAAAAACATGCACCAGGTTTTTCCACTGAAAAATATCTACAGTACTTTATCCACAGAAAGAAAAATAAATTAACCATGCCAGAGAAAAAACTGAAAACATTCACAAAGACATAAAACTACTGATTTGAAAGGAAGAGGCTTTAAAGAAAAGTCAGTCACACATCTGGCGTTTCCTAAATTGCAAGATGTTACCACGAAATCTAAACCTAGATTCATGAGGGGCTGGTACCAAATTGTTTTGAAATCCAATACGAGAATGAGGGTTGTCACAAGTACTTTCGAATATGTAACACACGTACCAGATCATTTTAGTTCAGAATTGTGACCATTTTTCATCATTCCTTATTGAACCAGCCTGTAGTTGTAACCTTGCAGTATGGATTAAACAAGAAAACCATGACACATTGAACTAAAATACAAATATTATACTAAAACAATAGCCAGGGGGAGACTGCTTGAACAGAAATCAATAATATGATACTACCAGATTCTACATGCAATGAAGTGGTGAGAAATACTATAATGAAATGATCAGGCAAACCAAATAAAATATGATGCTTGCAGTAAAATCCATCTATTTCTGTTGTTTGAAATTATAGCTTTGCAATACTAAATGGTCAATATTAAGTGCAACAAAGCATTAGAAAACAATCTAGATCCAGGCAGCTTCAGAATATTCTATATTTGCAGCCGTAAGTTGACCGAAACATAGCTTCAGAATATTCTATATTTGCAGCCGTAAGTTGACCGAAACATAGCTTCAGAATATTCTATATTTGCAGCCGTAAGTTGACCGAAACATAGCTTCAGAATATTCTATATTTGCAGCCGTAAGTTGACCGAAACATGCCTATCGATTCTTTGATACCAATGTATCGAGCAAAACATAAAAACTTACAAGATTTTGTAGTAAATGTATACAAATTAAGTGCAGACAACTTAAAACAGTATTATTTAACTATCCCTGTACTAAGTAAAAATAAGAGCTAAACTTATATCTATTAATAATGAACTAAGAATTTGCACTGGCATCAAATGAAGGTGACATTTACAGTCATTTTGATCTGTTATATTCCAGTAGCACACTTGCCAGAAATCTGCACCCATATTATTACCTTGGCTTGTTTATGCACATATCTTTCAACAATTCAATCAGATTAGTTGGCGTAGGTAAAAGAGATCGATAAAGCAGAACTTTGTGATTTTAAATATCATGATTCTCGCAGACTTGTCTATATATAAGTATAGTTTCCTGTGGTAAGATTATCACTATAAGCATTGAATAAAGTCATACACACAGAGTTTAACATGAACATGCCTGATTCATTCTCTATAGATTATTATCATCATTCATCAATCAGCTGATGATCATCATATTCTACTAAAATTAAGCCAACATTATATTCAACAATGATTCATCAACTGATAGAACACATATAATCAGGGATTCCATTTGACCCTGGAGTTGACCCTTTGACCCCTGGAATTTCCAAAAAGCCACATTTTGACCCAAAGGATTCTGGCTGAAGGGTCAATTTTTCTCTAAATTATAGGCATTTTGGCTATAAAATGGTAAAATTTGGTAAAAATTATCGAAATATCCCTTGAGATTGACAGCACCTTGTAGAATCCCTGATATTATAGAACTAACATTATAATGAATACCATTAATATTCTCCTTAGAAATCGATGCAAAAAACTTGCTTAGAAAATTCCAGGCAAAGTTTGATTGACAAATGACAGCACATTATGGAATCGGCATGAATTATCAGGTCACAGGAGTATTCAGCATAGAAGACATTTAATTGTAACATCAAACTAGTGTATATAGGCAGTATGTCATGTTTCAATGGAAAATCCCAGTAACCCTATAAAATCAATCATCTAGTACATGCATTTTGTATTGGATGACTTTTTATTGTACAATTTACTTCTTCTTTCAACATGTATTATATTGAATACACAACCATACAAAACCTTTCCCACAGGACTCCTTAACACCCCCTCCTTTCCTCATTCATATCTCAATAATCTATATCACCCATTATTCACACTAAATCGTGGGCCCTAACTCAGCTGGGAGCATGACCCCTAGAGGTCATTTACAGGACAATTTGCAGATCAAGTGAGATAATCAGATTGGAAAAGAAATTTGCACAAGGGATTACAGCAGCATAAGAACTTCCACCAACATGAGGTCTCAATATTTCCATCATTAACAGCACTAAATTTCAAATTAACCCAGTAGCCAGCCACCACTGTTTGTAAACATGGCAGTAATAAATTTACCCATAGTAACATAACACCAGATTTCTAATAAAAATACCATGAAAATAAAGCAAATGTCTTGCATTGGAGAGTGAAAGAATGGTTAGTATTGATTGTTCAAGCATTATAATGCTTGAGTATTTTCACTCAGCTAACCTCAAACAAAGGAACAGAAAGAAATCAGAAATTGCACACCATGTAGAAACATAGAATGACTAATACATTGGCAATTTTCTCTAGCACCCATTTTCTCCATTCTCTAGAGACATATATTTGCTCAATTTGTGAGCGTGAACTAGATGATGAATAACATTTTTATATATCTGACAGCCCATGCTTGTAGTTGTGTTACACAACATTGATAATGTGTTTCCATTAGAGAGTAAAGCATAAACAGAAATTTATATCACAAGGAACAAACCAGACAAATACTTGGCATGTATGGAAGATGTTATGTACATGCTACAGCTTCAACACGCATTCTTAATTTTAGTCTGTCAAAACTTCATTGACTATAGAGACTAAACAACATTTACTGTCTGGTTATCAGAGTGTGAGTATTGGTTGTTTAAACACTCCAATAGTTCAACATTTAAGGGGGATGGACAAACATACCAAACCATATTACTAGTATACATGATAATATGATAATCAAATAATGACAAAAACAGCCAGATTTTTGTTATAGATGTTAAGTAAAAGTTAGAGTAAGCTTTACAGCCTCATGGACCATTGAGATATTTCTTAGAGACAATTCTACGTTACCAAAGAATCTGAGGTGACTGACAAAACGAAACAATTAGAAAGACAATTAAATACAAGCTAACATCTAATTCTCAAACTGATAAATTTTACAAACATTTTAGATCAAAGACAAGGGAAATATGCAATATAAACCATACTGGAACTTCATTTGATATGGCAAATTTATTATACAAATAACGCAACTGGTTATTGAATACATTGTCAAGGCAACAAACATTCTCACAGAATAAAACATGCAGGTAATTAATTAAAGTTGTTTTAACAATGCATTGTGTGGCATTATGCTGCCAAAGTTTAACTGGGTCAATCACAAAACAAAGGCTTCAAAACCAATAATTGGAGAGCAGGAGGGATCTAGGGGCCAGTAGGGGAAGCAAACAAAGGACCCACTATTAATGAGTATAATTAATGCCTGAAATTTGCATCAATTTTAAATCAATTATCTAGCCTACAACACACACAAATATAGGCTACATAAGATAATTATGAAATAAATAAGGCTGATTTCTGAAATGCCCCCCACCCCCCATTTTAATGTTGGAGGCACAAAATGACTTTTATCCGTCATTTCTAATTTCTCATACATTTTACTTTGTGTTGAACTTCGATCAATATAATGTGTTTAAACATGGAGTAAATCAAACATTGTGTACAGCTGGCAGGTATCATTAACATAAAATTATACCCATAACAAAAGCCAGCCACCCTTCAATACATGGTATTATGCTAATGTTCAGATAATAACTGAAATTATTGACAGTAACCGCTGCCTGCATGTCTTTGTAACTAATCTACATTGACCATTTAAACTTACAGCAAGAATGTGGAGGCTAAATAGCTACAATACCATACCAAGTAGTATCAACAAAATGACTCAAGTTTAAAGCATGAAAATATCAACAATTGTGGTTTAATAAGGTCACAAATTCAATTTTACAAGAAGAGACTTCGGTTTCAAACACATGTCTTTGATCTATTATATAGCCTTAAGCAGTAGAGACAAGTCATTAATTTCAACAGTTGAGAAGCCTTTCAACATATAATGACCACAGGTGGCGGTAATAATGACAGTTAACAATATTTTGAATAAAAACCGATATTAGTTGCAGTCATATACCAGCAATATTTACCAAAATAACGAGAGCCCTTCTTCTTCGATTCCGATTTATTTGATTTTAGTAATGAATCCATTTTAAACATTTATTATTCCATGATTAATAATGTAATCCTCACACAGTTTAACACACACTACACAACATAACACTCAGTACTGAATGAGACATATACACTATGACTGAAACATCAGCGAGGGTCGATCAATGAGTAACCAGCGCTGATAAATATAGTATCAGAAAAACATCAAGCGGTTTGGCAGTTTATCAATAGTGATGAGTGGGTTTGGGAGAATAAATAAACCATTTGAAGAAGTTTATTGATAATACTGATAATAATATGATGTTATTTGAGGTAGAAATAAACCATGCTGTCAGAAATGGGAAGGTTATAAGTATCAGGTTATAACAAATGTATAGAAATTCATGATTTATGACATTGTAGAAAAGGGATTGAAAATGAGTACAAAGATTACCAGTACACTAAATCACTTTTGTGGATGTTAAAATGTGTCACCATTTGCTCTGATTGTTATATTTTTGACATAATTTATAGTATTTATAAATTGTAATCAATGAAATCAGGAAATTACCATTACTCATAACTTACTAGAATATAGATGTACATATATAACATAAAGAACAGGCAGATTAATAAATCACACAAAACATGAATTGAGTGAAGCTATAAATAACATTTAAAAATTAATGCAGAAAGGATTATTTGTTTTTTCTTTTGTTCTAACAGGCATTCCTCTTTTCAGTGGATGTGAAATATGTAACTGTAATTAATGATACAATCATAATGCACTAAAATACATGATGTAAACATTAAGGTTATACAATCATGAACATTACCGACTTCCTGCATAAAATCTGTTAATAAAATCTTCTTGTTTATGGATTAAAAGCATTCAGAATAATATCTTGATTATGTACAGCTGATAATCTGCTATGGAATGAAGTTATCTAAGAATATTTCAGATTCTTGATCTGTTTCCTGGAAGAGGTGGGGAATTTAATGAATTTTATTTAGAGCAAACAGACAGAAGCACATTTATTACCTCCAATTGAAGAGTTACATATTTAACATTGAGGACAAATGGTAAACCAGTCTGACCTAATGTCACACTACATAAACTACAAGAGGCAGTTTTACAGATTCCATGAGTCAGTTTGTGATTTCTTTGATTTATTTTCCAGATGTGTAACTTGTCAGATGTGTTAACTAATGACATTTTTAAGTTTATGTTAGAAATGAGAAAACTTTGACTGATGCTAAGTTTGATTATATACATGCATCGGGCTGGAAATAAAAATGCACTTAATGTACATGTGTGGATGTGAATACAATTAAATATAAAAAAGTAAATATAATTTCTAGTGGTAGAGTTTGACACCATTTCTTGAATGTACTTCAGTTATATGTAACAGGAATAAGATATATTACAAAGGTTTAACAAGTGCGGCTCCAGCAATTCGTCAGGGAGATCAAGGTCTTACAGTATATTTCAGGCCTTCGAATGTTTGGACTCTCTCTGGACACAGGATTTTAAAGAGAAAAAATATGTTTGCAAAATCTCAGGGGGTTTCGGACCCCCGGTCCCCCCCCCCCCTCTGGATCCGCGCATGGATAACATTCATAACCCATTAATAATCATATTCCCATGCCCTTCAAATGCTGTGTTTTTCACACCTCTAACAATGACAAGGCACAACACAATGAAAGAAAACAATCAAATATTCAATTTCTACATCCAATAAATTAATAACTAGCCTCAGTAATAGGAAGACGCAGGCTCTATCTAGTTTACAACCATCAACATATGGTGCCACGCAGTTATCACACTATCACCTCTTCTCTGACACATTTCATCCGCTCCATCATAGCAGGATATCCATTAATATTTAAATAAATAAACAAATATGCATGGATGGTAAATATGTGTAATACAGGGGATCAGTAAACAAAACAAGAACAAACAGAGTTTGAAGTTCCTAATCCAAGGTACATACAGGAAGATGTATCCATCAAAGATGTGTTGATCGATAAATAGTATGCACCTATCCATGATTTATCTTGCCATGGGGTGGGGGGGCACGGCACATCTGCTCACCCAGTGGATTCAGACAAACTGCTATCAGTAAATGTGCTGCCTTTATTCCATCCCTAGCACAGGGTTTTGTCTAACATCTTATGAGTTAGAGTTGTAACCCCTAATTGATAAGACCACCCTTGGGACCCTTGAAAATTGGTCTTAATATTGAGATGGTCTTAATATTGAGGTTGAATAAAGAGCAGAACAGACAAATTGGACTTGAAATTTTGGTCTTAATTTTGAGGTGGTCTTATTATTGAGTCTTTAAGTGAGGTTTTACTGTAGTCATAATTATGCAAATATAACAATACAACATTATGCTCAATATCAATTAACAGTAGTATAGTTTATTTTTAGATTTACATACCAGTCAAGAAATGCACTGGATTTAACAAAATGGTTTGGCCTAAATAAACTTGACAAACTCATGAATCATAAAGCTAATCAATGTCAAAGGTCGGGCTGTATTTTTCTACAAATAAATTCCTTTGTTAAACACTAAGGTTCGCTCAGTAAATCTATATTTGATATCAAACATAGGAAATCAATTAAGAGGGGCACAGCTATAAACATGTTTATTTACACATATAACATAATAATAACATGTCAGAATAAAATTCATTACAACCTATGACCAATTATCATTAACATGCTTTATGACATTATCTGTCAATCTATACAGATTGTTGTCTCAAGATAGTGAGCAATCAATTATCACACAATAAGAGTGCATAAACCAAACAATTAATGTAAACATGTGTATGTTAGCAGCCTTCATTCAATTAATTCAATTAATGTGCAAGTCTTTTATATTTTATGTTCAAGGAATTACCAACAACTAAATTGATTTACAAATAAACAACGCAGCACTTGTTTCATATTCTTACATGTAGTTTGAAGCTTCCTGGTTTTGAACATACAACCTCCTGATGAGGTCGAGTCAGGTCTACTGACTGAGTAAACCACACAGTCTGTGTGAGCAGAAGTAGCCAGTTAGTCAATGTTTGCTATTACAACATATATATCTCCGGTGGTTAAGGCATCTGCCTTTGGAGCGGGAGGTCGAAGGTTTGAATCCTAATAGGGGTCCATTCTGATGTGGCCAGTTGGTGAACTGCCAGCTAGTTAAATAATGGTTAATGTGTGTCTACCTGCTTGGTGTCTGGCATTAAAGGATAGGAATCGTGAAGTAAATGTGCTAAAAATGTAGGAATCTCATAAGTCAGAAATGGCTGGCCCTTTAAATAGGGGTGACATTATAATAAATTAACACTTTACTGTAAAGAAGTTCCATATTGAAGTTCCTTCAATGCTGATGTACAGACCTTCCTTACAGATTATAGCAAGTTGTAACAGACATACATTCCAGACCCAGTCATGGTAATTTTGCGCCAATTACTACAAGCCATTTTCCCACACTCTTGGGTAATAATCTTATCCACGGACCAACATAGTGGGAACCTGGTATAGGTATACAACATATCTACATATAGGTCAATGGGAACATCTATCAGGAAATGTTTCTTTCAACTGGTGTGTAGGAGTAACCTCCCTTTGATCAGACTGACAGTAAAATTATATTGGCTGTCCTTACATAGATAATTCTTTGACAGTGCTCATGCTGAAACTTGGCCATATTCCTCATGCTTATAAAACTGACATTATAAATGTCTGGCACACGTTTTGAACAATGAAGAGAATATATCCAGCTGTGTCCCTCATTTCAAACAGACAGCTTTTACCACTTTTAAGAAAGTACTGACATTATTCCACTTAGAACGGGACTTGGGCATATAAAATACTATAGAACTAAACTATGAATTACAATGTGACAGGCTTTATATACAGTGTATATTATTTTAGGCGAGAATTTGATGAACAAAATGTATTTATATGATTATAAAATACTTCCACATCTATTTGATAAGACTGAAGTCCCCACAAGCCTGAACTGAAACCTGCAACCAGTCCTGGATATACGGAATATACAATAATTAGATTTTTTCTCATATTAATTAATCAATGATCTGAATACTTGTAATGTACAATTTAAGCTGATTTAGGTATAATACTGCAACAGTGTAGGTAACACTAAATGACAATGACAAGATGGTCATCATCAGGTTTCAGCATCAATGCCGACTATTTGTTACATACAGTCGGACCTCGTTTATTCGACAACCTTCTATCCAAATACTTGGTATCATCCGAAATAATATCAGGTACCGATGTATCTTCCTAAGACATGTCAAATTGAAATGGGCTGTTCAAAACCATGTATTTATTGGAAATAAAATTTCAGACCCGATGAATTTGAATGAACGACGTCTGACTGTACCAGTCTGAACAAAGACTATATTACATGAAGCCCTCACACCAAAATTCTAATTTTAAACATCTCATATCTTACACAGGCTATATCCCAATTCAACAGAACATTCAACTTATGGTTCTATCATTATGACATTATCGCCCTCCACACATGAAAGAAAACATGCCAATTACATACAGTAATGAGGTAGAAACAAAGAAACATGCCAAGCTAAATGAAATACCATTGTTTATCTTCTCTCATCTATTTCTATAACAATGTAGGCAATTATACAATATTGTACTTAATTGTACATGGAAGATTATGCTAATTAACACTGTACAGTCGCAGTCATGGGGAAACAAGTCTAGGGTATCTTAATCAATTAACGAGCATTCCCAGCACATCAGACCAGCATAAGATTTGAAGTACTTATATACATTATAGAATTATTCTCTGCATAATTTATGTGAGTAAAATACAAACAATTACATGTTAACCGTAATCTATATATTACATTGATTGTGAAATCAATTTGAAAGCCCTGATAAGAATGTAAAGATTACTGTTGCTATGAAGATTTGCGCCTATACAATATGTTTATTTTTATAAAACATGTAAAACTGATAAATTACAGAACAATGTATTTTACGATCTTTACTGTGTAAAACTCTTCTATGCTATTATAACTGAAAAAAACAATTTGTATGCATGCTATTTATTGGATTAAGCAGGGATAGATTTTCACAGGGAAAGGTCATAAAGCAGAAATTTAAAAACAGGTTCTGGTTGGTCAGAAATCATGTTAGAATAATAAATCAATGTATTGAATATCATTGAGAAATATTCTTGTATCATAAGTAAACAAATGTATAATAGCTTATATTAAAACCAATGCAGTTTCTGATATTGGTGTACATGTACAATATTACATACCCTGATGCACTGAAATCAATACATGAATTTACGCTATAATTCAACAATGCAAAAGCAATAAATACAACATACCAAGTATATGTGGTCCCTCTGTGATGACATCATCATTCGATGGCTGGGTACAAGCAAATAAGGATATACGAGACCCCTGTCGGACGTACGCCGGCATTTTGTCTAATTTTTAACAATCAGGCACACACAGCACTAAATTCTAATTCCAATTGAAAACACAAATAATTTCCATCCATTTAGTCAATTGTCAAGATTTAACTGACAGTTCGAACTACTGTTGCAATCTGGTACAGAAATAATGCTGAGTTTTTCCAAGTAAATGCCATTCACGGATCAATAGCTTAAATGCAGCATAGAACTAAATGAAGTGATTCCAATAGAATAAAATTTGGATACAGTGTGAAAGTGCATTGTACAGTTAAGTTTGTTGAAATATTTAACGCTTCAAGCTCCTAATGGCACCTCAGTTATGATCCGAATCTTTAACTGTCTGTAACAATCATTATCTTATCCGCTCTGCTAGACCCTAAGTCCATGTGTACTTGTCAGTTTCCAGTAAATATTTGTAATCAGCATTCAAGTTCTTTGTACATTGCAGCACATTCAAGCAGTTCCCAGCATCTCTTTGTTTATAAGTTCTACCAAAATAATCCCCTATCTTTGCCTTGCACATGTCATTTAAGTTTCAAAGAAGTCTATGTTTTTGTACATAGCTTTCCTGAGATAAGCACACTATAAAAATTAAATGTTTCTGATATAATATTGGGTTATAAACTTGGTTAACACTTTAATCTTGTTTGCAAACATTCCAGTCATTGCAGCCTACTGTAATATAAACAGTAAACATAAATCCATTTATACCTTTTCACACATTTTTTACTAAAAATTTAACACCAGTATGAGACAAACATCTTGACCAAAGGGAAGTAACTCTAACAGTCCTAAAGCTGTAAATTGCACCGAATCAACCAAGCAGATTATAACACAACATCATTCAGAAATAACAACAAATGTGTAAGAATAGATTATAGAAAAAATCCCAATAATGCAAACAATAGAATTATCAACACAATGCACCTAATGACCTTTATGTATTGATCTTCTGATTTCGTTTTATGCAACATTGAAGAGCACTTGACCAATTGACCAGTACAGTAATTTACCACTTTAGCCAATAGGTTATAACATCTATTGTCCACAGTGGTCAAAATTACTGGACATTTGAAAGAAGTTTTATCTTGCAAGACACTATACAAAACAGAATGAATGCCTTGAAAAATTATAGTATACATTCTAAGTGAAAAATGTTTGCCTTTGGCATATTCACTTTTAAAGTTAAGATCTTTCAAAAGACTTGAGTAAAAGGTATCAATCCAATTAAATCCAATACTTGTCAGAAGCATCTCATACAATTAAACAATTATGATTATAGAATAATTTCAGCTTAATTAATGAAACCTGACATACATGTATTTTGATTTCCAACGCATGTATAAAATCGTAAGAAATAACATTACCCAATTCAGTAAATAATGATAACTTGCACATGAACATCTAACCCTTCAATGGATCACACAGAAATATAAGTTCCATATTTGTTACCAAACTTAATCCAGAGCAAGCCAAGATCAATACAACCTAGCCATGTTCTATGTTGTCAGGATATAAACATTGATGCACAAATAGTGAGAGATGAAACTTATCTTACAGACAATAGTTGACGAATCACAGACCATAGTGTACAGTAGAAAACACTTGAACAAACAAGAAGATTACACTAAAGGTTTACAAATGATTACTCTCCTCCATGAAGTCTCACATTTGCAACTGGGGAACCAGAAAAAAACATACACATGATAATTCATGAAGGCGTCAAAGTTATTAAACTACAAGACAGAATTCTGAGGGCAAAATGCAGACTCTTAAAACACTTCCAGTCGAACCCAAAACATTCTCAAATTTTTTAAGTACTTGACTTTTTTAGGATACTCAGTGTAAATGCTTCAAAAAGTAAAAGATTGAGCCGATTAAACGTCCCAGAGCATTCACTCACATCTATAGACAAAATCCCTCGTCCAAAATCCAATAATATATATTTCAAGAAGATAAACACATTATATCACAAACATCCGACACACACAAGTTTAACTCGAAGCCTACGACAGCGATAATAACTACCTTAAAATTGATTTTCTTCATCTATAAATAGCAAAAAAACAAACAAACAAGACATGGTGACAAGATGAGAAAACTGCGGTCAATTTTACAAAAAACAGCCATCGTTTCTATTGAAACTTTAAATCAACATCTTCACAACATCGCCTTGTCATTACATACATTCACAATCAAAGAAAATTCCAAAAGAAGACACAACCCGCAAACACATTACCACATTATTATGATATTAAATTTCACTCAGTATTTTTAACTTAAGCCAGAAACGAAATTCGTTCCCACAATAATGCCTTTGTAAGCAACCTTAGCAACAATAGAATACAACATATCCACATGTCCACATGTCCACATGTCACAATATGTTATTAATATTCCCACACTGATCCATCAATGTATAACAAGTAATCCAATACACACTGAACATAATCACCTCTCACCAAGATGCACATTATTACCATAAATATTGATGCATATTTTATTTACCTATACCACAAATATATAATCTAATTCAACCATTACACATAATTAAATGACCCAACAACATAACATTTGCACAAGTCTAAACTATCATTTACCCTTAGGGCGATAAGAATCCTGTCCATTGCAGTCAGATCCCGTTACTTTTATCTTTTTTTATCTCCCTTTATCAGAATTTAATCACCCTATATGTGACATAATTACTGGTGAAGTGTTGATAAGATATAAAAAGAAGGGTTAATTGATTTTACTGTGTGTATACAAACAAATTCTACCCATTTATCATTACACAACAAATTAAATTTCATTGATATTAAACAAATCGCAACACAAAAGAACAAGGATACATGTTAACACAAATATTGTCCGAATTCTCAAGAAATGGCAAAAATCATCAATCAATCCAGTTGTATATAAGTTATAAAGTCACACTTAAACTTTCCCTGAAAAAGTAAATGGCAATAGCAATTTGTCAGGACGTATAAAAATTTACCCAGTTATAAGTCTCTAACACAACTAACAAAAGTGATATTTATCCTATAGACTTCAGCATTACTGACACTTTAACTCAGTCATTCCACTGAAAACTACATATAAAGTACTCCCTCCCAATTCCATCCACACAGAATGCAGTTCTGGGCGTTCAAGCAGTGCTCTCCAGCAACAAACAAGACTTTCTGCCTTTTAAAGAATTGTTCGGGTTATTCCTACTAGCATTCCCCTCAGCCAAATGATAAATGATTTTTTGAAGAAGATCTGCATTGTGGGAGTTTGTTTATAACACTTGATGCAGAATTTGGCTTGCTTCCATACATGGTAATAAGATTTTATAACCCTCCTAAGATTGTGTCTGATTCAGACAGATTTTCTCCCATAATTTTTTAATACATCGATAGTTTACTGGAGACTAGCATTCACGATCTACAATCTCTAGAAGTTAGAAGCAATAGTTGTTAGCATTAACGTAACATATCGTGCCTAACCAAATTCTCTCTCAACGGTTATTGAAAACATACACTCACAGTTGAATACAACGTCATGAGCTTATATGAAACATTTTCTGTGCATTTTGTTCTAATTTAAATGTATTCTTATTTCAAAATTAGTAGACTGATCAACAAGTTCTGGGTCAGTGACTGACAGAGTGAGAGCCATGTTGTGCCTGTGGACAGGAACTCATTCCGCTCCAGAATGTTAGAATTGTTAGCCTGACAGAAGGTGTATTCGGTGTGCCCTTGTGTTGTTCGTGGGTTCTGAAACAAGGCTGCAAGGTTCGGTGCACCGCAGAAGAGAGCCAATACAAAATTAAGTGTTATCTGTATACAGAAAAGTACAACAAGCATTATACCTAGAAGCTTAAAGGTGAGTCTTTACCTAATTCCTAATGAATTGCAAGATTCAACAGCCATATATAAGGAAATAAAGTTTCAGTCAATGTGTACAACACAGCAAACAGCTGCAGTAAGCTCATGCTGAAAGTAATGCCATTTCACCAGTCAATTACTAGACATTTTCTGACAAATACTTCCTTGTCACAGATCAATTTGTCACCAGAGACCCAATCTCATTGATCAGTGAAAAGTCAAGTCCATTCTAATTTTAATCAAAAGACAGCACTTTCATTTTAAACAAAATTGCAGTAAGAAGTTCCAATATCTATACTGACATCATCCTGCCACTGGTTACCTAATTCAGCCATTGCCCAAGTCAGAAGGAGGTAGAGAGTAAAAGCTGTGATGTACATGCAATATGATTTTTAAACCTTCACCAAGATCATGACCATGCCTTACTCATAGTCATAAGATAAGACAACTGATTGAAATAAGCATTGATATAAAACACTACACACAAAGTAATAAAATAGAGTTCCCTTGCATCCGGCCATACAGTGTAAAGGGGACTAAATAAACACATGTAAAGTAATTAAGAAATTGTTAAGCAAATTGGCCAACCAAGTACATGTTAAAGTAATAAACTGATTTGATACACATGCAAGCTCCAACCAATCACTAATGAAACACATGGTGCATTAGTCTTCATATTAAATACCAGTACATCATGATTACAGGCCAGTGAGATAGACCATTATAATCACCACAAAGAAATAACCCAGTGAAAATTGCCAATAATAACAGTAAAGCACATTATGTGCAGGAAACGGTCTTCTGAGAGAAAATGGTGGAATCAATCCTAGAACACACACTACATTCTATTAATTAGGAAAAACCAAATCAGAATATTGACCAGGAAATGGACACAGTCAAGCTTGAACTTATGTTATATTCCCCATTCTAACTTCAAGAACGATCAATACCCTTTTTTATGCAGAGTGGATTTAATCAGCCACAAATGCAGGATAACAGACTTACAAAACTTTCCACAGGATATAATGGTGTTCATGTAAAAATCCCAGCAAATAACTTTATTGTTTTCCATATAATATTACATCACATGATGAGTCAGTCTGGCGAGTTATTGTAAATAATTCACTCTAAGTGCTGATGATACAAACAACATAAGGCACCAATTTACTTCCATCTATCTATTACTAGTGCGTCACAGTTACACTATGACCTATGTCTACTTACATCAGTAAATGGAAGTCGTACAGAATGTATTAATTAATGCAAACCACATATAGTAAACAATACAGTCATGTCATTAGAACTCCACCCATTTTGTTCTCTAGAATAGTAACTGCTGGTATTCCCTATAATTATATAAACCAAAGGAAGTCACAACATTTTGACAGTCATAATATTATTTCAGACTTCATCTATCAGCATATATCCTAATACAATACAAATACAAGTAATTATCAAAAGCCATAGATAATGATATATATGCATTACAACCAGAGCAGTAAATGTTCCTCCCGGGTCCTATCTAAGGGAACAATTTCAACTATCATATATGACCACTTTTTCTGGTACTTGTTTGATCTGATTCATGTATGACCACTATGTCTGGTACTTTGTCGATTTGAACCATGTATGTTCACTATGTCTGGTACGTGGTTGATATGAAACATGTATGACCACTATGTCTGGTACTTTGTCGATTTGAACCATGTACACGTCGACCACTATGTCTGGTACGTGGTTGATATGAAACATGTATGACCACTATGTCTGGTATGTGGTTGATATCAAACATGTACGCATCAACCACTATGTCTGGTACGTGGTTGATATGAAACATGTACGACCACTATGTCAGCTGGTACTTGGTTGATATAAATCATGTATGACCACTATGTCTAGTACTTGGTTGATATAAATCATGTATGACCACTATGTCTGGTACTTGGTTGATATAAATCATGTACGACCACTATGTCTAGTACTTGGTTGATATAAATCATGTATGACCACTATGTCTGGTACTTGGTTGGTTGATATAAATCATGTACGACCACTATGTCTAGTACTTGGTTGATATGAAACATATACGACCACTGTGTCTGGTACCATGACTGTAAGACTTTTAGTCAAACATGTTTAAAAGTGTAACCATGATCTCTTCATAGGGTTAAAGTTCAGATGTCAGTATGAATAAAAAGCAGTGAATAAATGACAACAGGGTGTAAAAGAAATAGAGTGGGGGCCATAACAATAGCAATGATTACAACAATTCTCTTAGCCAAAGCAAGATGTAATTCTATAAGTAAGTGACTACACATTTATAGAGACACAATAAGCCAATATATAATTAACTCTGACAGAAATTTCAGAAGCTGAAGTAATGGACAGAAAATTTGAAACAAATGATACATCATACAAATAAATGTGACATAATTTGTCTGCGATGGAGAACCACATGCAGACATTGTGTGGTGTTTTCGAATATCTAATCGATACTATTTCTGAAGCAAATATTTCTTGTTTAAGAAAATATGGCTCAATATTCTCTGTATTTAGACTTCACAATTATTTTGATGCTGCCAAATAGTAATAATTCAAGAGTAACCGTGCAATATTACCAGGAATAATGTAAAACTCCAAACTGAAATGAACTTAACACAGAAAGTGGCTGCTTTTTTGCAGAAAAATGATTTTATATGAAACATATCTTTTTTTAAATTAATAAAATGGAGTTGAATATCTGTTTTCTTCATATAATAAGCTGAATCATAATTATTTATAAAAAAACCTGAAGTCTCACGGCCTTTTTTTCAGATTTTGGGGAAAATGATGGCATGCTTTTTCAAATGGGAAAATTGCATCGGAAATTGCCAAATATGGGAATTATCAGGAGTCCATATTACCAAATTTATTGTTATGGATGCAAGATAAATTAAGCAAAACTGGATAAATATTTTGTTTTATAGATTGTTTTGAGTGTCGATATTTACATTTGGATGAAGAAAATACGACTACTGCAAGGAAATAACTGGTAAAAAATAGTTTTACCGACAGGGAAATTTTGACAAAATTTGGGGGAAAATAGGAACTATAATACCGACGGGGAAAGGGGCCGATATTTGGCCCCAAATTTGCCATAAGAAAGGGCTGTCTTATATAAAGATTTATCCTTAAGATTGGTCTTTAAGTGTTTGATTGAAAATTTTAAATATATCATGAATACAAATATACAGGTTACCTATAGGCAACTTTTCGACTATTTTTTAGTCAATATATAATGTAAATTGTAAAAAAACTTGGAACCATTGATGATGAATTATCTGATGCCAATTTCGAAAAAATGCAAACTAACGTTTTTGTTTTAGAAAAAATGTAGCAACCATGTATGTAGTAATCAAGGGTGCTAAAGTTGTCCTCTGTTAATTAATGAAGCCAAGCATAATTGTGGGTAAAAATTGAATTTCCTGGATAACTTAGCTTTCTACAATGGTAATTGCTACAGTCTGTCACAGTCAATTATTTAGCAATCAGTGTACAGCCATACAGAAAGTTTGATCAAATACCACAGTTCCTGTGAATAATAAATAATAAATCAATGAATGAGGCTTGAACAGCAAGAATCGACTCAGTAGTAAATTCATTGATGATAATAATAAGGGATCATAAAACCATCAGAGATGATAGATTATAAGCTACAACATGTCGCAGGTACACCAGTGTTTCATGCAATGTTTACTATTCATATTCACTATCTCAACTTATATTTAAGAATGCAATACAATTAGAATGGAAGAGAAAAAATGTTTGATTGGGAGACTTTTCTACTTGGTAACCTCAGCTTGTTTAGTTCCCATCAGCTGATCTAGCCAGTTTTCCTGGAATTAAGTATCAACCAGTATATACTAACTTACCCTTCTGCATATCAGCAGCTGACAACTTCTTCACATGAATTAGAAATGGAGGATAATTATGACCATAGCCAATGTCAGGGAATGACATGTCACCTGAGTGATATGCATGGTAATTGAACCCGTACCTCCTGAGTCACACAGCCCAGCACTTGACCTGTGCAGTTGAACACAGTTGACAGTGGGCAGGCTCTCAAAAAGTAATCTCAGCTGCAGTCTAAATACAAATGATTGAAAATGACCTGAATTAATGCAAATGGTTTACCAACTGCAGGCTTAGAGGTTATCATAGTGTTATCAGTGAGGTCACTTGAAGTCACCCCCTGATCATAATTGTCAGACCGAAACACTGCAAACTGCATGGAAACGCTACACATTGTATTACGATGAAATTCTGTACCCTATGTAATATTGAAATGGTCAATTTATGTAAATTACAGTACATTTGATATATTATAGGTACTAAGTAACCTATTTTATATTTGAATTAAAGTTTATACATTAGTGACAGAGACATAGATTTGTATGTATATAAACCAACAACTTCTCTACCTTACAGATGGACATGACACAATTGTCCCAAGTCAAACCTGAGGCTTCAAACAAAAGCACTGACAAAATGTTCAAAATAAAGGCCTGAAAGAAATACACTGAACAAGGAACTGTTCATTAGTGCAAAATACCAGGTTATGTGTCAACAGAGTTACTATAAGGGCAGTAGATTTTATTGAAGTTGTAACAATCAAATTCCAAAGTTTTCAGCACAATCCACCAAGTATGAAGGTTTCAAGAGAATTTGTCCATTCTAACAGCAGAATATTCAGGCAATACAAAAATTCAAACATATCTCCTTTAATACAAAGTACTATATAACATATAGCGGCTCTATGTAGTAACTTAATCCACTATTACAGTCTATAGAGATCCTAGATAACCCAGATACCAGTATATAAGTGCAACAATGACTGTAGTATTTACAACTGTAGTAAATCATCTAGTGCAGAATAGTTTATGTACAATGACAAAACAATTCATTGACCCAAATAAGCAATTATCGGTTATAGAAACCAAATATTAGGTACTAAAAAATATAATGTAGGTCAAACGCACAGCAGAGCTTAATTAATTCCTATCTATAATGTAAAAGTAAGCAATTCTCCCCTTTTAACAAACTAGATAAAAAATAAAAATAACAGCCAATTAACGACATTCATTTAATTTACAGAGATTTGAATGAGCAAAATCAATATGGTAACTGTGTGGTGATTAAACATCAAACTACTCTTCAAGCTATCATCATACACCAATATAAGGCATAATCACGGCATATTTAAAGCCCAGGTTACATTAAATTACTGTAATTCTTTCATCAGAATGGTAAAACTTACATTGATGTATGATCCAGAAAAGCCAAATGGTATTACCGGTACATCAATGACCAAAGAAAATATATGGAGAACATCCAATCAGAGACATATAAAATTATGCCATATTGCTATACCTTAGAAGATGAATAATAAGCAACATAAGTCCACAAAGAATAACTAAAAAAAATTAAAAGTCACCATACACTAACACAAGATTACACTCGACACTTTCAAACTTGTATTCCCAATGAGCTATGTCCAAGTACCATCCAACAATATACTGACCAAGTGTATGTCCAATTGCTTCAACACAGGTTTATATACCAACAAACATCTGCCTGATAAATATAGACAGATAAAAGTACCACACAAAATATTCCTTTGAAGTAACTTAAAATAACTATTAAGACTATTCAAATACAACAAATAATCATTCGTTGAGTGCAAGGTCCTTTATACATGACAGAATAATATTGTTGACAGTATTACGTACATTGATAGACATGTAAAGTGTTACAATTCACACTATAAATATCCAAAATATGTCACAATGTACCGAAAAAGGCACTTAACAACAACAACAAATTATCAATATGACTCCATTCTCAAGTGTATTGTATAGACAATGATATCTTAAACTGTAAGATACACTTGGTGTCCACTCACTAACATACCACCACAACCTGAGACTATAATCTCTTGCCCGGCAGAAAATAAGAGATCCACTTAAAGGTTCTTTAACAGTTACTAACATTAACCAAGTCGGCCAGGCTTCACTTCATTGATGAATTTTGTAAAGCTACTCACTTGGAAAATGATTATCAGGACACCATCAGTGATATGGAAATGATAGCCTAAGAAAATCTACCTTAGAGAGAGCCTTCTTATTTACCGTACTTATCCAATAAATTCACTGTGTATCTTATTGTACATGTATACTGATTGGATCATACAAATGACATATATATTTATTTCAGCAATTGATGAACCAGGTTAAACAAGCACACTCAGGACTCTGGTAGTAAAATGAGTGCACAATAGGGAATTTCTTATGAAGGTCTTCATTTACATGAATCAGGGCAAAGGAAAATGCTTTCATTAGAACACATGCAGCTCGTTTTGAAATATTTATGAACTATTGTGCAATGATGTACAAGTGCATGCAATGTCTGACAGGGCAATAAAAGGCGAAAGATACAGATTTTGTAAAATTAGCTCAAGTGATTCTTGAAATATTCTATCGATTTTAATATCAAGGCTCTGTCAAGTCCATTATCTAAGATTTCCTCTAATAAGGGATTTGGACCCGTTTCCCATATATCCAGGGTCTTTGGTTGTCTGGGTTTTCCTTAGACTTTGACAATGGTCAATAGGACCATGGTCAGCAATGACATGACAGGGGGTCATGCAGGGTCATGTGAAGCAGTAAAAAGTATGTTGCCCAATGACTGGTGGTTGTTGACCTACATAACAGTAATTTGCATTTCCATCTTCCAAA
Source organism: Mactromeris polynyma (assembly GCA_032209605.1). Taxonomy (NCBI): domain Eukaryota; kingdom Metazoa; phylum Mollusca; class Bivalvia; order Venerida; family Mactridae; genus Mactromeris; species Mactromeris polynyma. The sequence continues at coordinate 856,809 of JASFXZ010000039.1, read as the reverse complement.
ATGGACTCAACACCGTAAGTCATGTTCAAGTACTGTTGTTGGACAACGAAACTGTAAATTTCTCTTTTTAAAGCTAAAATACAGGTTCAGACATTTTTCACCATGTTTGACAATCATTTAACTGCAGTGCTCACATGGGTGACACATGGCCTAGTCAAATCATTGTTAACCATGGCTGTATGACCTAAGTTGTCAAACAATTGTTAAGAACATGTTTAACTATGGTTTAACCATTATAATTTCATGAGGACCGACAGAAAAGGAGCACATTTAAACTAATAGAAGGGAGGACAATCATGAAGTGGTGCACATAATTGGATATTCATGGTACTTATACATCCTCAAAACAAATGGCTTCGTCTCATGCAACCATCTATGCACAGATATCAGAAATGAATAATTTGATAGGCTTGTAAAATATTCAAGACTTAAATTCTAATGAAATTGTAATTATAGAGATTGGGTCGGGTAATCCTCTGAAAGAAAATCTGATAAATACAATTCCTATAAACCATTCAAATTTGTATGCAGTGGTGTGGAGTGAAGTTGTAAGCAAGCCAGTGATCAGATAGCCACCCAAACATTTGTTAAAGTGTGTTCAAAAATGATTTTATTCTCCTGAAACTATTGGTTATTTGTATGAAGTCACACAGAAATTAATTATAGTTTAATTTTCTTCAGGATACAAATTTAAAGAAACTGACATTCCTCTTTTTCCTTGCCCACTGTGGACAACAGATTAAGATCACAACGGTTTAACAATGAAGCAATCCGCATAAAGTGAGTGCATATTGGTGAATCAATTCAAAATGTCACAAATTAGATGCAGACCATCATTCATTGTGAATTGTGTTAAAAATATGGAGAACTGACATTTACTTGAAACACAGATTACGATCACTACAACATCAACCTGGACACCCAGTGACCTAGCTACAAGTATAAGTTAGCCATAAAATTAACATCAACTGTTGTTTATCTCTTACACACCTGTTTCACACAGAAATACTGTCAATTACCTGCACATGAAGAGTTAGAAATAAATGAAGACAAAAACAATCTGGATGCATTACTGACTTCAATGAATGACCAATATGCAATCATGAAAGCTGTTCAGATGATTTAGCAAATGTGCTTTATACAAGAACACAGTGGAAATGGCCATCATACCTATAACTATAACTTCATGCAAGTTCAAACACTTATCAGCAACAAGACCACACAGCAACAATTAATAATAGCCTGAGCATTCTAGTGGTAGACAAACAAGAAACAGTTAAAGCAGGAAACATGATTATGATGTATAAATCTACAAATAGATTACAAAATTTATCCACATTTCCTGTCAGTCATGTATCTATCACAAGATCAACAAAATCCACTTCAGGAACATCAATCCACAGATAAGCATCAGAACATTTTTTAATTTTTTTTTACCACGAAAAACACCTTTATGAACATATCCCATTTTTCTTCCATCACGAAGCAAGCAGGCTGACTGCACACAGGATTAGAAGCCAATTCTTTGAAGACTTTTTATTTGCAATACCACAAAGACAAACCTGTTTTAATTCTAAAAACCGTAAACAAACATCTTTATGAAACACTAATCTATTAAGTAATTTAAATGTTGTACACACTGTAACAAAAAAAAAAAATATTGTTTGTTGCATTTATTTTGTATAAGAGGTTTACAAATCCAATATTATTCTCATGTTAAAAATCCTCAACAGCTCAAGAAATAAATAATCTAACAAGATTTGATCAGCATAATGAATTATGTACAACCTAATTATTAAATTTTCTAACAAACTGACATTTCACCGATAAAATAATGTGTAAATACGATGTTTTTCACTTTTTCAGGAATTCCATCAATATCAATCACTATTAAATAATCCTCTACAAATATTCATTCAAATCCACAGAGGCATCTAACTCAAAATGAATACAGAATTATTAATCTTTAGACTAAATGCAAGAAATTAACTCACATCAATCACTCAACAGAACAAACATAAAACTACAGTAATTTTAACGCCACCAAGTGTATGACATTTATGTATTTTTTTATATTGGCAGACGTTATCACAGTAAGAATGAACACGCATATATGATGATTTATTGGGAGTTTCAAAATGACACCTCAACTCAACTGTAAAAAATTTCTGCAATCTGGGACTGCAGTATGTTCGGACATCAAAGTCAGCAGCTTATAGAACGTAGATAGAGCAATTAACATCACATATATCAACGCTCTGCAATATGGAGCTGCTGATAAGCCAAAAATGTTTGTACAATTCTTACTAAATACTGTCCAATATTATCTTAGAACTGATATATTACACCTGTATAGTTTCATAACATGATGAAATACAAGCAATCATTATCGTACAGCTGATAAACAAATTCACACAGAAGCCAAAAAATTCTGTTCTTCAGAACAGCCACCATAATATATCAAGAACAAATTGAATCAATACAGTATCAAAGAGAATCTGGGCATGAAATGAGCAGAGGCCACAGCGCTTAATACTCTTGCTAATATCCTTCTCATCCAAAGAAATGAAGACACTGGTCAACAGAATGATAAATTACACAATTATGTATTTTGTTGGGTCAAACTGACACCAGAGCAGGAAGACCATATTTGGTGCCCCTGTCGGATAACTAAATATATGGTTACATTGGGTATTAGTCTCCACCAACCTTCATCAAGTCAACTGCATGACTTCGTCTGCTAAGGTAGGGTAGCTAGGCATTCTCACGTGAAAGGTACCATATTAGTAACCCATGATGAGGCTTTAACCCACAGTTGGGGTGAAAAAAAGCAATGCCAAGTCCTCAACCACTCTGCCATAGAATATTTGACCCTTAAATTCAACTCATTTAATCTTAGTGAAAATATCTTGCTAAATAAAGGGTATTCATTACTTCAAGGTTCATACACTCCAACATCTGTACAATACAGAACATTTGATGATGTATCAGGTCATAAAAAACAAATACAAATGTATGGACAACACATTTATGATTGCTGCATCATAGAACACCTGGACAAACCCATACAATTGTATAGCCTCCTGTTTGTGTCATACCTAGGTCAGAAACTTTTTAGGTTGCATTTGATCTAGAAAAATTGTCCAAGCAGCAATTTCCATTCTAACAATCCAAGAGGTAAACTCCCAAACAGAGTGGCAATCTAAAGATGCTACCAGTAACTGGACAGTCACTAAGTGGCAATGCTGAAATACAGCACAATGCTGAATCAGTGTTAAGGATATCAGATAAGGGTATATGGAATGGTGCACATTATTATTCCAAGCGCAAGCCATGCAACGGTTTAAACCAGCATTTGCATTACCAGAGAAATGCAAGAGGAGTGAGACAGGACAATCACAGTAAACTAGACACTATAGTGGAGAGGGATGCTGCCAGACAGGATAAATATTCAAAAAGCATTACGGTATGTTTCTTATTTGACAATTACCAAGGGATGAGGTATCAATAACTCATTACCACTTACCTCTATAGTACAGCATTGTATGGAATGAATAAGTAATGAGGGAGACTACGGCTTATATACAGACAAAGGAAAACAATATAACAGGGAGATGGAAGATCACTTTCAATATTTAGACAGATTTTGTGAATGAAATTTGAAGCCAGACACAGGATAACAGAAGACTATGAGTAAAATTGAAGCAATAAAACAACTAATTTTGTAAAATATAATTATATGTATACAATATTAAAGTCAGGTATTATCCAGATATTTATCTCTGTGTAACGAGATGCATTTATTTATGTAAGTACATGTATACTATAAAAACATTGTTATAATTATGGGTATGCCTGCAGCAATTAATGTTTGATATGTAAAACTGCAACAAAATTGAGTGAGGGCCATTAAAAGCTGCTTTACATTATTTTCTTTGCTACTAACTGACAGAATGGCATTTCAAGCAAGACTGACCATATGTCCCTGAAGTATTATCATAGTATCAAATGTCCTGACATCTAATGGTCAGTTGTTTACATGACAGAGTAGCTAAATGACCACTTAGGCCAAGAATTCTCATATTATAGCACTTATTATGATCAGTCTATCAGTGAGATATATTGCAGAACAAAAGTAGATCAAATTCACCTGAGAAGGTCAAAGTTCAAGATTGTAAGAAATCTGTGACTATTATCCCCATGACTTAAAACTTAAAATACAAGTCTGTAAATAAATAGATTTCCAAACTCTTGTCCTCATTTAAGACACTAAAAATGACATTGAGACAAGGTTTTCCTAATATAGACAAGCACTTTAACCTAAGCACTCACCATAATATTTGCTGTACACTTATACATGCATTCACAGATAATGAAATGAGATTATACAAGGAACAAAAGTATGCATTACTTTCCAAAAACACAAGATGATAATTTAACACAAATCCATCCAATACAAAAAAGAAGTTTTCCATATATTTTTCTTAAATTTTCAAAAAGCTTCATAAATGATAATGTATCTCAGTCAAAATAATTCCATATTTTTACACAGCCTCGAGTACCAACCAAATTAGAGCAAAAAGTAATAAATCTATTTCACACACACAAAGAGCAATTCTTCACAACACAGATGAGACGACTGAACAAAAGACAGACAACTATGATAAAGCCCTGGTCACTCATTTTAACGGCATCCCACAATACACCAAGTCGCAATAATGGGACCAGTAATGAATGGTAGGGATGTATTAACATTCTTCCCCGCTCCATTATTAGAGTAAACTTACTAAATTGGCCATAAAATGTGATGTGGAGAGACTATAATCAGAGTACAAGGCCATTGTGAATGACCCATGATGCTGAAGGTCAAATAGTGACACTATGTCTTCTACTTCTCTATTGGCAACCCTGGACTGAAGGAGAGTAAAGCACACAGCAACTTTAAATTGCACAAAGAAGAAACAACAAGAGGTCCAATTGCAAACATGAAAATAATTTCACAGTTGAGAATATACAGACATTTCAAGTCTGCCTATACACCAGTTTGTGGTTATTTTGTCAATGTTCATAAGCATTAGGAGTAAGTGTAAACACTGCCATACAAGTACAGTTAAATTATCTCATGAAAATATGAAGTATTTTTCAGACAAAATATTTTGATGTTTTTCTTGGTTTATGGGTCTACTGAGTAACAGAGAAGATGATGTTATAGGGACTACAATGCCGTTCCTTTAAAACCTGAATGGTTTGCTATCGATTTACTTATATGCTATCCTGCTACTTAAGCCTCAAATATTGAGAATGAAGTGATATTTATGTCTGTAATATACAATAATCTTCATTTTCAAAATTGATGGTGGTGATCTGTATTTCTATTCAACTATAGTTTAAAACATAGTTTTATAAGTTATCTATTTTTCTGACCTAAATGAACGCTTACACATTCAGATTTTCTGAATGAGCTAGGAATACATAAGGTCTACAGGTCAGCACAGTAATCTAACAATATTTTAGTGAAACAGTCTATAGTAGCAGCTCAAGTAACATTAACCAGCCCGTTCATGGGTTATGTACCAGCAATATTCTCTGCCACACAAATTACTTATGTCACTCACAGGGATCAATTTGCAGTGTAGAAAGAATGCATTTTAATGCAATATCATCAATCTTAGCCATCAAGTTGCAAGGTTGATAAATATATATCAAAATCCAGCCTACAGTGATTGGGACGACCATTCCCAAATAAAGGCCTAGCAGTAGATGTTCATTCCAAATGTCACAGCATCTTGATGTTGTAATTGAAGATAAAGCATCCAAAGCTATATATCCTCCACCACAAATGGATTAACAAGGAGTAACTACCCAGACAGAAGACTATTGAAAACTATAAATGTGTCATACGTACATTGGAGGACAAGGTATACAGTATATAAGCCATTTCTAGGAAGTACAATTTATGTATTATATTATTCTAAGAGTCTATCTATTGTTTATATCAAATGAGTTAGCCATATATCACATGTGGCAATCCTTAGAACATATTCTTAGGGCAAATAAGGAGAGTATAATGTCACAATCATCTAGATTACCAGATATTTTATGGACAAAACAGTAAGATAATATTTGGCCAATGGTCGTCTATTTGTTACAAGGAAGAGTCATTTCTAGAGCAGCTGAAAGAATGACTTGAGTGATCACATGGTCGGGTAGTGAACATTTCCTAAACAGCAATGGAGTTTTGTAAAGCTGTCTTACTTAAATGCCTGCAACATTATAAAGCCATAATCATTATTAAAACAATTCATTAATGACAAAATAATTAGAAATTGGGGTCAGTTTTCCATTCCCCTGCGAAATCAGTTCTTGTGCTCAAGAGCAGTTCAAGAACAGTTCTTGAAATAAGTAAACGTTCTTGATCAGTTCATGAAGGATGTTCAAGAACACTTGTACTTGAACTGTTCTTGAACACTCTTTAAGAACAGTTCAAGAACTTTTTAAGAATCTGTGATGTTCTGATACCGTTCTTAAACTGTTCTTGATCATTTGAAGGACTTTTCTAGAACACAGTGTAACCTCTGATGTTCTTGAACTGTTCTTAAAAATGTTCTTGATCATTTGAAGGACTTTTCTAGAACACAGTGTAACCTCTGATGTTCTTGAACTGTTTTTAAAAATGTTCTTGAACATTTCAAGGATTTTTCTTGAACACAATTTAGTTACATTTTTTTTAATTAAAGAAATTGTGATATTCTTGCGCTTGAATTGTTCTTAAAATTGTTCTTGAACATTTCAAGGATGTTTATTGAACATAATCTGTAAATTCTATTCTTGCAAAAGTATGATCTATTTATGGCAAATGAAGTTCATTGTAGTCGTAAAACATAAGAAAATTGACATTGTTACCAAATTATGTCATTTCCAAGACTTAAACTAACATTTTTTTTTAATATTTTGAAGTATTTTAGTAAATTACCTCCCTTTATAAAAAATTACATACTTTTTTATTTGCTTCCAATAAAAGCACCATTAAAAAAATATACAGTGAAGGATTGCCCAGAATATATAACTTGCAACTACTGTGAAATTAAATTTAACATACATTTCACAATTTAGAAATAGTTTTAATTGTGTTTTAAGTTACCATATAAATAGAAGGAAAATTACGCATCTTTATAAATTTGTATTTGTAGAAATACTTCATCTTTATAAACTGAATACTTTATCCAATGATGGAATGATTACCTTAATCAGTGAAATAAAGGTGACAGTCCAATCATGTTGGACATTTATAATGTTACATTCAACTACAATTAAGTTGTGGTTTTAATAAATGGAATATTATTTCAGTGAGGGTGGTTACAGTATTGACGAATTCAGGTTCTTGAACAGTTCAAGAACTCTAGTTGTTCTTGAAAAGTTCTTAAAAACAGTTCTTTAAGTATTCAAGAACATTTCAAGTACTGTTTAAGAAATGTTAAATTGGACAATTTCAGGCACTTTTTAAGAACAGTTGAAGAACTTCTGTTCAAGAACAGTTCAAGTATTCAGGTTCTTGAAGTGTTCAAGAACAGGTCTAGAACAAAGTTCTTGAACTGTTCAAGAACTGTTTTTAAAGACTCTACAAGAACACATTGTTCTTAAAAAATTAAAAAATTGTCCAATTTAACATTTCTTAAAAAGTGCTTGAAATGTTCTTGAACATTTGAAGAACACTTCAGGTACAGTTCTTGAACTTAGTTCTTGAACTGTGAATGAACTTTTCTTGAACTGTTCTTGAATATTTCGCAGGGGTTGAGAGCTCATTAATTGAAAGTAATGTGAATGTACCAATTGCATTATCATGCTGCAACCATTTCCAAAGGTTATCCAAAATTATACTGGAACCCAATTAATTAGCGAGCAATCATCTTTAACATTCAACTTTTAGTGACCAGTTTTCCAATATGACCCAAATAATAGGTGGGGAAAGCAATAATTATTGTTTTACTGTGTAGTTATCAAAGGACACCAAGTCAAGCAGTCATAATGACTGATAAAATAATAAAAGTATGAACTTTATCACAGTAATATAGAGTTTGTGTCCAATGTATAACTGTGAGATATTTGAAATTGATTGTCACACAGTCAGGGAAGATAACTCTTCCAATCCACATTACGATCATAAATTCATATACTATAGTCAACATTAAAGTAGCTTTTAATATTAAATGTTTGAATGTGATTTACATTCCTACATGCTTTTCAACAGAACATAAATATTCCACACCACTGACAATAAAGCTCCTTAAATATGACTCTGCAGTGGGGACCTTAATATAATCAAACAGAACAAAGTCCTTGTAAGTTCAAATACAAAACAATTCATTTCATGGTGTATATAAGTTTGAAAAGTAAGATCAAAAGCAAAGAACAAAGACAATTTTCTACAATGATTGTTTCACAAACTAATAAATCATATTCCCCATCATCATAACAGGGTCCATAAACCATAGCAACTTTCACCAAAATCATTGTTATGTTTCCATTTCATCAAGTTTAATTTCAGTTTCAAAGCCAGTTTCTAAACCCCTGTCATTTGAAACCATGAGAGGACAAAAAGCTAGTACATGGCAAGTAAGATCACAAATTTCCCTACAAGTCTTAACATATATTTTTTATCGTCATGACTGCATGTTTGTTTAGATACATGTACAACAAAATGTAAAATGTTTGCACTGTATAACATCATGTGCTCCTGCAAAACCAATTGCCTTTTGCTGTTATGTACATTATATTGCTTTGAAACATGTTATGTTTTAATGCAATAAACTATTTATACTTGTATTATATATATAACCACACAATTTAATGATCAGATTTAATGTCCTTAGCCTTAATATATTTTACAGCAATTAGGATGTACCAGACTTATTAAATGGACACCAACATCATTAATTCCATAAATAGAAAGCAGCACCTGACAACTGGGATGACATTAATACTTTCCCTTAATTATAAAGGCTCCCTAAATGATGGAAAACAATGGACTTTACATGCCGGCATTTATGGATGTTTATGGATGAAGCTGTTTTGACAGCAGACTAAAACATCAACAAATTTTGTGTTCCTAATAATTTTCACTTCAATGTTAAAAAAAGACAGCTTTTCATCTGTTTCCACAAGTAAAATGAAGCTAAATGATGAATAATCACTATAAGAGAACACACCATATAACTAAAAGTGTAGACCATACAACCTCAAAGATAAGACCACACTATCTCAAAGCTAAAAATAGACCACATGCATGGCCATTCAGTTTAGACAACATAACCTTATAATTGTTGACAACATAATCACAAATCTTACGTCTTAACCTAAAAGTTAATAGACCGTATTTTAAACCTTAAATCCTAGACCACCTAACTACAACTTAGACCACATAACCTAACCACAAAACATAGACCACATTGTAACTGAAAAAGCCTTAGACCACAATTACCTTACAGCTTACTTTACTCGATAGGCTTATACAGCACTATGTAACACTGACATTTTAACAATTAAGACTGGTACCAGCTGCTGCTGAGAATGTTAGTGTGAAACATAGATACATATACAGTATCAGAAATTAATTGAATAATTATTATACCAAGAAAATGGTATAGAATTGCTGACAAAAGCTTGCATGATAATTGGCTTACAGCTTTAGGTGACATCTGTACATTAGTCACTTACTTGTACAAGTACCATAGAATGAAAGTTCAATTGAACCAGTGAAGAATGAGAAACCGAATGGATATACAATTTCACAGTCTTCTTTACGAAATTGATTTCTAGGTCAGTGATGTCAATTTACGGTTGATTATGTAGGTCAGGAAGATTATTGTACATTTCAGTCCAATACAACCCTTTTCTATAGGTCACAGTGTTTACCTAAAACTGGTACTGAATGGCTCTGTCAGTATTTTGTTAAGAAAACACAATGATTTACATGATCTGCAAATGAGTCCCTGAGAAGAACTCACAAGAGTCAAAATCAAACTACATGGTTTACCCTTACCTAGATTCAATGTTCAAAGGTAGTATAGATTTTGACTTGCGAGGGTGCCATTTAGAGACTCATTCAAGTGTTAGATACATCAGAGTGTTCTCTTAGCTAAATACAAACTTAATTGCATATTGTGTTATATGATAATTATCAGTAAATTAATTGATCTCAGTCTGATTTAAAAGTAATTAACACCAGAGTCCTGACCAAGATATCAAACTATAGTCTGTTTTTATTTACTCGAGGACCGCTAACTGTAACCTAGCTGTGGGTCAGGGTCAGTATACAGCACATGATTGGGAAAATAGTGACAAACAGACATAGCAATACATGTAGTAGTATTCTGATTGAATTGTAAATTGACAGTATATACCACCATTGCCAAAATAATTGTACACAATATGAAAATATTTTGTATAATTAATATATTACATGCACTATATATAAAAGTTTGATTTACATGTTGATATCTTTTATACTAGGCTGACGAGAGTGGATTCAACCCCCCCCCCCCCCCCCCTTATACACACATTATTGTAAAGTGCGGACTTTAATACTGACTTTAAGCAAACAGCTGCACAGATTCACTAGGAAAGGAAATTCAGTGCATTCCAGCAATAAATTAAATCTTTTCTATACTACTGTACTGTTGTCAAATATTGTAACAAACAATATGATATTTCCCCTTTGTATGAAAGGATTTGTATATATTATCAAAGAAATCTGACGGCCCATACGACTCCAACTTTATCGTTGAAGGCCTAAAGCAAAGATAGCGTGAAAGATATTATTGCAATAAAAAATTATAATCCTGACCCCGGAAGATATTGTAACAACTAATCCAGCTAGTCTCCAAACCAATCCTACTTGTTGTCTGCACTGTTGTATATATTAAGTATAATACTGCAGGTTTCATACAATGGAAACCTTTGAAACAATTTGAACTGGAAATTAAAGACATGAAAGTTTACTGAAGTCTAATAAATTGCTTAAAGTTATTGCTATAACAGGAAATATTATAAAAATTGATTAAATGATCACATAATATTATTTGTGTTGTCAGACCAATTAGTCAATTAATTTGTTGTAAATAAACTTTTTAGGTGCTTAAACATTTTGCATTATAGTAACTTTCAACTTGGAAATACAACCTGCATTATGCCACATTTCTATAAAACAATTTGATTTCTTTAGGTCAGATATAATTATATACTATTGCATTGGTGAGTATTCCAACCATGTCAGTAACCAATCACAAAGACTTCAGCACAACAGAACAAGAATATCATAAATCAACAGCAAGTTACACTCGCAATAAAGTGCCGACATTTCATTCAACTATCAAACTTTACTTTGTTAACTATTTGACAATGAATATATCAAATACTGTCTTCTGACACCTGACCCATTGTACGAGCATATTAAGAATAACTTTGTTATATTATGACTTTAAGTATTTTACAATCTGCCAATATCTAAATCCATTTAATATGAAAATCATTGAATGACACAGTTTCAAATAAATATTTAAATCCTTCACTTCTTTCTCAAGACATTGCACTAAACAGACAGTCATGCACCAAGTGAACATTGAATAACAAAAAGACGACAACCGCACCTTTCAAGTTTCTAGTACACTAGCTGTAATCAAATTATAAATCCGAACATTGTTTTATTTCCATACACTGAAAAAAAAAATTGCAGATGTTAAACTGAATCAACACTGGGCCACTGTTATGAGCGGTAACAATAAGATAGGCCAAAGTCTCCATAAATGATTTTATCCAATAGTGAATCAATAAACTCCTGTATGTACTGAAAGGGTATGTATTTATATACTGTTGGACACTAGACATGTACCACACATGAAGAGAATAGTCGTAGACACTGGTTTAACCTACAATAGCGTCCAATCTAAAGGGGACCTTAGGTGGCCGAGTGGTTAAGGTCCATAATCAAATCACCAGCACCTAACTGCTACGGATTCAAATCCCACCCAGGATGCAGAATTTGTATGTGAGAAAGTCATCCAACAATTGTTACTCATGGTTACTTATTACCCTATGTTATTGGACATTCTAAGTGACTGACACTCCTAAAAATCCCAAAATAATATTTTTTCTGTCCCAAAAAGCTAAAATCATCTGGTATTTTTCCTTCCCAAGGAATTTTTTTATATCAAACATGGACTAAACTTGCTACCAAATATAAGACACACCCATTTAAACAAATACCAGTATACGAGAAAACCTTTTTATGCACAGTGCTAAAAATCTGTCAAGTCAACATAAGTACATTACTGTGTATTTAAAGAAAATAAATTGATTCCATGTATCAATATATAGTAAAAATATTGACAAACTTACTGACCAAGGTCAGTGTGTGTACTAACACGACTGTAGAAATAATAATGGCCTCTTTAAATAATTAAAAGAGAAAATACACGATAATATTATTATAACAATAATCATGATAAAATCAAAGTGTATAAGGTATGTAGGAAAGTTAAGAATACTTTCAACTTTTAACCTATAATCAGATTAAAGTCAGAGCACATTATAATTCCTATCTTAATTTAGCAACCATAAGCTACAATATTTTAGATTTCATCAGCCTTATATTATTATTACAGTATTGTTCAAGGAACATTTTATGCTCCGGGCTTTTCCCAGTATTTATGACAAACTGCATTCAATGTTAGAGCCGATCCTTGAAGACTGAATCAATTCTTATTTCGTGTTGTTGAACTTTTAGATCCTGCTCTGACTTCTTTATTCATTTAGTTTTGAAAAACGAGAAAATGACATCCCTGATTTTTGGCTGTCTAGAATCAAGTTAACATCGTATGGAGAAGAAATGGTAGTAACTTATACCCTCAGGTTTAGATATAAGCTTAAATGAATATTTGTAAACACCCAAATCATTAAGATCAAGATCAGATGGTGAATCAATACATTCCCTCCTTCGCACAGGAGCATTAAAAAAAGTTACAGAGAAGCCAGGATTTTATTTAATTTTCTTCTATTACGATTTTCTCACAGTTCAGATATTTAATGACACATTGCACAAGGACATAAAATGTCTTCCACAGTGATGGCAAGGTCAAACATGTTGACATAAGCCCTTTGTTAGAAAATTTAATAATCTCCGAGAACGTCCATGAACAATGCTGTAGAAGGACCCCTAAGGGCTGTGGGGACATCTGTTTGTATAATTACTGGACGTGAATTCATCACTTGCTAGATATTAACCAACAAAAAAAACAGGTTAATCAATATTACTGATGAAAAAGCATTTTCTTTATCTGGATATTCCATTTTTGTACCCATTTTTACAGCTACCTCCCTACAATGATGAATGTGATAATGATGTGTGAGTATTTGTATCATGTTAGTTAATTAAGTCTCATAATTAGATTCCTTTGTACTCCTAGTAGTCTTAAAATGTGGAGTATGTATAAACAACAGTCACCAGTCTATCTTGTCAACAGAACCCATTATTTCACCATGTTTCTTGTATATACCAGATGCTATTCTGCGAGCACATACATCAATCACAAACATTGGATTAGAGTTTTAAGTTACACATCCATCAAAACATTGAAATGTTCCAATTACTTCAACCACTGGGATAATATAAAAATCCTCAATGCCTTGTTGATCAAAATACAGTAAAACCTCACTTAAAGACCACCTCAATATAAAGACCACCTCATAAATTAAGAATGCACAGGACTGGTAAAATAATGATCAATACCATTTTATTTACACATTTGACTGATGTAATCAAATAAATGCAAATCAACTTGATAAATCATGCAATGCATTAAAGTTCAATTGCATACTAAGGTAGGTTCATGAATACTGGGCCAAAGAATGACATTTGAGAGGATAACAACTAATGAGATATTACTTATGCAGAGTTAGTCCCCTTGTCAAAATAGCTGAAAAAATCTCCAATAATTTGATATTTAGAGAACATTTAATAAAGAGATTTCATGTTGAACTACATGGACATTTCAATGCATTTTTAACTCATAAAGCTAACAAATGAGTCAGAATGATAGCTTGTGATCTGCACGATGATTCAAAAGCAGATTTCGGGGTTATCTGTCAATATCTGATAACTATCTCCCCAACACTCAGAGCCGTAAAACACTGAGCAGTAAACAGTTAACTGATCAACTCAATATAAAGTTGATAATTCAATGTTAACCTAAAAAGTTAGCCACAATTTCACTGAAACATGTGTATATCATTTCTGCTTCAAATTAAAATTAAAATAAAGTCTAAGTCTTAAGGTAAAGCTTAAAATGTGAATTCATTGACTTGCCAGCTGCAGTTCATTCAACGAACCAGTAACAAAGCAGAATTGCATCACATACAATTACCTTTATCATGCTATTACATGAAGCAAACTCATGACCTGCAGTATAGTTTCTATACCCAAGCGTATTTCAGTCATAATGAATGGAACCAAAGCAATTTTGTAATCATTTCCTTATCACACTGATCCTTTGATGTATGGTTCTGTTGAAATTATCAACAATAAACACAGTATAAGATTCTAACTGATAAGCCTAACACAGGATGGGCTTAAATTTAAATCACCACAGTAACACATCTATAATTTTGTATGAAAATGATAAGATACTTGTACCTACATCAGAGATATGATCTTGAATTTTGGCTGAGCAGGCAACATACATAATGAACTCATGATCATGCCTCATCCTGTCTTCCTGCATTAGTATTTTATGACCAACTAATGTATAACAGCAAATAGATACATAAATAAATACATACATGTACATAATATTTATGAGCAGAATTAATTCCTGTGAAATTCTGAAAACAGAAAAGTATTGAACTTCAATTAATCAAACTGTGTTCATATTAAGTATTTCTGAAGATAAACAGTAAAGGGAAGTAACTAGAACATGTTTCTGCTGAAATTCGAAACAATGGTTCTCTCCCTTAGTTTGATAACTTAAGACAGTAGCAGTTACTTCCCTCTAGTATGCAAGTTTACTCCTTGTCAAGATTTGGAGGTAAAGCTGAAACTCAATTTGATAACACAACTGCTTTGTAAAGCAAGCACTCACAAAAGCGGATTATATTTCTTTATAATCAAATAATAGATGGATAATATTAGAATATAGTAAAATATTTACACTCAAGTCATTTTAAATAGATAAACAATCCAAATAAGGTCATAACAAGAGTAATCTGATATATTTACAGAAATAATGTTTTACATTTCAACTGTTCCTCACAGCTACACATGTGACCAGTCAGAGAGTATGATGTATGGAGGTGAGTATGAACTAAACAAGGCATACATCACCTCGAACAAATAAGGTGTTAATGTGTTCTCAGTGACATACAAGAACATGCCACAAAACAGCACGTCTTCTATTTTAAATATACATCCAGCTCACATATCTGATGTCATCCTGCGGTGATATTGTCAATCTCCTGTAGCAAAACATGGGAGTATCGTGTTTCAACTCTGTATTCAACTATATAATATAAGATGCTTAATCTTTATAGCATATAAATTACACAACATCCTCACTTTTATAGACACTTAGAGTAACTCTTCTTCAGTTCATTTATACATCATTAATCTTACTAACAAAGGGTCTTTAACATCAAAAAAGTAAATTTCACATAAAGTGCAAGCAATACTGTATATATTAGATATCAGGTCCGAATACGTAATGAGTCACATTAATATGAGCTTTAGAGAGGAAATTGATTCAAATGCATTATATATGGTGACTTTGAGATAATGAACCAGGGGTGTCAATAAGAGTCAATAAAAGTACCCTGTAACTTAAGCATCATCACCTGGCTACATTTCTTATATGAATGATCATAATTAATCCCCCCTACATTCGGTGACTTTCCTGCTACTTCAAGAATTAGTGACACATGATGAACAATTCAAGAGTTGACCCTATACAGTCATCCTTCTTAAGAAATGTTGACTTATATACCGCTGTGGTAGGTGCTAGCTAAATTGGTTGCTGAATATGTAAGTAAAGCACTAACAGTATACTCAGAAACAAAACCAATCTGGAAAGCATTTCTTTTAATCTTATAGAAGTGTCTGAATAAACACAATCAGAAATATCTGGTATGATAAAGTATCAATTAAATGGCCGACTCAGCTGCTGTGATTTACATGTAATTTAGTCACTACATCCTATGCATAATTAGCCCACAGAAACGGATGAAATGAAAGAAGTCAATTACTTCAGCAAGGTCGGATAAATCATACTCACTTTCAATATAAATAAGCAAGCAAAAAATAGGTTCACTTTAAAAGCAATCTGTAAACCTCATTGTCAGCTTTACTCAATTATCACCACAGTATGAAATCAAAGATGTTATGGTTCTTCCTAATTTACTTTTGATATCAAAGTTCCTGTCTTCGGTCCAAGCTGTCAAAGTCATTTCCTCATTAATTCATCAAAAAGAAAAAAATGCTTGGCTTAAATTCAATTTCACTGTCTGGTGCCCAGCTTATGGACACTGAGACTGACTTTGTAGTAGAACACAACAGCATTCCAGTCACACATTACCAGTGCATTAGCTGAACATACTCTCCAGCTAATTCAATTATTCTGTAGATGTAACCTATAATCCTATAACAGAGTACAAAAGTGCATCCCTCGATTCCTTGAGAAAACATTGTTAGACCAACATCAAAATAAGAACAACATCAAAACAAGACCAACATCAAAATAAGAACAACATCAAAACAAGACCAACATTGTATCGATTGGAATGATTAATCTGATCAATAAAAACAGCCATCATAAACTATAGAAGCCACTGTACTCTTTTATACATGAATTCCTTAATTGCTGTTGGGGTGTCAATAAGAACCTGAGGAGCCGGTAAAATTATCCAGTAACTGATCTCCTGGCTACTTTGCTTGTACAAGTGTTAATAATTAAGAGGAATACCCCCCAGACCCCCACCTACTTTTGATGATTTCCCTGCTAATTCAAAAATTAGTGACACTTCTGCTGTTTGGTACAAATTCTGTCATGTAAGTAAATAAAACATAACAATAGTCAATATTGGCATTTTCATTTGACTCCAAAACATGTGAAAGTCATGCTTATTTGATTAAAACCCAAGTAAACATAGTTTTCCAACCGAGGATAAAATCGTCAAATAGTTTGATTTCTAGGTCAGGACAGCAATTGTACTCTTAAATCCAACTTGAAATATTTTCACAATACAGTAGGACTGGTATTGACCAAGAAATGAAACTTTGTCAGTAAATGAGTTCTTATAGTGGTATGCTGAGCTCCCAGTGATCAAACCGATCTATTGTACTCAATGACAGAGCACCATCGGACAGAGCACCATCGGACAGAGAACCATCGGACTTCTTTATATCAGGCCAGCCACCACTACAGGACAATTGTTTGAACTGTACAAACTACAATACCACACAATGTTGAGAGCCTTTGATGAAGAAGGCAACCATCATGACATTGAAGTTACTTGCTTTCATTTTAACCTGGTTGAAGCATAAATTGTATCCAATGGTGTGAGAGACTTGCATAAATTGTATCCAATGGTGTGAGAGACTTGCATAAATTGTATCCAATGGTGTGAGAGACTTGCATAAATTGTATCCAATGGTGTGAGAGACTTGCATAAATTGTATCCAATGGTGTGAGAGACTTGCATAAATTGTATCCAATGGTGTGAGATCGAAACTTGCATAAAAAGAGGATCTAGCTTGTAGTCAATACTCATGCAGAACTATTTGATAAATTCTTTTGCAAGAATATCAAATACTAGAAAACATAGGCACATTATACTGTGGAATAAAACAAGAATGCTAAGGTTAATATCTCACAGCAGTAAATTGAATTCCTACAACCAGTGAAGGCCATTTGTAAATTTCCTGACATGAAACAATCCAGGCGGTCGTGTAGTGACCTTTCTCCTAAAATTAGTAAACATTCTACTATTTCTAGACCAGATATGTTTATAGATGTGTCAGAATATTTACACATACATTTCATGAATCTATCAACTTGATCGTAAGTCATTCCTTCATTTTTACTCAACTGAAAACTATGTTTTCATCAATTTATTATCAGATAGGAATATAAAACTAATATACTGATGAATTTAATACATCAAAGTGACAGGTTCTTATATCTTGCAAATTGATTGAGTGTGAATAGCTGGAATCTATGGCCCATTTTTTCAGACAGTTCTTAAGTTTGCCTGTAAGCAGGGAGTATACAATCAACTATGTTACAACTGGAGGAGTATTACGTCACTTTGTCAGTTTCATGAAGAATATAATGCTGTCCAGGGTGATGCTGGGAACCACTGAACCACTGAACTGACCACCATATGCATCCGAAACACTTTGAAATGTGGCATCAACCATAAAAGCCACAACAAACACAAGGTCAACTGGTAGAGGTCTCTAACTGATGAATTCCAGTATTCACTAAAAGTGCCCTGGTTTTTTTACCAATCTAAAAACAAAGTTTAACTTAAGATCCATTGAATTTCTGAGTTGAGCCATGTACTTAATCCTGTATTTGATTTAATTGTGATATCATTGCTGTTTCCTATAAAGCTTCACATTCTGATAAAAGTTTCACAGTTGACCTACTTCCCGACAAATTTAATTTGAATATGCAAACATTATTTATGTAAAAGTTGTCAGTGTTTATTGGAGATATGATCAAGCATAAACTACCCTGAGATTTCATTGCAATGGATTAAATCAGTGTCTCATCTAATAACAGGATAAACAATGTTTGCCAATTACTGTCAACAAAATGAAATCTGGCATCCTTCAACAACATTCTTGTTCTAAATGTCATTGAAAGATTAATCTTGATGATTTCACCAAGTTTTATCAAATTACAGTCAAATTCACTGAAACAATAGTTCATAACAAATGTGCACTGAAATGCATGACTTTTCATTCGGATTATACTTTAAGTAGTTTTCAAACATATTCACCCAACTTGGAGAAAAATCTGCCTGCAGGTACTATAAACTTATGATGGTATTTAAGGAGATTAAACTATGTGGAATATATCAAGGCCTATAACACATTGGATGACAAAGTTTTAATATAAAACATGTCACAATCTCAACAAACAAAATCAAATACTAATTGCTATTATAACTTAGGACATGTTAAATTTAGTTCAATTCCCATTCATGGCACTCAGGTATCCATTTATACAACTAAAGCAATTTGCTCAGCATAATACACATTCCGCTTTTGCTCCTCATAGGCATATGACATTGTCATGTATCCAAGTCAGTACTGGAATGCAGGAGCGACATAATAAATTAACAACACAAATATGACTGCTATATGACCACCACAAGAAACATATGACTTCAGTACAGAAGTATTGAGCTGAACTGGAGTAAATAGGATACCGAAATATGCTCTAAAACTCAGCACAGGAACTGTACTATTTATTAACATCAGATCAGCATTCATCTGTTTATATCAAACAGGAAAGTATTTCACTGCTTAAACAATTAGTATCCCAGCTAAATTAGCCTGTTCCAGAGAATGCCAATGTAATCCTAGAGCAGAGCATGAACTGATACAGTGTCTGCAAACAGGTGTTGATGACTGTAACACCTTCGAGGTCTGCAAAAATATCTCAAATATTCAACAATACTGATCACTGGTAAGGAATTATGGAGCTTCAACATCACTGCAGGAGTATTCTAATTCTTGAGTTAAAATCAAATTAAAAGGTGACAATTAACAAAATGAGCCAATAACATGCACAATACCATTGACACTCAGGCATGCAGACACCTGGGGTACATGATTGCTGGATCATGGCATCATAAACAACAGAATTCTACTCTCCAGACTCGAATGATCAGAGTAAAAGAAACAGAGGCCAATTGCAAGCTATTAGAAGCTGTCATTTGTTACCTTGCCAGTCAGAGCCAACACTCCTGTTGGCACAACCTTTTTAGTCTATATCGTTGTTACATGCCTTTACAGATAATACTCATGAGCTATCATGAAAAATGTGATATCTAGATAGGTCAATAGAAACAAATGTCCTTGCTGATTGGACTTTTAAATCAAGACATATTGATTGGAAACCAATTTTAAAAGTTGAAAAAGGGCCATAACTCCACCAATAATGATGGATTGTAACCTAAATCAAACTTGACATTCTGTTTTATTGTTCTTTGCTTATGTGCCCAATATGTATTGAATCCATCCATCCCTCGCAGATTTACTGATCGGAAACCAATTTGTCACGTGGATGGAAGCACTGACTGACAGGTGTAACAGTCATTCAAAGAATGGTGAAGGGGCATAAACTTGATAGTCACACGACCTTTGTTTCATAATTACTAAAAGTTGCCTTTCACAGTGAGGCATGTATGGAGAATGTTAGATGACACAATTTCAGACATACAAAACTATAATACCCCCAAATAATGAACAATATACACTCATATTCTAGTATGTAGGGCAATAAGTGTGGAATTAACAAGAAGGCAGGAACACAAGACCATGTGGTTCACAATTCACAGGAACAAATCAGCCAATGCAGTTAGTAACAGACTGCAGACTCATGTTACACATTCAATATAAAGTACTGGCCAAAAGAGCAAACTGAGCTAAATACATTTTTCCAAAGTGATCTGAAACAATGAACATCATCATCATCATCATCATGGATCATCAGAGATGTATCCCGTAGCTTTTTGGAAACAGTATAAGACATAATACTGCCAGGTTAGCACTTTCAACCAGTATTCATCACAATTAACATTTTTGTGGCTCTTTAGCGCATCATTGCTATCATCGTCAACTGGATGGTCTACTCGAAGTACTGCCATATTCATTGTCTCAAGAAAATAGTACATGTAAAATCCTCCGAGTTTATTTTAGATTTGAAAGTATAATGGCTGATTTGTCAGCGATGTATCAATATTGAGGATTGGTGGGAGTCTTGATAAAAACGTCTTTCCTGGATTATTTGTGTCATTTTTGGCAAATGAGTGTAACCTGAATAGTCGCGTATTAATTTATAATACAAAAAATATAGAAAACATGCTATCTTGCCTTGATAGCACCTCCCAGTACCTTCAGTCCTTTGATTAGTAAATTGTTAGGCTCTGGAGATGCTACTGTCGTGTTGACAGAATTTTAACACAAAAGATTTCCATTACTCAACGCACTGTAATCATGATTAATTTGATCACATGCATTTTGCACAAAAAAAAAAAAAATACAGACGAAAGAGACAAAAACCTGGGTTGAACTAATCATGAAAGAAATCAACACCCAAGATTTTCTATTAAATTAAATAGATTTATTATGAAATTTTAGATTTAAATAAATGAGCAAGGGTACTGCTTTAAAGTACTGAGTAAAATTTATCACTATGGAAACAAATTTTATGTTATCTGGTGCAGATTTTGCAAGAGAGAGGCAGCCAGTTCCACGCTCTCTGAAAGGTGAGATTTTATCAAAATTTTGAGACTTCAAATTGTCAAGAATGTTACATTTTTATCACTAAATTAGCCACACTGGATTTGTTCTCAGTGAGTTAGACTTCCAGAGAGAAATACGGCATTGTCTGACAAAAACAAATCTGATTTACTTCCCAGGATTCAGAATAATAATCCAGAAGTTCAAATTTAACATAGCAAAATTTTGTATACACATTGGCTTGACTTTCCGATATTATAATGTATTGTGGAAACTTAAGCAGATATTGCACCCGCTGATTGACAAACGACATCGTGAATTTAATCCCTTAAGTGTCTCAGTACATGCAGCGACAAGCCTTAGACAAAGAAATCATTTAAATCTTAAAATTGAAAGTATATATTGTAAAAGTAGAAATAAACACAGAATATAAAACAAACAACGCCACACATAGCAGACGAGGGGAGAGTAATAAATGTGACATTTAGATTTGTTGTAAAGCAATGCTGGTAACCATGATAACAGCAGCAAATGAACACAACATATTTAAACCATACAGAATGTCTCATATAATAATAATTAATACAGTCATATCAAAAAAGCTTTCATTAATGAATACAGCGTTATCAAAGGCTTTTCCCCTAACAATATAGTGTACTTAAAATCCTGCAATATTTGAATACAGATATTCTGGTCTGCATGGTCAACTATTAGATATAGAATCAATTATAACATCAAACCACATGTTACATGATTTGCTTACATTGTTACAGAAAAGTCAGTGACACGAAAAAAACGATCCGAACCTTACCTTAATGAGATGGTTTATTGATCAACAACATCTATCATTTTAAAAAGGGAAGACTTTTATTGATTTGAAATGAAACAAGACTATTGAGAAAAGTATCCACAGCAGATGATGACTTAACTGATGTTTATTTACTGGGCCACGGCAGTTAATCAGGACAATGCCCCAAGAAGTACAAGGTAGATGATCGCTGCCAGACACTGAAGTAATACGCTCTAATTCCTAACAGTCTCCCTGGTCTCTAATACCATTCATTAATAATTGACAGATATACAAAGTCCATGTATATTTAAGACATGAAGGAAACAATGGGCTGTTATCATTTGAAAGTTAATTATTTAAGAAACTACCATAGTAAACTCAGCAAGCTCTTGTAGACAATTATGCACAAGTTATCATCCATATCGAATTTGGACAGTTTCATAATAATAACATTGGAGGGAGAGGTCTTGCATAAGTGTTGTGATCTAGCTGCACTTTAAAGCCCAACTCTGACGTATATTAACGACCTCATCAGCAGATTTCACAGCAATGACCTTGACCTAATTATACACTATTCGGAAGTTTCAGGACATCCAAGCCATCCATCTTGATTATGTTTCCCTATCAAATCTCCAAAGACACTACTTCAAGCAGTAACAAATCACATCTAATGAATTTCCAGATGTCTAAAAAAGAAATCTATCCAATAATCTAGTTCTCTGACAGATCAGACTGAAAAGCTTCCTCTCAAAGACCATTATAGTCTCCAAAAAATATCACTAGGCGTTCCTTTCTGCATAATGATGACAACCAATGACGATAAAATGTGGGCTTGAAAATTAAACAGTGGGCAGTTAAGTAAAGTTTGGTAACATTCAATTTCCTAAGTAACACTAGAAATAAGAATTTATAGCTAAATACAGAAAGACTTCTATCGTCATGACAATTTTCCGTAAGACGTATGTGGCTGCACATATATTGCTCAATTCTCCATCCCAGAAAATGTCATCAATTACATTCTCAAAACTTTGTACTGCAACTTTAATTATAACTTCAGAAATCTGTTAATGGAAACAATTAAGATGTTACAATATTGATTACAAGTCCATGTGAAGAGGTTCCATTGGATGCAGAAATCCCTTGCAATTAAAAGGTAACTTCCAAATCTTAAATTTCATGATAATTTAACATTGCCATTGTGGGGTTGTTTTATTATCAAAAAGAAATGGCCAACCATCGGAGACAAAATAATCTATTTTATTCAAGTTAATTTACTTTCTAATTAATTGCTTTCCTGCAAATTTTTATCATCACAGGTTTTCAGTACTATAAACAGGCAATCTGTGTTAATCGTAGCTTGGGAGAAGACTTTTTGTCAGTGTGCTCTGATGATTGTATCCTTCTAACTTCAGTTTATGCATAAGAAATCTTAATTCTGATTTCCCTCAGAAAATATCTGTTTAGTAGAAAACTGAAGGCATCTGGGTGATTATAAAGTCCTACTGTGTCTATTGTTTTTGTTATTTGAAATATATTCATAGAAGGTAATCTCCGATGTTGATTACACAAAAACTGTGCATGAAAACAACAAAGCCTCTGAGAACAGAGAAACTAACATCAAATCTGAGTACATGTGCACCAACCATCTCAACAAACATGACATTTTATCAGTTAAAAGACACGAATACCATGTAACTATGTGATGTGAAAACACAGAGGTGTGACTCTGGAGAAGGAAGAGACCTTGACCTTTTAGCTTATGCAGTAATCATTAATTTTGTTCTACATTATATGGAAATTCCATAATGCTCAAACAACTGTTATGACTATACATATAGGATAATGGAAAAAGTTCTGACTTGAACTGTGACCTTGACCAGTTTGTGCAGTCAGTTTTTAGCTTGCAATACAATGTTCTCTTATGATGTCCATGTGCAAGTTATTTCGATATCCTATCAGATAAAAAAAAATTAAACAATTAAGACACCATTTTCAAAACACACAAAGAAGACATTACTTAGTTGCATAGGCATTATGGGAAACACTAATTTGACCTGCAAGAGAAGACAATAAAAGAAAATAGTTCCCTAAGTAACTGCAAACATGACTCAGGTTACCAAAACTGTTTTTGTTAATTAATGTCAGTGGTAACTTTACCAATTGGATGAGATATTATCAACATCAGCAGACACCTTATTGATTTGTAATTGTCTATAAGCACCAGTCATACATAGTCACCCATTGTACGCATGGTTAAAGCTGCTAAGAAAATATCATTGGATTCATTATCTGATCCAGCAAATCCTGTAATGGAGAATGCAGCATCCAGCCATATATGGAAATAATATAACAGAAGACAAGGCTAATTATTGATAAGGCCAAGGTGTAAAACCTGCCTATACTTAGATAGAAGAAATGAATGCCAATCCAATGTTGAGCTGAGACTGTAATTGAGCAATATATGTGGTCAAGATTATTGTTACAATAACATATCACAATACTTGTTTAAACTCCAATATTACACATTACGTATTCTACGACCAATCAAGAGTAGTTAGAATTATTACACTCACACTGATGGCATAAAAGCGAATCTATATGTATACATGATGCGTTATATATTGCAGGAAGGCATTTACCCGTTTGAAAGCTTGCACTTGCTGCCACTTCAAAGTGTTGGGAATAGTTCATGACAATTTATCATACTAGATATACTCTTACAATATTGTATATATAACTTAAAGGTTCATTTAGATACTTGACTTCCACTTGTCTTGCTGAAGAAAATTGTACGACAGATTTACAAGCATAGTAATTTAAGACAACTGCAACGCTCACTGATACAGACCATGTTTGTCCTATTTAACAAGCGTGGGTTAAAAATAGAAACGAGAAATTATCGATAGAACCGATAGATGCGTCCCCTGTATGTACATGATTGATCATCGAACCTGACCATGTCGAAAATATACGCATCTCCTCTGGGTAGTGAAGCTTGCCATTAAGTTTCATTGAATTTTGGTTGATGTTTGTTGAGAAATAGTGGGGACATGAATGCGGGTCTCCTAAGCATACCAGACTCAATGAAAATAAAGGTTTTCATTAAGGATGAAACTGAACAACGAAAGGTTTTAAGAGTGATTTTGGTAAAAATAGAGAACAAATAAAGGTTAATTTGCTGGATCGATGCAGTCAAGACAGCCCGGCAGCACATGTGCCTGTGACCGCCACAAGGACCACAATTTCCTGCCTTGTCAATCAGAGACGGTTTTCACAAATACTTATGTATGCATGTACTATCATTCAGGCTGCAGTTTTACAGTTTTAATAAGTGAATAGAAAAATATAAATATAATATTCATTGCTTCCAAAATACGCAGCAATTTGAGTGAAAACAAATCGAAAAAGGTTTGGAGAGTAAAATGCAGATCGTTATAGGTTTCTCAAACTGCATGTAAATGAATAATAAAAATAATTATTAACAATAACTTTGCAAGGAAGATCCACAAAGGCTAATTTATAGATTAACTATAATGCCATGGCCGGGTGTTTGCAAATTTACAACTGTTTACTTCAGTTTGTGTGCCTCAGAATAACAAATCTGCACACATGTTTGATAGTCTTGGTATACACCTGAAATAATTACAATTGTATCCAGCATTACATATACTTTATGACCATAATATGTCTGATGTCTAGCCCCTAAAAGGAGCTAAATTCAAGCCACTGAATCCTTGATTGCTTAATAGACCCATATTGAGCACAAAATTCTATTGGTTTCAGACCAGTAGGTATAAGATACAAAAGATATACGGGTTGGATTAGCATGCATGCTTTGACAATTCAGACCACACCTTAAACGTTTTACATATGCAGGTAATAAATTATGTAGTTGGTAAATGCATTTACGAAGCAAGCTTTTAAAGTACTTAGACCTGATCAACATTGGAAGATGGAAGGTTAATAAAATTGCACAGATGTGCATGATGTTTAATACCATTACAAACCAAACATATTTTGGTGAAGAAGCATTATAAGTGTGACAAGGAAATAGTATGCACTTTTTGGCCGGTACCACTCAGGTACCATCTAAGTGTGGCAATTTGAGAGGCATACAACAATTGGTTCCCATTTTCAAAACACAAAAAAGACTGAAAGCCGGTAACATGTCAAAAATGTTCACATCCTAATTACTACGCAAACAAAATAGTTCCAAAGTTCACCGAACAAAATAATATCTTAAACGTTTCAATAAAATGAAATGTTGAAAAGGTGACCTGCTAAAGTGGTTTGTGAACTAATTAGCTGTTTCTGTGGAGTTCAGATGGGGTTTAAAGCAATGTATTAATACACACGAGTTTGTTTACAGTTTTGGATTTATCGTAGATATCAGGTCTCGTTGTGCAAAAATTATCCGTGGCATCTTTCTACTGTACATCTCACTCTGTGCTTGGAAAATTAATTGGAAAATACCCCACTACAACAAGATAACTCATAACCTATGACAAGCTAGTGATATCATAAATTATGCCTGGGCATACTGATTTTACTCTAAGTTCGTGCTGATATAATTTTATACGTCATTTTTTAATTAAATATTCCCAAACGTTACATAAAGGGTCTGATATCTTTGTATTTCATTTATTTACAATCATGACAAACATTTCACTTGTTTTACAATTTTAAGGTTCTAACATTATTTCTGACAATTTTTCTTTATTTCAGTTAGAAAATCTAGCATTTCTAGAACAAGTCGTCGGATTGAAGATCTCTTGGAAAAAATGTTTACTATTTTTCAATAAATTTTTATTCTTTTTCGCATTTCTGTCTTATGTTTTAGTTTTATTTCATATTCCATGCAAACCATCTTACCTATTTACACATACTTTGATATTATAAAACTGTTTAGTTACAAAACGGAAACTTGTATGCAACGAGTTGCCAGCTTGGCTACAGGGACGAGTGGTTACTGTCCCACAGCAATTTTGTGCTTTGATTATCCACATAATGTCAAACATTAATTGAACTGTCCAGTTTCTTGTATTCAGTGTTTTAGAACAGACAAGCAAGGAGTAATTAAACAAGCAAGTAGTAATTGCAGTATTTTAGAGCGCTTCATTGAATCAGTCATAGGGAGAACTCTAAGACTCAATACTATACAAGTATTTTAATTTATATATATATACCATTACATATGGTATAAAGTCATGTTTTTGAGGAACAGAATCACAGTTACTTCTCTCTGTGGTAGCATTGCATGACATGCATATATGCTAACGAGTCAAAAATTCTATAAATAACTCAGAATATTCATAAATCACAAGAGCATGTACATGTATATGAGTATAGAATTAAAATAACTTCTTTAAACACACCTGAATAACTCAGATGCGATTTTGTTATGTAAAGTACGATGACATAACTCTGCATACAATAATCTAACATGATGATCGAGTTAACATGAAAATTACATTGAAAATCACTTTGATTACGACATAGATAATAACACACCGGTAAATCATTAAAGTCGAGACCGTAGTTTGTTAAGTAAACATGGTATAAAACATCAAGCAAAAAACTCATTATTCACAATCTGTCATCATACACGACATACACGACATACAAGTGATGAGGCATAAAATCTTATGTACAGTATACAATTTTTAACGAGTTCAAGTCATGCAACATATTGCGACCAAAACAAATCTATTTTTATTATTACATTGACAAATTAACATCAAGAGAAGGTGGAAAGGAGAGACTATAAAGTCTATATAACAGTTTCATGAAGTCAACAGCAATTACTTAAAACAACATTTTAGTTCTGAAAGTTACAATCTTGGGGCATTTGATACAATAAATCACAGTAAACAGTAAATTCATGCTTAAAAGATGGCTTTTAGAATCAAATACATGTACAAAGTTTTACAACAAGACTTAAAATGAAAGTTCTATAAACCTGACTGTTATCTTAAACAGGCTTGAGTAGAATGTATGATCTTTATAGCCAACTGGAAGCAATCTCTCATTTTTCCCAGAAAAATTATCTACTGTCTTCATTTCGTAAGAGAACCAACAAAGGCATCACTGTTTTTTCTATGAGAACTGTAAACCTCATCGAGACTGGAATGTAAGAAATTCTAAGGACCCAAGAGACTCTGGATGTTTATAAAATGGATTTAACAAATTTGTTCATGCAGTTCACATTAACATGGCATATAACAACAGATATGTTATCTGATTATATTATTTGAGCAGCTTTTAAATATCTCAGTTTACACATACAGTAGTTGTAGCTACAGACTGAGAAACTTCAAAAGCAATAAATATTTTTCTATAGAATTACAGGCAGGTAAATACTAGTTAATTAGTTGAACATGCAAAGTCACAATGTCATACAAGAACTTAATGAATAATTACTGTCGAGTCTTCAAGTAACATATAGAGGTGAATGGCTTTACCATAATATACTGACATATACTGACTCAGATATATAGACTACAGCCAATATGACCAACATCAAGCCGGAAAATTTCTTAAGTTATAATTACTGGCATAAAATCTACATTAAAAAATATAGAAAAAGACAAGTGTACGGTTAAATCCCATGATCTGAAACTGAATTCTATCATTTATTACCATTCATCACAACTACAACATTTTCTTCTAGAAATTAATGGAGTGATCTTAAAATAATTCAAGGTGACCCCAGCATGAACCTTTACAATGACAATGAGACAATTGAACTTGGGGTGATAAGGGGTCCCAGACTGCTGCACTGCACTCTGTCACACTTTAAATGATGGCAACATCTGTCAACATTCAATTTAGTACATTAGATCTAAACTACAGAAATGAATAAATTTATTACTTTTATCCCCTTATATTAGAGACCTGTTGACCACAAAACAGTTGGCTGTGAAAAAAGCATGCAGTACCCATATACATGTAATAACATTAATAAGGTCAACCATTTGGATTTGTCATTTTTTGTATACCTTTGACAGATTCCTGACTATTTTTCACAGCTGGCCATGACAACATCATGATGCACATTAATCGCAGTATACAAATTGTATGTACATGCAATAAAATACCCACATGAATCTTTGATAAAGTAATTGACTATTATTGTGACATTATAGTTTTGGTTCTGTCTTATATAACAACTGACTATTTTTATGAATGTCCTCAAAAGAAAATTCAAATGTCAGAAATCCTGAAGTCATTGTATGAGACAGGAGGAGACAATTGTAGCACGGAAACTTCTGATGATTACAATACCATAAAGGGTTGCATGTTGGACCAGCAACAGAGAATGAACTAACAATAGAAGACCATATTTGGCATGATGGTGTCGGTATATAAAACATCAGGTAGCATCAAGTTGCTTGTATACCAGTCAATACAAACACCATTAAAATAGCAGACATATATTGTAATAATCTGATTAAAGCCTTTGTATCATAATGTGAGAAATATTCTGAACATTGCTCTGACATGGAAATGATTCCAGTTATCGCATGCAATTCCAGTCAATCAGAAAATTGCCATGAATATTATAAATATGGAGAAATCGATCTTCATGTTGAGTCCAGCAATATGAAATTAAATTGTGTTAATCTTGTGTTTGTACCTAGGTATCTTAATAGCACAGGTGTAATGAAGTATTCAAAAGTAGACTTATAACAATCAAATTTACTGCATTTAACGTTGTGAGTCAAGTGAATGACGTCTTGTGAATAATAACCTTAATTTCAGAGCAACCTTCAACAAGGCAAACATTTTTTCGGCGCAGCCGTACTAACATGGTTTTGCTATTTGCATATCAGTGTTGTGTAAACCAATCAAATCTTACGTTAACCACCAAGGCAATTTCTTTTCTACCTAACAACATTTGTAGCCTTGACACTAACCTTTCGATAAAGAGTAGTGCAGGTGACCTTATCGAAATCCACCATTAGTGCCGAATTTAGGTTGTTGCGGGATACAGGTGTGATTTCTTCAATATAGAACCAATGAATTTACCGAAACTTAGTCTAACCATAGTACATATGTATACACCTCACAATGCAATGCTATTATGTATTTCAAGCGAATAATGTTACCTGTATATTAATTACTCCACGTAATGTGTGTTCTATTTTCACCGCAATGAACTAGTTTTTCTTGTTTGAACTGAAACCAAAACTAGAAACGAGTATGACCCATGTGCACCTTATGCGCATATTGTATAAAAATATTATTTGTACTTGTGGTTGATTTTATTTCCCGAAACTCACATTACGTGTCAGTGTTAGCTCGATAAATCAGAAGATGAAACTATAGTTAGTGCATGTATTTATAGTTGCACATTTTGGATCTGGAGTGACCAGCAATCGTAACATATCGGCATTGTTTTTATGTTGCACAACAAATCTTAACCTTCAAAGTGCGCCAACCATCTTTTTACAAGATATTTCTTGTTTATAATTTAGTTGCAACAAAATCCCAATGTGAATGTATCGGGTCTGTCTGTTAAACATGGTTAGACTAACTAGAATCTCAGATTAAACAATTGTGAGGGAGAACATGGTCACAATAATGTAAGTAAAAATAAATTGCTTGCTTAATAATCAAATCTGTCTGAATGGACTATAAAACACCATTCAATCATTCAATCTCTAAACTGACAATAAAAACAGACTCTGGGTAAATGAGAAAGATTAAGTAAGCCACAATGTTGCTACTATAGTTTGGAAATAAGCGATATCATTGTCATATATGCCCTTCATAATAGACATAATGGCTGGTCACAATATTGTCAGATCAAGATTGCTTCATTGTCACGAATATTCGATCATTATCTGAGCTTTCAATTAATGCTTTTCATTGTCAATTCATTGTTGACCATGTTTTGATCACAGAATAATTATATTCGAAAATGTCATATTTATATCCTAACACATTTTATTACCCGGTAGTCATTTCCTTATATTAGGGATGTCAATGAATATTCGAATATTCGTTCATAACTTCGAATATTCGAATCCTGTTTCAATATTCGAATATCCAGAAAAATATACTTAATAAAAACTTGATGAAAAATAAAAATTGTCGTTTGATTGTTTATTTATTTGCCGACCCCGATTTGTGTAAGAGAGTAATAAAGGTTGTTGTTGAAATATACGCGCTTGTAAAAGTATCATTGTGTATATTAGGGGGGGTGCCAATATAATTGTATATCGTTGGGGTGATGACGGTTAATGTCTCTTTCGATAATCCGATAATTACTGACCGTTTGAAACAGTTTGATAGTCCATAGTGTCAAATAGAAGAAAATAGGTGTCTTATCGTCGGTAATTTTGTTGTTGACGAAAGGTGTAAAATGTAGGTAGTTAAAACCACCGACAGGGACTCGAGTTAATGACTCGCTTTTTAATTAGGGTCAAGATCAAAGCTGGGATTGTGAAAAGAAACATGCCGAAAAAATGGGGTGATGGGAAACAACATAATTTGCATACTAATTTTTCACATAGATCGTATCATCCAATCAAAGTACAACGAGTAAATGTATTTTGTTTGGTTCGATTTTTAATTAAGTACTCAATATTCAAAGATAAGACAACTTTAGACAAATATTTTGTCTTAACACTTCACAAAGATATTCATAAACACGAATGTTGACATTCAGATGATATTCTATATACTGCAATAACTTCATTCGCCAGAGTCTTAACTTCCAGTGAAAACAAAAGTAGAATACACGCACGTAAGGAAATATGTTTTTTTTTTAAATTAATTGTCTAAGTTGTGACGATCAAATATTTGAATATTTGTTCGAAAGGCTGAACGAATATTCGAATACCTGATTTGCTATTCGTTGACATCCCTACTCAATATATCTATCACAACTATGTTTAGACTATTGACCCATTACATAAATAAATGAAATATCAGCATATAACTATTGAAATAAAAACATGCACAAATGTTTTTAAATAGCAAATTATAAACAAATTAATGCTGTCAACAGTTGTATTGAAACATTAGATTTTCATAAGAATGAATAATGAGGTACCAGGCAATATTTACATCAGTAAAGGTTGTGATCAACATAAACACCACATCTTAGGATGGGCATAAAAAACCTCACCACACAAGATTGCAAAATATTTTCATTGGTAAAAGATTAGAAGTTAAAGCTCACAGTAAAGCATGAATTTCAAATAAAGTTTAAATTGTATTCCATTATAAGAGGGACATAAGTTCAATATGTTGGATAATTAAATTCCGCATTTAACTAGGTCAAACACGGTAACATTAAAGATGTATCTGGCTCATCTGAAGGTAAAATGTTTGAATGGGTTTATCCAGTATCATTGTTGTGACATTGGCTAAAGCCTCTTTAATAAGAACCATTGCAATTAATGTACAACCAATTGAAAATATCTCAATTCATCATAATACTAATAGACAAAACTAGAAAAATTACCCGCTTGTGATAATAGAAACTTCTTTTTTCAACAAATACAGATGATTACATAATGAGTTCATTATTTGATAATGCATATTTATTGATATTTTAACTGTATGAAATACATTTTTCCTTTTTGGGTAGGTAAACAAATGACCTCGAAAATGAATATATTACTTTAATAATTGATGCGATTACAGTTGAAAAAAAGAAGTTTCTATTATCACAAGCGGGTAATTTTTATAGTTTTGTCTATTAGTATTATGATGAATTGAGATATTTTCAAATACCAAGTTGCAATTATTCCTTGAAAGTACAGTGACATTTTTTATTAAATACCAATATATACTGTACATAAAAGACCTTATAGTACCTTTTTTCAATTTCAAGGCAACCATGGTTGAGTTTTAAAGTCTTATTAACGAAAATTAATTTGTTAAATGAGAAATTTCATTATTAGATCATACCATGTGAACTCTCCCGATTTCCCCAGGTGACAGTCTCCCGGATTTTACAGCAAACTGACATGCTCTCCCGACTGGGAGCTCGCAGCAATCTCCCGATTTTCAAACTAAACTTAAATTTTTGTTATGGGGTACATTTTAGTTCATTCCCGACTGGTTCTCTAAAATTACCTGTCAAATTGATAATCGAAAGTGTAAAATCGGGATACCAGTCCGAAAACCATGTTTTGGGGTTATATAGAATGCTCTAAACCATGGAATCAAGCGCTTGGTGACACTGATAAAAAATACAACGCGACCCTCGCTTGTCATGTTGTTTATTCAATTTTCATACGTTTCTATTGTATTCAGATATGACAATTGAGTTAATTCACAGAATATTGCTATTAACAGCTTTAAATATGATATGGATGAAGACATGATATTGACAAAATTACAGCCACACAAAAAAATCTCCCGTTTTGAGTCTCAATCTCCCACTTTTCAAGGTGCAATCACCCGATTTGCCTTAATTCAGAAAAGGTTCACATGTATTTTAAATCTTAAGTATCTCTCAAGTACATACACAACAAATTGTGGTTTCATTTGTCTAGTCCAAAACAAATATGTCTGCTTTCTGCAACTTGACCAGCACTAATAATTCTTACCCCCAATTCCAACTTGTTATGGCTAAATTCCTGCCAGTCTTCATCCCTATTATACAAATGCATCAAATTGAAAAAAAATATGTAACCAACTTTTTTCAGCATATTACTGGAAACATACAGGAAACATACAATTTTGGCCTTAGGATATTGTTCACACACAAAATGTAAGTGAGATAAGGTGACAGGTACAATATAAGCTATAAGCACTTTAATTTGGCCCTGACTTGCTTTTCCAGTTGGCTTAACAAAGCTATAACATGTACTCTATTATTCTGCAATGTTTATAGGTATAATTTCCACAACCAGACTATAAGTATTTATAATACCCAGTATATAATAATGTTCGACCACAGAGGTTAAGTATGTTTATATTGTCAGCTTACATATATCTACCCACACAGAAATGTCTGATAATGTTGGTGAATGTATCAATCAAGTTCACATGGATAGTGTTTACATCTATATCTCATAGCTTAAATATACAAAAATACCAGTATATACAACTCAAACATAATGAAACAATGTCTACATTCTCTGGAATCTATTTCACCATTCTTCAAAGGCATTATTATCTCAACAACCACCTGCTATTTCAGTCTGAACATTTCAAATGAAATTAAAATCTCCATCAGAAAGCTCATTGTATGCATAAATACAACAGGAACTACCATTACATTTACCCCACAGTCAGAAAAAACATTTTTCCATGGTTTTCCAGTTTAATACTTTCATTTAAATATTAGATTTTTTCAGAACACTAAAATACACTAGCTTAGCATTTAAGTATGTCATTAATTTGCCTTAGAACATTCAGCAAGAGTGTTCTCTATAGTGAAATATTGATACAGGGTAATTCAATTTTTTCTATTGAACATAAATTTTACAATCTCATACTCCGGCTAGGAGATTATCCGATATCTTTATACACAGAAAGAAGTCTAGATATTTTTACAAACCAGCCACTTACTTCCTGGTATCTTTTTATTGATATTTAAAACATCATAGCTATATTTAATTACTTCAAATAATGGTAGAAAAATGAGATAGTATGTAGGTTTACTACAAAGTATATCAATCACAAACTTGTAATATAGTGTGTATTTTTCAATGGCATAACTTCTCATTTTCTATAAGTCTACATCTTCAAAACCAGATGCCTAATGGAGCAATAAAAGTCCCTCCAGTACTTTGATTTTAATCGAATTGATGAATGAGATAAAAGAGAAACAAACATCAACATGAAGAGGTCCTTTACATTTTTACCTTTTTATTATTAATAATTATGCTGATCTATACAAACTATAACCCATTTATTGGCAAAGATATTGGTTGTTGATGTGTCGGTCAGTAACTTGACCTAACTGGAGTATTCTTGGATCAATCAATACTAACCTGTCCTTCCACATGTAACTGACATGTTTTCCCTTCGCAAACGAATCGGAGATGGAAAACAATTATAACTGTGGATATACCAAGTTCAGCCAATTTGTCATTGAGAACATTACAGGCCTCACCCAGCTCCAACCTACCATGCAGTTTGGCGACCGAGTTCTCTATGTAGCTAACTTAGTAGGCTGACACAGATGACATTTTAAGAGCAGACACTAAATTCAAGCACAACACAGCAGGCTTATGCCATAAATTATGAGTTCAAACTCAAGATATACATGACATCAATACAGTTTGTTCTTCAAGCATTTTATTAAATAAGTACAGTGCAGGGAAACACAATAAAATTGCCCACACTAACTTAAAAGAATCAGTGTTTGAATTATAGAGATAGACGATTTTATTGCATGGCTTCTGTTATGTCATAATCCAATCCATCATAGAATTGTCAGCTTCGATAGAAAGCACCATTACATAAAGTATCTACACAGAAAAGGTATTAATGCAATTGTCAGGAAGTGGAAAGAGATAAGGAAAGTGTTGTTTTATAGTTCTATGGAACACTGGACAGCAAAAGAGAAAGAAGTCTTCAAAGATGAAATATCTGCCTGTCGGTGTCCAACTGTGGTTACCATAATTATAGTTACTTAGCAACAGAAAACACAGTGAAGCAAGGATCCAAAAGGCTTAAGGCATTGTAATAATTGAAGCCGTGGGTGTTTGCATCCCTGGATGACGCAAGGAGAAACAGGGAACATGTGAGTAACAATGAAGAAGAATAAGAGTTACAATAAGTGTATGTACATATTAATAACATTGGTTGTCTGGGCACCTTAATCAAAGTGATCCCAAGTTTATCTTAACAAGGAAATCCAGGTAGGTAAGTCGGTAAACAACCACCAATGTGGCGTGGAAGAGAGGTCCCGAATTCAATGCAGCCTCAGTCTGGGATCACAATCTGGTTGTTTACAGCATCAGCAAAGGTGTGTGTAAATCATAAAGGATGGAAATGACCTTTAATGTAAGGTGGTATTAAGCAGATGGATATCATATTAAATAAGCTATTGAAGTCCTTTAAAACAGCTTAAACTACGCATTGGGGGTGATTAACAAATGGAAGTTTTACACTTTGTATAACTACAAACCACATTCTACAAAAGCACCTTTAAGGAAGGTTATTAAAGCAGATGTTTTTTTTCTTTATTCTCAAACAATTTCATACAACACTTACAACTATGATGTATTATATAATGAGCACATACAATGACATACATTAAATAATGTGTAGATTATAAAGCCAGTGGCTAAATTCAGCAAACAAGAATTTTACAAAATGTTTATTTAGTTGACACGCGATGTCGCCAAACGAAACGGAAATAACACTGACGTCAAATAAATGCATGTATCATAACTTTTGAATAACATGCTTCGCACGTACTGCATACTTAAAAATAGTGTCAAACACTTGAATTTTGAATACATGCAGTAATGCATTAAATTTAAATGAAAACCCAAGTTGAGACAGTATGAACTGAGACATGCTTGGCCTAGTAACATTTACAAGAAAGATCAATTTGTTATAAATCTTCCATAATACCACATAATTTCACCACATCACTATATTATTCATTATTACATAACGGTCTCCAATCCCACACAGACATAAAACGTATATGATACTTCCTTCCCAGGGTTTGGTTTTTGTAGATTAAATGTCAATGGAATTATTAAACATGGGAGAAAAATAAGTTTTCTCGCCAACATGATGACTTGTCAAGATTTAAGCCGTAATTTTCAGTGCAGTCAGAACAAATTAAACTTATATAAGTCAGGACAGCTTGTTTGGTCATTAAATGACAACAAATTTAAGACTGTAAATTAAATATACTGAGATGACAAATGATTACCTAATGTACAAAACTAACAAGACAACATAGTATATAATAGAAAACAGCAGGGGGGGGGGGGAACTTAATATATGGTAAAAAAGAAATATATGACAGTAATTAAGTTTTACTCACTTTGGCCAAACCCCTGAAAATGTCTTCTCTTTGATCTTCTGAGAGACGAACGTGCGAATGTTGACCTCTCGCCTAGTGGGGCTGCCATTGTCAGCTTATTCCCTCCTGAGAAATCCGTTGTTTAAGATTTAAGCTACCAACTTTCACATAAAGTCTTTTCAATTTTAAACCAGTTTAAACAGCAACCACAAATACAAATCTATTTAACGTATTTCCAAGCATGATCAAGTAAACAAATTTATCACGAGAGGTAATCCAATTTTATGTCTGTACCCACATTTTGTACTACAACTGATAGAAAATGTTACTGTTGGCAAATTAATTCAATTTAAATCCAAAATATTTGTTACGCCTCAGTATTATCAATCAAAATGCTTATTTTCTGAGATAAAATTCATAAAAATAGTTTTAAAATTACAAAAACAAACACCTGCTATCACTGTTTAAGTCACTACTCAGCATATGAATATTTTAACAATATGATAACACTATCGGTTCTAACCCAGTGAGCCGTAAGAAGAGAACACTCAACTTATAAACGCCACTGCTAAAATTGTACACCCAATTAACACACTTCTGAATACACCCAAAAAGTTCTGTAACACTTCAAATTGATTAATATTCCTTTTGTATACTTAGCATACGGTAGTTTATTTTTACACAATCCTTTGATGGGAAAAAAATTCAGCTATTTCCTCATACCAAGTTTTCAAACTTTGTTTGTCAAGTAAACCATATTGTTATCATGCTTTTGTTTGATTTTCAAAACATAGACACTCAATACAACTATGACCCGGTCTTCGTTTGACGGTAGCCTATCAAATAACGTAATTCCAATAGCCAGACAGTAATCGCCAATCCAGAATGATACTGCTTTAACTGATATTTAACAGTATCTGAGTCCTTGGAGAATAATACATGCAGAGTGTTGAAATACATAAACATATACTACATAAATATAAGGTATATCTGTAATCTGGACACACTATAGGTAGTCAACACTCCTTTGTTTTCCTAATACTATACATTAAATGGATGACCAGCGTGTACTACTGTCAGGTTTAACACATGAAAGATGAGACGTAATTATTATAGCCAGCTGTCCTGAAGTGAGGACGAGAGGCATACAAAATTACAGAAGGCAGATTTGCACTGTAAGTCACACCAAATATCATATAACTTGACATATTTATGGAATCAATAAATTACAACAGAAAATAATTGACTATATTTAAACATGCATCCTGTCGAGGCATCAAGCAGTATGAACTCAAAGTGTTTGCATATATATGTCTATTGCAAACTAGGTACAAAAATATGCTGCAGTCATAGAAACCAGCCAACATGTGCCATATTTAAACCAATTTTTGGTCAGTTTCCTGTCAAGGTCATGATTGAGGACATGAACCAAACATGTTTGAATGTATGTGCCAACAATTATGATGCAAAATTTGACCTGTTTTGCCATAGCTTTTACACTTATTATTATGTTGTCACACTTATTATTATGTTGTCGAAACCTCTCGATATTCTACATTCTGTGCATTTTTAATTGAATGTTGTGCTAATTTCTAATTGATTAAATCCATTTTTGTCTAGGTAAGTCGATCATCAACTCAATTATGTTTATTTGTAAATGTATTGCTCTTAGTGAAGCATTTAATCCAAGCCAATATGTTATGGTAGTAAACTATTTAGTAAATGATAATTATATTTTCCTTTCAAGGTGTGAAATATTTTAGATTATTGTATTTGTTATTTTCTTTATCCTGACAGACATGTTGTCTCATTGTTTTATTAATACCTGATTGTCTAATCATGTTAAACTATTTACTCAGTCTGTCACCAGTTAAGGTTACCTATATAAGGGGATTTAACTCTTGAAAATATAGATATATATATTTGTAGCGGATCCGTAGTCCAGTGGTAACGCGCTGGACTTGTAATCCAGGGATCGCAGGTTCAATTCCCCGCTCCATCACTGACAGTACTAACAGTCTTTCGGACGAGACTTTAAAAAACCGAGGTCCTGTGTATGATGCTTTACATCAAGCACCTAAAAGAACCAGGGGTGCTTCTGGAACTGGGGCATCTCCTATATCATGCACTATCCTCCAAAACTCTAAATGACTAACAATCTTTCAGAGGCATCACCCATATGGGAAACCAGTGGTGACGATAAATAA
Organism: Mactromeris polynyma; assembly: GCA_032209605.1. Classification (NCBI taxonomy): domain Eukaryota; kingdom Metazoa; phylum Mollusca; class Bivalvia; order Venerida; family Mactridae; genus Mactromeris; species Mactromeris polynyma. The sequence goes on along the minus strand of JASFXZ010000039.1, from coordinate 817,339 downwards.
ATGCAAGCACAACAACAACGACAATATAGATAGAAATATCCTTAATTTAGACTACGCTTAATATTAGGAAACTTAATTTTATATTTCTGTGACAATTACTTTGTGTCAGGCTTACGTTTATTACTTAATGAACTCTATTTATGAATCTTATGACTTAGTGAACTATTTGATAACTTTGTGAAATATTTATTAACTTTGTGGAAAAATCATATTTAGTAATACTTATATCAACTTCCAATTAATTTGTTAAACATTAGCTGACTTTGTGATTTGGAACGTTGCTTGCGAATAGTGAGACTCTTGGAAACAGAACACCACACACCAAAAACCTGATCATTAAGATATCATAAACTATCATACAAGAAATTATTTGTTTTCATTGGGTTTTATGCTGTTTTTCAGTCAAATACTACGGCCAGTTGACCTGGACAATTTGCATAGAATGAATTATCAACTAGTACAAACTCACTCTAAACTGCACAACTGATAATTTCTCCACATGTGGAGGAATCATGACCATAGCCAATGTATGAGAAGAACATACCCTGCCTAACCGGGGAATTGAACCAGGATCTGCCATGTGACATGACAGACACTGTCTAGCGCTCTACCGAGCAAGCTGGGCGGGCTAATACAAGAAATTAAACTATAACAAAGGAGCTGTGCAGTCAAGAAATGTATGTGGGCTGTAAGACAGACAGTGTGAATACATATGTTTTGAAATAACACATCAAAACAGATAGCTTAATAAAACAGCTAAGCTTTAATCAATCAGGGAACATAATTTTTAATAGAGTCTCACTCTCTGTCACAACACAATGTGAAATCTACATATGAGCGCCGCTGTACGATTTCCATCCACTTCTTTATGTGATGTCATTTCCGGTATCGTCCCCATGTACTGATAGTAAGCAATATATGCCCCATATGGCAATATGAAAATGAAGTGACCATAATTATGAAGTTAATATTGTTTCCTGCTTGCAAATAGTGAAATCACATGATGAGTTTTCATGAAATGATGTCACTAACAGAAGAGGTTGTAAATCCCATAGCAGAGCTCGTATGTAAATATGGAGTCACTCTATGTCATAACACAATGTGAACATCTACGTATGTAAATATGGAGTCACTCTATGTCATAACACAATGTGAACCTCTACGTATGTAAAAATGGAGTCACTCTATGTCACAACACAATATAAACATCTACGTATGTAAATATGGAGTCACTCTATGTCACAACACAATGTGAACATCTACGTATGTAAATATGGAGTCACTCTATGTCACAAGACAATGTGAACATCTACGTATGTAAAAAAGTCACTCTATGTCACAAGACAATGTGAACATCTACGTATGTAAATATGGAGTTACTCTATGTCATAACACAATGTAAACATCTACATATGTAAAAATGAAGTCACTCTATGTCACAACACAATGTGAACATCTACGTATGTAAATATGGAGTCACTCTATGTCACAACACAATGTGAACCTCTACGTATGTAAATATGGAGTCACTCTATGTCACAACACAATGTGAACATCTACGTATGTAAATATTGAATCACTCTATGTCATAACACAATGTAAACATCTACGTATGTAAAAATTGAATCACTCTATGTCATAACACAATGTAAACATCTACGTATGTAAATATGGAGTCACTCTATGTCACAACACAATGTAAACATCTACGTATGTAAATATGGAGTCACTCTATGTCACAACACAATGTAAACATCTACGTATGTAAATATGGAGTCACTCTATGTCACAACACAATGTGAACATCTACGTATGTAAATATGGAGTCATTCTATGTCACAACACAATGTAAACATCTACGTATGTAAAAATGAAGTCACTCTATGTCACAACACAATGTGAACATCTACGTATGTAAATATGGAATCACTCTATGTCATAACACAATGTAAACATCTACGTATGTAAAAATGAAGTCACTCTATGTCACAGCACAATGTGAAAATCTACATATGTAAATATGGAATCACTCTATGTCACAACACAATGTGAAAATCTACATAATAATTATGTAAATATGGGTCTATAAGCTGGAAATGAAACTTATCAAACTTATCAACAAATACATCAACCAGTAATTGTCCTCTAGAATAACAAAATGGCATTTCCAGGAAAACTGGGTCAATGGCATTCCAGATCAACAGTTTGAGAAAAAATTCCCACATGAGGACTACCACATGTAATACAGTTTTACATCAGCATACTATGATGAAATAGTATAAAATAATCCAGTAAAATATGTGCCAAAGTAACTGATAGAGGCTGTAAAAACACTTGGGACTTGGATTTCTAGTTTAAGAGGGAAACATTCACATGCCTTGAGGAGATTTCCATTGAATGAGAACAGTTCAATCAAACAAATATCCTAGCACTTAGAGTCTAGTGTTCAGTTAAATTCTGGTAAAAGTGTCACCTACTAGACAGCATTTCCGCCATTAAAACACAAGAACTTATTCATGTCATGGCCCCACCCCAGCCAAAAGCAATTCTCTTATAATACACTAATACTACTGACTTAAATAACCATGCTTATCTAAAACAAACAAGGTAAAACAAATAAAAGTCATATAACAACAACTCATTTGTATACATCCTTTATATGTTTCCAATTTTAAAGTCCTCACAGATTCTGAACAGATATTTCAAGCAGATTTAGGAGATTGGAATAAACTGAAATAGGAAACATTCTTAAAGAAACTTATAAATACTCATTTAAAATCTCATAAATAATTCATAAGGCACGGAATACATGTTTTGACAATCTGTAATATTCTGAGGCCCATGTGATGGCAGACAGTAATAGGTACATAATACATTTCCAATATGGATAACGTCACATGGAACGGAATTATTTTTGTGAAAAGATGAAATGCTTAACAACGTAATGGGTTATTTTCTGTGCCTATTTAGGTGAATATACTATTATGGAACAATAATACAAACTCATTTGCACATATTTATTTACCTTATAGAATAAGATAAATGATTGAAACCTAGAAAAAAGTTTGCCATTGTACATAAAATATGAAAATTGCAAACTGCCAAATATAAAAGGGAAAACATCATTTCATAAAAACTTGCCTAATGTTGAAAATCTGTATGGAATATATATAAATGTGAGTTTACAATACATGTATACAGTTTTGTTGAAAAACATAAACTGAGAAATGTTTCACTGCACATTATTTAACTTGTAGTTTGGATTCATAGATCTTTTATACAGTAAGGATGTTTCCAACACTACGATTTTTATTTCTTCATGTTTATCAGTAGGCCAATCTCATTTAAAAACATTATAACCTTTCAATGAAGAAAAGAAATCCTGAGGCGAAACCCACTTCAGTCTTATTGAATTACTATCTAGCAGTAGATAACAATTTCAAAAACTTGTCATTTTGAGTAACAAAGGGAAGCAACTCAATCAACATTTCACAATAGTGACATTTGCAGTTAGTTCCCTTTGTAAGAGAACTTTAGCACCTATTTCAAATTATTTACTTCTATTTCCACAAATGATTGTTGGTGGTCTCTTCTAAGACAAAACATTTTCTTGCATCATTAAAATATTTGTGCATTTCACACATAACTACAAAATATGATTTATTACAATGCATAATGTCAAGACGACATGTACCGGAAAACTTGAGCTTTGTGGATACTAAAAACAGTTTCCAAGTCAAGCACCTCCAAATCAACAGCTACACAACATGCATAGACAAAAAACAGGCAATGAAACTATCAGGTTCAGTAAATAATATTTGTATCATAATTAGTTTTTTTTATCTCTGAACTGGAAATAGCGTACCAGATAAACACATTACAAGCTGGACAGTTTGTTTGTTCCTATCTAACCTTTATAGATGAAGTGATTGGAAGTCATAAATATATCAGTGAGGGGCCTGACCTCATTATAAAACTGTAACTTTCTTCTGTAGAACTGAGTGTTAAAATAAGACAAGTCTTGAAATAAAATATACTGTGGAGAACATTAATGCTTATAACATGAGCATAAAATATGTACTTGCAAATTGCTCTACAAATGGCAAATCTGGAAACACTGAACAAAACCAATAAGCCAGTCTGAAGATAACATCACAGGAGATTGTCACGAGTTCTCTCCCTATATCCCTTCAAGAGTTATCTCCCTCTAGTCCTTCTATAGAATATGTATATATAGTACTATAAGGGATATAGGGAGAGAACTCTAGAAGTGATAAAGAGAGAGAGAACTCATGACAATCTCCTGTGGATGACATCAATACAACTTCACAGCTAAAGAATATCTCCTGAGTAGACTACTTACATATGCAATGCAAACAGTTCTTTAGTAATGATATCTCTTCAACATGGCTATCAGTAAGATTTTACCCCCACTTAAACCTCTATAAAAGCAAAAACCTCTACCCAACAGCCAGTGTGCATCTCCCAACTTTAACATCTACATAGCAACAACCTCTCCACAACAGCCAGTGTGCATCTCCCAACTTTAACATCTACATAGCAACAACCTCTCCACAACAGCCAGTGTGCATCTCCCAACTTTAACATCTACATAGCAACAACCTCTCCACAACAGCCAGTGTGCATCTCCCAACTTTAACATCTACATAGCAACAACCTCTCCATAACAGCCAGTGTGCATCTCCCAACTTTAACATCTACATAGCAACAACCTCTCCACAACAGCCAGTGTGCATCTCCCAACTTTAACATCTACATAGCAACAACCTCTCCACAACAGCCAGTGTGCATCTCCCAACTTTAACATCTACATAGCAACAACCTCTCCACAACAGCCAGTGTGCATCTCCCAACTTTAACATCTACATAGCAACAACCTCTCCATAACAGCCAGTGTACATCTCCAACTTTAACATCTACACAGCAACAACCTCTCCATAACAGCCAGTGTGCATCTCCAACTTTAACATCTACACAGCAACAACCTCTCCATAACAGCCAGTGTGCATCTCCAACTTTAACATCTACACAGCAACAACCTCTCCATAACAGCCAGTGTACATCTCCAACTTTAACATCTACACAGCAACAACCTCTCCATAACAGCCAGTGTGCATCTCCAACTTTAACATCTACATAGCAACAACCTCTCCATAACAGCCAGTGTGCATCTCCAACTTTAACATCTACACAGCAACAACCTCTCCATAACAGCCAGTGTGCATCTCCCAACTTTAACATCTACACAGCAACAACCTCTCCATAACAGCCAGTGTGCATCTCTCAACATTAAACTCTACATAGCAATAACCTCTCCACAACAGTCAGTGTGCATCTCCAACTTTAACATCTACAAAGCAACAACCTCTCCACAACAGCCAGTGTGCATCTCTCAACATTAAACTCTACACAGCAACAACCTCTCCACAACAGCCAGAGTGCATCTCTCAACATTAAACTCTACACAGCAACAACCTCTCCACAACAGCCAGAGTGCATCTCTCAACATTAAACTCTACATAGCAAATACCTCTCCACAACAGCCAGTGTGCATCTCCAACTTTAACATCTACACAGCAACAACCTCTCCACAACAGCCAGTGTGCATCTCTCAACATTAAACTCTACACAGCAACAACCTCTCCATAACAGCCAGTGTGCATCTCTCAACATTAAACTCTACATAGCAAATACCTCTCCACAACAGCCAGTGTGCATCTCCAACTTTAACATCTACACAGCAACAACCTCTCCATAACAGCCAGTGTGCATCTCTCAACATTAAACTCTACATAGCAAATACCTCTCCACAACAGCCAGTGTGCATCTCCAACTTTAACATCTACACAGCAACAACCTCTCCATAACAGCCAGTGTGCATCTCTCAACATTAAACTCTACATAGCAACAACCTCTCCACAACAGCCAGTGTGCATCTCCAACTTTAACATCTACACAGCAACAACCTCTCCACAACAGCCAGTGTGCATCTCTCAACATTAATCTCTACATAGCAACAACCTCTCCACAACAGCAAGTGTGCATCTCTCAACATTAATCTCTACATAGCAACAACCTCTCCACAACAGCAAGTGTGCATCTCTCAACATTAATCTCTACATAGCAACAACCTCTCCACAACAGCCAGTGTGCATCTCTCAACATTAATCTCTACATAGCAACAACCTCTCCACAACAGCAAGTGTGCATCTCTCAACATTAATCTCTACATAGCAATAACCTCTCCACAACAGCCAGTGTGCATCTCTCAACATTAATCTCTACATAGCAACAACCTCTCCACAACAGCAAGTGTGCATCTCTCAACATTAATCTCTACATAGCAATAACCTCTCCACAACAGCAAGTGTGCATCTCTCAACATTAATCTCTACATAGCAATAACCTCTCCACAACAGCAAGTGTGCATCTCTCAACATTAAACTCTACATAGCAATAACCTCTCCACAACAGTAAGTGTGCATCTCTCAACATTAAACTCTACATAGCAACAACCTCTCCACAACAGCCAGAGTGCATCTCTCATCTTTAAACTCTACATAGCAATAACCTCTCCACAACAGCCAGTGTGCATCTCTCAACTTTAAACTCTACATAGCAATAACCTCTTCACAACAGCCAGAGTGCATCACCCAACTTACAACTCTACATAGCAAATACCTCTCCACAACAGTCATTGTGCATCTCTCAACTTTAAAATCTACATAGCAACCTCTCCATAACAGCCAGTGTGCATCTCCAACTTTATATCTACATAGCAACAACCTCTCCATAACAGCCAGTGTGCATCTCCAACTTTAACATCTACATAGCAACAACCTCTCCACAACAGCCAGAGAGCATCTCCCAACTTTAACCACCATGTAGCAACAATCTCTTCACAACAACCAGAGTGCATCTCCCAACTATAGTCTGAACATAGCAACGACCTCTCCACAACAGCCAATGTGCATCTCACAACTTTAAACTCTTCATAGCATTAACTTTTCCACAACAGCCAGAGTGCATCTCCCAACTTAAACCTCTACATAGCAACAACGTCTCCACAACAGCCAGCTGTGCATCTCCAACTTTAGCCTCAACATAGCAACAACCTCTACACAACGGCCAGAGTGCAACTCCCAACTTTAACATCTTCATAGCAACAACCTCTCCACAACAGCCAGTGTGCATCTCCCAACTTTGAACTCTTCATAGCAACAACCTCTCCACAACAGCCAGTGTGCATCTCCCAACTTTAACATCTTCATAGCAACAACCTCTACACAACAGCCAGTGTGCAACTCCCAACTTTAACATCTTCATAGCAACAACCTCTCCACAACAGCCAGTGTGCATCTCCCAACTTTAACATCTACATAGCAACAACCTCTCCACAACAGCCAGTGTGCATCTCCCAACTGCAACCTCTACATAGCAACAACCTCTCCACAACAGCCAGTGTGCATCTCCCACTTTAACCTCTACATAGCAACAACCTCTCCACAACAGCCAGTGTGCATCTCCCACTTTAACCTCTACATAGCAACAACCTCTCCTCAACAGCCAGAGTGTATCTCCCAGCATTAACCTCTACATAGCAACAACCTCACCACAACAGCCAGTGTGCATCTCCCAACTTCAACCTCTACATAGCAATAACCTCTCCACAACAGTGTGCATATCTCAGTGTGTTGCCCTGTAGAGGTTGCATGTACACATAAACCTCCATTATAAGGGTCCTACTTAATCTTCTCTTGTAACAGATTGAACTAACCTCTTTGAAGAGACCACTGGCCAAGAACACTACATTTCTTTTGCCTACAAGCTGTCTGTATAAAAGGTTCGAGTACAGGATAGGATGTACCTGTTGTTTGTTTCAATCACTATAAATATCCTGGAAGGGACTCACACATTGTTTAAGGATGTTCTCAACTATAAATGTGAAACAATACAATATTTAACCCAGGCTTCCTGTGACAATGTATTCTACATACAGGAACATAGCATGATAAAACATTAACAAAAACTCTATGTTATTGCAAAATGTACATAAAATGCATCTGTTCAACATGGCAACAGTTGTATATGATGAACATGCATAGACTGAACGTAGGAAAGGAATGCAACATGTACAGGTGGCAAACAGTTACTGCTTGCAGTCTTCATCGAGATAACTCTCCATGGAGTGAACAAAGCAAAACTGATCAGTGGACTGGCTAACTAAAATCAAATAAAGACTACTACACCTCACACATACATTTGTATATCTAATTGGTCATTCTACCTCTCTGTTGATTATCAAATTTGAGAAAAACCTTGGGGGCAGATTGTTTGTACAATACTTTGTGAACTTTGGGCGGCTAAAGACTGAGGTGTGGGTATGAATGAAGTTAAACAAATTATGTTGATTTATAGATATTTCACTGCAATTATCTTGGAAAAAAATATGAAAATTGAAGAAGTACCCAATTAGAAAAGCATTTGTGTATATTTATGCTACCAGTATTGAAACACATATTGACCATGACTAAGGCCTAATCTCATATGTATGATGTAAATTGATTGACATATATATATATACAGGATAAAATTATTCATGAATAATTGCTTCTTTCAAAATACGCCAAGTATTTTACTAAATATCATTTAACATATGAATGTACCCAAAACATTCTATATGGATATCAAAGAAGACATTTCAACATATTTGTAAATAAGAGTAGAGTAAAGAACTAAAACAGGTATATGTGGTAGATTAAACACTGAAAACAGTCCAGTATGAAATAACGAAGATCATGAGGTATGGTAAAGTCCCACAAACTCTTTGGTCAGATTTTACCCATTACAATATTAGCTACACATATGTAAAGTACGAGTACAAATCAAAATATCTAGAATTGACATCATAATAGCCTATGGTAAATATATGTTTAGATATATTGAGATATACTGTAGACATACTGTATATTGTGTTACCGTGACAACTGCACAGCGCATACACATTGTTACAATGTACCTAGCTGCAGGCCGCAATATGTTGTATTAATGATACATACATGAATTCGCTAGACAGTTATCAGAAAATATATCTGCAAGATAAATATCTTATAGATCCCTGACCTACCCTGTATGGTGTTTGACTTTTGGGTCACAGGTTATCAACACGTTTTGATTTGAATCGAATACTGCAGAGATAGGTTATTAAAATATTTGCTCACCAATTTGACCTAGTTCAGATTTTTACCAAAAAATTTGTGAACTTCAGTTTGAACTTGAGTCATGTAAAGACTGTAACATAGTTTTACTATTGATAATAACAGAGATATTTTTCAACCATACTTTAATATATACACAAACATGATCACTGCAAATTATGTGTGGGTGTACAATATGAACCATTATACCCATATACTGTTTAATGGTACACAAAAAAGTATTCTCATATTTCTGTATATTAAGTTTTGATTAATTTTAAGTTAAATGACTATTTAGAGTTGCAAGTTTGATAAACTGTGTAAAAATCTCACTGATACTAATCTCAGTACACGGATTTTGTACACTAATTGCTTGACAGTTTTTACAATTTATTTAAGATGTATCTGGCTCATCTGGACATAAAACTTTTTAATGGACTTTATCCAGTATAGTTGTGTAACATAGTCTAAAACATCATTAATAAGGACCATTTCCATGTATAACCGTTTAAAACAATCTTGTTTAATCATATTACTAACAGACAAAAGTAGAAAAAAATACCCCCTATGTAAAAAACAGGAAGTTTTTTTAATTTTATGATAATAGAAACATCTTTTTTTGACAAATGTATTCTGTGATAGTGCATATTTATTGAAGTTTTAACTAGAAAAAGTACAGTTTTCATGATTGTTTAGGTAAACAAATGAAACAAAAAATGAGCATAATATAAGTACTGAACTGAAAAGACATTTAATTCCCGTAGGATTGATACGAAGTTTTGTTTACAGCTGAAGTTTAACAGAACTTCCTCTTACTGAACAACATATGTGTTAAGATTACTAATGCCCTTTATGATGTATTTCCAAATATGGTTATTGTTATACCAGCCTTATACTGGTATTATAGATTTTTGGTAAATCCTGATAGACCTTGAAGGATCTTAAACAGATAACGTATCTATAATCAAATTAACATTTGTTCTCCCCCATTCACATATAAAGCAAAGTCAATTCATAATTTGGTGAATTAACATACCCTATTAGGTAAGAAAATTACATTAAAACTGATAAAAATATATATAGACTTTATTAATATTAAATATCATAGATTCTATGTAACTTTTTGTAAGTATTACTTGTATAATTGAACGTACAGAATGCTTTCACACGACTGAACACATTTTGAGATTCGATATATTTAACAATAACATTAAGCATCAAAATTAAGGATAAATACCTGAAATTCAAATAAAAAACTCAATTTTCACTAATAGAGTACTGTATCGCTATAAATACCATAGACCCGGCCCAGCCCTCTTGAGCTAGCACCTGAATTTCTTTGATTGCTAAATATCATTTCAACCCCAGCAACTACATAATTACTCAGTGTCTCTCTTCATATCTATAATTAATATAATTGACTGGTATAATACATTCTTTTAATGTATAACAATCAAATATAATAAATACGATAGTTTTCCCAAAACAGATCTTTATACCCTCTATATATAAGGTTGAAATTAAGATGTATCCAAGAGGTCGTAATACAGGACTTCCCTCTCCTGCAACCCGACCATTTCACCAAGCTCTTACCCCAGCACTTGATCAAATTACAGGAGAACCAATATGAAAACATTTTTGCTTATGATATCTCTGAAGTAAAAATAAGACACTTACATTTTTTCAATTTCATTTTTAGGAAATATACCCAAAAAGATGTTTTTCGATATTTAGCAGTAATTTTATTCAATATATATTTGTTCAATATCTGCCTTACCCTCCAGTAGCATTGGGTGTTTATTCTGATACCTATGAATCATAATCACCTCTCTCAGTAAGCAGTGGAATCAAGTCGGTGTGGGAGTAAATATTTTCCTGTACTACTAGTAATCAGAACATATTTTAATACATAAGCAATGAAGTATTGGTACCGATATATGCACTCATGAAACAGTAAGTCTGATTATTCTAAATAATGGCAAACACTCAGTGGAATATACATGTGTATATGTGTAAATGTACACTTAATTGGCATAAATAGTAATAAACAATTTCTGTATTGACATGCAAGCTAATCTAGTCAAGCACCTAATTAAAGGTAATTGTTATTATGTATCTCAGGATACAGTCATTGGAAAATAACAGTAATTTTAAAGGCTTAATACCGGTTTACAGGGTGACCTGAACCATTCTCATTTTGGGATTCCTCCGGATTTTTTTCTGTCTGCAAGAACTCTCAGATTATCATTTTTGTATAATCTGGATTTGTTCAAATCCGAAAAGACAAGAAAGTATCTTTGTTTACTGACTTATCCAAAATGAACTTGATTAGCATCCCACAGTATTCTTTTGCTGGAAATTTTAATTGTTTGTCAACCTGTATACAATAGCATTAATTGGATATCAAAATTCAACTAAAATGATTCAAATGATACAAAATGAATTCATATAATACATTTCTTTAATATGCACGTCCTACGCCAAATGTTATATCAGTCAATATAGATCACTTCCTGATTTAATGCTTAAGTTACAACACTTGATCGAACAATATTTTTAACTACCGCGTATCAATACATGTATTACACTAGCACTTGATTCTCATTGAAGTGCAAGAAGAATTATGTTCACGCGAGAACATAACATAAAAGCGACTCAGGTCTCACTTATACCGAATAGGGCTGAATTAAAAGTGTGCAGGTACTAACATTATTATTAATATCATCATCGTTGAACCTGAGTGCAATTATAGCTAGCTATCATTCGGTGTTACGAATGGCATCGTCAATTTAAATGAACATTGTATAATACTGTAATATGTTGCACTGCAACGGGGAAAATCAGGGATATCTTTTTAAGGAAGTCATTATCTTCATGTAACATATATGTGATAAAACTCGAAGGCAAATTCAGGAAATTTCATGAGTGGTTGTTTGTATAGGACGATACCCAAATAGGTCAGTGAAAAATAAGGCGACACTGAGAGATCAGAGGTGCAGTTTTAGGAAGTAAAAATATAATTCTACCTAAGCGCTATGTAGTTTCTATGATATAAGGTAGGTAGCATGATCTGACAGTGCTGTAACCTTTGCTAAACAAAATGGAATCCCTGCGGAACAATGTTGTCTGGCGGATGCTACTTTGTATAGCTAGAGAAGCGTTCATTTATTATGTTCTACCTCAGCCAACTTTGATGATTCTCACTTACTTCCCCAACCTCTATATAACGCCCCTCAGGAAGGATATCAACAATGCAAAAAGCCAAGTTTCTGGATGGTTTGGGCAATGATTAATCCCACAGCTAAAATACTTACCAACACTACATTGTAGTCATGCTATTTTTGTCATTCACATAAATGCTGCAGAGTTGAAGCTTTTGGACAAGTTACAGCTTGTGTTTGTCAGCATAAACAGAAGTCCCAAGAAAGCATATCAAACAACATATATATATATACTGAGTCTTTGATATTCATGGTGTGTAAACGTTCAAATATTTCCTGCATATTTTCATCAACTCAGACAGAGAATCTGACAAAACATTTATAAATGCACCAAGCATTTATCTGCTTCAGTAACTAAGAAATTCTGTATACCTTATCACCAACCTAAACTGTGCAATAATGAATATAACAGTCATAGCCAGCCAATTCTATTTCCTACATTAAACAGAGAAACTACAAAGCTTCTCTAAGTGTGAGCAGAAATAAAAGCAGATATAGAAAATTAGCACTATTACTGCAAATGCCAGACATAAGTAGTTTGGCAACAAAGTGTGTTTATGAGATTTTCAGCAACATTTGTATATCATTAATATCTAAGAAAATAGTCCTAACTCTGCCCAATAATGTATTTACCAGAGAGTAGATCACTTAACATAACTTATAGCTGATTTTCCTGATTGTCTGACAGTGTTGAGTTACAGCGGAGGAATACCCACTGTGTTAGTTTATGGTATAAGGAAAATAAATGAGTATATATATACAAATGTACATGTATATATCAAGCTCAAATATTATGGGTATTTTAACATCACACTTCTCAATAGTATTAGTCCACCAAAATTAGATTCACTTAATAATCATGTCAATAAACCTTTGAGTCCTAATTAATCTTTGAGCATGTACAAAGATTTAAGATACCGTAGCTTCTATCTTTTGTCTGGTTTGTTATATATATCTTGGAATTAAACACATTCAAGGAATGATGCTTCCTCACTGTTACAGCAGCTACATAAAACTTGTTTGAGCAAGGGTTATCCTAGAATGGCTTGAAAATGCTATCATTTCTACAACAGGAGATAGAAAGTTATTTTTGTTGCTGCTTCTAATTCACTTGAACCTTACAAGTACAAAGTCTTAGAGGCTTTAAATGATATACCTCTGATCATATGACACACTGGACTGATTAAACATTTAATGTGGCCTGGAAGAAAGATCCAGCATACTGTAAATATAAAGTATTAAACCAATGACTTTAACACTTCAAGTCTTGTAAATGGGCATCATATTAAAATACATTCAAATCTATAATTAGTCCACACATACCTCATTAGCAATGTAGGTACATATATTTATGTGTCATGCAATTATTCCACAAAAACAATGTATACAGATATTTATTGTGATCCAATGGATGTCAGCCAATATCAGGCCTGTTTACGCACAATACTAATCAATAAAGATACATTTTTTACACATATAGAGGAAAATTTGATTGGGCTCTTTAAACATAAATGCAAGCAACATGCAAGCAATAACTTAGCATGCATGAGTGTATGTATATACTAGTTAAACTGTCACAACAAGAGCCTATTGAAAACATCTATCAGAGCTTTAAACGTTCTTTTCCAAAAAAGGAAGTTTTCTTATTTAACAAGGAATTTGGTGACATTATATGATGTGGAAATTTATCTGGCATTAAAAAATTTAGGTCAATAATACCTATATTTGTTTTACATTGCTTCCTTGTTCACAGTGTTAGTGTTACACTGAAATTAACCGCTTAAGAAGGAAAAAGAATGCTACAATTGTATAATATTTTTACCAAGTGAATGTACACGAAGCATATTGCACATGTTTCATCATAGAATATAATTAGTTGAGTAGTAAATTTAATAAGTCATATACGGACATTATGTATTTCACAATAAGGAGTGCTCAACATAGGTTCATTATCTATTTATCCCTATATTGAAGTAATGGTACATGTATCACTCACTCCAAGTAAGATTTCACTAACTCTCTGTGTACAGATTTCCTAGAAACATAAAACTCATAGAATATGCAATCACTCACTGACACAAAAAGAATGCAAAATGAGTATAACATGGCATAAAAAAACAACAAAAAAACAAGGACAGTATCTGTTGAAGTATTATAAGTATATCTTACAAAAAAAGGAACTAATAGAATCCAACAGTTTCGTATCAAAATGAACTTATGTTTTTAGCTAATTAAAAGCAATCATGCAACAACTTTATTTTTCAATGATCACAACAACTTTCTCAATATTCATATTTTAAATGCTACCTCTCAAAATATTAGTGATGCTACAGTTGAGTAATGCTATTTATCTGTCAAACAATAGATTCTACCTGTTACATCCATGACTTAGTATTAAACTGAACTTAAATGAAGACTTGATAGAGGTATAAAATTGAGAAAAATATAAAATCTCAAATTTTACAAGAGTAGAGTTAAATTTAACATTGAAGAACCTAGACTGGATTATAAACTAGTTTCAAACTTCTAAATAGAATGTCACATATTTGGGACCAGCATGTATTTGGGGCGTATTTAATAAGTTACCGGTATGTATACATGTATTGAATAAAAGCATGGGCATGATAAAAGTTATGTTTTATTATATAATAACTATTAAAATCACGAACATGGAAATGTTATCTTACTTATTTCATTGCACATGAACATTTCAATAGTGTCATAAATAAATTATATTTGTATCAAGCGAGGAACCCTAATTTATCGTTTAAAAAGTATACGGCTGATATTAGGCAGACGAATTAAACTTAACCTACATAGACTAACTTTAGAATTATTTTAATAACATACCTTTTGAATGATAGTCAAATTCTATCATAAGCTCCTTTTCCTTTTTCGATTTCTTCTCTGAACCCATTTTCCAACTCAGTCGTGAATTCTTATTTACATCACCAATTTACAATCCAAAACGATTATTAGGTCTAAATAACACTAACTTATCCAATTTGAAACCGGAAGTAAAAGGCATCATGGGATATAAGGTCAATAGGTCAAATGAGGTTACAGAGGTTAGCTCGAGACTTGCTATGACTTGTCTCCTGGCAACTGATTTCTTTTAAACCAATGAAATTAAAGTTAACGTTAGGCAACCCTATTAGACCCAATCAAATCGTCCGTAAGTATTCACACGTACATTTGTCATATAGACGCTGCGTCCTAGCACCTGTTCGGTAAAACCATCGTTAAACGAACGTAATTTTGTTAGATTTCGATAAAACTCACGATTGGAAATTACTGTTTTTGTTTTACAATATACCACAAGAATTTCTGTTGTCGGTGAGATAAAACGAGTTATTGCGTCGTTGAACTGGTTAAAATCTACTTTCGGTTTTGAAATCAGCATGGCCGAGTTTGACAGCTACGACAAGAATGCAGTCTCTCCATCATTTAGAAACGAAGATGTGTATGCGCTTGATTGCATGTATTGTTGTAGTGCAGTTTGTGACAGAGGAATGAAGTCTTTTTTGATTGCTGATGAAGAAATTGAATTATATTCCACTGACAAGGTTGACAGAAGGTATATAATGACTCATTCTTTCAAATTACAAAAATCATGTATGATAGTTGGTAATTTCATTACTGCAGTAGCTCTATATATTTTTGCTTTATTTTCTACTGACTGTAATGACAACTATTGATTGAAATAGAATGGTTTTGTTTGGATATGTGTAAATTGCATGTAAAACAAAATCTACATTATATTGATAAAGAATTTAAGTGTAGCTTTTTGAAGGAAGAAGAAACGACCACTTTGTCTTTGTTAAGAATTAAGCCTTATATGGCTATATTAAATATGAAGGTCTTTTGTGATTTCTTAATTTTCATGATATTTTCCAGCTGAGCCCACTTGACTGTAAGGAAGATAACTAGTTAACACTATAACTGACCATTGTATGTGTACGATTTATTGCGAATTAGGACATTTTGACTTATATTAATGAATTGCTCTTTTGACTTATAATTGTTCAAGTATGTTTTCTTATTAACATTCGATAACATGTGAGTACAACTTCCAATTTCCAGCATATTCATTTCATGGTTCAACTTATTGATTTTAAAGTTGTACGACAGTATTGATTATCAAAAACTTTGAATACTTGCAGTATGGTTGAACTCACTGATGAAAAGTTTCGCACAGAAAAATGTCGATGCCAGATACAGAATATTGCTTGCTTGCAATGGTTTGTTTTATTATGTAAACTCTCGTTGGCGTTTTACAAGTTCTGGCTTCCATTACCACAGGTCTATTAATTAAATAGCTATATATATGAATGGATTGTGACCACTAAGTCAGTAAGTGACTGGTTGGTCATATGCATTTAGCTAATCTTGATTTATAATGGAGACACTTGTGTGTTGATTAGTTCTAATTTGACCTTTTTGGTTGTATAAATCTTATTCATAACAATGTTTTGTATGTTTATGCCACATTAAAACAATTTTGTTATTGTACAGTTTTGTTGTACATGTACATTGTTTTACTCTGTTAACTCAACATTCTAAAATATAACGCAATTGCATTGGTAATATTATGCGTCTTTGATACCTTCATTAACTGAATACATGTATTATGATTTTATTATTGATCAATTCTATAATTGTAGTGGGAATGTTGTTGGTTACCATGTAGCTATGCCATGTCGACCATGTCTAGAAGCACAGAACAATGGACATTTCTGGATGTTCTATAGATCAGTTACGTTACCCTATCCAAGACTGAATATTGAAGGTATTTCTGACTTCACAAATATGTCCTGTTTTGTTATCACAAGTTGGTAATACTCATCTCTTCTAGTAATCAACTTTTGTAAATTTGAAGTTTTGTGTATCATCTGTTTGATATTGAATAAAATGTCATGTTTTAATTTTTGACTATCAGTCAAACAAATTTAAATTCAGGTATGAAAATGCTGATCCATGAAGATTTTGAATTTGAGCCCACATTGAAAGGGATTTGATCAAAACTTCATACATTCCAGTATCACCAATAAGAACTTGCTGTGCTAGCAGAACATGCCAGTTCAAATGGTATTTTAGCTGGTTCAAATACATCTACTTCAGATAGCTATAAATAAGAGTTTTTCCCTTTAATCCTGTGATACAAACAACAATATACTGTTAACATCGTGCTCAAATTGGAATAAAAACAAAGACAGGACTTAACATCAGAGTGACTGAACTTTAATAGATCTAAAATTAAATTTTGTTTGTATCGCTGGTAAAAGCTCTTGTTTAGCAAAATTGGTATACATTGTATCATCTATTTGCATTGGTTGCATTTTGTGATCCCTGAACCCCTTTGCTGACTGGCTACTTTTCTGTTTGGGCCGGTTCAACCATAACTGATTGACACATTGAATAAGTATAAGTTATTATAACTTGTTTCACAATCCCTATATGATAAAGGAGTTTAAAGTAAACTGTATAAATCAGATATGGATGAATATTTCAGGTACTGACACAATGGTATGGGGAGATCTTTCACGCTGTGATAAGGAGGACAGCATCTGTTATTCTTATTGGGGTGAATGTGAAAGATAAAGTTCACTAATACATGGACTAGACACATTTGTTACAGTGCATTTAAAAGGTACCACTGTGTTCGACAATTACTTTAGGTAATCATCATACGTCTTTTGTCTGATTGTAATTGCTTTATTGTGTGATGTCTAAATGGTATTTGGACCAACCAGTAATGCTACCGAAATTCTACAGTTTTTGTAAAAGTACTCATGGACATTGATGGTTTATTGTTCTGTTATTTGCTGTTTGTATGATTTTCTATCAGATGCTGGAATTTAATTCATCATTGTTAAATTATCATTTCATATTTTATTCTATGGAAGTTCATACTTCGTTACACTTGCATGATTGTGCTCTTGTTTTGTTCATTCTTTTGTTGGAGAACCTGTATTGTGAAACATTTAAAGCTACACTATTATTGATGGCACCGTATATCAAACATTCAACTAAAGCTCTTGTTTGCATTCTATTTTTACTTGGAATGACAATTTCACTAATGGGTTAGGTTCAAAATCTTTCATCCATTTTACTGATTGACCAAACAATGATACAAGCATTTACTGCTTAATTAAAATGAACTTATTTTTTAATACAGACATTTGTAGTTTGTGTAATTATTTCAAATGTTATATTGTATTACACATTTGTCAGTGTGTGTGTGCAAATTTAGAAAGACAAGAAAATACTTTATTGAAACATATTTTATTGTTTGTTAAGGACAATCTATACTATTCTTTTAATATTCTGTGAAACAGAATAATGTGATATTTTCCATGTATTATTGTATTTGCACCTTTTGGATTCCTGCTTACATGACTTTAGCCTTGTCGAGAACACACGTTTGCATATGTGTAACTATTACATTTTGAATATTATGTAGAAGCTAATTGTTTTGTGATATTATATCAAACTTGGCATTATTTTCATGAACCATGTTGATGTCGCTTTCTATTAACCCGTTAATACTTTTCTACATTTTTTTCAAATATTTGATAAGGAAGGACATCATTGCCAAGGTATAGATCTTTCATTTTGCTAAATTTGACATTCATCTGTATTTTGTAAAGAAACTTTGCTATCAATGAAGAACTGTAGGCAGAGGCTTTGAATGTGGTGCTTTCTGACAGTTTTGATTGATGCTTAATGAAACTTAAAAACATTCTCATATTCAAAACAATATGACTAGTCAGAATTTCCCCAATTCAGTTCACAAACATGTTGGTGTCCGCTAAAAGAAAGTTTTGCAAAATGAAATACAATTTGGATGGTTTGAAACTACCATATAGCCATCAGAGAATGAAAAACAATATGCTGTTGTTTACTTGATGAGATCGACTCTTAATTTAATTGCATTCCTATGAACAATACTCAGTATATGATCCAATGTTTGTTAGTTGATCATAACTTGTAATGTTCTTAGAATGATTAAAAGAATATAAATTGTACACTGTTGGAAGTGAACAGTGGTTGTTTATGTAGTGGTATGAGAGGTTAGGTTGATTTAAATCAATAAATGGAATGTTTCAAACATGAATGTATCTGTGCAAATTATGATGCTGAAATAAGTATTGTTAAACAAGGGCTTGCTTGTAAGAAGTTTGTACACATTTGGTTACGTTATGAAGTGAAGATTTTGTATTGAGATTTCATGGCATAATTTTGTTGTTAATAAATATATAGTATATATATAAATGGTTCCAACTTAACATTTTAATGTTTATGTGATACCTTGTTGATGAGACAGAATAAACATTTATTATCTTGTGTGCATTTGTATGTTAGGGCTAATGATTTGTGCAATGTTGTTTATAGTAGAAAATGTGATATTTTGTCTCATTTAATAAATTGTGTTATTTACTTGTTAATTGTATTTTTGTGCACAGGTAAACTGAATTGTGTTAGTTTCAGGTAACAAGATAGACAACTCTGTAATTACCTGATGTAACAGACTGTTAGATTTTGATTTTAGATGCAGTTTACCAATTCACTTCACATACATGATAATATGTGATCTGTGTTATGTGCATTAAGCTCAAATGATTTTTGATGACCATCTTATTTTGAAAACTTTGAATCAAAAAAGTTTGTGTTGACAATATTGATATTTTTGTAATGCTGGTGATACAAGCTTTTGAAAAATACCACTTGATTTTTGTGTTGCGTTTTTTGTTTTGACTTGCGTTGATCTGAAGTTCAGTTTTGTTTTATTAAGTTTTCTTCAATTCTTCATCACTAACTGCATGGAAGTCAGTATGCGGATGTGGGCTGTAATGCATGTCTGAATAGGTTTGCAGAAATTGGGACAATTTTTACGATATTAATAATTCTCTTGTATTATGAACCATTTTGCCATATAATCTGTGAATGTATTTGTTTGTCACTCATGAAATAATTTTTCAGTTTTACATTAGTAACAGCAGATCGTTGTTGACTTTTTACACTGTACATTGTTTGATTTACAATACTGCCAAAAGTGCTATAACATTTACTTCATGTTATCTGTTGAACAGACATGTTTAGAAAATAAAATAAATACAAAAATAATAGTTCTTTCTTTTATTGATCCATTTACAATGAATTTAGATATTTTGTGAACAATTTCAATTTTTTTTATAATAAACATTCAATAAATATACATGTATAACCACTGGATGGACGGATAAACGTCAAATAAATATGAAAACATCATAAAAAGTATAACCAAATTAACACAGCATTAAAATCGAGGGACGTCTGGCCCGTCATTTTTATACTTCATGTATAATAGCACAAAACCATACCGTATTTAATTAAACATAAATATTTAATAGAATATATGCATAAAATATTAAGATCACAAATCCTGGGATCATACAAACACTTCTCATTGGGTTTATGTGTAATAGTCTCTGATTCTAGATAATTAGAAAAGGAATAGAACAGAAATATTGGTCCATCATCAAAAACATTTCAACAACAAATTCTACAAGTCACATTCTAATCCACAGTACATGCATGTTTACTAGTTTTCACACTTGTGTAATAAAACTTGCCTTTCAAAGTCTCAATGTTGTAGAACATATATGCAAGACATCAGTCACAGTAATGTATCATCAACAATGAATATATTGTTAAAGGTCCATGCGAAAATATAAGAAAGCACAGAAACCACACATTCTTTTCAGATCATGTAGATTTTGATCAGCTTGTAAAGTTGAAGACAGTCATTTATGCAGGAAACAATTTCAGCATCCATTGAACAAGATCCGAACCTTTAGCAGACGCACCAAAACTGGGATCAAATAATGCTTCCAGTTGTCTGACATTATTTCTGTTAACTTCAAAAGGAAGCCCCTAAAAAGACACAAAAGAACATACATGTACAAAATGTATATTAAAAAGTACTAATCTGACAATGAATTTAGTATTAAGTGTCAAGGAATTTTATATTATATTCAGAATATTAAAGGATCTAAGCAACCAAATCTCTTCAAACTTAATTTATAAAGTTGACGTCTGCTGCTCTTCCAAATTCTAGATCTGTTCACAATTTCGGTTTCCATATAAGTCAAAAATAAAATGTGTTTGGATGGATATGGCTATAAAACACAGACATACTGATGACAAATTGATAATTCTGTACTCTCAAGCAATAGTATAAGAGATCAAGTTGTTACAGGGAATGCCACATACATTAGACAATGCCTTTTCTCATTGACCCCAGGGAAACAACAGTACAAAACATTAGGGACTGAGGAGGTGCAAGGGTAAACATGTATGTGAATAGGGATGGAGGAATTGTCTTGCCGACCAACAAAAGCAACAATGGAGATTGACTCTACAGTGCAACTTTTCCAGGGTGGCACTTTCTTGAGCAACAACTCTCTTCAACAACATTAACAATTTCCCATGGTAAACATTAATTTCCCCTTCAGCCTCTCCAAAGCAACAGCCTCTCCAAAACAACAGCCTCTCCAAAGCAACAGCCTCTCCAAAGAAAAGCCTCCAAAGCAACAGCCTCTCCAAAGCAACAGCCTCTCCAAAGCAACAGCCTCTCCAAAGCAACAGCCTCTCCAAAGCAACAGCCTCTCCAAAGCAACAGCCTCTCAAAAGCAACAGCCTCTCAAAAGCAACAGCCTCTCCAAAGCAACAGCCTCTCCAAAGCAACAGCCTCTCCAACGCAACAGCCTCTCCAAAGCAACAGCCTCTCCAAAGCAACAACCTCTCCAAAGCAACAACCTCTCCAAAGCAACAGCCTCTCCAAAGCAACAGCCTCTCCAAAGCAACAGCCTCTCCAAAGCAACAGCCTCTCCAAAGCAACAGCCTCTCCAAAGCAACAGCCTCTCCAAAGCAACAGCCTCTCAAAAGCAACAGCCTCTCCAAAGCAACAACCTCTCCAAAGCAACAGCCTCTCATCAACAGACAAAATGTGCATCTCCCAAAGGGTGCTGCCCTGGTAAAATAGCACATCAGTAACGTCTTTACGTATTTTGAAATTAATTTCTATAATTAACATCACAACATATTTTGAAAGGCATAATTGCTGACATTCACGTAACTACGATTATACAGCAACTTGTATATTGTATATGTACAAGCAGATAGTAGATAGTAAACATAATGCCATCAGTTGATCCACGGTTAACGAGGTAGACACATTTGAAAATCTCTTTCAATGTTTTGAAATAACTAAATTTCATGCCGCGTACCGTAAAGTAGTGATTCGGTGAAGCGTCACTGACGCGATGATATTTTGCAAATGTTAATGTGATTTTGAGTACGGTGTCGTGATGGGCATGGAATATAGTCATTTCGGTTCATGGAAAGTCCCTTCCGACACGTAAAGGTCACACTATTAAAGTTATATACTTATGTAGAAGAATATTTTTGTTATTTCAGGGAGATGATTGATGGAGAGTTACGACTTAAACGAGAGTTAATCAAAGATGACGAAGATGAAATTATGTTGGAGAAAGAACAAGATGTAAAATATGCAAACGTTTTCAATGCTGAAAAGACACCGAAAAAACTTCCTCCTCTAACTCGTCCAAAAACGAAAAATTGAACAACCCATGTGTCAAGCATTTACAGTTCCCATCTGTCTAGCAATAACTCAGAATCAACCGTTCGGAATATTTCATTCGATTTGCCCTGGCACCCCCACACGAACATTCGTGTCCATTGTGCTTTCATGTCAAATCCTATACATAAACATTGTACATGTATGTATTACTGATATCTTCACATAGCATCAACTGAACGCATCTTTTTCCCAATCTACACGAGGGTTGTCCCAGAATTACGTAGAATTTTGCTAGAACTTACAAACGTGGAGTGATAAAGACAAACAGATCAGTCTGAAAAATACATGTACTGTAACTACATGTTTATTGCACTAACTCGGCTTCAAGGAATTCATGGATTTGGTTTTGAGTTGATGTACGTTGTTCGATGCCAGATATCAAATAAAGTCATGTTTTGAGGAACACGAAAAATCGGTCAAAGACTGACTATTCAAAGCAGACATTGGCTTGATGTGAGCCACTGATGTTTGGGAATGCAGATTATGCCATTGTACAGAAATGAGCCGTCAACGATACGTATTTACACATGTATTGTTTGTCCAAAACTGTCAACGTCGTTCAGAACTGACCATATCAATTATGTCACAATTTATACCGACATGTGCACACTGTACATTTTAAGTTTTTCAGAGTGACCTCCCCTGATATTAAAGGGAAGTCACTCTTCTGACTTAAATTTAAGTATTTCAGAGTGACCTCCCCTGATATTAAAGGGAAGTCAGTCTTCCGAATTATATTTTAAGTTTTTCAGAGTGACCTCCCCTGATAATAAAGGGAAGTCACTCTTCGAACTTAAATTTCAGTTTTTCAGAGTGACCTCCCCTGATGATAAAGGGAAGTCACTCTTCGAACTTAAATTTAAGTATTTCAGAGTGACCTCCCCTGATATTAAAGGGAAGTCACTCTTCCGACTTACATTTTAAGTTTTTCAGAGTGACCTCTCCTGATAATAAAGGGAAGTCACTCTTCGAACTTAAATTTCAGTATTTCAGAGTGACCTCCCCTGATCATAAAGGGAAGTCACTCTTCGAACTTAAATTTCATTTTTTCTGAGTGACCTCCCCTGATATTAAAGGGAAGTCACTCTTCCTACTTAAACTTTAAGTTTTTCAGAGTGACCTCCCCTGATAATAAAGGGAAGTCACTCTTTGAACTTAAATTTCAGTTTTTCAGAGTGACCTCCCCTGATATTAATGGGAAGTCACTCTTCGAACTTAAATTTCAGTTTTTCAGAGTGACCTCCCCTGATATTAAAGGGAAGTCACTCTTCCTACTTAAACTTTAAGTTTTTCAGAGTGACCTCCCCTGATAATAAAGGGAACTCTGAAAAACTGAAATTTAAGTTCGAAGAGTGACTTCCCTTTATTATCAGGGGAGGTCACTCTGAAAAACTTAAAATGTAAGTCGGAAGAGTGACTTCCCTTTATTATCAGGGGAGGTCACTCTGAAAAACTGAAATTTAACTTCGAAGAGTGACTTCCCTTTATTGTCAAGGGAGGTCACTCTGAAAAACTTAAAATGTAAGTCGGTAGAGTGACTTCCCTTTAATATCAGGGGAGGTCACTCTGAAATAATGAAATTTAAGTTAATGTAACACATAACGAGTACTCGTTCATACAGTCACAGTGCTATTTTACCTTGCTATGGTATGATCGAAATAATATGAATAATTCATGCCATCAAATTTTAATCATATCAAATAGAACTCGGGGTTATAATCCAAACTAAGATATTGGTTCTACGATAAATGTAGTGTTGACACCACACAATAAAGATGTAAGATATAAAAGCTTACCTCAGTCACTGATGATGATGTGTCTGGTTCAGCTGTAGAACCAAGTAGATTTGTAATATCATCAATACACTGACGTAATAAGTTCTACAAATAAAAATAATCCACTTGTTATATAATATATTCTTCAGTCTAGTAATAAAACAGGAGACATTTAGACAGAATAGTTCTTGGTTTGTGAGACAACAATCTAGCATATTGACTTCATGAAGTGCAGACTGACTTATTTCTTTCTAGAAGCAGCACAATTGTAGTTTTCTAAACATTGTCCAAGGCAATACCTTATGTGTTAGAATCAATTTGAATGACAACAGCAGTACATTGATAGTTATAAAAACTCAAAGCACATTTTTAAAATGGAACAGGGCTCAATACAGCAAAATCATACAGTTGAAACATCAATAAATATTCATTAATCCACACTTGTGTTTGTGTCTTTACTGTGACAAAAATGAACTGCAATGACAGGGAAACACAAATATACATAACTATTCATTATCAAGGAATACACTAATTCTGTATTCCAGTTTTGTTGAAAAACTATTTGTAATATCTATAGATAAATGTTGTTTTTTTTAAATTTCTGTCCTAGCGTAACATGACAAAACAAACAAATTGAACTGGTCATACATTGCAATTGTTCATATTATTAATGACTTAGCCAATGTTGCAATAACAATAGATGAAGCCTGTTCACATATTTTTCATTCAGACGGGCCATCCACATGTTTAAATGTTCTTACCTCAAGAGTTTCATCCTTTTGTACCTTTGCTGATAGAGCCTTAATTCTCTGGGTGCTTTTCTTGCTTTTACCAGCAATAGGTGAGGGTGCAACTTCTTTCTTAGATTTACCAGCAGTACCTGACTTTGGCAGATAGATCTCTGCTCTCTGCATCAAGACAGCTAACCTATTAATCAAAAATAACCAAATCACAATAACGAATAAACTACAATGTACCAGTATTTCAGAAAGACATACATGTATATTGTAACAAATAAAGTGAAGTCATTATAGCAACTGGTTGGGTGAGTCTTAACCTAACAAAATGAACCAGGTCCCCCTAAGCCATATTTTCCCTTTGAAGAACATAATTATTTTGATCTTGTAATCAAAGACATAACTTGAACAATATTTTCTTGTAATAGCTGGTGTGTTTACATAACAGAGGCATCTTTAATGCATACCAGACAATGTTTGACCATGTTTTTTACATCTGCCACATATATTACACTAAAACCTACCTGTCATGAAGGTCGTTCAGCTGTGAGATTTGAATCCAGCTGATCCTAGTTGAAGTACTAGACGAAGCAGCACTCTTACAGTTCAATGAATACATAAGAAGGATTCTAGTCTCTGGACCCGAGGCCTCAGGCCTGGCGGGGTCAGCTTCCTCCAATGAGGGTTGGTACCATTGTAGAGTTAGCTCATTATCTGTAGGGGACACTAAAGCTTTGTCTCCTGGTTTTATAGAATCTTTCCATGTTCCTGGAGGTGCTGGTGGCTTACCTATACACACAATATTGATATTAATAATTAGAGTTATGATTATGATGCAGTAAAAAGCAAAAGTTCAACAAACATCAAGAACAATGGAAATGTCAGAACACAATGATTTAAGTCGAGTTTATATAACAGGTGCAATTTGCACACAATTATTTGTCTTTTTCACATTATAGGTGAATATGGCACAATTAAGCTGTATTAAAATAAGTCTAAATAATAATATGTTTACACATGTACCCTGGTGTAACTATCTAAAGAATAAACCATGAGCACATTGCAGCACAGTGTGAAGTACAGGTATTTCAATTATAAACATTACAAAACATAGCAGTTATATAACTTTAACCCTTGAAATTGCATAACAGGGTCTCCTCCCTTTGCTTAGACTTGTCTACGAAAATTCTGATTTGTAAATGTGGCCCTGCCTTGTCTGTATTTTTCACTTTTGTTAAAAATCAAACATGAAACATCACCAAATAAGTGCTGTTTTCTAGACACAGTATACTCAGTATGATAGCAAATAATGTCATAGAAAGTATCGCTGATAAGACTTTGATGTATTTTCATGCAAAATTTTATAATAACAACAAACAGATGAGAAATTGTCACAGAGATAAAGCCTACTGTAAGTTCAATGACATAGAAAGGTTCCCATATGGCCCCCTTTTACAAACAAGTCCTTCATTGTTTATATGAATATACATGTATTTACCTGCTTCAGGTATCTCAATATCAATTTGTATTTGTGACTCCCCTTCAATGTCAGTTGGATAGGTCAGATTGGGTTCATATGTTTTCATCACAAGTTGAAGGTCAGTTGGAGTATCTGAGGTCACTGGAAGGTCAAGGTCTTTAGGTGGATACACAGCGCAACAATCTGATCCGTAAGGTCGTAAATTCTCACTAAGGTAGCTATGCATTTTGTTCAGTCTTATAGTCCAAGTACCAGAAAATAACATAGATCTGAAATAGAGACAAAATACTATAAGAAACAATGTGGAACTTAGATGGTTAATTCCATAGGGATTTGTAACAATAAGGTTTAATAAGCAATCTCTCCGATGAAACTATAATTGTAGAAATTTCATCTGTCCCTATGTTTACTGAATTAATTGTCACATATTTTATGGTTTATACTATGAAGCTGAGTGTTACATGTATCACTGTACATTTAGCACAAACCAGACACAGTGAAACCTCCCATAAAGACCACCTCAATAATAAGACCACCTCAAAACTGAGAACACAATTTTTAAGTGCATTGTCACTGTTCTGCTCTTTATTCCACCTCCATATTAAGACCACCTCAATATCAAGACCAGTTTTCAAGGGTCCTAAGGGTGGATGTATTATTGAGGTTTTACTGTAGGCGAAAGTTTTGCTTATAAGTGAAGGAGCGTCATAGAGGCATGAAGATGTTTAATCTTGTTTAAGTAAGTTAGTGCACATTCACAGACAGGCAACAAAGATAGGGGGAACACTTAGTTGATACAGTGCTATGAAGTAATTTTTCTACAAAGACATTAGAAAATAAATACACATTTCAAGATGAATTATGCTGTAAAAAATATTCCCCTGAGGATACAAATAGACATACCGGTAGATGAACACAATCGAATGTATCTTGAACTTGGGTTAAACTCAATTACAATGTAATGCAAAAGTTCAGTAAGTATGAGATGCATGAACTCCTAATTTAAGAAAGGAAGACAATAATATTAACAAAGCAATGATACTGTCGTAACTTCCCAATTGTGTGATCCTACCGATAACAATAATGGTCTATGGGGAAATTTTAGAGTCCTCGTTTTGTAAGACAAATGATATAATGTACCTGACAACATCATGATTCATCGTTGTGTCACATTCAGCATGGCTGATAAAACCAAGGTCAAACTCTGGTCCAAGGTCACCAGATGCATTCTGGTTACCACGGATATCCTCAGATTTGTTACTAGATGCTGATATAGTAGAAGTGCTACAAAGACGTTGTAGAATAGTCTGGTAACCTAAAATAAGAGGAATAATTCTATGACACTTTTTAGCACTATTAATGAGTCTCATATGAGCATGGCTGTACAATTTCCAACCTCTTCTGTAAGTGATGTTATTTCCAGAAAACGTCACATGTGATGTCACTATTTGCAAGCAGGAAACCATATTTACTCCATACGGCCACTTCGTTTTTATATTGCCATATGGGGCAAATATTGCTTACTGTCAGTACATGGTGACGTCACATGTGACGTTTTCTGGAATGGACGTCACTTACAGAAGAGGTTGGAAATCGTACAGTCGCACTCATATAGAGATTGCAGAATTGGTGTGAAGTAGAGGAAATGTATCAGTCAGTAGTAGAATGTTGTCTGTGAGCAAATCATGTTGAAGATAAATGTGGGTCTTTATTAGATGAGAATGAACAAGAAACAAGCAACATGAACCGTAACATTAAAAGCTCTCATTCTTCTATGCTTGTCCGTGAATTGATAGTAGATACAACAGAGTGAAATAATAACAATCTGCTCTCGTATTTGATGTAGTCTCTCATTTGGAATTAAGCAAGATATTTAAACACTTTTTTATCTGTCAAAATGTTCTGGTTCTAGGAGGATCTGATTTAGGGAGGGAATAAACATTCAAAATATATTTACCTAAAAATTGAATCCAGCTCAAATCATTGGCAGCAGTTTTAGCCTTCTGTATAAGTTCATCATAGGTGTCTACATGTTTGACTTCCTGTGCTTCAATCAAGGGAGCTAACTCTTCCTCAATTTCATCTATAGACAACATATGATAATAATACAGACAAATTGCCACACAAAACTAATTGAGTAGAACTACATATCAATATGCAAGTATCACATGAACTATCAGCAAATTAGATGTGTTTACACAGAGTTTTTAAATGTTATCAAAATGTGGGATTTACATGCTGCAACAAATAGTATTATGGTCTATGATAGACACACAAATCTTGAGAGAACACAATCCTTCTCAGAGTCAGCAGACAAAAAACCTTCAGGAAAAGTTTAAACATGATTTCAATTTTTAGGTGTTTTAATAAATAAAATATAAGTTTTTAAAATGTAAGAGACTGAAAAAGTCTAGTTTTCCTGAGAATGTTTCTCATATAACTAATCTGTAATATATCTGTAAAATAATATTAAGTGAATGGTTTCAAAAAGTATATAAAAATCCCATACTTTTGTAGACTTTCTTTTTCTCTCCAAGTACATAACCACCGACAAGATCCAATGCAGCAAAATCAGGCATATCATGTTGAGCTTTCTCGGATAGTTTCTGTGATGTTACATTGACATCTCCCATCAGCAACATTCTGTTCCTCTGTGTATTGGCTACAGCAGCTGCACATCGTATAGCTAACCAGGCAGCTTTTCTCTCCTTCTCTTCATCAGTTGCTGCCTCTTTACCCTTAGACTTAGTAGCTTTCTCTTTCTTGCTCTGTAATGGTATAAAAACATGTAACATGGGTACAGGATTGTATGATAAGCACTTCAAAGTGAACACGAAGAAACGGTATCATAAAACATATGAATGGTATTTTCATCTAACCAGATAGGTTCCACATTTTATTCAATCGTAGCTGTCAATAAATAATAAATGATATCATCTTGCTTTTGTGAAAGAATACACATAGTCTTGAAGGAAACACTGTCACAGAGTCTAAGTCCATGCTTGCTGTCAGAAATATTTTGCTTTTCATTCACGAGACGTGAACATCAAGATGAAATTACTGCAGTGACATAATATGTTCAAACAAACTCTTTGGAAGACACATATGTGGATGGTTATTGAAAGGTTTATGCTCCAGAGAGCTTAGAATGACATTAAATTTTAACTACATAAAAAAATCAAGTCGCTATTAGAGAAAGGTTGTTGTTCAAGAGAGGTTGTGATATACGCGTTTGTTTCATCTCAAAATTCTCCAATGCCTGACAGACTACATTGTCATACATGGACTCATTACCTGCCACTTTTTCTTCTTTGGTTCTCTGACAGTATCCTCACTGCCACTTTCAGTACCACTTCCAATATCTATACATGAGCCTTCCTTCATCACTGCTATACCACTACTGTACATGTAGGTAAGTGCTATCTCCAGGTATGCTTGACGAATCAATCTGTAAAATTTCAAAATGGATAAACAATCCATAACTGTAAAGTCTGATGGTACAGTGAAACCTCACTTATAGACCACCTCCATAATAAAACCTCTTCAAAATTCAGGACATAATTTTCCAGTCCATTTTCAAGGTATGCTCTTTATTCAACCTCAATGTTCAGACCACTTCAATATTAAGACCAGTTTTCAAGGGTCTTTAGGGTGGTCATATCATTGAGGTTTTACCGTACTTCAAAAACAACATAAGACTTTTTAAAGCAATCGTCCAATTTGTTACATGCAGCCCATACATCAAGGCAGTAGCTAATTTTATAACATACAAAAGAATGAATGTACAAAGAAAATGGTTCAAA
This sequence comes from Mactromeris polynyma, assembly GCA_032209605.1. Lineage (NCBI taxonomy): Eukaryota > Metazoa > Mollusca > Bivalvia > Venerida > Mactridae > Mactromeris > Mactromeris polynyma. The sequence continues at coordinate 786,460 of JASFXZ010000039.1, read as the reverse complement.
TATCATCAATGACAACATCGATTATATGATTTTAGATAAAAAGCACCATTTTATAAAGACTGAATAATTAGAATTATGCCACATTTAAGTAGGTAAAATTTAACCTCACTTAAAGACCACCTCAATAATGCGACCGCTTCATAATTAAGAACACAATTTTCAAGTTCATATTCAATGTTTTGTTCTTTATTCAACCTCAATATTAAGACCACTTCAATGTTAAGACCCTTTTTCAAGGGTCCCAAGGGTGGTCGTATCATTGAGGTCTTACTGTATACTCTCATCGTGAGAATGGTTACACTACACATAACAAAGGGTCATAATGGACAAATAAGTCACTCATCCTAGTGCTACTCATTATGTATTTGTGTCATATAAGGAAATTATCTGAGATGTAAACAGACAACAAACATACCCAAGGTTGTGGTCTGTCGTATGTGAAATCTTGATGGCTTGTATCAATGATTGAGCTGCATGACGAGGATTGTATTTACCTAGGTATACCAACATACGCTGCACTTTTCCTGAAAAAAAAAAAAAAAAACAATAGTAAAAGGTGTTTCGTGGTGGGAGAGGTTCAGAAACACTGAAACAATCGATGATTTTAAATCTTTATGATGACATTTAAAACATGGATGTAATATTCTTATTCAAATATCAAATATTTTAGTTTCCTGATTTGCTTGAAGCATAACATCCCAGAATGAACAGTTTCACCAGGCAGCATTATAATTGTATAACTATTCATTTACTAAGCAACTGATTTCAGAATGCTTGCACTAGTAACATTATTAAGTTCAAGACATAACATTTATATTTTTTGTTTAATTTATGTAAAAAGTCAATTCAAAATTAATTTACTGTAGGATAGTTCTCATAATCTATGTATCACATATACTGGTAATTGCATACAAATACAAAACATGTTATAATACTGCAAAGAAAAATCCAGTAATTTCATTGGTTAAAGGCTCGCATATAGGATTCTATATACACGGCGCTGACAGGGTATATGACGTTTTTCCCTTCATGCGCCTCGTGACAATTTTCGCTGACGGCTCGACTCGAAAACTTTTATCTCTTGATATACGCAAGTTACTAGAAATTGACAATTGATCTTCACACATGATTAAATAAATATTTAACAGAATACATGTGTGCTAGTATTAATATTCAAAACGATAGATTTTTTAAGGTTTGAGCCAAATTCAGTTCGATTAAGTCCATGAGATCAGACGCTTGAAATTAAAAATAAGAGTGCAAGCACGCGCTTAACCATGTGTATTGAGGTACCTTACGGGGTAATGCAATTAATTTTCAGGCATTATAACGTGTGAGTGAAATAAAAGAAATTTGATGTACAACAAGTAATTCCCGATATATTTTTAAAGTAATACGTTTTAATAACTGACATTTTACAAAACTAAAACACTCTAAACAATTTTATGAACCAAAAACACCAAAAATACACAGATTTAATTATAAGATCTAGAGAGCTAGGCATCGAAACATTGCTTGTTTAACTAAATTCGTATGAAAACATGGAATTGCAGTATTATAAATTCGTTATACAGGTTGTTGACAGGGTATATGGGGGAATATAACCAGTCTGCGATTCATATAAGCCTCGGCTAACGCCTCCGGTTATATGGCACACAAACTGGTTATATTCCCCCATATACCCTGTCAACAACCTGTATAACTAATATTGTAACTATATACCAACCAATATTGAGCAGAAGTTCAGCCTCTAAGTAAGCTTCACGTGTCACACTAACTTGTGAAATCTCCAATGCTGTCATCAGTACACCAAGTGCATTTCTCCACATTGGTATAGGCTCAAGATCTGACCTACAGTCATATACAGATATAGATTGCATTTTGGGTAAATAATATTTCAAATTTATAAAAATATATTCAAAGCCCTTTTCCCCAAAATATTATCCAAAAAAATTAGGCAATGAAAAGTTGCATTTATCTTTAGAGAAACCATCACTCTAATAAATGAAAGGTAGGACATGGCGAAGGGTTTAAGCGAAACTTTCCTATCTGCATATGAATAAAGACACAGATAGATTTGTTTTGCTTTCACCCTCTGGTATTTATTTCTAAATTGTACACATTTATTACAAAACACATTAATGAATTTCGAATATAAATGAAGAAAGTATTACATAATAAAATTAATGAATGGAAATGTATGTTTTTTTTCTAAATTCTGGAAATTTGCAAAGAATAAACTGGTGCAGTATTTTGTTATTACAAACATGGATGAAGCTTATATGCTAATTGTGAATTTAAGTTGCAGGATAATACATACTGAGTAAGTATATATAACAAATATGATCAAAAAGTGATTCTGTCTAAATACATATATATATAAGCAGTATAACCCTTTACTCCATGATCACTCGTTTTCACGCCCTAATACCATCTCCATGATCACTCGATTTCACGCCCTAATACCATCTCCATGATCACGCGTTTTCACTCACTTGTTTTTAAACCACTATAAATCCATTTTTTCGTAAAATTCGGACATTCTAATTTATTCTTATGAAAAGATCGATCTTTCCTTAAGCTAATGCATTTTTAAAAAAATTGGGTTACTATATAAAGTTTTTGCATAAACTGCATTTAAAACATCACAGGTAGCGATTTTACGCTGGACACGCGGAAGCGTATTTTCTTCACAAACTCACGGCAAGTTTACAATAAATTCTCGGATTTTTACAATAAGTACCATAACTTTAACTTACCCTAATGTAAAAAGCAATCTTGTAAGATATTAATTCCACCAAAAAAATATGGTTAATAATAAAAGTTAATCCAAAAACAGTGATCAAACAATCCCATGTAAAGAAATTTTCACATAAAAAATACGTCATCATGACATTTTTTGTGTACACAAGTCTGCTATTTTCTGAAAATTCACCCGTACAAAATCAATATTAAAGTAGGTCAAATCCAGGTACCTATTGTCTGTGTTGCAATTCTTGTGACAACAATTTAATTTTCAACAAGAATAAACATCAAAGATGTTTGAAGTCGCTGGCTAAGTCTTTGAAGTAAATATTTTTGGATGACAGTTGCAGCCACCTTGTGAATTACAAATTGAGATCCAAGATTGATATGACATAATCATTGCAATTATCAATGGGATTAATTATATCAAACAGGAAAGAGCAATATGAATTAACACATGATAAAGATCTCCTGGAGTTTTATGACTCTTATGTTTTTACAGCTGACACATGGGGCAATTTAGTGACCAGTAGGACTAATCTTCTGTCTAGGGCGTGGCTTATGAATTGCAAAACAATTAGCATCAACCAATCAGATTAAATGAACCATAAGAAATATATATTAATTAATGTCAATTATCATTAGCTGTGAGAATACTGAAGTCAATTTTAACATTTAGGACTTTTTGTTTTATTTACATGTTCCAACATACGCCAATGTAACTGTAACTGTATAAGTAAATCTCCATTTGTGTTTGAACATAAATTTGGCTTGTATAAACTCATTTTATAACAAAATATAAATATTGACTAAAATGGTGACTGTTTGTTCATTTATAAATAATTAAAATTGCTTATTAATATGTGCTGTTGGGATTATAAACCCAATTTCACCACAATTATTTTTAGAAATACACAAAGTGTATGTGTATCTCAAATTATAATTTTCTGTATCTTCTATAATTTTTAACCCACAATAATAAAATTTACATCATTATACAGAAAATTTAATTCCCTGAAACTTTTACACCCATGTAAAAGTGATTAAACCAATACTTTACACTGTTATTTCATGTTTAAGTATACAGGTGTCAATCACCAATTATTTTCCAATAACCTGTATGGAGATAGAGTAGGCTATGTGACCAGTGTCTTATCAGCATACAGTAGGTAAATGGGCTAGAGGTCTATGGAGTAAAGGGATAATTCAGTAGAAGTGAAAAAGGCAAAACATTTCAGAATCCTAAACTGTTACACATGTAGTACAGAAAGTAAACACCAAACATCCATAAATATCAGATTATTTCTAGATAATGGTAAATACTGTACATGTGACTGAAAAAAAGCAGACACATATGAAAGACTCATATAAATTATATTACCTCTTTGATACACCTCGTTATAATAGCTGAGATATTCATTAATTCTTTGATACACCTCGTTATAATAGCCGAGATATTCATTAATTCTTTGATACACCTCGTTATAATAGCTGAGATATTCATTAATTCTTTGATACACCTCGTTATAATAGCTGAGATATTCATTAATTCTTTGATACACCTCGTTATAATAGCTGAGATATTCATTAATTCTTTGATACACCTCGTTATAATAGCTGAGATATTCATTAATTCTTTGATACACCTTGTTATAATAGCTAAGATATTCATTAATTCTATGATAAACCTCGTTATAATAGCTAAGATATTCATTAATTCTTTGATACACCTCGTTATAATAGCTAAGATATTCATTAATTATTTGATACTACTCGTTCTAATAGCTAAGATATTCATTAATTCTTTGATACACCTCCTTTTAATAGCTGAGATATTCATTAATTCTTTGATACACCTCGTTCTAATAGCTAAGATATTCATTAATTCTTTGATACACCTCGTTATAATAGCTAAGATATTCATTAATTCTTTGATAAACCTCATTATAATAGCTAAGATATTAATTAATTCTTTGATACACCTCGTTATAATAGCTAAGATATTCATTAATTCTTTGATACACCTCGTTATAATAGCTGAGATATTCATTAATTCTTTGATACACCTCGTTATAATAGCTGAGATATTCATTAATTCTTTGATACACCTCGTTATAATAGCTGAGATATTCATTAATTCTTTGATACACCTTGTTATAATAGCTAAGATATTCATTAATTATTTGATACATCTGGTTATAATAGCTAAGATATTCATTAATTCTTTGATACACCTCGTTATAATAGCCGAGATATTCATTAATTCTTTGATAAACCTCGTTATAACAGCTGAGATATTCATTAATTCTTTGATAAACCTCGTTATAATAGCTGAGATATTCATTAATTCTTTGATACACCTCGTTATAATAGCTGAGATATTCATTAATTCTTTGATACACCTCGTTATAATAGCTAAGATATTCATTAATTCTTTGATACACCTCATTATAATAGCTGAGATATTCATTAATTCTTTGATAAACCTCGCTATAATAGCTGAGATATTCATTAATTCTATGATAAACCTCGTTATTATAGCTGAGATATTCATTAATTCTATGATACACCTCGTTATAACAGCTGAGATATTCATTAATTCTTTGATACACCTCATTATAATAGCTGAGATATTAATTAATTCTTTGATACATCTGGTTATAATAGCTGAGATATTCATTAATTCTTTGATAAACCTCGTTATAATTGCTGAGATATTCATTAATTCTTTGATAAACGTTATTCAATCTCTGGTGATGAAAATTCATTCATTTAAACTTCCACCTTTTCAAATAAGCCCTTTATAAGCACAAATCAAAGTAATTTATTAATTTCATTATTGCTCTCCATTCTGCACATGATGCAAACCAATCACACTGTGTGTCAAACAAAATCCAGTGAAAGAAGCATTAATTGTATTGCCACCTTTCCATCACACTTAAATAAAATCTTCCCACAATACCAAAATACTTCAACAATTCTCAAAGAGAAACACCTTTAATGGTAAGACTTTGACCTCAATATCACTATAGCTTCATATACATACAAGGTGGAAAGAAAGTATTTAGAACACAAGTTATAGTTATGTTTTGGCATTCTCATTCATCATAGGAATAAAAGATTGCTTTGTCACCATATGACAAATATAGACCTCTGATGAGTGAGTACTCGATGATGTTGAAAATTTTATGAAGGAATAATATATTGAGGACAAAGTCATCATATAACCTCAACCTAAGTACATGCATGGTGAATATTACATGGGATAGGATATACATGTGATATATATGATAAACATGCTTATCGCAAACTGAAAATAATGATAGTATCCAGAAAAAGTTCTCCAGCTTGGGAAGTTCTGTTTATGTCTAAAAAATGCAAGAAGTAAGGGTTTTGTGATACTTAATAACATTGTTAAGTCAAAAGATGCCTTGTACTGGAAAATATGAGATGAATCACCAGTGAACTGGAAATTACTTAATATTCTTGTAATTTAGATTACAGGAACCATAGCAACGATGCCAGGAACCATAGCAAACGATGCCATGGCAATAAGCTGTGATAAATATTGTTCTCCACAAAACTTACTGATACAGTGATTGACTATTGTGACTACAATATAGAAGGAATAAGGGTGACTGAATCTATCTACTGTGAAAGAATTCCAAGGAAAAATATGGAAGAAAATTTTACCGTCTCTTGATTGCTCTTCAAAAAATATGAATACAAAGGTAAGAATAGTAAAGCTATGAATCAGAGACAAGAAAACTACAGAAACATCACACGGGGAATGCACACCCAGGATCAGTAGTGTCTTGTGACACTGTAGGACATTTAATATTCATGCCAAGTATAACAATCGACTATTGTCAAAGCATGTAAGTGAACAGTCCACAAGGTGCAGAGCTGTCACATTCACACAGGTGTGTGATAACTGAACAGCCTTAGCATGAAATGTTCATATTTTTACACAAAGCTGAGGTTTAAAGACAAAGATTTTAACAATCCTCAAGCCTACATTAGAGATAAAAACAGTGCAAACAATTTGTCAGAAATAACAAACAAGTTCTATCATGACATACATGTATATGGTAAACACACATTTTGGAATGAATGTTGTAAATAACTATGAACACATTGAAGTTGCAGCAACAGATGTGAAACAATTAAGCATAGACAGCTTAAAACTTGGAGATAATTCACATGAATCAAGAAACAAAAACTCAGGAAACATAAATTTGGAAATATAAACAAGAACTATGGGGAAACAAATGGCACAGACAGGTAAAACCACAAGTCATGGCAAAAAGTGTCCAGGTCTATCCTATTGACATAATTAGTTATACTTTAATGTAAAATTTGTTTTGTGTAATATATTCCCACACAGACATGACTTGTGTTAAGACACACTTGGTAAGACAGCTTAGCAAGACAACTAAAGCTAATAAATTGGTCAAACACTTTATTCAAACAAATATTTAGTGACAATGATCTGCTAATGCAAACATTATTTGGTCCTCATAAAAAATGTACTATGATAACAAAGGTAAATTTACAATAATAAGGTTATGTAACTTACGAGTTTCTGATATTTTTGGCAGCATTTCTGGCCATGGCATGTCCAACACGAAGTTTGATTTGTACCAATCTCAGACACTGTGGTAGATAAATGTTCCTCAAAGGACTATGTGGAGTGGAGAAGAACGCTAGACGCCCTTCAGGATTATAATGTTCTATTCTCTCCCCTAGATCTTCCATCTGTAGACAAAGGGATAATATTTATAATGCAAACATTGGCAAGGAGAATTGTAACAAAATATGAATTATGCAGGAAAACTTACAAAAAATCTGGACAACTAACTTATGGAATGAGAAATTCTTAAAATCTACTTTTCATTTTGTATTTTAACAATAAAACAATACCAAAGACATACGTTGGATATCAAGGTATGAACCAGTAATGAATATGTTTAATGAACGAGTAGTACCACAGGAGTTAGTGTAAAGAACATATGAGGAAGTTCAGAGAACAGAATAGACCCATTTACTAACGTAAGGGCCACTCTACTTAAGGCAATAATTTACCTGTTTCAGGATGATTTGATGGGCTTGCAGATAATTCTCCATAGTTCTTTCAGTGAAGATAATGCTATCATCAGTGTGTTCTACAGCTTCTAGATCTGTTCTCATCACTATAGCAGTTGCCATCATTTGTGCTCCAGGTATTGACAGGCAAGGTACCCTCGTTAGTAAGTTAATTGAGTCCTGAAAGGGATAGTAATTTCTGATTCCAATTGTAGATCACCTGGTATTTAATTACTAAATTGGACACTTACAATATGGTTAATTGAGTCCTGTAAGTGATAGTATTTTTTTATTTAGTATTTATTTATTAAGCTATTTCTGACTTCCAATTATAGAAAACCTGGTATTTTATGAACTAATTGGACGTCTTTAATACATACATAATGAAGAGGCAAAGCTGAAACAACAATGTCAAGTACAGCAACACTTCTGAAGTCAGATAAAATTTCTTCTGCATGTATACATTATACTGGAGTAGACTGCAGATGGAAATCAAAATGGTTTCACTTTTTTTTTCGAACACAAGCACTCTGCAGTAATGCTGTTTATCATTGCTTTTTATCCTCTTACAAGTTATTTCATTGGTAATATATCCTCAGCTTGAAGTCCTCGATAAAAAATCTGATTACCTGCAGAAGTGATATTGTATGTTCCAAACTTTTCCCCTCGACTATGTTAAGGGTTGCTGCTTGAATCAAGAACTCGGACTGCTTCTCAACGTCACCACAAGCTTCTGCTTCACCCAGACCTTCAGCACAATATTGACGACAATCTGCAAGCTCCTGGAGGACCTTGTTATCACTTCCTGAAACGTTAAGCAATAAATTGATAAAACCATGTATTAAATACAATGAAACAAATTTTAAAATCATATTGTTTCAAGTTATATGAAATTTTGAGCACTAAGATTAGCACAAAAATGTATTATTTAATGATAAGCAATATTATTGAGTTGACAATAATTTCAAGTAATTTCCATACATACTTTACTAATGTGCGAAGCTGTTATTTGAAGCTAATGTCTTTGGCTTTGTATATCATAGTTTGAGAAAATATGAATCAAGAAAGTGAGCAGGATGCCTAACACAAAGTGGCCACATGTTCATTCATAGTTTCAATTGAATTATTTCATTGATATATGCTAAAAAGGACACGTAAGATTGTTAACAATGGTTAGTGTTAAAGTATATGAAAAAATAGTGAATAGAAATATAAGTATCATGTCATTCACTGTTGATGTCAAACACACAGTACATTTCTGTGATCTTACCAGATTTTTGAAGTTTGATTTATAAATGATTTAGTCACATTTAAATTACACATGCATTAGTTTAAAACCTTGACATGTCTCACAACAGGTCTAACTAATTCTGATTCTAATTCATCATATAAAAAATTAACACCTGACAAATTGTTATAATTAGAAATTTACAGTTTGTTTTCTTCATTAGTCAACCACAAAGAAGTTAAGCAAAGGTTGATACATAAATTTCCCCAGAATTAAGATTAATAAAAGACATATTTCCTGCATAAGATGACTAGCCTAGAATATTTAGCCAGGACATGCCCCAAGATGAAAGCTAATTCTGATAAGCCCCATCAGAGATGACATTTTTACATGTATTTATAACCCAGATCATTAAATTCATCAACATTCTTTTCAGAAATTTGAACTTGAAAATAGTGCTTTACAATTCTCGGCTTTTGCTGTAAATGCTGAATTCCATTGGAATTTTGAATACATATTAATGCCACTTGCAGTCGAGAAATGAATGTACAATGAGTACTCTTCCCAAGTTCAAATTTCGGAGTAACAGATAATGATAATGAGACAATATAAATAATTAGAAATCACAGGCCGGTTATTGAATTCTTGCATGAAAATTGAATGGCATAATAATATTATAATTTATGGGAAAAGAAAAATCTGTTGAAATCTGCTAAGAGTCAGAGTATTGTTATTAAATCGGAAATTTGAAAATAAGATGGGCATTATAAGACAGTGCCTATCAGTAATTGTTTTCATTAAAGAACTATACCAAATGACTAAGGCTATATGAGCAATTGTATCGGGTAGCCCCACAAGAATCTACATTATCTGCACTAAAGGCTTCACAGTGACAGTCTGAATCTTAGGACCAGTTCAGTAGGGGTAAAAGCTTTATGGACAAGTACAGAAGGGGTAACAGCCAAAAATCCGAACAAGTTATTAAGAGGTAAAAAACTGGAGTCGTAGTTCAGGCCAGTAGCTGTAAAAAAAAGCTGTAAAAGTCTGAATTCTAGACCATGCATTTCTGCAAGGGTTAGAAGCAGGAATTTTGGACAGCTAAGAATAGAACCAGAATTCTCATTTAGTCTGGAAAAATATGGGCTTGATTATTGTCACAATCAATCATGTAATTCCTAACACATATGTCAATGACAATAGTTTCCAACACTTTTCTGAAATAGCAATAAGGGAAAGAACTATGACACTAACGTCTCTGATAAACTCACATTTACATTCAAAATGCACATTAGATTTATATACAGGCTGAGTAAGTATCAGGGTATATAACTATCTACTAAGTACAGCAATATCACCACTAAACCCCATCTCCATCTGTCAGATGATGTTATACAGACATATCTTATAAACTTATCATGACAAGTGTTTGCATGAAGACAGTTAAAACATATAATTTTGTTTTGCTGAAAAAAAGCATATTTTTTGGTAACAAATCTTAAATTATTTGAATATGATTATTTAGCAAAAAAGGATGAAATGTTATATATTTTTTAGCAAACTCTTGTCACGATAAAACAGTATATTAAAGAAGAAAAAATGATTCCCTGGAATACACTTTTTGGTTATTAAATGAAGACAGTTCTGTAAAATGTTTTCTAACGATACACCGACATCTCAGACACATCAAAACATGCAAGACATGAAATAATCTTTGATTTCCCTCTGTTTCATTGGTTGATTCATTATAATTATCATCACAAAACCTTTGGTAATAGAACATTTTAGATATATAATTACCAAATGATAACATGTATATACAAACATGATTACAAATAGATTTTGTACAAGTCAATACAAGACATATAACAAGTGCAGGACATTTTTTTAAAATAAATATGCATCACTATAATAAAAGATATACAGTTAAACCTCGTTTGTTGGACAACCTTCTAATTCCAACTACTTGGTATCTACTTAGGCACGTAGAATTGAAATGGGCTATTTGAAACCATGTATTATTCAAACTAAGATTTCGGACCCAATGAATTTGAACGAACAAGGTCCGACTGTATTTCTATTTCCTTTTTAGATGGCATATTTCAATGTAGAGCAATGTTGGTTAACAGCTAGCCCTTTTCACCATGGGCAACACAGTTTACAGTATGTTGCAATGTCCTACTGTTTGCATTGGAATCACATTATCATTGGGCAACTGTACATCTTTATATTTTCATTTTTGATAAATGTCTTCTCTAATAAATTAAATACTGATGCATTTTTTAACTCACATTCAACTGAAATGAAACTCTTTAAATTTTGCTCAAGATTCAACAGAGGGAATTTATGTTGACACCATTATACAGAACTGCCTCTATTAAAACTTACCTAATTTTTCGCACATTCTAGGTATAGCTAAAATTTGGGCAGTACATTTACAAGATGTATGATACAGTTGATAAATATGACTATGTATACTACAAAATGGATATGCAGTGCTATGTTGGGTGTAATATGGAATAGTGACGTACTAGTAACATTGCATAGAAAATGATCGTAACAGAAATTTGATATGTAAAAAGCTGAATCCACTAAACGTCACTTTTGCATTCATTAGTCATGGGACAGATATAGTGATTTGACTTAATAAAAGAAAACATCTTTTTTTGGGTTCAAAAAGTATTTGAGATATGTTAAATGTCAATTTTCACATTAAGTCACATATGAATTTTTACTCATCTCAATTCACCCTTACATCAGACATAACTAGCACATAATTCATAGGACAAGATGTCCCTAACACTACTGAATTCATTTTTGTTCAAAGATGAAATAAACAAATATTTAAAGTGGAAATACTATCTCTCATGGCAATCAAACACTGTTAATAAGGGATAAACAAACTATATTATCAGTACAGTAAATTGTGGGGAAAAGTGTACAGTTCAGGAATATAATGTGAAAATTGGATATTGTTCAGGAATTTACAAAGTATCACAACTAATGTGTAACACACAACACACATAATATGACAGAAATGTGCAAAGCATAAAATGGAAAGCTGTATATGTCCACAATTGCAGCTTGGTGTAGAAAACTTCACTTAAGATATAACTTCTTCATCAGCTTACCTTTTACATCACCCATTCCTCGTATTTCCATCATCATTGAAGTAACGAGAGCAGCACGACATGCCAACCAAAGCCGGGCATCAAGTCTGGATCTAGACTGGAAATTCTGATACTGAAATTGGCCGCTTTCCGGCTCACTCAACTTGATGAACAAGGAAGGCTTTTTACGTCCACCATCGCCATGATGTTTGAGTGACGATGGTCTAAAATAACACAGGAACAAAATATAATAAACACATATATACAATATGATCACCAGCAATTACGATAATGAAATGAATATAATTCGTTGCTGATGATAATGATAACATGAATATAGTTTTCGAGCACATTTATGCAATCCTGTCATTTCTCAAAAATGATCGCGAGTGCTTTAATCCTTGATCTCACTCAACATCACATACACAAAACAACAGACTGTTTAAGAATAAAGGGAAAACAATTTCAGTTTACGTGCAAAACACTTCCTTGCATTGTATCCAAAAATTCTTGAACAAAACAAACATATAACAATAAATGCCTTCCCATTATATCTCTGAATGATGATATCGACACGTGATGAATGATACAGGATGACTCAAAGTAAGACAGAAGACACGGATGGTTATGTAGCAATTTAGCCAACAGGAAATTGTCATGAGTTCATTCCTCCTAGAGTTCTCTCCTTGTATCCCTTCTCTAGTACCGGTATGTGTGTATATATTTACACAGTACTATATAAAAGGAGAGAACTCTAGAATGGATAAAGGGAGAGAACTTGTGACAATCTCCTGTGTTTTAGTCATTGAAAGAAGAGTTTTTTAATGTATTTTAATATCTCAAAATTAGGTCAAGGCTAAAATTAATACAATGATTGTGCATCATGTATGAAAGGTTGAGATGTGAATAAACCCAAGGTTTGATCAACTATTATACAATAAATTGATATATAAACAACCTGTTCACTATATTATAGTGCTTGTCAACATAATCTTGATTAGCTGCACTAAATATGGGGCTATGACACATTAGGATTTGAAGCAAAACTGTATAGTTTCTGCAAAGATGAAGTTATGATAGTTTGAACCAATCTATCTTCATAAATTAAGGGTTTAACATAGTACTATGATAGACTTCAGTTACCAGGGGACTTGGGTAGAACCACAGGAGATTGTTGTGAGTTCTCTCTGGAGTTATCTCCCTTTATCCCTTCTATAGGTATTGAGAATTACATCAATTCTGCAGGTATTCTTTGATCACAGTTATGGTGCTACATGAGTTTTAGTGTGTTTGAAGTAACAAAGGTTAGTATAGTGACAACAACAATTACAAAACGGTGACACAAATCAAATAGCTGTTAGTATGTAGAACAGTAATGTTTGTAGCAGGAATGAAAAATATACAAATATAATAACATGTACAGTCAATCTTGCTGATGCGATCATGTGTCTTATGCGACCATTTGCTGTAAGCGACCACTTAAATTCCCCCTGAACGTTTTTACTATATAAATAGTATCTATTAAGCGACTTTTCTATAACGCGACCAGCAACCGCATTAAACCAGTCCCGAGAGGTAAAAAAAGATAATTAAATAATCCATTAAACGACCACATGCACTTAATCCCATAGGGCAATTTCACACCTGATTCAAAACTGCATTCGCACATTGTCCTTTAAACAATTGAATAAACAATTAGGCGTGATAAATTCCACCACATAATTACTGGATGACACTTTTATAAAACGAAGTAAAATCATTGCATATGTGTCCACTTGAGTGGGGTCTTAAATATAAATGAATTACACAGCATAACGATCATAATTTCTACAACAACCAAGCTCATGTAACGTCGTTGCTAAGCGACTTAAGTTACTTGATGTCACCGAGTTTTTATATTACGATGTCCCGAGAAGAAATATGCGAGTGGTAATTTTATGCCGACTCGCCCGCTTTTATCATTACTTTCAAGATTGTCGTGGTGCCGACAATTTCCTTTTTACTCACTGAAAGAATGAAAATGTCAAACAAAACACATCGCATAATTTAACACTGTGTTCAAATGTGTAAACCTCACTGTTTCGTATGTAATCCTTTTTAATAGACCACGTAAAATCATTGTCTTATAAAAAGAAGTTTATTACTATCAGCCTGTATTAATACACACATGGATTAAAGTTTTAGTATTATTCCAGTTATTAACTGTTAATACTTCGTCATTACTGAATTCATGACGTCACGCCATGCGCAGATTCGTGTTATTGTGATGAGTACACTGTACTATTTATAGACTGAAAACTATTATGAACCCACAAATGTGTGTGTCTGTGTTTTGCATTTTACTTTCGCGTGTGTGATCAGAAAATTATTGAATTTTAAGCATGAGGCATCTTCACCTATTCAAAGTACATGAACCTTGTCACATTGAAAAACTTACGGGGAATTTAAGAATTTGTTCTATTAATGTTCTATTGCCTAGTGAGCTGACAGAATGGTTTAAATTTACGAGCTTTGTTTCACAACATAGATACATTTGAATGGAAAGAGGATGGTATTTATACGTTTTGAATGTTCAGTTGGACATTCAATTGTTCTTCACTTTTATCAATATCTATTAAGAGACCACTTCATTAACCGACCACTTTTTGGCTGTCCCTTGGGTGGTCTCTTAATACAAGATTGACTGTATTTCAATATAAAAAGTAAAAAAATATATACATATGCTACAAAGGCACCAACTACATAATGACAGACAATTATATTCTAATACTCAGAGGTGTCACTTATTTTTTAATTAGTAGGGAAATCATCAAAAGTAGGCGGTGGTCACTCATACAAGAAAAGTAGCCGGGTGATGATGCTTAAGTTACCGGGTAATTTTACCGGCTACTGCCTTTTATTGACACCCCTGAATACTTGTCATATAATGTCCCAGAAGTAGGGTTTTGATATAACTTTACAAAGAGAATATAAAGGCCAGATACTTGGTATGACAACCATAACATATTTTTCAGTAGATAGAGTTAAGGTCCTGAACATTTTTAATAAGACTGTGCAAAAAACCATAAACATAATGTTATTAAGATTTACAGAAAAACTCACAGCCAATCCAGAAAGGAAAAATACTTGACCTGTCCAAACAGGCCTCAGTCAGAATTCCAAACCAGTCCAGATAGGCTAATGATGGAATCCTGAGAACCAGTCCAGGTGGGCTTAAGTGAGAATACTAGAGACCAGTCCAGATGGGTAGCAGCTGGCATTACATGTCCTGTCCAGATGGGTTACAGCCTTATTTTCATGACCAGTCCAGATGGGTTATATCTGGATATACAGGACCAGTCCAGATGGGTTAAATTTGGATGTACAAGACCAATCCAGATGGGTTACATCTCGATATACAGGACCAATCAAGATGGGTTACATCTGGATATACAGGACCAGTCTAATTGGGTTACATCTGGATATACAGGACCAGTCCAGATGAGTTACAGCTGGATGTACAGGACCAATCAAGATGGGTTACATCTGGATATACAGGACCAGTCCAGATGTGTTACATCTGGATATACAGGACCAGTCCAATTGGGTTACATCTGGATATACAGGACCAGTCCAGATGGGTTACATCTGGATATACAGAACCAGTCCAGATGGGTTACAGCTGGATGTACAGGAACAGTCCAGATCGGTTACAAAAGTTATAAACAACTGTTTGTTCACCAGACATTTATATTTTCAAGGTTCATGTTAGTATATGGAAGGAGAAAAAGGTTGATGTCAATTACTGGAAGAAAAGTTTTACTTTTAAGTGAAAAGATAAATCACATCTAACAACTAGTAATTGTGTTTAAAGCTACTCTATTCTTGTAAATAAAAATACCTCTCAAATCGTGGTGATTCTCGGCTGTAAATATTTGGTTCAGAAATAAAAAAGTGTTGCTTATACTATACCAAGTGTACACAGTATAATATACAGTAAATCATTTTAGGTTATAATTTCTGTCTTATACACTTCGTGGGTATTTCCCTAAAATCACGCATTTACACAAAACCATAGCATCTCTGCAATATTCTATATGTGTATATAAATACAGACAAAATAAAACAATTATTGTACGATTCTAGTTCAACAAAAATTCCAAAAACTGTGCCTGCAGTAAATTAAAATATCTAGGAATGGTATCTATTTGAATAATACAAAAAATGCAAGCCAACAAATTAGCAGACAACACAACTGTGGTGATAGTATATAGATATATAGCAAACATCATACCAAGTGCTATTTAAAAATAAACAACAACACAATTGAAACCTATCATAAAACATATTGCAAAAGATCTCTTTTTATACCTTGGTGGGTGGGGTATCAACTTTTTCTTCTTGAACAACACTGATGATTGTAGCATTCTCAATGTTGACAGTATGATTCTTGCAGCCATTGGTGCATGGTGTTTCTGTCTAGCTACAGCAGCTTGTTCCAGTTTACACAGAATAACAAGTTCTAATTCTGCTGCCGGCAAGTCATCCAGTTCTGTAAAATATTCATAATCATTAATGTCCCAATAACCCACAAATAGTGAGATGAAAGCAAAACAAACCTATCTACCTCTTTAGTTATATGCAGATAGACTAGTTTAGCTTCAATCCCTCAATGATTGCCATTCTGATGTTCCTGGTTTGAGCCATGAATCAGGCGTATGTTCTCTGTGAGTTATGAGTGATGATAAAACATCCAAACTCAGGTGTCCTCCACCTTTGATTCATGTGGAAAAGTTGTCAGTGTGGAAGAACAGATAAGTACAGATCGTTAACCCAGAAACACTACTTAGGTCAACTCACCACCGTAGGTCAACTCACCACCGTACATACTCGAAATCCAACAGAACACAACTCAAATGTTATATAATTGGATAAATACTCTCCAGTTCATGATATAAATCTGTAATTGGTTCCCAATCACATACACATAGTTAAAATGATGAGTAAAAAAAGGTGTAACATATTTGCAGACCAGAAATAATTACATTTTTAAATGCACACAAATGTTTTACATGTAACAATTTTATAAATTTGTGTAGTCAATAACTTGTTCATTCTAGTTATTATGATAAAATTGTTACAAATGGTTATTGTACCATTAAATGAAGACACAATTGTGTGCCTCACTTATACAGCACCTAGTCTTAATAAAAATATAACATAAATATACATCAGCTGTCCCTAACATACAGCATATAACTCAATATGATTAGGAATACTTACTTCCTCCTTCAATTTCCGCATTTTCCTGTATTACATCGGAGAGTGTACCCACCATCTGGTCAGCTATAACAAGTAACGTTCCCTTCACAAACTCTAGCCCTATAGCCTTCTTAGCACCACTAAATCTTTTTGCCATGAAAGCCGAGTGGTCAGTGCCATCATCACGGGCTGAAATCATGACAGAAAAGATATAAACCTATATTTAAAATAAAGGTGAATACTATATATATACCTCAATAGCATGCATCATGTTACTATAATTTACACAATAATCTCAAGAAACAACCTCTACATTCTGCAAATCATTTCTGAGGTGTACATGCATAAAATCTATGAAATACACATGAACATTGCGCAATGTAATACATGTTTTTAAACATTCACATTAAAATGTATTATAACTGATAACACGAATATCCAATTCATCCTCATGAACTTATACCCAATAACATTTAACAACAGCGAATGCTCAAAATATGCATCAATTATAAATTAATAACTCATTAACTGAAT
Source organism: Mactromeris polynyma (assembly GCA_032209605.1). Classification (NCBI taxonomy): domain Eukaryota; kingdom Metazoa; phylum Mollusca; class Bivalvia; order Venerida; family Mactridae; genus Mactromeris; species Mactromeris polynyma. The sequence continues at coordinate 768,520 of JASFXZ010000039.1, read as the reverse complement.
ATATCTTTTGCAAATATCAACAGAGTATATTACAAGGGAATGGAATCTTAACATCTGTTCCAAACTGACCAAACTTTGCTCTATGCATAAGGTCAATAATAATATACCAAATGCAATTGGTGTAGATTTAATGAAAGTTATGTTGTTATATTAAAATAAAACAAATACACTTATGCATCTATTTTCAAAAGTTAAAAGCATTAAACATACTTATGCATAACAAATATTGTAGAATACAAAAATATAAATCATTCTCAGATTACCGCAAACATACAACATACTGTGCACTATCATCCTATACAAAGAGATGACACTGAATCAAATAATCTGATAACTGTATTATTTATTTGTAAATTAAACACAAGAGATATTTACACAAGTCATCAATGAATAGTGCTAAGACAAAAGATAGTCTACAGGATTACACAACACATACATGTATGTAGCAAAACTTTACTAGATCGAAAGATCAATTCAAAGTACAAAGTGATAGAAATGGACAGTAGACAAAGCATATGACAGAGTACCTGAGAGGATATTTATGTAGATAACATATACTAGAACAACACTGTACTTCACAATAAAATACCATGAGCAATGTATGTTCTTACTATCAAGAATATTAACTACAGTAACACAAAAATCTAATTTTTGAATATAAAATGTTTTTTTAAGGTTTAATCCATTCATTGCAACATAATTAAATGGAAGGGGATGTAATATCATAATAATCTAGCACAGTTAGTTAACCTCATTGCAGGGAAAGTAGGGGTAAAGGAGTATTAGAAACAGGTATTCACCAAAAATATCAAAGATGTAAACAGCCATATTGATTACTGTATGTTTACACATTTTGATAATTTTTTAAGGAAGAATGAAATGGCATATATGGGAGAAATAAGATATTAGAATCGATTGCTCCGGGTAAATAGATAATCTATATTGATAGAAATCTTAGATCTGAAATTAATATTGGTATCACTGACATTTAACATTTACTTAAATAAAAAAATATATTTGAAACTTTTCTTTCTAAATGAGAGAGCGATCCAACTCAAAACTTTGAAAAAAGGCACAGAATGAGGATGCAGATGCTTTTCTGTGGGTTTTATAATCATTGGGATTCATTCCTTCTCAGAAAATGACTTAAATGCAAAATTCAACATTTTGTGGAAAGAGACGATCAGGGGCGTGGCCAGAGCAGGTAGAATGTGTACGGAAACAATCTAGGGGGGTCTAAGGGCATAATACACTGGAAAAAACCTGTTTTCTAGAACGTTTGTGGTGCAATATGGTAACATTTTCACAAGCAATACAGTAAATTTTGAAGTGTTATATATTCAGAAAATTATATCCCAAACTGCATACAAATGCTCGACTGTTGGTTATTGCACATGTTTCTATTTTTGATCATCATGTGTACACAATGGCATATTTTGCGTACAGGTAGCTACATGCCTGACGATGATGATGATCGAGCTACAATAACAGTTCTCCATTTCTGTCAAAACAGACCAGCTAATTATCAGGCAAGGAGTAGTTAACTATGGACATTATATATCTAACAACATAATTTTCAATCAAATGAACAAATGTTATAAGCATGAGAGAGAATAATTTGTCAATCATTCATGCTTGTTTTAGGAACAGTCTATAAAACAATTTATGCGAAAAAGAACAAGGCGGCTAGGTTAACATCTTCATGCCATCCTTTCCAGTAAATCTGCAAAAATGTGAAAAGGCATTAAACAACACACAGGTGCAATAAGGTGAAATGTGAAGATTGTCAAATAACATAAGCTGGAGGTAGAAAAAAGAAAAATTATACTGTAAATTTGTGTCACAATCTATAATGCACTATAAGTGCTTTTTAATTGGAATTTTTATTGAAAGTCTTACAGACGAATGAAACAAAATATTAGCTCCACAGGGTGGAGGAAGACCCCAGGGGACACTTCTAGCATTATTTAGGGCACAGGTGGGCACCAGGCTAAAGCTTCCCCCAAAAAAAATATGTAACCCTTCAGACAAATTTAGAAGGTGCAGAGCCCTGAGTTAACAGGCAGATAGACTGACAGTCTCATGTAAACAAACCAAACGATGTATTAAACTGTACTCTGCATAGTGATAGGTAAGCTTTAAACCCAAAGTATGGGGTAGGTAGAAAACCAATGTAAAAGAAATTAGCATAAACCTGAAGGACTAAAAAGTAATAGCCATTTCAGAAACAAACTATAAAATCACTTAACATGGTAATGTATGGAACTGATTTGAGAAAAGATTGGATCTAGAAGTTGAAAAGCGTGGTGAAAGTAGAAGTATTGAAGAATTCTTGCACCACAACACTACACAAAGTTTGTGACATAATCTACATTGCTTTAAAGATGTGATCCACGCTTAAAAAGGTGAAAAAGTGATAAAAAGCAAAACACAGGTGGTGACTGGTTACTTTGTTCTGTGCTTTTTCCTGATGAACTTTCACTGTCTTTATTCACATCATCCTTAGAAGTATCAGTCTTATTATCTCCCTTGTCAGTATCTAAATCTCGTTTTTTGCTTATATCTTGTGAAGAAGATTCAGATGCCTCAGTAATTGTATCAATTTCTCCTGTAATAATACTTTCTTCATAAAACACAAATACGAATACACATGACAACATAATACAGTTATTTTGCCATACAAGTTGGAATCACCCTTATTCAATCCAAATACTCGTACATGTAACCTAGTACAGAATCACTGATTGCACATATACAGACATAAAAAGTAATAAAATGCATGTAATGATAATTTTTTTATCAGAATCACAAAATGACAAATCTGAAAAGTAACTATCAATTTGCTTAAATATACATATAAACTATACATAGAAGATGTACATCAATATACAAAAGTTTACATTGTTAAGATATAATTTACTATGAGACCACATACTATGAGTCCATCTAGTTACTACAAACTCGTGCAAAATATGTTTGTGTTTTCTTCATATAATTCAGACAATGCACTTGATTGGAGCAGGGTACATAATGCGAGATCAACTCTGGATTAATGTGTTCAACCAGAAATGAAATAATAAAATGTTGAGTTACATGTTTTGTTCAAATATAAGACGACTGAGAATACTGTACACTGCAGTCCTTCAGATGAAGGTACAGCCTAAAAGCTGGTATATAAATTCCCATACAAGGTTATTGGTATTTGCATAGGACAGTTACAGAAATGGTCTCAATAAAAATGAGAAGCACACAGACAGAGATGAGGCACTGGGGATCTATCTTAAATTGATAGAACGTAAGCATATCTCAGGCAAACGTAGCCAACACCAGTAGAGAGAAAGAATTGATTAAGAATATGGCGCCTTAGATAAAGAAGCTACTATTAAATCATGGAAACCAAGACAGATACTGTACAATAACAGAGAAATTAAAACCGATTGATTATATAACAGCATATTGTAACAAATAATGTTCTATATTTCACGATGCCTGTGTCAAAATGATGGAAGGAATATTACAGTGTTGTTTCTTACAGCATATCCAGGGGTTAGAGCCAGAACCAACCATCTCCAAAATAAATTCATATGGAGATGGTTGATTCTGGCTCTAACCCCTCGATATATTGACATAGAAACTATAGCAGACACACTACATAGTAATGGTCCAATCAACAAAATTCTCATCTGAAATTTGATCTACAGATGGTAACAAAGAGTTGTTGTTACTTTGCACATGTATGTATAGCTGGTATTATAATATCAATGAAAAAGATAATCCTTATAATATACTAGGAATGGTATTGTATTAGACACACAATAAATATATGCGCACAAATATATTATGAATACATATTATGTATAAGAAAACAATACAAGAAATGCTAAGAAGGAATCTGTTGAAGAAACAGTATAAAGTTATGAAGATAACTAGAACTAATACCCCAGCAATACTACTTTGTCAGCAGAAATAAAGATGGTCATAATTTACTGTAATTTCACATAAACACAAATAAATGGAAACACAAATTCCCATGTTTCAATTATTATGAGTGTATACTTTTTGATTTAAGTCCAAATGACCAAAACTCTGAAATACTGAAAAATCATTGAAATCCATTTTAAAGAGTTTGAACCACAAACTTCCATGCATGCATCAGTTATACAATATACACATTTTGCCTGAGCCAAAGGTTGTGCAACTCTGCTTTTTCACACTGTATGGTGATCAAGTTTCATTAGAATCATTATAAAATGTAGCAGTTTTCCCCACAAAGCTTTTTGCAAAGGACTGACCGACTGTATGACCCACTGTATATCCCTTCAAACTTCATTTGTGGGGGTATATTACTATAACTATCTAGTTTTATACATATACTGTGATACTAACAAAGAACTACTAAGAACTACATATAACAGAGACCAGTAACTTCAATATCATAGGACATCATTTCCATTCACCAAAGGTTTACCAAATCTCCTACACAGTGGTCTCCCTTCACAAAGTACAGACAACTCTGTCATCACAAACATTTTTAGCAGTATTTTGTCACAGGAGATTGTCACGAGTACTCTCCCCTTATGCCTTTTAGAGTTCTCTTCCTTTATCCCTTCTAGTGTACATATACTAAATAAGGATAAAGAAAGATAATTCATGAAAATCTCCTGTGTATTTTGTTAATACATTTGTAGAGATGTTTTACTTGTTTATTTTATATAATAGATATTGACATATTTTGGAGAAAAAAGGTCAAACTTTGTGGTAAAACAAATTAACAATTGTGTAACCGTCATTTGTTCACCAATATCCAACATCATGAGACATTTGTGGAGTCAGCGATTAATGTACAACTAGGGGAGATAAGCACTGAGAGGAGTTGGAGTGTCATGGAAGTCACAGTAACATGTCAAACCTTCGATTAAAGACAACAAAAAAATAAAATTTTCCATAAATAGTGAGATCAAATTATTTTATATAAGTGCTGTGTAGCCATACGGTAATAGAGCACATCTGTTCTAGTTCACTAATTAATCTATTTGTCTACCATCTTCTGTTCTGCAGTGATAGAATAGACCATAATGCTAGATGGCTATACATTGACCAATGAATCTTATTGTCCTGTGATCATAGAGAAGTCAGTTATCAGATGATAGGAAATCAAGTTAGATAAGCTGATTGGTTTATTCAATGACAAACTTTAATTAATATTTTTCACCAACGAGTATTTCCTATAATTGCGCTAATTAAAGAATATAAGCAGTTGCAATACTCATCACAAATGAAGTATAATTAATCAATCAGTGTTAAAATTTGTGATCATATTTATTAACTGGTTTATAACTAATGTACATGTTGGAAATGATAGTGAGAAAGAGGTTTTTTAAGTATACTAAACTTGAGCTAGTAGATAAGATTATTGTTTGTATTACTAAACCCATGGAAATACTCACTAGAGTCATCAGTCTCCTCATCTTTAGCATTTTCATTGTCATCTATATTGTCAATGTATAATACTTGATACAATGTCAGTATTATTGCATTATAAAATGCTTGGCAGAATAATGTATATAATAGGAAGTTGCAAACAGATATAAAATCATAGCTTACTAACAAAATTAATCATGAAGCATAATGTTTGCTTTAGCAAACAATCTTTATATTTGCCGGAGATTTCTTTTTATAACTTAAATAAAGCAATGAAGCAACTCAATTTATCTGTGTAGCATAACTGATGTAAAAACAACAAGGATGTTTAATGTCTTACCCTCTTTCTCTGTTTTGGAAGCTTTAACCGTAGGTCGTTTCTGTCTTGGTGTGGTTTCAGATTTCAGACTATGAACGCCCTGATTACCAGGACGAGACAACGTACTCATTGTCAACTGTTTCAATGTGGTTCCTCCCTCTGGTAGACTACAACAACAATCAAGGACAACATTGTCAGGAACTTGATAGAAACATTATCATAATTTTTATTTAATAGCTTTAACCAAACAAACTCATGTTTCAATATTTGATTTCAAACCTCAATAAATATCAGTATAAAACTTCAATACTTTGTTACAATAGCATTATATTTCATTATTCAGTTCCACCAAGCTTCCAATAACAACTTATAGTTTTGCTTCTTCTTTTTTATTGTACAGCACTAACGAGAGCAACACTATAGTAGCTATAACCAAATCAGCCATCAGAGTAATTAATTCTTAGAAAGTAAAGATCAATGTATGTTATATGTAAGTAATTATGTTGGTAAACTTTACTATTGGATCTTAGAACTTAGAACAATATGTATTGTAAACCAGTATTGACATGCTGTATTTATTATATTGTATTTATTTATGTAGAATGATGGGCTCATTGCCTTTTTCTTAATCAACGTATCTTTGAACATTATAATAGCAGAAAAAGATTGATTTACTCTACTTACATAACATCCTGAATGTTTGGTAACACAGGCAAAGTTTGTGCAATGCAGACAAACAGATGAGCTTGAACCAGTGACAGATGACAAGTCATGTGGGGGCCATACAACATACTCAAATTAGATGATAGTCTTTTGTCCAGAACATTTTCCAACACCTGCAAATTAGGAATTTTTAAAAAAAAACATATATATTGGTAATATATATATTAGAGGGAAAAGGTAGTGTGGTGGAAAGGTGTAGGCAGCTCAACCTGAGGTTCAGGGTTTAACCCCCCCCAAAGGTGACAGCCACATTCAAAACAGCATCAGTACTTTCATCCCAATTGGGCATAAATCATTGTGTATACTTAAAAATATAGTAAGTGTACAATATCAAGACATTTATTGAAGAATATTCATTCTTAAAATGAGAATAAATAGTACAATGAAAATTTATAAGCCATACAACTTTATATTTTCTCAAACATTATTTACAAGTCTGCATTAAAATCCACCAATCTTCATATGTTTCTCCTTACCTTGAGGTTATTTGGCTCTGTGATTGGCTTGCTGGTGTTGAACTTCAGTGGTATGACCTTAGACTCCACTTGTCTGAAACTACTGTCCCCTGTATGGGGCAGCCTCTCTCCATGTAACAACCTCTGTAACACTTGAAGGGCCTCAGTAAACAGCCCAAGATCTGACAACACTCTACACTTGAGTATTCTACCATCAACAGTACGCTGAAGGTCACGACATACAAATGTTGCAAAATACTGATTCAGAGTCAACAATGGAAGCACCTGAAAAGACATGCACATTGTATAAAACAAGTGTTTTCAATGGAGTACAGTTCATGAAAATGAGTGAAAAACGATTTCTTGCACAAGAGAAATAATGTTCCTACATCACTGATCTGACTTTAAAAGACCTTGAAGTCTTTAAACGACTTTAAAAGTTGTATTGAACAAGTTATACAGCTTATATAGTGTAGCTATGTTTTATAAGCACATTAAAAAAACACTGAAATACAAACATATCTGATGCTGACAATAGGTCTAAAAATAACTCACAAAGAGGTTATGACAACCCCTAGCCAGCTCCTCAATGACCCAGCGTAATGCTGCTATCACTTGTCTACCATCTGTTCTGTACTTCTCTGACAGGAGATCTACACCAGGGATCAAATTTGTTACCTCACAGCCTTCACCAACCTCGTACATTGCATAGTCACGGTCAGCTTGTGGGTGGGGTAATGATGATCTGAATATTGCCTGAAGTATACAAATACATGTACATCAATTTGTTGAAATTATTTTACAATAATTACTATGATTATTTTACAGTCGGACCTCGTTCAATCAAATTCATTGGGTCCCAAATTTTATTTAGAATAATACATGGTTTCAAATATCACATTTCAATTTGTTGTGCATAAGAAGAAACATCAGGAACTGACATTTATTTCGGATGATACCGAGTATTCGGATAGAAGGTTGTCGAATAAACTAGGTCCGACAGTAACCAGGTTAATATGTTTAAGAAGGTCATTTCAACTGAAATGTTTATAAAGTGTGGTGACAATACAGTAACATTAAACATGTAATAACAAGTAGCTTTTGACAGCTTTCACAGATTTTTAAAAGTATTACCAAGTTATTATAAATGTCAGTATCAGTTCCATGAAACCACAAATTAATAACAACGTTCCAGACTTGCACATGTCCAATCATAGAGAATCTCTCTGACACTCCATATTGTATACGTGTTCATTCATATTTCTGACAAAAATATTGAATTATATTGAATATAAATGCAATGACTTAATGACAAACAAGGCTTTATTGACAATAGCTTTACATTAACATGCAAAGTAAAATTTTAAGACACATTACCTTGAACAGATATCCAGAAAGGAAACAACATTCAGTTCGCAGTTCAAGATCAGATGTTAAAATAAACCTGAAAATACAAATATAACATTAACTTCAAACACATTTTATACAAATTACACCAATACTAACATATTAAAATTTAGCATGAAATAACAACTGAATTATTCTACTATAATAAACGGTCTATATTACTTCAGTAGATAGAGCCTAGGTTTTACAGTTTTGGTAAGAAATACCAACTCTTTAACCTCACACAGCTAAAGAGAGAGAATAAGTTGCTACAGGGAACGCCACATACATAAGACAGTGCCTCCCAACACAGACCTCCGGGAAAACAACAATCCATAAAACATACGGCACTTGAGGAGGTTCAAGGGTACATACATAAGAGCATATTCCAAAATAAGGCCCTATGCCAAAATGCTCAACATGACAATATTTAATGTACATACTGTGCAATGTTAGATGTGAGGATTCCAGCAAGTACACAACCCCAGATACCACAACGTTTGAGTAACTCCTCACTAATCTCTGTCACATCTTTCAATATTGTGTTTCTCCATGTGTGTAACACATCATCAGCATTGAGTATTAGATCTAGAGCCTCGGACCACCACTTGTACGCTGCACGCAGATTGTTGGCATGGTAATGTAAGTTACCAGTCTCGTGCATTGCCTGAGCAGCCAAATCACGCTGGTTCTTAGCCAATAACATTTCTGCAAAATAAATTAGCATAGTTATGAATCAATTACAATCAATTGCACAGTTTAAACAAAGAGTTTAAGATAAAGACCATCTCATGCTACATTTTCCACAAAGGGTCTTGTTGTCAAACTACAGTAATTTTGATTGGTAAAACTAATATGTAACATAGAATAAACTATAATACTCGGGTATACAGCAAGATGAAACTCCTGCACTATATCCAAGGTTTGGTACAAAACGGCTGTCACTCAGTATTGGTCAATAGTCAGTTACAATAGTTTAGAGCCGACCCTAAACAGTATGCATATTCTGACAAGCAGAACCACCTGACTCTCGATCCCAATGTCATCAGTCCGAATCCTACCTTGGGTGAGGTTGAACCAGAAACATCACAACCACTAAGTTAGGCACAAGCCATGGTAAGTAACCATGGAAGCCATCATTGAGAATCATTTATATAAGCTGTTCCTCAACTGATGTAAATAAGTTAACATTAATCCTTCCATTTGTAAAAAGGAACTCCTTAAAATCCATTTAAGACATCAGAAATTACCAATTGTTTTCTCATATGATGAAATCACAGTTCCAATCTGAGATCTTGGAATAGGGGCAGTCTGAACATCCGAGGGGTCGAGGTATTCCTCCCTACTGATATCTGGAGGCATTGTAGGTTGTGGTCGAGCTGTATTTGGTATGAAGTCAACTCGAGAAGGCTGCCTACTCAATGCTAATTCTGACACTGAAATTAATAAATCAAATCATTATGGAAGAGCATTTATTTTGTGTTTTGCAACACAATTTTGCAAAGTTAAATGAGTGCTGATGCTTAACAGTATGATATGATGCTAGAGTAATGACTTCAAGGGATACTGAAACATCTAAATGTATTACACTAAAAACTGAACTGAATATACTAATAACTACCTTACTCAATTTATTTTCATATACATGTACTCCCAATTCAAGAGTAAACAAGACAACACACTCACTATTCTGTTGGTTTGACAGGTATAATACAAGCAGTTTTCTACTGTGATGTAAGGCTCTACTTGTATACTGAGACTTGTCAAATGCATCATACAACACAGATAGGCTGTAAGGTACATCTAATGGCACAGATATCTTCTTGAGGGCATCTTTACTAGAATACAGTCCGTGACCCAAGGGATCAATGGCAGCCCCTGCTGGAACAGGAGGAAGGTTAGTTTTGTCTATGACAAGTTCCAGCTGCTGTGTCAGGTAAATCTTAGCTGTTATAACGCTGTTTAAACTCATCATCAGCTGTTGATAGTGAGGCTGTGGTGGCATGTTACCACCAAGTTCCTGAATACCTTCAGTAAGTTTACGCTGAGCTTGAACCAATAGAGGAATTATCTGCTCTGAATGTCGTTCACTGAAAGAAAAGTGAATCACTTAATTCAAGTTTCATATACAGACTGTTTTTACAGATGTTTGAAGCACAAAGTTCAACGTAATGTACCACATTTGCTAGCACAACAAGCTGTTATTCTGCAAATAAAGGCAATTTTGGATAACATAGTGTCTCTCTGAGCAATGTATTGGAAAATATACTGTAGGTAGTCTAATGCGTAAAGCGAACATGTAATGCATTATATACATTTCTTGAATTGTAAAGCATTTTATTTACATTTTATCTGAAGAGCTCTATTCAGTCCATTTTATCAATTATTCCAGAGGTCAAGGTTACAAAACTTACTTTGTGAGAGCATTAAATCTCAGTGCTAAATCCACAAGTTTTTCCCACTTTTCCTCAAAGTACAAAATTTCTAAAGTCCTCAGAACTAGTCTTCTGATGAATCTAACATCAAGAACAGACTGGTTATCAGTGGGATCCTCAAACTTCAAACTGGCTCCACCAGCCTCATTATGAATGGTACCAGTCCAGGATTCAAATTGTTCTCCAAGCTTCTTTCCCTTGGTTTTTGCCTGGAATAAAATAATATGGAATATCAAATACTGTGAGCAACAACTACAAAATGTACTATTAAACCATATAATTCACCTTCTAGTAGACTACAGATGCAACAACATCAGATTAGCAGTATGTATTTCAATATACATGTATTAAGAAAGAAACAGACACATTTGTTTGCTTTCATTCTTCAAAATGTCTTATCACTTTTCTGGTCACTATTTCGGAATGAAAATGAAATTGTGCATAACACAGTTTAGAAAGAAACAAAACTTTAGTTCTAGTCACATTTATTTAAAAAATATCGCTAGATGAAAGCAGCTGTAATTCAACTGTTACACATTTACTTTAGCTATTACAAATGAACATTAGCTGTTACACATGAACTTGAGCTGTTACACATGAACCTTAGCTGTTACAACTGAACTTTATCAGTTATACATGAACTTTAGCGGTTACACAGGCATTTGAGCTGTTACACATGAACTTGAGCTGTTACACAGGAACTTGAGCTGTTACATATGAAATTGAGCTGTTACACAGGAACTTGAGCTGTTACACAAGAACTTGAGCTGTTACACAAGAACTCGAGCTGTTACACAATAACTTGAGCTGTTACACAGGAACTTTAACTGTTACACAAACCTTAGCAGTCTGAGCCTGTAAGTCAAGCTGTAGTTGTAGCATCATATCCAGCATACAGTCAGCAGCAACATGGAATGGTTTCCATGCTTTAGATCTTATCTCATCAATGGTAAGTAATCCATTATCCTCATCAGATATGTTGGGTGTGTATGCTCGTAACAAGGCAGTGTGTGCACTGTTCCACAGAGCTCTAGCTGAATTCTGTAGTAATGTCCAGTACTGACCTCTATGGGCTAACACCTGAATCAAACATACAGAGCACATCTTGAGAACCCATAAGAAACATCAGGAGAATATGCAAGAAGTACCAACAACCCAAAACTTGTTTTGACACAATTTGAAGTAATGAACTTCAAAAAAGAGCCACATTTATTCTATGGTGAACATATCTAACTATAGCTTATTTTTAAGTTAACATCAATAGAAGCCAATAATATCTTATGTTAAGAAAACATCTAAAAAAATAGATTTTCTTCAGTCTCAGATTGGAATAGTATTCAAAGTTTTCATGACTTACAAAAGCTATAAACACTTATTCTCTGTGCATATAGCACCACGCCTTGTATTGCTATTTCAGAACATAATATACTAAGTATACATTGAACTTGACTTACAATGGCCTTCCTGAAGAAGTTGAAGGATTTATCAATAGCATCAAGTGTTTCTTCAGCAGTGAGTAAAGCTTTATCTTGTTGCTGTTCCTGTACTTTCTGTGAATGAAATCTGGACGTACTTAGATCTGATCGGTACGTACGTGGAGTATCTTCAACCAGTGGTGGCTCTGTAAACATGGGTGGGGGTGGAGCACCTACAATAGTAACAATAATACAGGTAAAACTAGATCTGATAATGATGATATATACAACCATGAATTATACAAAATAGCTCAGAATGAATTTCATAATGTAGAGAAACCAAGATAATCAGAATGATTCTCATACATGTGACCCCATTTAATTAAGCTCAGTTGTGTTGAAATCATTCTGTTTATTTCAATTATTCGTGATTCTGTTCCCTTCGAAAACAGCATAGCATCTAATGAAGAGGTGTGGTTGTGACCTGCACAGGGTTTGAACCTACAAACTTTGGTTTGAGTGACAGGAAACTTATCCACAACACTTCCACTCCTTTTAGACTCAGAATGCTTTGAATATTAATGTTACACAAAGACGATGTATGGTTAACATGGTAGGAATGATAATAACTCAACTACTGCAGCTTTATACTGCTTTAGACATAAATAAAATCTCTCCCCAAAATACACTTATACAACACCATGTCTTAGCTGCTATGTAAATATTACACACTTATGATGAACACAGAAATATATTACCAGTGGCCAGTGCTGCAGCAATCTCTATACCAGTTGCTGTTGTTTTAGGTCTATCAAAACCAGCAAGATCTAATGCTTCGGTTGTCTTTGTTTTAGCTTTCGATGTCATAGTTGGTAAATCATCATCAGAACTTGCTTCACTATCATACCTGTCTCTATCAGAGAATGCTGTAATCTTGGTAACATCTTTATCTCTCTGGGTTTCACCTGATTCATTTACTATTGTATGGTGCAGGGGACCACCTTCCCAGCCAACAATTAGGGTACCAGCTGTCTCAAATACAAACCATTCCTGATCCAAGAAATTTGTCCTGCAATAGTTTGTTTGCTTGTTAGACATTGTAATCTTTTCTTCCATGAAGACAAACGGGATACAAAGGTTTCATTAATTTTTGTTCGCTTCTGTATGAAAATAACGTAGAATTTACTCAATAAAAATAACTGACAATACATGTAAATACCACAGGTTTTCGATTATAAAAGCAAATGGTCAATATCTCATTAATGCCATTCAGGTCGCCCTTGTCTGAATAATTACTTCAGGCAATACCATGTTATTTGAACACTATATAAGTTACGTCTTTAGTCAATTATAAATAATAACACTGGCTAGCATGTTTGCGGCTGTTTGCCAAATGTGTATAATCAAAGTATAAAGCTGATTTGGAAATTGGGGAAAGCCAGTTCATGTTTGTTACTTCTTTAGTAGGTTATACATGTATATCAATAGTGTGTCATGTTGACTTTTACACACCAACAAAGAGAGAAATTTGTGATGACTTAAGACCAAGTTAACAACATATACAAATCATACATACTTATACATAATGCTATCCTGGTTACACTGAACTTTCTCTCTCTTCTCCAGTTTATGTAAAAATGCATTGAATTGTGCAAGACCTTGAAGAATATTCAACTGCAATTAAAAGTACATTATAATGAAGTGAACATATACTTAATAAAACAACCGGAATGGAAGTGGAATAAAAGGGTTAAAAGTATGTGTGTCATATATTTGGTTGGTGAGGTTGATGTTTTGTGCTTCTTTGCAACAGTCTTACAGTGTTCCTGGGTTACATACAGAACTAGACTGTTGTTCCACAAGCAAATGTGACAATCTTCTCAAATGGATCAGAGATGGAGGGACAAATGACTCTAGACATATTGTTGTTGTGAGGGACAAATGACTCTAGACATATTGTTGTTGTGAGGGACAAATGACTCTAGACATATTGTTGTTGTGAGGGACAAATGACTCTAGACATATTGTTGTTGTGAGGGACAAATGACTCTAGACATATTGTTGTTGTGAGGGACAAATGACTCTAGACATATTGTTGTTGTGAGGGACAAATGACTCTAGACATATTGTTGTTGTGAGGGACAAATGACTCTAGACATATTGTTGTTGTGAGGGACAAATGACTCTAGACATATTGTTGTTGTTCAAATTGTCACAACAAACAAACACCACACAAGCACTGCATTCAGTAATGGTTTGAAAGTTTGCAATATGGTTTCCCATGTTCAGTGAATATGATACAGTGGTTCAGTGATACAAAGCAAAACAATTTCGTAAAGTTCGCAATTGTTAGCCGTAACTGAGCGCATGGCAGGGGTTCCAAAGTCAAAGCACTATAGAGACCGAGCTAACCAGATGAACTGTAACACAACATACCTGACATTTCCATGTCATTTCATCATTACAGATTTTCCTCAGACGCTTCTTTCTGTGCCAGCCTCTGTACATATCAGGAAGATGTTGTCCCGCTTTCTCAATAGCCTACAGCAGAAAATATATCATTATTACAAAAATATACCAAACTCAATAAGCAAGAACAGTTCTAAGAGTTGAGTCTGAAGCCTTTTGAAAAAAGTCAAACCAAGCTAAATTAAGAACCCATAATTATATTGACACAAATAGTGACAATACATAATTGTTCATGTAAGTCTAAAGGCTATCTAAATGACCTAAAAGATGTTTCCCAGAGCAGGGTTGAACACTGATTCAAAACATAAGACAGCAAATATAAGACATGTTATATAAATGAAAACAAATCTAAAGTGATGATGAACTTGTTTGAAATGTTGGATGACTCAGCTACATCAGTATACATGTATATGCATTGCAACAAAAATGTTGTTCTACTCATGAAGCAATTATCTATGTACTCTATGCAAAATATTTGTCAGACCTTTGACCATAAAAACTTAATGTACCCTTTATATTACCATAAGCTACCAAATGTCAGTGCAATCATTGTCAGATAAACATAACTAATAGTATGCATGTTCTACAGTGCTTCTAATAGAAACAATTCTAAGTGTAACAAACAACAGCACATGTCACTTTGATGTCCAGCCACTAACACACCCTGTGATACTATCTGTATAAGTAACTAATAAAGTAATTTCATAAAAAATCATTAGTGAGGCTAATCATCCTAGAACTTCAACAACAAACATGATGAATGAAAACAATTTCTTTTACTTCAGTTCCTCCTTATCTTAAATAAACTTTTTCCAAGTACAAACTATCAATAGTATGGTGGTATGTTTAGGATAAATACTGATTTTTTAGAAACATAACATAAGCCCATTCATTGTCCCATCTTTAGATCAAAATGCGATATATCTTCATCTTCATGGCATAAGGAATTTTGACACTGATAATAACATCAAAATCTCAAGATAACATGTCAAACTCCCAAAATAACAAGTCATCTTCTCAAGATTTCAAAATTGAGTGCATTACCTATTTAGTTGCATGTTTGATATTCATGCAAAGTGCACAATATATTATAATTCAATCTTTCTTTGTTTCCTAAACATATCACCATAACTTGTGCTTTCTACATGTAAATTATTACTGCAAATGATTGGCTGCATGTAGCATATCCAAAAACCTTAGCAATAAAGCTTACCACACTATAATATGGATCAGCTAGCTGTAAAATATGTATTGTGACATACGAATGCATACAAAGCAAATATCAATACACTATATTTATGGTGACGGTAACAACAGCAAAATTCAATATAGCTCTACCTAAGCACAACGCCACAGAAGCACAAAAAGTTAACTTTTTTATTTTCTCTTACTTTAATGCCAGTAATTGTATCTCAATACTAGATGCCCAAGGGTGACTATTTAGGCTAATTGTCAAGAGGAAGCGAATAGGGTTATATAATGCTATACAGCGCATATATATTATACTCATTTCTGACCTTTGACCTCTAAGAGTGACCTTGACCTTTTAAGCTACGGACACGGGTCTTGCGCACCAAACTGTCTCATCATGGTGAACATTTATGTCAAGTAATTTGAAAATCCCCAATAAATGACAGTGTAAGATTCTGGAAAAGATGTTTTAGACCCATTGTTTTCCTTTGACCTCTAAGTGACCTCTTAGTGTGACATGGACCTTTAAGCTATGGACAGGGGTCTTATGTGCAACACACCATCTGATTATGGCGAAAACTTAGTAATATGATAATTCCCCAATAAATGACATATTTAGAATAGCGCAGACAACATCAAATAGGACAGACACACGCACATACACCAAACCCCATTGTGGCGACTATGTGGAGCTCACCACAACAAACTGTCATAATAAAAAAGGATATAAGGAGAAAAAAATGAAATACAGAAAAATTGAAGCCAGACAAAGCCCCTCCTAGACAAAACCCCTCAGCAACCCCTTCCCCCAGTGGGAGGGTTTTTATCCTTTTGTATTACTGGAACTATTCATGGGAAAGGTAATATCCTACGGTAAAGTTATACAAACACAATCCACATGATGAGAGCAGCCTTTATACATGTCTACAGTTCTTAAATTACCTATGGTAAGCTAATAGCTGATGAAAATGACAACAGCTCAAACATCAGGCAGTATAAACGCAGTGACAGCATGCATATAAGCTGTTGAATGATATTGTATGGTATACAAGAATATGGCAACATTCTGTCTCGTGATACAGAGTTGATACAGACATTTAAAATATTAATAGTAGAGTGATAGCTATTTAATTAAATCTGACCCTGGATGTAGCTTTCACCCTTATATTTTACATTTTGTACCAACCAACTTATAACTGGACTGAATGTAATGTAAAAAAGTCCAAAAAATGATAGAAGTTGTCTCCAATGGCATTAACATGTAAAACATACCGAAATGGTTTAACACACTATGATTGTAAGTCAGTTTAGCATGAAACCTTCAATATGTGAGGAAACTTGAATTACATTGGATACTAAACATTGGGACTACATGTAGACTACTGTGTCAGAAGTCAGAAATTATTTTATGTTTTCATTGACAGTTTCAATGTTCTCTACCTTGATCTCAGCCTCTTCTTGTGCCTGCCTTGCTGCATCAGACATGTTAGAATTCACATGTAGAGCCTGAAACATATAATGAATCACAGATACTTTTTCATGTTTAATACATCTGTGTTTGTCATTAGTGAAATGACAGCAACCACAATACTACAAAAAAATTAACAATGGTTAATTGACCACATGAAAAACAGATTTACCTCAGCATGCAAAATATCATACATAAATGTATATAAATACATTAAATATATTATTAAAAATTTGCGAAATGGATATAATTTTTACAGAAAAGTGTATATTGAATTTCTTTACAAATGTGTTAAAAAACAATGCACAAACCTTGTATTTCTGCTTGCGTTTTCCCTTACCAGCTGTTGGTCCCTTAGCCTGTACCTTAGATCCTGCACCCGGAGCCCGTGGTGAACTGAACTCCTGTAATAAGCAAAACAATTAACATAATTATGATTAGCTCCTGGTTTGAAGAGTCACAAACCTTAATAGTTTTCTTATGGTTCATATCAACTTAATTTTATCTGACATCCTTAATCAATGTTATACAAATATGACTAAACTTTACTCTAAAACAGCAATCAACAGATTTGACAATTAAATGACAAAAATACCAGTGGAAGTGAACTAACTTCATTAAAGAACATAATGAACAATGTAATAAACTCAGTATCTTAGACCTTTTTGCTCAACAATACTTAGTATAGAAATGTGGCTTTCTTTGCATACAATCTGAACATCGGAGTAATCTGTTTGTATCTTTATTGACTGGAACAACTTAACGAAGATTTAGTATTTACCAGTAATTGTTCTGAGACAAAATCGATACATTTTAAAATTATATGTGACAACAATACCCAATGTCTTACACTGACACAACATATAATGTGATCATTGAAATCTTCATACAAGTGAGCATTCAATAAACATCCATCAATTCCCATGCAATAAAATATTCAACGAGAATACAACACCAACAGAGGAATAAACAAGGTTCCTCAAACAGAACAATATGTATCTTTCCATTCACAAGCAATTTAAATACATGTATATTATTCATTAAACAATATGCCTAACATAGATTTTAAGCACAACATAACATTGCCCAGCTTTCCACAAGCCATATTCAAATTTTAGTTGATTTGAAATGTTTGATATTATTTTTTTCACCTTATCACTTTCTAACATTATGTCCATACTGTTTCCTTGTAGAATGCTATATGTTGAAAATAATATTTCTACATAAAAGCCATGAATTGTTGAAAATTATTGTTGTCAATGTGTCAAATTTCCAAAAACTTGTAAAACTGGCATTTGTTATACTAATCACTGTTCACTGTTTAAAACTCTGATATCTTGTCATAGTTTTGCAATGATGTCCAGATTCACACTTGGTAGTATGGATGTTTGACGGTATTATCCATGTGGCAAATGAACATAGTAATAACATAACATGGAACTTCAACAAGAAATTTGAATGTGTAAGCTACCTATATTCAAACAACAACAGCAGTCAGTGAACAAATGAATGACAATGTGATACAAAACATGCTGGGAGAGAAATTGTTAAGCTTTCGAACAATAAACAGAAACCTCTTCCTCAAATATTCCACCAAATTTAAATGATGGGCCTTTAGAAACGCCTTTAGTACCAACAAGGCTATTGCGACGTGTCTGAGAGGCAGCCATCCCTATTTTACTGGGAGCTTGGCTGGTAGGCTGGAATCCTCCGGCCTTACTCATGGAGCCTCCGGCCCGACTCTGGGACCGGGCTGTTTTGCTCATTGATGTCCCCACTCTACTACCCATCCTACTGGGAGCCTGATAGAGCGAAGTTTTAGTTTGAACACATTACAAAGATAAATAAATGTACAAAAATAGGGTAAAAAACATATTTTGATATAATAATAAAACAATTAACTTTTGTTATGTGAAGAATTTACAGGTTGCCATTGCAATGAAGTTATTTATAATAGAAAGAAGTAAAACATCTGAACAGATGAAAGTAAACAGAAAGAAAATTCCTGTTGACACTATAAGTTCATTATTATTTGATAGTAATTAAATATACTGTGATAAATACTGATGACATTTCTTGTTTCATCTATGATAAAGGTCAAGGTAACAATGTCCAGAAGAATGGACAACTATTACAACAAGATCAGACAGAAACAATACTAATTATGTCCTTTAACATAATTGCTTTTATTTTTGCTTCGAAACCGGGGGCGAAAATATTTGAGTACGATGCGTACACGGGTCGAAAATATAAGGGTACGATGTGGGAAAAAACGGAAGTTGATATTTCGTAGGTCAAGGCCGTCACGTGACTTTCAGCCTTTCCGTTTCCGCTGCAATATCTAGCAGTCGACATAATAAATTTTCAAGTAAAAATCGTCTGCATCAGCTTAAAAGAAACGATGCCAGGTCGCGGTAGAGCCGCAAAACGTAAGCGTACGACGACGGCGCCAAGGCAGAAACAAAGAGTTAGAGTGGCAGTAAACCAGGCCGCAGAGGATATTGAAATCGTTAGACTCGACGAGGTTGGGGATAACAACGAGACAGGATCAGGTGATTCATTTATTGATTTTGCGTCATCTATGACTCCAAACGTTAGATCAGATTTTAGGAATGCATTTCCGATCGCTAATACCCCCGTCAATAACTTGGGGACTGATTCTGAGACGGAAATTTTAAGATGCGAAGGGGACGACCTGTCTGCTCACATCCCCGAGCAAATCTGCCAAAAGATATGGCAACATAATTATATAAACATAGCTTGCTTGCTGAAGGGCAGTATTGAGTTAAATGCAATGTTTGAAACGGGGGGGCTAGTAACCATGAATGACAAGGGTCAGTTAGAGACTAGGGCAAGGCAATTTAGAGACAAAGTGTCATGCATTGAAAAGTGGACCGACGCCTTCCTAATATTTGTTAGTATTTATATTAGGAGATTCCCCTCCAAGGCCCAAGAACTCGTGCAATATATGTCAATTATAAGAGAAGCAGCAAGTCACCAAACAGGCTTTGCCTGGCGGTCCTACGACGAGCAATTTAGGCTTCGTCAGGCCTTGGGTGTACAAGCCTGGGACAAGATCAATGCAGGACTGTGGCTGCGCATTATGTCTTCTTCCAGGGAAACAAATTCAATCCAGGGAAGTAGCTACGGGTCTGTATCGCGCACCCAGCCTAATGCCCAAAGGCATTGCCTGGCCTTTAATAATGGTTTGTGTTCTTGGTTTAGGTGTAGGTATGCCCATATTTGTGCAGCCTGCGATTCGCCCTACCACGGTCGTAACCAATGTCCCAGTAAGGAGGGGACCGGCCAGGGGTCCACACCGGCTGGTCCCTTTCGGGGCCACAGTGGTAATAGATTTTTCAGGGGACACCGATTCCAGGGCCAGAGGCCCTTCTCATCACGAGGGGTTACTCGCGGGGCCCGTTACAATTAACAGGCATTCAGGCGAGAAGCACACTTCATTGGCCCACTCCCCTATAGATGTTAAGACTCTTGAAATTGAATTAAAAGATTACAATAATAAGGATGCGGAAATAATTTTGAACGGTTTTAAATATGGTTTTCATTTGAATTACTCAGGGCCCCGGGAAGCAACTGACTGTAAAAACTTAAAATCTATTTGTGGCAGATCGGAGATTGTAATGCATAAGCTTAAAAAAGAAATTGAGGCTGGTAGAGTAGCAGGGCCTTTCAAAGTTAGACCGTTGCCAAATTTACGAGTATCCCCAATAGGACTAGTGCCCAAGAAATTGCCTGGTGATTTCCGGCTAATACAACACTTGTCGTACCCATCTGGTAATTCTGTAAACGATTTTATTGATGAGGAATTTTGTTCAGTCCAATATACAAATTTTGATCAGGCCATTAACATGATTCAAGAGCTAGGTAAGGGGGCATTGTTGTTTAAAGTTGACATTAAGAGCGCGTTTCGCTTGCTGCCCATTCATCCAGAGGATTTTGAGTTATTGGGCTTTACATTTGAAGACAAATTTTATTTTGACAAATGCCTTCCTTTCGGTTGTAGTATTTCTTGTAGCCTGTTCGAAAAGTTTTCTTCATTTCTTGAGTTTTTGGTACGGAAAAAGGCACATTCAAAGCATTTGTTACATTACTTAGACGACTTTTTGGGTGGCGGCAAGGCCGGTTCAGATGCATGTCAAAAGCTAATGAAAACTTTTATCCGATGTATGACAAGTCTGAAGGTCCCTCTGGCGGATGAAAAAACCGAAGGGCCTGTCGAAGTAATTTGTTTTTTAGGACTTGAAATCGATACAATTGAAATGGTAGTACGGATGCCAATAGTCAAAGTTAGGGAAGCAATTTGTAAGATAGATCATATGCTTTCTTCCACACGTGTCACGCTTCGAGAGATGCAGTCTTTAATAGGCTTACTCAATTTTGCTTGCAGGGCGGTGGTGCCGGGGAGGCCATTTTGTCGTCGCTTAATTGACGCAATTTGTGGCTTGTCTAAACCGCACCACCATTTGCGAGTAACGGGGTCCATAAAAGCTGATTTAACCATGTGGCTGACATTTTTGAAGGAGTTCAATGGGGTGTCAGTTTTTTATAATTCATTCTGGTCTGATAACGACAGGTTACACCTATTTTCAGACAGCGCGGGGGGAGCCGGTTTTGGTTTCGGAATATATTTCAAGGGACAATGGGCACATGGCAAATGGCCTGATGAATGGCATCGGTTAGGCATTACTAACGACATAACACTATTGGAAATCTTTCCAATATTTGTAGCATTAAAAATTTGGGGCAAAAGATTGAGAGCTACGCGACTTTGTTTTAATTGTGACAATAGGGCAGTAGTGGATATAGTTAATTCTATGACATCAAAAAACAAATGGGTAATGGTTGTGCTGAGGCTGATGACCCTTCTTTGCTTAAAACATAGCGTGGTTATTAAAACAAAACATGTGGCTGGTAAATTGAACGGTATTTGTGACGCATTATCTCGTTTACAGTTACAGAGGTTTCGTCAATTGGCTCCCGAGGCAGACCCAGACCCACAGCCCGTCCCGCCAGAAGTGTGGGCCATATTCAAAGGGTAGCACAAGACTTGGTAGACGCTAGTATTTCTGAAAACACTAAAAAATCATATAGAACGTCACTTAGGGTTTTTCAAAAATTCAGGGAGGACAATAGCTTAGAGAGCAATTGGCCTATAACTAGAGAGCATGCAGTGTTTTTTGTCGCAGATTGTTTTGATAAGGGCTACGCGGCAGCCACTATTTCTACTTACATTTCTGGCATAAGCTTTTATCAAAAATTACATGACTGGAATGATCCATTTTGTTCCTTTATCATCAGTAAAATGCTAGAAGGTTGTAGGAGAGTTCGCCCAGCAAACGACCAAAGGGCACCAATCACCCATAATATTTTCAGAAGATTGTTGCCAGTACTTGATAACATTTGTTATTCATTTTATGAAGCATTATTATTCAAAGCATCCTTTCACTTAGCATACTATGGTCTGCTAAGAATAAGCGAAGTAGTAGCTCTTTCGGTCACAGATTTATTAATGGAGCCTAAAAACAATGCTATACAAGTTACTATCGCCAAATCAAAAACATCGCAAAAGCCAGTGACACTCAGGATACCTAAGCAGTATGTAGCTGCTGTTTGCCCAGTCAGAGCACTGTTCACTTACTTAAAGAGGCACCCAACACATTTGGGTCTATTGCTCGTCCATGGTAATGGTAATTGTCTCACCAGGTCTCAGTTCTCGGCGGTCCTTCGTAAGGCAATAGGTGCAATTGGTCTGTCTCACTATACATTTAGAACGCATAGTTTTCGCATAGGTAGGGCTACCGAGCTAGCAATGCAGGGCTACCCCGACGAGACTATAAAGCATATGGGGCGTTGGCAGTCAGCCGCCTTTAAATCATACATCAGGCAGGGTAACGCATAGGTTAACGGTTTGTTTAATTGGGTTTAAAGTCTCACCAACAGATTTTGTTTGGTTCTCAACCCCTGGAAATATTTGTAACTAGTTGTGATATTTTGTAGGAAGAAGTATTTGGTGTCTGGGGGACTCAATAATAAGACGGGCGGGGGAGCGTGCTTCTGCTACCGGTCGAGACCACCTAGGCCTAGAGGGATTCAATGTTACATGGATGGGGAAAGGCGGCATGAGGTGGGGTGAACTGCTTAGCCTTGTTCAGTTGCAGCAAATGTTCCACAGGCCACCAGAGTTCCTGCTCATCAATTTAGGGGGTAATGACCTCGCATATACTGACTTAGCCCATTTGAGATGCAGCATCAAAAGTGATATTGCCTATATAGCTGGCGTCTTTACCCACGCCCATTTAATCTGGTTGGACATTCTCCCACGTCTTAGCTGGCGGGGTGGCCAAGGCCCCAATGCTACAAAAAACATTGACCTGAAGCGCAAGAGGGTCAACCGGGCTGGGCGTCAGGCTGTCTGTGAGACTGGGAGAGGTCATTTTATTGTGTCAAATATAGATGGGTCAACCCCGGGTTTTTATGCAAATGACGGTACCCATTTGTCTGCAGTTGGGGAGGACATGCTTCTCTTATCTATTCAGGAAGCTGTGTCCTCTTTTATTCGTAATCCTGAACTTGTCAAATATGCCGAGAACTGAGTCTAGAATTTTGGTGGACAAAGGCCGTAACAGTAGTCAAGGCCTTTGCTGTGGCGGAAAATTCTAGGCGGCAGTATCCCAGACCTAATTTTAACTATAAATACACTAATGTCTAACCTAAGGTAACACCTAGCTGGACTGTCAATTTGCATGTCCACTCACATTTACCTCCCTTGTCTAAGGTCACACACCTAGCTCGGGGGTTTTTTGTCGAGTGTGATACAATCACCATTTCTCAAATTCAAATTATTCACATGTAGGGCATCGGGTGAAGCCCTTAGAGCCATTATAGGCTAGGTTTCCCGCGCACCTCACATTTTGCTATACATTTCTGGCGTGCTTTGAGATGGTGATTCTAGTAGTAGGCGCCCCGCTCTTAAATGTAACTTGTGGTAACTAAAGGCTAAATGGCCGCGTTTTGTATTTAAAGGCCAAATGGCCGCGTTATATGATTAAAGGCCAAATGGCCGCGTTATATGATTAAAGGCCAAATGGCCGCCTTATATGGTGAAAGGCAAAATGGCCGCGTTATATGATTAAAGGCCAAATGGCCGCGTTAACCTAATCAATGGCCGAATGGCCGCGTTATATATTTAAAGGCCCAACGGCCGCGATAGTCTGGAATTATATTGTCCACATGGACGCAATATTTAGTAAATGCGTAAGGGGCTTTAAGGTTGTCTGGGATCTGCCGCTTGGAATTCTTCCATCTTCTTCAATGGTACCACCTTGAAGATGCATTAAGCATTGTGATCAGTGTTTTCCACAATTATATCTATGATGACGATGTTTCTATATGCTAATTATAAGTAGTTAAAGATATCTATGGTGTTTGTTATTTCCTGTGATTTTATTATGTAGTCTGGCATTATTCATGCAATGCATTTGGCGTTAAATGCATTGTTCGGTTTCGATGTCATAAAATAATACTAATTATGTCCTTTAACATAATTGCTTTTATTTTTGCTTCGAAACCGGGGGCGAAAATATTTGAGTACGATGCGTACACGGGTCGAAAATATAAGGGTACGATGTGGGAAAAAACGGAAGTTGATATTTCGTAGGTCAAGGCCGTCACGTGACTTTCAGCCTTTCCGTTTCCGCTGCAATATCTAGCAGTCGACATAATAAATTTTACCCACCCACCTCCCTTAAAACTAATTTGGGAGTTTATTTTATAACAATATTGTTAGAATCTAACATGTTAGTGATGACATAGTTCAAGTGCAAAGATACTTCCAGGCTGTTATTATGTATTTTCAGTTCATCTGTGTAGATGTTGTTTGGTTGCGAATGATACTGACATATGCAGCTAACAGATCGGTAATACAATCTACTACGTGTAATACCTCATACCCTGGAAGCATCACCAATCTCTGGTACAAGATGTAGCAGCTGTCAAGAATTGGCCCTCGTGAATCAAATTTTTAGACTTTCTGTGATCTGGTGACAATTACATTAACATTTTTAGTGTGAAGAAGGGACCGCTGTTAATGGATTATTTAGACTTTACGTGTTCTAGCGATAGCTATAATTATATTGACAATTTATTGTCGCAATGCGGAAAATTCTAGGCGGCAGTATCCCAGACCTAATTTTAACTATAAATACACTAATGTCTAACCTAAGGTAACACCTAGCTGGACTGTCAATTTGCATGTCCACTCACATTTACCTCCCTTGTCTAAGGTCACACACCTAGCTCGGGGGTTTTTTGTCGAGTGTGATACAATCACCATTTCTCAAATTCAAATTATTCACATGTAGGGCATCGGGTGAAGCCCTTAGAGCCATTATAGGCTAGGTTTCCCGCGCACCTCACATTTTGCTATACATTTCTGGCGTGCTTTGAGATGGTGATTCTAGTAGTAGGCGCCCCGCTCTTAAATGTAACTTGTGGTAACTAAAGGCTAAATGGCCGCGTTTTGTATTTAAAGGCCAAATGGCCGCGTTATATGATTAAAGGCCAAATGGCCGCGTTATATGATTAAAGGCCAAATGGCCGCCTTATATGGTGAAAGGCAAAATGGCCGCGTTATATGATTAAAGGCCAAATGGCCGCGTTAACCTAATCAATGGCCGAATGGCCGCGTTATATATTTAAAGGCCCAACGGCCGCGATAGTCTGGAATTATATTGTCCACATGGACGCAATATTTAGTAAATGCGTAAGGGGCTTTAAGGTTGTCTGGGATCTGCCGCTTGGAATTCTTCCATCTTCTTCAATGGTACCACCTTGAAGATGCATTAAGCATTGTGATCAGTGTTTTCCACAATTATATCTATGATGACGATGTTTCTATATGCTAATTATAAGTAGTTAAAGATATCTATGGTGTTTGTTATTTCCTGTGATTTTATTATGTAGTCTGGCATTATTCATGCAATGCATTTGGCGTTAAATGCATTGTTCGGTTTCGATGTCATAAAATAATGATAAATATAATGGCAATGTTTGTACACCAAGTTATATCAGAGATAGTCAAGCTTTATTCTGTGCACAAACAAATCAAATCTGAGATAGCAAGTAAATGGTTTAGTAAATTGAAAGTCAGCACTCATTAAGATTAATAGATACATACATAGACAAAGTGAGAATACTGAATAATACATTTTGAATCAGATAAAATGAGTATTTACAAAGACATAAAGAAATAATACTCAACATATGTATCACCATTCCAGGATAAAACATCAGAGACTAATTAGCAGGCATAAAATTTAAAACGGTTTGGAATAAAATTACTATAGCTTCATGTAAACCCATTGATATAATAGCCTATGTCACTATTGTTGTTAATTGTGAAGTAAATCAAGGGGGAAAATGTCAGACTCGAACCCAAAACCCCCTAAACACTAGTATGGGGCTCTACCGACTGAGCTAACCGGGTGGGTGTCTAACACCACACCACTACACTCCTCCCCCTCCAGGCATCTGAGGTTCAACCACCATTGGCCATCAAATAACGCTGCCACCATTGAAGTAAATCAAGGGGAAAAGTGCGCACCATGTAGGGCCCGAACCCATGACCTCTAAACACTAGTATCGTGCTCTACCGAATGAGCTACCCGGGCGGCTGTCTAACCCCACACCACTACAACTGGACAGTTAGATCAGTTGGGCTCAGTCAGAGTAAGTAGTCCCTTATGCATTGCAGCAAAACAACTCAAATAAGTGTTCTAATGTGCAATACTAACCTTTTCTTTACTATATTCTACCATAGCAGCAGCAAATTTCTTTGGATCATCACCAGTAACTGTCATAGTTCCACCAGGTTGTTTGGTGAGAAAAGCTCTGATACCAATTATCTGTTCATTGCGTCTACAAAAACAATATGTTATGACAACGTGAACTAAGTGACAATATGAAGTACAGCCAAGCAATAATTTACTATTCTTTTTTTATTTAATTTCACAATATCATTATTCAACAGAAAAAATCATATGAATAACGAGTAAATAAGTTCCATAGTAACTGTCACCATTCTCATCTTTTTTTTCTAGGCATCGTAGCTATTTTCATATTTGTGTCATATTTATTATTCTTTTCATACTGTTTATAAGGATTGTAAAGCACTGGTACGTACAGATTTATGTTTTTAAGAAGCCATCAACTGAGGTAAATTGATAACAAGACATAGCGTTTGTGTATATGTTGCATACCTTGCAATCCAGTTTTCAGTTTCATCACACCAGTCCATGGCTAGTTCAGGTAAACCTTCAGTTAGAGCTTTCTGTGCAACTTGTACAAAGAATTCTAAATATCTAGCCCTCTTCTTGAACTTAGCAACTGAAATAATCATAGATACAGTAAAACCTCACTTAAAGACCACCTCAATAAGTCCATATTCACTGTTTTGCTCTTTATTCAACCTCAATATTAAGACCACCTTGATATTAAGACCATTTTTCAAGGGTCCCAAGGGTGGTCTTATTATTGAGGTTTTACTGTATATTACACATATTAAGCAATTTTCCCTGTTTAGGAATGACTAGTGAGGTCTTATCTTGACAAGACTATCATTTGTACATTATAGTACATTTTGTGGCCAACATTTGACTAGAATTATGAATAAGGCAGCTAGTCTATTGCTAAGTGAAGCACATGTGCATAATGACTAAGTTATAGTAAATATTTTATTCTTAAATCTTATATTATCAAATCACCATACTGTTTTAGTTTGATAATCTGCATAAAGCATTATATCATCTATTCCATGCATGAGGTTTTACATTGCAAATCTATTATATAAAGTAAACATCAGAATACATGTATCACACAATGTTGTTCATTTTCGCTGTGAACAAAACATTGATATCGAATTAACAAAAGAATGGGTAAAATATTAAAATTGAATATAATACTGATATTTTTTTCCTACATTAAAATAAACAATTAAAAATACATCCATTGGTTATATAAGTGTTTGTAATGAATATGCTCATTCTAAAAAAATTATCAGACATTTCTTATGACAAGAACTCACCTTCTCTGTAAGCAATCCTACTTGGTAGATAAGCAATATAGGCATGTAGAATGCTGGGATCTTCATTGCCTGATAATTCATGGTCACTTTGTGCTGTAATATAGAATGAAAAGACTGGTTCACATAATACTGGTATAACACATTACATTCTCTACAAAATACACAGAATCAATATGGTTGACATGAATGACACACATGACAGAATTAAAATTTTCTCTCTTAGTACTTTCATAAGACAATTAAACATTTATTTACACGTGTATAATATTTTTTTTTAAAAGAACAAGCAATTCTATATTCTACAATGCCTGGCATATTGGCCTTCTTCAGTCTTTTTAAGAGTTAAAAATCTTAACATATAACCATCAGCATTATATGAGGCCAATATTTACAGTCTTTGCTATCACTATTTTAAACAAGTATTGGGATGACATATACATAACATATATACATAGAAGTTATATAGTACAGTGATTTTGAACATTTATTATGCCCCTATCACATTAATACGTTACAAGACATATTGAGAAATGATACAAGTGACAACAAAGAAAATGTATTCAGGTGAATTCTATCAACTCTACATATACACTATGATTAAAACTGAAAACTAACATGAGAAGATGAAACAAACAGTGCTTTATATTGAGACATAGTAGAGCCAAGAATGTAGATTGAATATTCAGTCTGCTTATAGAATCAACAGATTGTTTAACGCCATCTATACTGTATGCAATCTAAACAACCATACATCGAGTCCTTACATAGACATATAGACAACTGGAGATATGTAATGCATTCTAACACACACAAATGTTAAACTATCCTAATAACAATAGAAATAAAATGTGCAATATATACAAACAACATCGAAGTGCCTTTATCTATATAAAAACTATAGCAGCACTCATTTAAACTAACTAAAAACATAATAAAAGCAAGTTTATTTAGAAGGTTTCAGGTGAATGATGAAAAAGAAATAAAATATAAGCAGTGCATTGTTTACAAACATTTTTGAATGAGAACAAACCAGGAAGTCCTAATGAAAATTCAAAATACAATATCTGATTAATTCACAAGTAATCAACAATCAAAATTGCAGGAACCTTACAAAAAGCAACAACACAAACATACAGTTAAGTAAAAAATTACAACATACTGATCACAGGAGATTGTCACAGTTCTCTCCCTTTATCACTTCAAGAGTTCTCTCCCTTTATCCCTTCTATAGTATATATGTATAGTATGTATATATAGTTCTATATCTTTTTTATAGTAAATGTATACAGAACTATATATCCAGATACTATAGACCAGATAAGGAGATAGAACTCTATAAGTGATAAAGGGAGAGAACTCATGACAATCTCTTGTGATACTGACCCACACCAGGCCTGAGATTTCACTTAAATTACCAGTCTTGAGAACATTGACTGGTTTCGAGGTTACAAAACTTGAGAACAATCCCCATGATCAAATTTCATGTACATTCTCACATTCCTACAGTCAAATATATACATCAGCTACATGCCTTAATGAACAATGTGAATCATTGTGTCATGTATGAATAATTTTACCATAATTAACTTGAGAATATCAGAACATAAAACAGAGATTTTGAGCACAGAGGTCAATCTCAGATTTATATGACCTCAGACCACTGAGACTTGCAGTTGCCAAGGCAATCATATATTCCCTGTAAATCAGGGCCGCTATGCCTTCCCCTGAACATTATTCTGTAGTTTCCAGCTATCTCAATCAGTCTGGATGGACTAAATTCCACACTTATTTGGGACAACAGACATGCATGACACACATTATATCCAATACCACATACATATACATTTCTGCTTATTTTGGATTTAGGCTACAATACATTTATTACAAATTGATAATCTCCAATATGTTCGGCTGGTAAATTGTGCTTATCATTTTTGAGAAAAACATTATAATCACAATTTTTAAGGCAGCATTTTATTTAATAAAATAAGACAATTTGTCTTTCAGAAGTAATGTATTCTCAGTATTTAACTCTCAGTAAACACATTTACTTCAACTAAAAATATTGGTTCCTATGTTTGCATGCAGAGAAACATTAATCTACTATATGTATCCTTCAATACTTTTGAATCAGTTAGAAGAAAAAAATGTGTGTTTTTGGATAGCTTTGCTGATGTAACCATTTCTAAAATGACCAACACTAAATTATGTTGAAATTTTCAATATGCTTTAATTTTAAGCTAACACATCTTTTCAATTAAAAATGTGCACCTGGGGTTCCATTTGACTCTGGAGTTGACCCTTTGACCCCTGGAATTTCCAAAAAGCCACATTTGACCCTAAGGATTCTGCCTGAAGTGTCGAATTTTCTCTAAATTATAGGTAAATTGGCTATAATATGGTAAAATCTGGTAAAATATTATTAAAATGACCCTTGAGATTCATCTCCAAGTGGAAACCCCCCCCCCCCCCCCCCCCTACACATTAGATAAAAATTAAATTCCAGGAAACTAGACCAGGTGGATAAAAAAATACATGAAAGCTACTGATATTTAAAAATTCAAATCTGATTATGAATGAAGATTTTTGTCCATTAATCAAAGACACAGTTTTTTTTTCTGATTCAGTAAAAGCATAGTTCTAGAAAGCTTATACATTTATTTTTCAAGAGAATTTACAATACTGGAACATATTTGAGCATCAAATTTTACATCTGTATATAATAATTATATTATGGTCCTCCATATTCCATCTGGTCAAATTTTTGATGATGAGATTTTCTGTATTTGGTCAAATAGTATTTAAGAAAACTTTAAAAAAACTCAGGCATGTCAAATTCAACATTAAACCTAATAACATGATGAATTATTCACTGCTTCTAAGTAATAACACTCTTGAAAAGTAACACAAGTACTCAATGATCAACAGATTACCTTTCTGTCCTTACAATGTAATAATTACATTTACAAATATAACTTGGAAGTATAAGCTTTCTTCAACTCAATTAATCTGCATAAATATATCTGTACACTCAGTCATGCTATTAGCAAGTTCTGTGAGGAATATACAAGTAAAACAGAAATAGTCAAACCTCTCTTGTCTGTAAAATGGTTTTAAATTAAGTTATTATTAAATATGTTCACTTATAAGTTATCAATTATGTACAACAAAGTGAAAACAGTTTGAATTTGTTATTGTTGGTTTCAATCCCATTTTTAACTTTTCCCAGTTATCCATGTTTGAAAGTCGACCAAAACAATTTCCTGGAATTAATCATCAACCAGTACTAATTTGCCCTTCCACAAGCAGCTGACAACTTCCCCCCATGTGATTCAGGGGTGAAGGACAAATGACAGTAGCCAAATGTCACAGAGGGCCATGACCGTCCCCACCCTGGAATAGACCCTGGACCTCCCAGGAGAGACCAGAGCTCTACCAACTGAGGTTACATGGGGGATGAATAGGTATGGAACAAACATTGGAATAACTATTTAGCAAAACAGAAACTAAGATCTAAAAGTGAATAGTGAATTATATGATTACCATAATTAATACAAAAATATAACAAGACATTCTATGTAAAGCAATGTTTTCGCTTGGAACTAAAAGCCATGAGTTGTAAGTTAATTAATAAACAAACTTTCTGTAAATATTTTGCAGGTATTTAAAGTGTCTAAAGAATAAGTATTTTGAAGCAAGCAGTCAGGAAATGCCGAGTTAGCTTGATTCGACAAAGTTATTGATTTATCCACTTAGATCTACAAAGCAATTATCAATGAGAAAACTAAGTCAAGAAAGATACTAAACATTAAATTCAATATATGTTACATGTAGCAACAATCACAAGCAATGAATCCTGTCTAAATCATGACAAAAATAATTTTTTAAACCTTTTGTAAAATGCTAACACTTTTCTAATAAGTAACAACATCTTGCATGAATACAAAGAAACTAGTGAAAAATTTAGATAGCAAATTTTATAAAACATACAACAGTCTTACAACAATAGCCATGACAATATGATGGATATTTATACAATACAATTCTTACCTTGTTTAGAAATGCTGAGCATGTGGGCTTCTAAAGCCTTGAGTTCTTCATTTTGTGGCCCGTCACTCTCGTGGTCCTTCAACATACTCATCACCCCTTTCTTACCACGGCGTGATTTATTCTTTAAACTCTGAAATGACATCAGTATATGCAACAAATTGAAATTTCATACTGATAAAGCCTGGGTTCAGTAAAAATTAAACACACATTTATGTGTTGTTTATTAACTGATGTATAATCCATCATTTTTCTTTACACAATTTCTCATTTAAAACGAAATTTTTGAACAACACACTGACAAAAAATACAAAATTATTTCACCAAAACTGAGTTAAATATTCCTTATGGTCGGCTAAGTCATTCCTTGTGCCCATGTTCCCTTAAGTATTTTCCCTTGCACCTCCTCAAATGCCTGATGTTTTATGGATTGTTGTTTACTCAGAGGTATGTACTGGGAGGCATGTATGCGGCGTTCCCTGTAGCAACTTATTCTCTCTTTCACTATAGTTTGAACCTACAACCTACAGACTGACTTTGTTCCATTAACTTACATGAAGGTTGATGGAACCAGCGGTTTCCTCATTGTCAGCACTTGTATCTAATGTAGTTGCCTTGTCTGCATCTTTACTTGTGTCTTTTGTTGGCTCTCCACTTTCTATTGCCAACAACTTCCGTCCTGCATCATTCATGCTGTTAGCAAGTGTCTTCTGTCCCCAGTTTCTAAGAACCTGAAACATATAGTACGGTAAAAAAATCTTCCTTTACCATATATCACTTTTCAGAAAAATCCTTCTGAAACCACCATTAAACAAACAAATAAAAATTATCCAACAAATGGCTGAAATCTACACTTAGCAACATCAATGATTCTTTAAAATATAGTTCTAAACATAGCAATATTAAATCATAGTACACAGTTCTCAACAAATGTCTTGTACCAAATATTGTTGACAGATACCACTACTGGCTATAAGTACATAAGTCCTATTTTACCTTGGCCATATGGAATGTTATACAAGCAGTCATATGGTGTAGACTGTCAGCAATAGATGTGGGACGTTTCTGACGTAAACCTGCAGGTATTTCTTGTAGTACAGCATGACATCTCTGTAAGATCTGAAGTAATAATCATAAATACAATAATAAAACACTGAAGAGAAGTTTTCAAGGGATTTACTAAAACAAATGAATCGTGTTAATTCGCGTTCTTTGTGACCAAATGCATATTTTGTAAAGTTTTTGTGTCAATTAATATGAAAATGCAAGTAAAGCATTTCAAATAAAATGTGTATTTGTTTTTATTCCCAGCTGAAGCTGTGCCTAAAGGAGACAAGGTCGCCTAAGGGTAGGCCATGCATTCAAATCTCGCCATGGACAAGATAAATGTAATAAAAAAGAAATTAATACAAATTGTAATAACTTGCTGATTAATCCATGTGAGACAGTTTATCTAAAGCAAGCTGTTTTAGTGTTTCAACTATGCCAGTATTATGAATGTATTTCACAAAACCACATCCACTGTTTACAAATTATACATACAATATAATAAAAAACAATACCTGGAATACTGGTATAGATGGAATTTTGTAGAAGATCAAAGGTGCTATTAATCCGTAACACTGTACAACTGCTTGTAAAGCTAAGTTAGACTCGTTCAACCAACCAGTTAGCTCTATAGCCACTAACATCTTCTCACATTCTCGAAGTCTCTTGATCTATAAAGAAATATTCAAATATTTTTATTTCTAAACAGGCCATTGGTTAATAGTGAAAATATTTGAATGTTAAACATGACATGACAATTAAATACAAAATCCAGTGCAGGAAAATACAGACTTTTTTAGAGGTGATCTTTCGGTAGAGTTTTACGTGTATTTTGTACTAAAATCAAAACTTTATGAAGTACAGTAATGACTAAGTATGTGTATACCTGTCCTGAGTAGAGAGGACCTTTGTCAGTCAATGAGTCACAGAATAACTTTCCTTCTCTTACATTGATGTCAACACTGATAAATATACTGGTAAGAAACAATCTGAGATTCACTGGAGAAGATAGACACACAATCTTCTGGTTCAATCTGTTGGAAGAAAAATATAATTGATGGTTATATCCTGTTTGATAGCATGATTTCCCAAGAACAGTAAAACCTCAAAAATAAGACCATTCTCGAGACCCTTGAAAACTGGTCTTCTTATTGACGTTGTCTTGATATTCAGGTTGAACAAAAGAGCAAAATATGGAGAGTAAAAATGGACTTGGAAATCGTGTTCTTTATTTTTAGGTTGTCTTATCATTGAGGTGGTCTTTAAGTGAAGTTTTTACTGTATGTATCCAAAATAGCTTGCTATGAATAAACTTGTGTCTCTTCAGGGATGTACAGTGCAACCTCTCCGGAGCAACAGCCTTTTGGAGATGAAAATTATGGTAGTTGCTAAGAGGTTGTTGCTCTAGAGAGGTTAATTTGGTAGTAATTCATACTACAGGAAAAAAAATCTTCTTCTGCTAGAGCTATGTTGTAGCTCAAGAGACGACTGCTTTGCATAGGCTGCACTGTATCACACATAGGAAATGTTTGATTTCATCATATGGTTTTGACAACTTGTATAATTGGAATCAGATATTTTCATAATATTCGACCAATGGCTAAAACCAATGGAATCATTAAAATATTACTCAAATATTATTCCAAAGTACCCCCAAAAATTGTAGAGGAGGGTCACAAAAATCTAAACTTTCCCAATCACTGTTTTGGTAAAAAGAATTTTACTTTGCAAGCACTTAAGGCAATAAAACATTATCAATTCTTACCTCATTAAAGTAAGCTTGAAGTCTTTTTCATTTGAAGTTGTGTAAGTTTTTCCCTCAGGAGGTGGGGTATCGGCAATGTAGTGATCCCACAACACATCACAAGCACGTCTACATATATCATAGCAACCTATCTGGTAGGAGATCTGACTCAGGAATGCCCAGGTGGTGAGTACAGGCAGTGGATGATTGGCCAGGAGAGGCTTGGTGCTTTCACCTACACTATCTCCAATCAGTTTGCCATCTACAGTGTATGCTGCTACAGCAAATACGTATCGTTCATTCGCCTTCAGACCAGACACTTTCAACTCTGTATGATGATAGGGTACCTAATGAAGACAACATGGAAACATGATTATGCATATTGAAAGACGGCTGAAATAATCCTTAGCCTTTAAAGTACAAAGCCAGTTCCTCACATTACATGATCAGTGAAGTAAACGCATTATGCCCTATCCACATAGTATTTTTTCATAAAATGAAACATCAATTAAGAATACACGTACCTGTTCTCCTGTGCCTATGAAGAAGTAATCATTCAGCCTAGCCTTCACATTGCTTCCTGTAGCATTCCTTGCAAATATTCTGTACCAAGCAACCTATGATAAGATTTTATCAAGAATTAAAACAGTAAGCATTTAAAAACTGTAATCACAGAAGGCAAATTAGCACTGAAATGAAGCTAGTCTGTGCATGAAGCTTATTCAAAATGTACATCATATCTTTTATGTAGCAATGCAATGGTTACTGTGAACTTTATGAGGATACCAGAATTTGGTCAATTGTTTCTGATTTAAAGAAATCTATCATAGACAGGAAAAGTTGTTCTTGGGCAAGACCTTCAGAATTGCATAAAAAAAACCAGACTAGATGAGATTTCTTGTATTACTTTCATAGATTATACAAATGATATATCAAGAAACTTTAATAAAGTCAAACCAATATACCTTTTCTTCAGTGCTAGGTCTCCATGGTGCAGGTTTGAACACCATAGAACTATCTGTCCTGGACAACAGTATGGGTTGTGGTGGTACACGTCCTTCAGCTACAGCTTTCTCTGATATACCAGTATTATCTAAGTATGTCCTCTTCTCTTCAATCTGGGCTTTCTGTATACACGTAACTGCATTCTGTAAAATATGGAGGATTTTAAGTTTTATCAAACTGTCAAACAGGTACAAGCATTCCAGTATTACACTGTCAGTTTTCAGGCTGTAAGATCATTGTGTCGCTATACCTCTTACATTTTAATAGTCACTCCACCTTGCATTGTTCCCCATGCCTTTCTTAACAGTTCTCTTAATAGCCTTCCCCATTTTCTTTTCACTTGAGTGGGGAGGCCAAGTTTTGGGAACAAGGCATTTCATGTGTAACTCTTCCTCGGCTTTATCAACGCTCAAGTGTATGTTTAGCAATCTGTTTAGGATAATGAATGATCAATTTTCAATCTGGATTTTGTGAAGCATGAAATACATGATAGCAAATAAACCAGATAAAGAGTAATACAGACCAAAATTTTGCAGTGTTTCAAATTTATCCACTAATCACTTAAATTGTCTTGCACATTGATATTCATATCAAATATTTATGTATTGTCAATGCCTCTTTACAAAAACTCATTAACAATAGGTTAGCGCCAATTCATGTAAGTGAAAAAATAAGCTCTGTAATAAGTATACCTCCAACAACTTCTTCTGTTCTTTTGTCACCTTGCCATCATTGGATATAAGGTAAGCTTTCTGCATATAAAGCAATGCTTTTGATAGGTTGTTCTTGTTGGCCCTTGATAGCAGTTCCTCAAATGTTTCAACATATGTATCCAGAAGGGATCTGTCACTACCCTGTTTTACAGATGTACAAATAATTATGAAATAATGTTTGCACTATAGAACATCTAGTCATTGGACAAACCTTAAATTTATCTCTGTTAACAATCCTGCAACCTATGTCATTAAATGCTTGGTGGGTAGCAATGCAATGTTTTACATATCCTGCAGAGATAGGATGATATCTTGTTTGATGATAGGAGTCTTTCAGAAATAGACACATCTCAAAACAATATTACTTTTCTTTTACATGTAAAAATAGCACAATATTAGTATGCAGACAATGGGCAATTTTCCTAGATTAGGTAGTGGTTGAGGTAAAGAATTATGTCTTGGAGCCTTACTAAAGAACTAAAATTAACTTAAACAACATATGAAAAGAATTATAGTTATCAATACTATTTTGGTGCAAACGAATCAACATGGAATACTCAAATGATAGATCATCTTAATATTAACACATATTCAATAATGTCATGACTGTAATAATTTTCAATACCGGAAACTCAGACTTACAAACTGCATCCTAGAACAAGTACGACGTTTAAATGGCTTTGGTAGATTACTAGCTGGGTCGGCACCAAGTTGCTCAAGCTTCAAGGATACTCTATGATACATGAGTAACAATTCTAGATGAAGGTCCTTCACTGTATTCCAAACAGCAGTAGCTGATCCTCTCATACTTTCTGGTAGAAGCTCGTCCCTATTGACTGGTCCATCGTCATGGATATCTCCCTCCTTTCGATCATCGGGGGCAAATAAATCCTTGTTTAACTCCTACAAAACAATCATTAAATCAAATAACATTTTCCATTTTACTCTTCAATAAATAGCAGGTCTGGCACAAAACTATTGTAACTGCCCTCTTCACTAGATCAGTGTTACATTATTTATGCACCAAAACCTCTATAATGTTAATATCTAAGCCTAGACTGTTAAACCAGTAGATGTCATATGGTATAGTTCTGATATTAAGTCAGAAAAAAGAAATACAGAAGGTTTTCTACTAGTATTTCATAATGACAAATGAATAAATAATGCCATACGTAAGTGTTCATTTAGAGATTTTAATGAGTACATAATGTATAATGTTTTGGAAAGCATGACATCATGATCACATTTTGGTACTTAAGACAGGCCATTGTCATAACATGGAACAAGCAATAGGGTAGGACTGTATATTTATCAATGAGTAGCTGAAAATAACTCAAATTTCAAACTTACTGAGCTCTCATGAAAAAAGTGTAAATGTCACTAACAGTCATCTTATAAAATAAATAATAACCTAAATTAAACAAATTGGTTAATCTTACAATATGTGCAAGGCCAGACAGAAGCTATGGCTCTGGTCACCTTACAATGGTGCAGAATGTTTGACATTATTTCAATATAGTCAATTTTGAAGCTGTTACTAAGTAAGGCAGTTAAATTTAAGCGTCTTGTTGTCGCAAAAACATTTATTGAACTTAAACCAAAGAAAGTGACAAGAACCACAATAGCTTTGTTTGGCCTGATGATATTTCTGAAACAATATATATGTATTGTCAATGGTAAGAACAATTAAATGAAAAGAACAGTATTAGTACAAATTGGTGCATAGGGTATTACTGTAATTATACTTGAATTATAACAGAAATACAAACGCATTGTCAAACTTGATTTAGAACTACCAACCGTACATATTTTGTATTGAGTTCAATGAAATAATGACATACCTTTTCAGGTCACAATTTTTAACTCAATGTACAACTTATGTTGTATCAAACATAAGTATAACTATTTAAGGCAGAATTGTCACTGGGAAAAGATTTACATTATTTGCAAATATTCTGTTCTATACTCAGGGGTTCCATTTGACCCTGGAGTTGACTAGTTGACCCTGGCCAAAAAGCCACAATTTGACCCTTAGAATTCTTGCCAAAGGATTGATTTCCCCCCAAATTTGGCTATAAAATGGTAAATCCGATTAAAAAACATCAAAATATGCTTGAGATTGAGCACCTAGTGGAACTCCTGATACTAGTAATTGTACAATGACAAATGTTAATGTCAAATGAGTAACTACTGACAATATGATATTGTACATAAATTGTTATCATCTCAACATTAATAATTATTATAAAAATACACATATGATAAAATACATACACATATGATGAAATACATAGTCTATATTGTAAACATACACAAAGGGAATCATTTCAATCAAAATTCAACATCTATATTTAGGTAATCATGAACACTTATTGTTAATAAGACATTTTTATTTCAACATGAGGATGTGCTCCTGTCTTTCTACAATAGCATTGTTCCAAAACACCAATGTATGAACTGTCATTCCTGAATCACAGACAGTGACAGCAACTACACAACAGATGCATGTTTGGTACTTGAATTAGCCAAACGTCCGACATAATGATATCACTTCAAGGAAATGAAAATGTCCCCAACCCTTTCTTAAGAAACACTGTATAATCTACAGTAATACCTCACTAAAAGACCACCTCAATAATAAGACCATCTCAATTTTAAGAATACAATTTTCAAGTCCGTTTTCACTGTTTTGCCTTTTATGCAACTTCAATATTATTACCACCTCAATAAAAGACCAATTATCAAGGGTCCCAAGGGTGGTCTTATTATCGAGGTTTACTGTATTTATTACATTTAATGGCCTTATCAAGTCATTTCTGAGCTTCAAAGCAAAATTCAACAAATTGTATCACTACCAAACTAAATAAATTGTTGAAGGAAATGATAAATTCAATGTTTGAAAACAATACTTTGTAAAAGAGTAGGAACACATATCTATATTCAAACGAACATCAACATTGGCTTCAAAATCCACAGTCTATGTATACCTGTCTCAAGCCCAATATTTGCTAAAAACAAGAATGTGTTGAATGAAAGAATCACAGTAATACAGTTGTATAAACACAAATTAAGGAGCATCACATGCAGGCACTATGGGAAAATCAAACTGATGTTATTAGGAAATTTAAATGGAAAAAATAAACGTGGCTTGAAGGATATTTCACTACAAATGAAGCAATGATAGATATAAAAATAAACAGGCATGGATCAATGGACTTTTTGCCCATACCAAGGTATTTGTTCTGTAATGTAACAAGTCCATACATCACAACATGCATACACTCAAATTGCATAGTTATCCCTTGCTGTTTTTTATGGGTGGGGTATTCTATTTTGTAAAGCTTTATATAAATCCACAAGGCAAAAACAAACATTGTAGTAAGGTCTTCAAATCAAGACTAGCAAAAAATGCTGCCGGCAAGATAAACACAAAAATTGAAAAGCTTATAATCAAAAGCTCTTCAAAAGCAAATACATAACTTCACATTGCAAAACATCTTAAGACACGAACATTGTACTACTAATGTAATACAAACATTCAGTAAAATAAAATAATGTTCATAAACAATTTAAGATTGAAAACCAATTATAAAGAGGACACACATGTTTGCAGACATTGCAGCCCTATATATGATTAAGTTGAATGTATTTTCCTTAATACATAATAAATATCAGCTAGGCTTATCAGAACATGCTATGATATCTGTGAAAAAAGATCAGACTTTCAAACATAACAGTATATCTTTTGCAGAAATATCTCGGCAGCAAAAAGGAAAACATTTGGACCTGGTTTGGACACCATGCTAGGAATGATTGTTCATGGATTATATGTATTCTTTCAAAACTGCAATCAATCTGGGGAACAATTGCATGCAATTTGTTCCTACAAGGTGGGATGTTATATAAACTGTATGTATATCTGGAATATCTGTATAAATCAGCAATATTTTAACTTACAAGTATTATCTTCTGAAATTCAAAAATACAGCACAGCTATAAGCAAATTATGCTAATGTATGTTTTACAAGCTGACTGTACATTTCTCATACAATTATAATATAACAAAGCGCATTTTGCAAAGGCAATGCATAATTAGGTTGATTATTATGATTACTATCATTATTATACTATTGTCATTGACCAATACAACTATGCAGCAATTTATAATAAGCAACTCGTGGAAGATTCACTGTCAAAGGAATTTCAATTTCATGGGTAATATTTTACCCTCTAACTACATTTAGGACCATTTCCAGCCACTTTCATTATTTGCTAATTCTTTGTAGATGTAAAGACAAAGTAATAAGCCATTTAAATACTTTCTTACAATGCCTATCTGCTCGAACAATACATACAAACTTACAGGTCAGTTAGAGGTTTTTTTCCACAACCAACAAAACCTTTTTATTTTCGACACCTTAAGAATGATTGAATTCTGAATCTCTCCAGTCACCAAAACATCAACTAGAGCTTTGACATAGAGTCAAAAGATTACTGCCAGATTACTGCTGAAATATTAGTTCAATGACAAAACTATCATATTTCATAATGTCCGGTTGTTACAGTGTATGTATGGTATGGATTTGTGTATGAAACTGCTGGTGTAAAATGCAATATAACACAAAGTAACGATTTGTGATGTAAGATCATTAGACATATTAAAACATGATATAAATTAAACAAGGCTAGCTAACACAGGTAAATAAGCAACAAGGTTATAAACAATTACTGACTATGGTAGATACTGGGTCAAGTTCATCAAATGCTTACTTGTTGCCAATATAAAGTGCATTCTCTCCAGAGTAGCCCTCTCTTGAGCAACAACCTCTCTTCAACAGCAGTGTCAGTTTGCCTATAGCAAACATTTACTGCAAACTGAACCTCACTGGAGCAACAATCTCTCAACAACACCCTTAAATTACATCTCAAGAGATGCTCTGAAGAGACTGCTCCGTATTTTTCATATTTTCATGACGTAATACCAAAGAAAACTTGTTCATGTATAGGCCATAGATAGATAAAAAATATGCTATTTTGTAAAAACATGTGATATCAGAGCTGGTGATCTCTCTTGGAAGAGAAACAGAAATTCAGTGACATTTCAAAGTTGAATTCGAGACAGTAAAAAGACCATTTATGATATTAGGGAAAGTCAGTAGCTACTATTCTCAGACATTTATAACCTTGAAGCTTGTTCGAGGAAATAGTGGTCACGCAGGAGTTTGACTTACCATTTTACCAGAGGTATGCCCTCTACCACTAGTATCTATATCAGAGGAGGCTGAATGGCCCCTCTGATATTCATTTAATGAAGGTAAAAAGGGGTTGTGGACACCCTCTAGCTCAGGAGGGAGTCTATTAGGGGGGAGAATTTTCTGTAAGCAAGACAACACAAAACATTGAATGAACAATACTATGAAAAGGTGTCTTAATCAATGTTCAAATGTAATATACAGAATATCTAAAAAAACAGCTAATTGAAACATGAACATGAAACACATGAAAGCAAGACATCATGTTACCCAATATATTTCACATTTAAACTATAATTGTATACATTTTACAACAGAGATTGCTGTGAGGCCATGTCTGACCAAATCAAGACTTTCTTCTACAAATACTGCTTCAAAATTCTAACTAAATAGACTCTATGCCATTAAAAACGCAAGTAATAATTGTGCCTCTCAGTATGGTGACATTATAAAGAAATGATTTTATTTTAATTCTCAAAGATAGTTTAAACTTAATCAAGTATGAAATATGAATACTAGGGCAATAGTTTGATTTCTTTTTGATGAAAGATTTACACATTTGTAACAATAAAATGCATTTAACACTGGGCACAAAATGAAGGCTAAGTGAAATAGTTACGTTTTTAATGGCGTTAAGTACACAAAACTTAATCCTGACAATGTCTACCAGCCACTGAGCTAGACAATAGTTTTCTGGGTCACATGGAAAGCAAACAGACTTACAACAACATGATCTAATATGACAAAGAAATATGCATGTAAAAAGCTTAAACATTGAATATGATGAATTGTGA
Source organism: Mactromeris polynyma (assembly GCA_032209605.1). NCBI lineage: Eukaryota > Metazoa > Mollusca > Bivalvia > Venerida > Mactridae > Mactromeris > Mactromeris polynyma. The sequence continues at coordinate 725,535 of JASFXZ010000039.1, read as the reverse complement.
TAAGAATATTGTACCTTTGCCCAGCTAACATCGGCAATAGACTTTCCATCTGCTAGAGCGACTGCTTGTCTTGCAAATGACACATTCTTCAAACCCAGTTCAAGTATATCCCTTGCTTGAAGTAGCTGGTTCCTAGGATTGACATTTAATAATGATGATGACAGCATAGATGTACGACTAACATGCTGGCTCCCGTCCTGCAGCATTCCAAGGTCAGACATTGACGAATCCTTAACGGGAGAGCGAGCATCTGAAAAACAGTGATTGCATTATTAAAGGAGCACATATACAGCCAAACTATGATTTTAACATGCCAGAAAATGAAGATATATGTTAAATATTCTTTAATTTTTTCTAAAATGCGCTAAACAAAAGTGTACTATGTTCAGTTAATTTCTGTCTCAAACTAGTTTTGTTTTCATTGCGTATTACACCGTTTTTCAATTTTTAGTCATATACATCAGTCATTTGACCAAACCAGTTTTCCTGGAATTAATTATTAACCAGTACTATCTTGCTCTTCCGCAAGCAACTGACAACTTGTGCACATGCAGTGGAAATGACTGTAGCCAAGAACATAACCTGCCCAACCCGGATGACAGCACTATAATTTCATAATGACAATATTTCTGAAAGTATCTTTCATTCAATTCCGTTTCACTTCTGTTTTCTGATTGGAACTTATATTTATTAAATAATTGGCTCAAAGTGTTTGGTCCCATTTACCCAAAGCCAATTTACTGCCTTTAAACCCTTCATGTTCAGTTGTTAGTGAATCTTGAAAGTTGAAACTCTTAAAAAAGGGCCCAAAAATTTGCATTCCAGACCATATAAGTCATTATCAATGCCTGCTGTTCCATGAAGATGTTAACAAAGCAGTAAATACATCCTCGGTACCCAGGCTGTTCATGATTAACATATATGATACCCTTGGCAAGTTGGCCAGCGAAACTACGTGATGCATGAATGTTCATGTAGCATTTCTCAACCAATGAAATGGCCGATAACAAAAATCTCCTTTGTGAAGAGCTATCAGCAAATTTGACAAATGGAAGCCTAATACAATTTGAAAGCCACGATCTAATTGGATCGCTCAGAACCGCGATTTCATCCATAACTCATCGGCAATTTCTGTATTGCATGAGGTGTGTGTCATAAGGCCAATCAAGCGGCTGCATTTCACCTCAATAATTATTCATGAGTACAAGTTTTTTAGTCAATTTGACCAGGGTATCATATATGTTATGAATAGCCTGAGTACCGAGGATGTTAAATAAGGAATAACAGCAAACATAGACAGTATCTGAGGTAAAGGCAATTATTTAAGCTACAAAGAGAAATTAATTGTATCACAATCAGCTTTACATTCTATGCAATAACAGAAAATATAAATACCACAGAAACTAAGTGCAATATTTTACCTATTAATAACAACAGAATACAAATAATGTTAAAATAAGACTCTAGGCTACACCAAACATTGAATATTTAAATCATGTTGAAAAGAAAGAAACAAAGTCATTGAAACATACTTCAATAACCAAGCTCTGGAATTATGGGTACTTGATTTATGACAGGAAGTATCAAATCAAGAACAATTAATATCTAATTATGAGTATAACAGCTATTTATTTCAGAAAAAAAATCATAAAAACAACTTATCAGTAATATTATTAAATTGTTCATTTCATTGTATGTACTTATTTAATAGCGACATCTCAGTCATTATAGATTCTTCACAGACATAATAGAACTTTGTTAGACATAAAACAACTCAAGCACAACAAAAAATACAAAGTACAGTAAAACCTCACTTAAAGACCACCTCAATAATAAGACCACCCCAAAACTAAGAACACAATTATCAAGTCCAATTACACTGTTTGGCTAACTGTTCAACCTCAAATTTAAGACCACCTCAATAATAAGACCAGTTTTCAAGGGTCCCAAGGGTAGTCTTATTATTGAGGTTTTACTGTATAGATTAAAGAAGTGTAAACAATATGGATAAACAGTAGAAGAATCAAGTAGCAAAAGAAAACAAAAACCAAGAAGCAGGAAGCTATGGTGGCAACTGAACAATAACTGTAACAACATAAGTCCTTCCTTGTTCCCTAAATAAACATCAACACAACTACTCCAGTATAAATACCTCTCTCCCTCGAGGCAGGCAATGGTGTCAGTGGAAAACCTTCCTTATCTGGTGATGGAGTTCGTCTAAAATCAAGGAAGAGTCGCTTCCCTTCGTTGTTAGTAAAAAGCACAACTTGTTATATTTTGTTAGTGCAGAATTGAATACCAGTAATATGTGTAGGTACAATTGAAATAAGTTTTCACATTGGCTTACAAACACAGAACGACACAAAAACATCTTTGTGTTATCACAAAAGGCTGCATGTGTAAATTGTAGTTAAATACTTTTCTTACAAATCATAAAACTCACCATACACAAATGTCTCATGCAACAATGAAATTTTCTCAAACAGTGCAAAGGCAAATCTGCATGCATTGAAGCTAGAGGTAATGCTGTTGTTTTCCTTTCAAATCCATACTTTTATTTTGGACCAAAATTTTCTGGCAGTATCATTTTATGGATATAATTATAAGCCTCAAAATTTTAGAAGGCTTCAGTTCATTACGTTTGTGTTTCAGTATATAACATTTTTGAAACCCATGGAATGTAATTAAATACTTCTAAATTATGTTGCCCAAAATGTACTACAGAGGGACTAGGTGTAGGAAAACAAACGCTTTACCAGTAACTGTCCACACATCACTCAAGCAATGACAAG